>OY540814.1:0-700292 GCA_961205875.1 Sialis fuliginosa | reverse complement strand
CCATTTTATGAAAATTCTAAATTTTTCAAATCCCTTCGTTCATCCAGAGCATTATGTCATTAGCTAATGATCCCTTTTGTTTATTTTTTTATTTCAGATGATCTAGTGACGAGCAGCAGTGATCACGGAAAACACTTTTTTTGGACCCCTCCCAAATTTGCTGTATCCCACTTATTTTTTAATATTTTGACATAAAAAAAAATTATAATATTTTCTGTAAATACATATATTTTATGTGGGAAAACATTTCTTATTAATTATTTTAATGCGTGACCAAAAAAAAACCTAAAAAAGAGCTTTTTTGGAAGTTCTAACTGGGTCTGCCCCCTTAAGAAAATTTATAAACTACATATTTTATTGAAAAATTGTTTTCCGTCTTCTTGACGACGTTTCGTTTTTTGAACTAAGTTCAGGCCAGACCTGAAGATGGCCGATAGGTAGGATTCGACCAAAACGTCGTCAAGAAAACAAAAATAGAACGCGAAGTTACCCGAAATTTTTCATCAGCATCTACATATTTTATATATCTAGTCTATAATCTTAACCCGCAACTACTACGGACACAAATAAAATGCAAGTACTATACAGGGTGGGGCATTTAAAGAGATTATCTCATAGCCATCGCATATTTGAAAAAAAATGTTTCACCCAAAAAATGTTTGGTTGTGAGAGGGTAATCGAATAGCAATATTTATTTGCTGTTTTAATGTGGCCTTCAAAGATATTTGAAGGTCAACATCATTTTTTTAAATAGGAACCTATAGTTTTTATTTAGTAATCTTATTCTACGTGAAAAAACACGAATCTATCATTGAAAACTTTTTTTTGAATAACCTTAGCTTTCCAAAGTATCTAACAAAATAATTCGAGATTTTGAAGTTTTAAGAATTTTTTACTCAGAAACCATAAACTTTAGAAAAAATGTACAAGATACAAAAAATGTTTATTTTGGTCTAATGAAACTTGGACAATTATTCTAGAATTTTTTTACATTTCGTATTTTTTTTTGTTTTTGCTAAAATAAAATAAATAGAAAAAGGTTTTAAAATTTTTAAATTAATTCTACAAGCTTTATTAAACCAAATTAAAAATTTTTTGTGTCTTGTACTTTTTTTAAAAAGTTTTTGGTTTCTGAATAAAAAATTCTTGAAAGTTAAAAATCTCGAATTATTTTGTTAGATACATTAGAATGCTTAGGCTGTTCAAAAAAAGTTTTCAATAAAAGATTCATGTTTTTTTACGTAGAATAAGATTACTAAATAAAAACTATAGGTTCCTATTTAAAAAAATGATGTTGACCTTTAAGGATGTATTGGATGTATTTCAAAATGCTACCAAATACATGAAAATTGGTTGGAATGTTCCCATTAGCATTCTTATACAATAGACAAAATATTAAATTGATTCACTAAGCCGTTTAGGAATTATATTGATTTAAATTTAACATGTGTTCTTATGGGAAACTGATATTTTTCGGCATTTTTTAGGTAAAACAGATTGATAAAATGCTACCGATTTTCTAATTTTTTGAGGGAGTGTAGTATTTGATTAGTTGAACAATTATGCAAAATATCATATGTTTTCACTAAACCGTTTCCGAGAAATAAATTATAATACAACAAAATTTTAAACTTCCCGCTCTACGATTGTTATGCATGTAAATTTGATAACAATGTAAACAAAGTATTTTTTGAAAAAACGATTATAAAAGATCTTTGTTTTTTATAATTAGGTCATATATTATGTTTCTTATAGAGAATTAAAGAAAAATTTAGTACATGTGCAATTAAAAGTGCATAAATAATAAAATATCAAGATATTCTATTAGTGTTTGACAGCAATATTTACCAACCTGAAAATGACAATAGCGTTGTGAAAACTGATAATTAGAATGTGAAATATTTATGTTAATAATGATAAATAACAATAATTGTTATATTTATAACACAGGATTGCGTATTTTTAATAATTATATAAACTATATTTATTAATTTGCAGCTATAAATAACGTAAATTATGTTTAAAATATATTTTTGTTAGGTTCAATTTGCCGTATAGTCAGTGTCAAAATAATAAACTATCTTTATTAGAATTTGTATAAATTTAACAAAATAGTCATTGGAGAGGAAAAATTAGCTTCATAAATGTAAGTTAACGACCTAGTTATAATTTGTATTATTTATAACATCTATTACGATATTTATAACGCAGATATTTGTATATTTCAAAATTTAGCTACTTTTGTATCTGATTGTCCGTCCATATAACCCTTAAATATCCTTGAAGGCCACGTTAAAATAGCAAATAAATATTGTTATTCGATTACCCCCTCACAACCAAACATTTTTTTCAAATATGTAATGGTCCTGAGATAATAATCTGTAACACTTTAAATGCCCCATCCTGTATATGGGTCAAAATGACCCGTTTATTAATTATTTCAAAAATAGTACAAAATATTAATTTTTACAATAAAAAAATATGAATTCTTATCAGTTAACCTGCTTTGTGATTGGATAATGGCTCTGCGTACTCTTGCACTACCCTACCCTATATACACAAGTCATACAGACAGATGGACGGACAGATCGAAACTATAAAAGTTCATAGTTTTCTACTGAATCCTAAAAATTAATTTAAAAGTAAAAGTTATGTAGGGGAGAGGTGCTGCAATTGAAACAGTTTTTGGGTTTTCGATGATAACTTTGTTATTTTAATTAGTAATTATTTCAAATTTAGACACACTATAGTCTTTCTATTAAACTTCTAATCACCAAACAAAATTTCTCAAAATATTAACCAGTGTATGTAGAAATCGATCTAAGGTAGAGCCAAGGAGAGTGTTTCAAATGACGCCGAGAAAGCGTCAATTGAAACATATATTTTTTTCATAAAAAACGGAAAATAAAGAACAAATTAAATGAAATAATTTTTATAAATGATAAATTATAATTATTATTTGACATAAAATCAATACAAAAAAATTAAATTCCCCTTAAAATCATAAAAACAAGTGGGGTAATTCTTTTGAGATAAAATTTTTCACTTTGCAACTTTTGCAAAATAAAAAAAGTATAAAATTCAACGAAAAAAAGGTACTTTGTATATACTGGAGGCCCCTCGGTCACTTGTTGCCACGGGGCCCCCGAGCCTCTAGTTACGGCCCTGCAGGTGTCGGATGAAACATGTTTCAACAATGCATTCTAAATAGTTTCAATTGCAGCCTAGTTCGAAAAATGTAACACAATGTACACCAAATTTAAATAATTGTAAATTGATTAAAAACACATAGCTCTACACATGCCTTGCTTCTATATCAATCTACTAACCAAATATTATTAACGAGAAATGATTTTTGACTGTGTAATCCAAAAATATATTCGTATTTTAAAAATAATACATCAACTGAAAAAACACTAATTCTTAAATTTTCAAAACTTATTTGACAGAATAGTAGTGCCGACTCGGTCGCTAAAGCAGTAACACATTAGCTAACTCAGATGATATAAAGCATTCATTTATGACCACTAATAGATATTATTTTTAAAACGTTTCAATTGACGCCGTGTTTCAACTGCAGCACCTCTCCCCTAGGTACTACTCATTCTTATGCTATTATTAGATTCTTCTTTCATTGCATCATAATTTTGTTGCTCTTCTAAAATGTCTAAAATACAGCCCTGTGTTCAGGTATCATTTAGTCACTTAAACTGAGTACAGTGATTGACAAACTTTAGAAACGCAGCGAACCCTTTTGTTCACTGATAATGTCACCGAAACCCCAAACCCCTTAAATGTGTAAGGGTCTGTGATTTCATTTTACAAAGTTCTAGGTGTCCGCTTTGCTTTGTGTTTCGTGGGTTTCGTTTTTAACTTGTTTAAACTACCGATATTTTAACTTTGATAAATCAAGCACGATGCATTCGTAGTTTTTAGTGTTTAGTACTAATTGTAAGTATTAATACTGAAATAATGAAGATATAGTTACAAATGTTACAATTTCGGTTTAAACCCGTCTATAGGGAATGGATTTTCATGGAACTTTTTTTATTGAGATTCTCATCGTTTACATTAAAAAAAAATTGTTAATAACTTATAACACAGCAACACCATTTTGACACCTATTAGCCGATTATCATCAAATATCAACAAATATTTCTATACATTTAATTTAAAAACATCTGCCAAGTAAATGCACAGAACTTCCTCGTGCTAAATTCACACAAAGGTAGTTAATTATTCAACAATTTAAATAAAAACCGATAGTGTTTATATAAATTGCGTGGAATTTGTTAACCATTTAATTTTTATACAATTTTACTAAAAAATATTTATTCGAAATTTTTCTTAAAACGCACCTAATTATTTTTTGGTATATTTTTAATTTCTTAACAATTTCAATCTAAGTTATGCAAACGTCAAATATGACATTTAATATGTCCAAGCAAATATCAATTTAGAAAAATAAAATACGATTTTTTAAAATAAATTGAGATAAATCTTTTTAAGGGACTATTTTACAACAAACGTTGTAGACCCATATTATAGGAAATTTAATACTCTACAAAAAATATTCTATAAAATTTTATCGTGACATGTATCATTCTTGAGATATCCAGAAAAAATATTTTGGGATGTCATCCCTCCCCCTTACACCGTCCTCAAGGTAGACCTAACCATCTGACCAAGTTTCAATAATATCGGTTCAGTGGTTCATGAGTAATGCGTGTAACATGGATTCAAGGGACAGACGGACGGACGGACAGACATGGAACGAAAAGTGTTTGTGAAACGGAGATCAATTTAAAATTTTGAAATCAGAGAACATTTTTTTTGTCTCAATCTGAAACGATCACAAAGATTCTCGTATCTTCGATATTGCGAGGAAGCAAAAAAAATATGGAGCCAAAAAAGCCATTGTAGTATTGGTCGAACATAGTCGAAATCCAAATTTTTGGAATTTTCTACTTACCAGTTTTTTTTTAATTTAAGCTTGAAAAAGGGGAGGGGATACAAAAATATCCGTATGGAGAACCATACATGACTTCCATGTTCTTTCTATCAATGTCAAAAACATAATACACATTCGTAGAACAACTAATTTGACATGAATTAAGGCACGTACAAATAATAAGTGTCCCTTAGGTTCAATTGAACTACAAATGTACCAAGTCTTATCAAAATTAGTGAGATAATACTCGCAATGTTCACTTTTTAGACGAAAAAAGTTACAAAATGTCGAATATTTCCAAAACCCCTAATCCGATTAGCACCAAAATCAATATGTCTAGAGTACTTACTGAAACAAACATTTTCCCCAAAAATAATTCAGATCGGTGAATTTTTACAGTTATCGTGAATGAAAGAAAATTCTACACCCGCACAGACACACGCACAGCGGAAATTAACTTTTCTTTACGTTTTGAAGTTAGTACAATCAGAATTTGTCATTTTCTCGGACACGATTTTTCGACGGTATTACAATACTTCCATTTCTTTCAGAACATGGAAGTAAAAGCAAATGTTAATTGATACAATTAGCATTTGCTCAATAACCTTAACAGCCAAAGAGTCTAATCGGCTGACACATATAAATAAACATATTTTAGCAATTCTGTATCGAAATTAGTAGCCATAAAATGAAACACACGTTCACAGATAACGTAATGCAATGGTAAACTATAAACTTATCTATATGCGATATCGAGGCCGACACAAAGCAGTATAATTATTTCGTTATCGGATATGCATCCATCGTGTCTCCTGTGATACATAATTGCAACAATGCGCGCTCAATCCCTCCTCGCCAAATGCACAAACGTTAACAGCGCTCGTTGAAAGCTGATGGTTATAAGAACAGAGGCGCACAGTGTGATTATTTACCATTTTTACTTACATGTTCCGAAGGAAATGGAAGTATTGTAATACCGTCGAAAAATCGTGTCCGAGATAATGACAGATTCTGATTGTACTAACTTCAAAACGTAAAGAAAAGTTAATTTCCGCATGGCGGCTGTGCGTGTGTCTGGATGTAGAATTTTCTTTCGTTTACGATAACTACTGTAAAAATTCACCGATTTGAATTATTTTTGTGGAAAATGTTTGTCTCAGTGAGTACTCCAGACCTGTTGATTTTGGTGCTAATCGGTTTAGGGGTTTTGGAAATATTCGAAATTTGGTAACTTTTATCGTCCAAAAAGTGAACATTGCGAGTATTATCTCACTAATTTTGATAAAACTTGGTACATTTGTAGTTCAATTGAACCTAAGGGACATTTATTATTTGTACGTGCCTAAACCAGCCATTGAAAGGGTGTAAAACACCCTCAAAATTTGAATTTTAAATACTAATTGCCTTGGAAACAAATGCAACTAAATACAAATTAGTTGTTGTACGAATGTGTATTATGTTTTTGACATTAGGACATTAGAAAACTAATATTTATATACAAATGGCAATAACTGCTGTAACCGCCGTAAGTATGTATACATGTTTTTTTTATGAATTGACCAAAGAATAATAATTTTAGTTTTCATTTAAAAATAATTGTAATAATATTAATAATCTAGTTATCTAAGAAAATAAATGCATTTATTATTACAACTGCCAATTAAATAGATGTATAGAAATAATAACATCTAAAACGTGTTAAACAAAACAACAGAAAAATTATTACACCAATTTATAATAAAAACGTTTGAAATAAAATCACATAATAGAATTAAAATATATCTCAAACATTAACAAAAACAACAATTATTGTAATGTAGTTTATATTCAATTTCCTAGCAGAAAGTGTGTACTTATGTAATTTCTTCTGTATCATGATGTATAAAAAAGTCTTCTGCCGACCAGGGCAGTTTATTATAGACTAATTAACAACCTCTATATTTAGGGGCGTCATAGAATTTTTTATTTTGATATCTAGGCAAATGGGGTGTCAAAATGTAGATCTCAATTAGTAGAACTTGACACTTTTTTATATTTTTTTCTAACTTAAAATTAAAAATGCACCTGTAAGTGGTTCCAAACATTCCACGTATTACGTAGTTCGGAACCCTTGTGGCATACATCCGTGTATGTCTTGCCCGAATTATTGTACCTTGAGGACAGAGTCAATATTATTCGTATTACCCCAGCATATTATGCCGTACCAAGAAAACGCACAGAATCTCCCAGATTAAAATAGGTTTCGTTATTTATTGCTTCCTCGCAATATCAAAGATACGAGAAGCTATGTGATCGTTTCAGATTGAGACAAAAAAAAGTTCTCCAATTTCAAAATTTTAAATTTATTTATCCGTTTCACGTCAAGACAAACACTTTTCGTTCCGTGCCTGTCTGTCTGTCCGTGTGTCCGTGTGTCCGTCCGTCCGTCCGTCTGTCCCCTGAATCCTTGTCACACGCATAACTCATGAACCACTGAACCGATATTATTGAAACTTGGTCGGATGGTTGGGTTTGGTTTGAGGACGGTCCCATTTTAAAATCATCAAAATCGTGTGTAAGGGGGAGGGGTGACACCCCAAAATATTTATTTTTTCAAGATATCTCAAGAACGACACATGTTACGAGAAAATTTTATAGAATATTTTTTGTAGAGAATTTAATTTCCTATAATATGGGTATACTACGTTTGTTGTAAAATATTCCCTTACAAAGATTTATCTCAATTTATTTTTAAAATTCGTGTTTTGTTTTTCTAAATTGATATTTGATTGGATATATTAAGTGTCATTTTGACGTTTTAAATGTCACTTTGACGTTTTAAATGTCATTTTGACATTTGCATAAATTTAGATTTAGATTGAAATTGTCAAAAAATTAAAAATATATGAAAAAATATTCAGGTGCGTTTTAAGAAAAAATTCAAACTAAGATTTTTTAGTAAAATTTGTATAAAAATTAAATGGTTAACCAATGCCAGGCAATTTATCTGAACAGCAATTTATCTGAACACTATCGGTTTTAGTGAATTTAGCACGAGGAAGCACTGTGCATTTACTTGGCAGATGTTTTTTAATATTGTAATGGGCTCGCCGTATTCGCCGAATTTTAAATTTTTTATTTTATTTAATAGATATAAAACCCTCACTTCTCTCCCCCATAGCCTGCTAGTTTTTATGATAAATTTTAAACTCCTAAAACAAGAGATGGTGCGCTACTGCATTATGCACAATACATACGTAAACTTGCATTACATTGCTATGCAGATTGTAGACGATCTAACATATGTATAAATATACGGATTTCAACAATGTAGAGACCGCGTTGTATCGGTAGCATAGATTGATTATGTATTATATTATATATCTAGTAACAGATTGTTCTTTAACGTGTGTACTCGTATAATACATGTTCGTGCTAAGAATTCACTTTAATTGAATAGTAGTATTTTCTTTGAGAAAGGTACATTAAATTATCACAACAAATATAGCACACATCGATAAAAGAAGAGTATTAAATTAGAACCTATTTAATACTAATTTAGTACGTAAAAAAATAATTTATAACTCTTTTATTAAAAAAATTACGAGCGAGTGTGACAGCTTAAGATTTAAGCCAGCACACTCAAGTAAAATAAGGACAAATCTTAACAAATCAGGTGTCAAACATTTAGTGCTAATTTATAACCGCATTACACAATTCAGAAACAATTACTTATCAATGTATTCGAAAATAAGCATGAGTGGGCGCTGACTTAAGACTTAAATTAACAAACATGCGTCGAATTGATCGCTCGAAAACGAAGTTCGCATAAACATATTTAGTGCTAATTTAATACTACGAAAAAAACTACCTTGGTGCGATAGGTTGTATTTTAGCTCATATGTGCTAGCTTAGTGTTTAAGTAAGCACACATGTAAAGCAATTGTTATGATAATATAATAATTAATAAATAAATTATACTAATAAATAGTTATATTTATAAATATCCACCATTTTGACACCTATTGGCCGATTGTCATCAAATATCAACAAATATTTCTAATTCAGTACATTTAATTTAAAAACATCTGCCAAGTAAAAGCACAGTGCTTCCTCGTGCTAAATTCACCAAAGGTAGTTAATTATTCAACAATTTAAATAAAAAGCGATAGTGTTTATATAAATTGCCTGGAATTGGTTAACCATTTAATTTTTATACAATTTTACTAAAAAATATTAGTTCGAAATTTTTCTTAAGACGCACTTGATTATTTTTTCGTATATTTTAAATTTTTTGACAATTTCAATCTAAATCTAAAATGCAAACGTCAAAATGACATTTAATATGTCCAAGCAAATATCAATTTAGAAAACCAAAACACGATTTTTAAAAATAAATTGAGATAAATCTTTGTAAGGGAATATTTTACAACAAACGTTGTAGACCCATATTATAGGAAATTTAATGCTCTACAAAAAATATTCTATAAAATTTTCACGTAACTCGTGTCGTTCTTGAGATATCTTGAAAAAAGAAATATTTTGGGATGTCACCCCTCCCCCTTACACACGATTTTGATGATTTTGAAATGGGACCGTCCTCAAGCCAGACCCAACCATCCGACCAAGTTTCAACAATATCGGTTCAGTGGTTCATGAGTTATGCGTGTGACAAGGATTCAGGGGACAGATGGACGGACACACAGACAGACAGACATGGAACAAAAAGTGTTTGTCTTGACGTGAAAAGGAAAGATAAAAAAATTTACAAATCGGAGAACATTTTTTTTGTCTCAATCTGAAACGATCACAAAGCATATCGTATCTTCGATATTGCGAGGGGTCATATCCAAGACTGGTGCCAGTACCTTATTTGTTTAAATATTGACTATTTTGTGTATTTAATATCATCTATAACGTGATTACACAAAATGAAGTATTATACAAAGCATAGTTTATAAGAATGAAGATAGGAGTGTATGTTAAATTACAAAAGGAAGATTATGCTATCACGTATAGACCATTATTTCAACAGTGGACTGAAGTAAATGGCACAGCCCTATGTAATTCTTCTTTAGAACAATTAAGCATATTTTTAATTAACGCGTCGTAGCAACACACAAAAAACAAATTAAACGTCCAACAAAAAAACTGTGTGTACGTTTAAAAACAAAAGCAATTATGAACAAATACACTTTCCGTTACTTACTTATTTTATACTGCGGTAAGTGTGAGATTTCATTTTTATAAGAATTAGCCATCATTTCTCTCTGTGCTAAAAAATGTCTAATAAAATAAAAACTTGTTCTTTTTGCATCCTCTCGGATTTCAACATTTTAATTTTATCTTCCGTTTGAGGTCAAGAAAAACACTTTCACCCGTGTCTGTCTGTCTGTCTGTCCCCTAAAACCTAGTCACACTCATAACTTATGAACCACTGAACCGATATTGTTGAAACTTGGTCGGATGGTTGGGTCTGGCTTGAGGATGGTCCCATTTCAAAAGCATCAAAATCGTGTGTAAGGGGGAGAGGTGACATCCCAAAATATTTATTTTTCAAGATATCTCAAGAACGACACATGTTACGTAAAAATTTTATAGAATATTTTTTGTAGAGAATTCAATTTCCTATAATATGGGTCTACAACGTTTGTTGTAAACTATTCCCTTACAAAGATATATCTCAATTTATTTTTAAAAATCGTGTTTTGGTTTTCTAAATTGATATTTTCTTGGACATAGTAAATGTCATTTTGACGGTTGTATAAAAGATTTAGATTGAAATTGTCAAAAAATTAAAAATATAAATTTTGAACTAATATTTTTTAGTAAAATTGTATAAAAATTAAATGGTTAACCAATTCTAAGCAATTTATCTAAACACTATCGGTTTTTATTTAAATTGTTGAATAATTAACTAACTTTGATGAATTTAACACGAGGAAGCACTGTGCATTTACTTGGAAGACGTATTTTTTACGTATTCAACTAGTTTTTAATTTAATTCCGAGCATTGTGTGGAAACTGTGTTCCAGCATCTTTGGTCCTGAGGGACCGAAGCGAATGCTTGGTGATTCAAAGCTGAAATCAGATTAATTACTTTATACTCGATATCTCCTTACAGAACTCGAAACGCTGACTTGGAAAAAGCATCGTATTTCTTACTCACTAGGGGATGTTAAATTCATATTTCGATTCACACTTTTGTTTTACATCTTCTATCTACACAATTTACTCGCTTGCAGTAATTAGTTCGATGCATTAAAATGTTATTTCCATATTTCTACATGTTTTGATAAAAAAATTTATAAAAAAAAAATAAATAAAAAATTTTTTTTTTAAAACAAACTTTTATTAAAATAAAACTTTTTCGTCATAACCACCTTGATATGGGTATAAAATGTAGGGGTTTGACGAGTAAAATACAATGAGCTATTAGTCCAGTAATTTTAGATATTAATACACCCAACCCGGGAAAAAATAGCAGTTAGCTGAATTTTTGTATACACCTTCGTTACAGTGTTATAAATAACGTGTAAAAAGTTCCCAACGATATCGTGCCGGCGTTGCGAGATATTGAAGGTCTAACGTGATGAAAAACGGTTATTAACGAATATCTCGCTTCCTATGACTCGGAGGTCAATGGGGGTTATTATATAAATGGTGTATTATTAAATTCTTAAGAAAAAGGGTTCTTTCCATTTTTTTCAAAAAACAACCGTTATCGTGGTAGAGCGCGGAGAAAGTATGGCTATATATTTGCAAACGGTATGACGCACTCTATGGCAATTGACTATTTGCATATGACTATTTCTACGTGAAAAAATTACAGGACAAAAATTAAAGAGTAGCAAATAATCTATAGGGTGTGTCATTCGGATATATTAAAAAACATTTTTAATCAATTTTAATCACGTTTAGTTGAACTACAAACATAACGATTTATGAAAAATTACCATTTTTGTTCAATTTTGTGTTCAAAATCTACTCCTAAGCTTTTGCAAAGTTATTTAATGGTTCTACTAAAATAAGGTTTGGACATATTGAGTAGAAAAGAGAGAAATAATGTGTTAAATTGACCTACATTTAACAATAGGTACGTCAAAAATTAAAAAATCGAAAAAAAAATTTGTATTATAAAATACACCCTTTTTAAAGTTGTATGTGTACTTATGTTATAAATATGACTACACTGTTCACTCTCAGTATTACGTATAAGAAAGTCTCATGGTACCTATGGCAAACACACAAACTGTTCAATCTCTGTAATACGTATAAGAAAGTCCCATGACACTCATGCCAGATATTTCTCCTCTGTTATGAACCATTTGAATTATAATAAAACAAATATTTAAATTCGTTTTTTCGAAAAAATGAATAGAACATAAATTATAGATATTGATATTACCTACAATTTTTAACTTGACCATTTTTCTCTATTTCGCACTGTTTCAGAGTAATTCGAAAAATTCAAAAATCGACGTAGGTAAACATCTGTATCCGGTTGAAAGATCGTTTTCAAAAATAAGACGTTTTCTTCCCAGACAAAAATTAATATTAAATATAAAATTTCATTCTTCTACGATTTGTCGTGTTTGAGTTACAGCGCTTACAGACAGACGGACACACAAACATCATGGCGAAAATAGTCAAAATGGATAATTCCATCAAAATCCGGATTTCGAAAAAAATGGCTTCACTATATATTTCATATACAAAGTAAAAATGAGAAAAATTGGGTCTTAGGTAAGGTTCCCATTGCGAACCCCGTTAAAAAACCAAAATATTTTTGTTAAGAAAATTTGAGAAATTAGTTAATAATAAAAAATTCCTTCATTTATATCCGAAGACCTAAATAAAAAGACAGGCAAACAGAGAGAGAGACAAAATTTTTGTATAACTATTAAAATAAATTGCATTATTGCCTGTAAAACGACTTGAATATATTTACATTATTACTGGCAGAGCTGACAAATGTACAATTTGAATATCAGTATTGATTATTATAACTGAAACGGTTATTAGAATCATCATCAAAGGCGATTCCAGTTCGTATATTTCCTTTGTACAACTGAATCAGCAATACACGATATACATAGTTCTGAATAAACTCATATTATTTAAATAGAAATTGACTTCGTATAATCACAAATACATTTCCACATGACACACAAATGTAATATGTCACTCCTCAATAAACATACAAGCCACGCTACATCTTTAAACTCAACTGGCACCAGTTATGGCCACTATAAGAGTAAGGTTTATTGTTTTTGTGATTGATGGGTTTCTTTTTTGTAATTCTCATCAACTCATGTTACTAATAAAACAACTAACTCTTTATTTAATCAATTTAATTACCAAAGTCCACAAATATAGTTTGTTTTTTAAATTATAACCTTTTATTTTGTTCATGTTTTTTCTCCAGTAATGGATAAAGTAAAACCAGTAATGAGCACGCAGTGATGGACACTTGCTAATGATAAGTACTATGAGACAAAATATATAAAAGAAAGAATCGAATTTGAAACAATGTAAAGCAGTTTCTATGATAATATAATAATTAATAAATAAATTATACTAATAATTAGTTTAAATGTTCACCATTTTGACACCTATTGGCCGATTGTCATCAAATCACGCTGTAAGACAGTTAAATGTATATAGATTAATATTCAGAAATGATAATAATCAAATATCAACAAATATTTCTAATTCAGCACATTTAATTTAAAAATGGCCATTACTGGGGTTGTATCCAAGACTGATGCCAATACTGTATTTATCCACAAACAAGTCGCGTTATGTTATTAAACATTCAATCAATGTGTCAGGTAATAAACGTGTAAAATATTACTACATTGTTAACAACGTGAAAAACAGTGTCAGGAGAAATGAATAACGATCCATCTTGTCTATGAAGATTTACACTACCCACTGCTCACTGCTCTTTAATGAAACTCATGTGTGTTTTATTTTCCTGTACATATGCAATTTAATGAATTTATCGACTATTATAAAACACGTAAATATGATATACATTTCAAATTTTCAAGGGCGAAGTATAAAGACAGTTGACAGTAGTCGCGTGCAAAAAAACATCTGCTAAATAAATTGTCATCAAAAAACAGTTAAAGTACATTTAATTTAAAAACATCTGCCAAGTAAATGCACAGTGCTTCCTCGTGCTAAATTCACCAAAGGTAGTTAATTATTCAACAATTTAAATAAAAACCGATAGTGTTTATATAAATTGCCTGGAATTGGTTAACCATTTAATTTTTATACAATTTTACTAAAAAATATTAGTTCGAAATTTTTCTTAAAACGCAACTGATTGAATGAATGAATGAATTTATTTGTTGTTGTTAAAATATGGTAAATTTGTAGACCGATATTATTTTTTACCCCTATTTCTTATAAAACAAGCTTGGGGTGGGGTGAGACCCTTTAGGTCCACACAATCAACTTCCCAACATAGTATGATTATAAATACTTGAATACTGATTATTTATTGTTTCCGTATAGTTTATGTGAATATTTTTTTAATATACAGTGCGTTCATGATGAAAGGAACAAATTCGTTTAAAATTCAGGTAATTATTTTGTGGAAAAACGCTCGGACACGTCGATTAGTATTTTTAGTTGCGGATTTTTTGACATAAGAAAATTGTATACAGGGTGTCTCAAGAAGAATATATACAGTCATTAAACGGTATACTCTATATATTATGCCATTTTTGAATTACACGGTGTATTCTGAACACTTTTTGTACAGCATACCATATCTCTAAAATCAGTGGTTTTCGGAATAATGACGTTTGAAAATTGACATTTTGAAATACACACAAGTCAAATAAAATGTTTAAATTGAACAAAAACACCTTAAACAATTTTTTAAAAGCCAACAAAAATAACCTGGTATTGCAAAAAAAGAAAAAAAGAGAAAAAAAGAAAAAAAAAGAAAAAAGAAAAAAAAGGAAAAATAAAAGAAGAAAAAAAGTTCAATGTTTTTTTTGCCATACCAGGATGTTTTTGTTGGCTTTTAAAAAAATGTTCAAGGTCTATTTTTTTCAATTTAAACATTTTATTTGACTTGTGTGTATTTCAAAATGTCAATTTTCAAACGTCATTATTCCGAAAACCGCTGATTTTAGAGATATGGTGTGTTGTACAAAAAGTGTTCAGAATTTATTGCACAATTCAAAAATGGTAAAATATATAGGGTGTTCCATTTAAAAAAATTAATGATGACTGCATATGATTTTCCTGAGACACCCTGTATACAATTTTCTTATGTCAACAAATCCGCAACTAAAAATACTAATTGACGTGTCCGAGCGTTTTTGCACAAAATAATTACCTGAATTTTAAACGAATTTGTTCCTTTCATCATGAAGTATATATGAAAAATTTTAATAGAATTAGTCAGAAATAAAACTCACTTTTCTATTATGAATATTAGTTTTCTAATATCCTAATGTCAATAATATAACACACATTTTTAGAATAACTAATTTGACAATTTGAATTTAATTGCATTTGTTTCCAAGGCAACATGAATTGTAGACTTATCTACTATATATAATGAAGTGTCCTCACTGATAATCATTTTTTTGACCATTTCCACTCATCGGAGAAACTTGAAATTTGGTATATACATTCCTTGAGGGTAAAAAATAACAACTAGTGGGCCTTTTTTGAAAAAGTTTATAAATGGGGTGACAAGGGGCCCCCAATTTTTCAAAAAAAAGTTACAATTTTTTAATTATTTTTTTTATATTCCTTGGGCGATATAATGTAAGGTTCAAATTTCAGATTTAAAAAAAAAGAAAAAAAAAGGAAAAAAAAAGTTTTGATGTAAAAAAGTATCAAAACGAAAACCGATATTAGATTTTTTTAATTTTTTTCAAATACTTTGGTTAATTGACAACCATAAACCCGTGTCTGATTTTTGAAAAAGATATGTTAAAGAGGAGAAAATAAACAAAATACGTTTACATATAATGCGCTTTAAGCATTTACTAAATTAATTGCAAATGTCGTAACTATGGATACATTATATTTTATTGATTATTTTAAAAAAATTTAAATGTCAGTGGCCATTTAAAATTTTGAAGTGAACAATAAAATATAACAAAAAAGAAATATAAAGAACATAACGAATGAAAAAATATGCACAACTCTCATGTAATATATAATTAAAATTTTCATAAATAAATTTGACAAAAAAATTGAAGACAAACAATTACAGCATTCGGACACAATTCGACCAACATTCGGCGATAGATATGTGTTCCCGGTACAAATAAAAATTAAGTAGGTATATAATGACATTTTTTAAATCTTAAGTCATTGAATTATCAATATTTTTACTTTCATAGGTATAGGTATTTTATTATATTTATTTGTAATCATAAATATCAGAAGAATTTATATAATTTCAAATTAACATTGTAATTTTAAATGATATTATTTTAATTGTTGTTTGAAACTGTATATCTGTCATCTTTACCCAATGTACTAACCTAAAATGTACATTTACAAAATTAAAACAAGATGTTGATTTATTGCAAATTGTTACGAAAGCTTCATTCAATTGACAAGACCTATATTTGATTGTAATTAATTAATTAATTGTACAAAGGGTGTACGAGTATCTACAAGAGCTAATAATGTATTTATATAGACACATTGATGAATTTTTGAAAGACACGAGCAGAAAAACCAAAAATGAAATTATTTTTAATATTCATAAAATGTTCAAATCATGTAAGTACATGATGTAATACAATACATGTACCAGAAGTCATAAAATAATTTTTTGTCGTTGTCATATCAGAAACAAATGTCATAATATGTATTTAGTATGCAATATATTTTCATACGACAAGAGTTGAAAACGCATCGTAAACAAATATACAGGTAATCCTCGACTTATAATTGTCTTTGTCTCTTTCTTACATGCACATATTACATAAATGAAACAAACAGTTCCGGGAATTTCCCAAAAATGTAATTTATTATTATTTATGTAGATATTTTTGGGAACCCGCAACTGTTTGTTATGTATAGAAAATGCGATTCGCTTCACATCAAGGAA
The DNA here is from genome assembly GCA_961205875.1 of Sialis fuliginosa. Classification (NCBI taxonomy): domain Eukaryota; kingdom Metazoa; phylum Arthropoda; class Insecta; order Megaloptera; family Sialidae; genus Sialis; species Sialis fuliginosa. The sequence goes on along the minus strand of OY540814.1, from coordinate 683,259 downwards.
AACGTCCAAAGCAAAAATATGTACATATTGTACGTGTTAACTTACAACTTATTCTATTTACGATCGATGTTTAGAAACCTATCTCGGTTGTAAGTCGAGGAATACCTGTACTACGATATATAACGTATGTCTTATCGGTTTAAGCGTAAAAAATATCAAAGTTAATATTCAATGTTTTTAAATGCTGCGAGAAGTTCAAACATGCTTGACTGATTTAAATTTACTTTTTTCCTTATTTTATATATTACTTACAAAATAACCAAGACGTTCCATTAAAATTTCAGGATTTGTGAAGTGTTCTGTCGTAGGAAAAGTTTAGGAAGCACTGTTCTACATCATACTTCAATATCAACCAAATTGAGTTATTGAGGGTAAAAAATATATTGAAAAAACCTCATAGATAAACCATATTTAGTTTGTGCAATAAAGTTTTAACAGGTACGATTTTTCTAAAATATCTTAAAATTAATAAAATTAAAATTGATAAAAGCCCAGCTCTAATGAATAAATAAGAAAGCACTCCGTCACAGCACTATATTATTCCGTCGCGGGAAAGTACCTACCATATAGGCCAGTCAGGATCCACTCAGGGCTAGCTACGTCACTGGTTACGATACTATATTATTGTTGGTTACGATATTTCATAAAACAGATATCGGTGCTTAGAATACATTGTCTGGAGGAATACGATAAAAGTTTTAACAGATTTTTTAGCGGAAAAGAGAATTTTGTCGCTTATATATGAGATTTTTAGAATCGATAACTCAATTTCGCAAAAAGTGTATCTTACGATACTTTGCCTTGGAGGGGACGATATAGAAATAATTTAACCAGGTATGTTATAATTTAGGTATATAAAAACATAGTACCTAGCCATGGAATACGGAATTTTATAATTTACGGTTTCAATATTTTATTTTATTAATTTAGGTTACTATGATTATGTCTCTTTAAAATATTTTGTCGAACAATTAAATGATTTTTGACACATATTAACAATTAAATATTTTGAAATGCCTATATTGATTGAAAATTTAAATATGAAGAAACATTTCACTTCTATGAAAGGTAAAATATCGAAATTAATTATTAGGTTTGGTGTAAATTTTTCGAAACACAATTTTTCGAATCACAATTTTTTGAATCAAAATTCTTTGAATGAACAATTTTTCGAAAAATTTAAGTTTTATTGTTCAAATTTTAATTAGTTAATAAAATATTAAGTAAAGTAATATTTGGACATTTTACGATATCCATACTAATATTATAAATGCGAAAGTGTGTTTGTCTGTCTGTTTTCTGTTTGTTACCTTTTCACGGCTAAACCGCTTTACCGATTTTGATGAAATTTGGCAGTGAGATAGCTTGCATCCCGAGGACGGACATAGGCTATTTCGTATCTTAAAAATTCAACCCCTAAGAAATTGCAAGGGGGTGGAAAATTTTTAATTTTTTTTTAGTAATTATTATTTTACCCCCCGATACATATGAAGGGTTGTAAGTGGTTTTATTTGATCCGGTGGGAAAATACCACGGGGGCGTAGGTTTTAGGGGGCAAATCAACCCTCTATCTCGCATAGGAGCCGAGATATTTACGATTTTGTATAATGAAAGAAAACTAAAAATAAGAAAAATTTAATATTTTACCCCCTGTCACATATGAAGAGTTGTAATTGATTACATTCGATCTGGCGGGCAAAAATACTACGGAAGAGGGATTATTAGGGGGACAAAACAACCCCTTATCTTACATAGGAGTCGCGACTTATATTATAAATGCGAAAGTGTATCTCTCAGTCTGTCTATTTGTTACCTGTTCACGACTAAACTGCTTTACCGATTTTGATGCAATTTGGCAGTGAGATGGCTTACATCCCAAGGACGGATTAAGGCTATTTCATATTTCGAAAATTCAACCCCTAAGGAATTGCAAGGGGGAGGAAAATTTTAAATTTTTTTTAGTAATTAATATTTTACCCGTTACATATGAAGGGTTGTAAGTGGTTTTATTCGATCCAGCGGGAAAAATACCACGGGGGTGGGGGTTTTAGGGCGGAAAAACCCCTCTATCCCGCATAGGAGCCGACACATTTACGATTTTGTATAATTAAAGAAAACTAAAAATAAGATAAATTTAATATTTTACCCCCTGTCACATATGAAGGGTTTCGAAATCCACGCGAGCGAAGTCGCGGGTAGCAGCTAGTTTATTAATATTTAAAAATCAAATTTTGAGGGTGGTTTTCGCCTTTTACCTTTTATATGACTGTTTAGGCACGTATAACAAAAAAAATACTGAAATACATTTTTCATTATTTGTATTGTAGAATATTTAAGCTAAGTTTCAAGTAAATCCGACCAAAAAAAACGTTACACCCCTTTTTACCCTCTTGGGGGTTGAATTTCGAAAAATCCTTTTTTTAAGATCATAATCACGTCAAGACGAAGTCAATAGCTTTTTTTATGCACGTAAAAAGTAACACGACATACGTACGCATATACTCACACACAGACATCTTTCTAAAAATAGTGTAAATATACTATAGTGACCTTAAAACATACAATTATGTTGAAATTTTTGATTTTGATTTTCGGACCGATTACAATTGGGAAGTTAATAAAACATCTCTAGTTTCCTAGGAAGAAATTGATTAAATCTATCTTATTGTTAGTAGATATAAATAGATATATGAGATTATATTTTTTTCTGGGTTTTAATAAAATCATGACTTTTGCTCCACGTATTTAATATCGGAACAAATACTGTCTATATTTCCTAAGTTGTATTTTATTCTTATAAAAGCATGTATAGGCAATAAAAAACGTTTAAAAATAGAGCAGGTATTGTTCGTGACTTTGATAAATTTTTATGTAGTAGGTGAATTTATTTTTATGCAGTTTTTTTATGGTTTTCTCGCATTTCTTAATCTATTCTGTATAATAATAAATTGAAATCGAGTTTTATCTATAATTTGAACTATTTGCCTACTTCATCATTATTTATTTGACTTTCAAATCAAACCTCATAAATTATATTCTCTACTAATATAAATTATTTTTACTTTCTTATACTATTGTATATGAAATATACAAGTATAAGTATAGTGAAGCCGATTTTTTTCTAAATCCGGATTTTGATGGACTTATCCATTTTGACCTTTCCTGAATCTATTCTGATTATTTTCGCCATGCTGTCTGTCTGTCTGTCGGTCTGTCTGTAAGCGCTGTAACTCAAATACGACAAATCGTAGAAGAATGAAATTTTATATTTCAGATTAATTTTTGTCTGGGAAGAAAACGTCCTATTTTTGAAAACGATCTTTCAACCGGATACGGATGTTCACCTATGTCGATTTTTGAATTTTTCGAATTATACTTTTATTATAATTTAAATGGTTCATAACAGAGAAGAAATATCTGCCATGAGTGTTATGGGACTTTCTTATACGTATTACTGAGAGTGAACAGTGTGTGTGTTTGCCATAGGTACCATGGGACTTTCTTATACGTAATACTGAGAGTGAACAGTGTAGGTGAGTCTAAATAATTATATTAAAAAAATCTTTCTGACTAAATCATAAATGTTGGAAAAACTTATATGGGGAATAAATTATAGATAAGAACATACTTGACATTTTTTATCTAAAACATTTTTTTCTTATTTCAAAAATTGACAAGAGTAGTTATTATGTTCAAAAAAACTCATTTGATATACATATAATGTAGAGAATAATATTATCTATAGTTTATGTCGCATTCATTTTATTCTATCTTATTAGTTTGTCAGAAATGTTTTAATAAAATAAGAATGTTGTCAGGATTACGTATAAGAAAGTCCCGTGGTTGCCAAGGCAGATATTTTGTTATAAAATATGTAATTGATCTGAAAATGAAATATCGTCTAACCTGTAAGTTAAATCGATGTAATTTCCTGAAATTGTTTGTTTCCGGTTTGCAAAGGAAAACATAGTTCCGGTTCAATTTGTTTATTACTATTTTTTATTTCAGTAACCAGTTTAAAGTCCTACGAACAGGTAAAAACCGTTTTTTAAATATTTTTTCGTCTGAGTTAGTTGGAGGATCGGGGGGGGATTGTTTTTCGTAATTCTCATTAACTCATGTTACTAATAAAACAAATAACTCTTTATTTAATCAATTTAATTACCAAAGTTCACAAATAAAGTTTGTTTTTTATATTATAGCCTTTTATTTTGTTTGTGGTTTTTCTCCAATAATGGATAAAGTAAAACCAGTAATGAGCACAGTAATGGACACTTGCTAATGTTTACACAATTATAAGTACTACGACACAAAAGATATAAAAGAGCGAATCGTCAAATTTGAAACAATGTAAAGCAGTTGCTATGATAATATAATAATTAATAAATAAATTATACTAATAATTAGTTTAAATTCCACCATTTTGACACCTATTGGTCGATTGTCATCAAATCATGCTGTAAGACAGTTAAATGTTTATAGATTAATATTCAGAAATGGTAGCAATCAAATATCAACTGGGGTCATATCCAAGACTGGTGCGAGTACTTTAGTTAGTTATCGAATAATTCTAAGAAATACAGATAAAAGCATGTGACCGAAACAAATAACGATGGTTTTTATTTTAGGAAGCAAAATCTTCGTAAGGAATATTCTACTACAAAATTTGTAGGGACAACTGGGGTAAAAGTGAAACAAAATACAAATCTTTCATGTTTTTTGACAATTAACGATACAAATTCATACTTTAATTTTTTCTACTAGATGCGCTTATGAATAACCATTTTAAATACTTACGTCATTTGAACTGTACGATACAACACGGATTTTAAAAATCAAAAAACTGTGTTTCATTTTTAACCTCTAATTTGGGAAAAAGTGAAACAGGCCCCTAATGGAAAAATTAAAAGAAAATCTACTTTGGCAACTTTGATTTATCTTCTTTGTGGCATATCAATGTGAAATTGTAACTTTAATTAATATCTGAGCTATACAGGAAGTTATGTGCAAAGAATTAAAATTTAATTCACACGTTTTGACATTGACTAACAGGATGAAGGGGTGACACATCACTTATTAGGCGATTCATATTTTCAGGTGGCTTTAACAAACCTTTAATGATGATGTCAGTTTTTATAATTCTCCTATAAACAAATTAGTTTTTTAGTTTCACTTTTACTCCATTTTTTGGTGTTACATATTTACCCCGCTCGACCCTACCTATAGATAAAATAATATCTTTGCAGTTTATGCAACAAAGAGATACATTTACTTCACAAAATGGTTTTTGCAGATTATCGTTTAAAGTATATAGTATAAATAAACGAGATATTGTAGAGCAGAATATGCATACAGATTTAATAAGAAATAATTAATGTTAATGACCCAAAACGTCTTACGTAATAAATTCCATTCACTATTGTTTAACACGTGACTTTGAGTTGAGTTTTTTTGCCGGCGGCGATGTAACGATGCATTCCAAGATGTACCAAGTATGCAGTATTTTACATATGCATGGAGTAAAGCCCGATTTCTCGAGTGCGCCATTAGGCTCCATTACCTGCTGAATGCTGCCGAAACGACAACGCGATGCGAAGGGGTGTTTTGTCGTTTTCGTTGTTATACTGTTGCTTGTGTAATTTGTTTACAAAGTAGAACACAGTGTGTATAATAGTGATAGGGCTGTACAAGAAAGGTGTCTCGTATCGTTCAAATTGAAACCATCGTATCTATCTATATCTAGTGAAAATTAATTCGATCTTGTCTCGGTATGTTTGGCCGAGACCTATAACAAAAAATCGAGATTTTTTCTAAAAATAGGTATAAATTTACCTATAAACTTACATATAGTGGAAATTATTTATTTCAAATTGGCGCAAAATACGTAGAAATGATGCAGACCAATCAGAAGTCACCAATAACCAGTCAGTAGATCAAGAGACACGCTAAGTGGGAGGTCGGCTGGAAGAGGCAGAGAAGATGCCGTCATTTTGGAGAGACAGGAGTTAATCAGTTCTGGCTCAGCGGCCTATGTTATCGTGTCTTGAAACGTGTTACGACACACTTGAAACGTGTTATGTCACACCTGAACTGCAATTACAGTGTTTGGCAGTCGAATAATATTTTGTGTATTTATAATTGTTATAAAAACATTCGATTAGTGTTATTTTCTATAATTTAAAGATCTTGTGAAGTTAATGAAAAGGCAATGTGTGATTTTGTAATTGTAACTTAGTGATTAATGTTGATAAAAGGACAATATTGTTGATTTGTGTTTGTTTTATTGATGAACGACGAAAGGAGAGCAGATTAGTGACAGTGCGTGAGACGTGGCGATGCCACCATCTTATGTAATAATATTACACGCTCCGACATATACAATAAGCATGATGCCAGTAACAAAGTATCACTGAAATTATGATTTTAAATAATGAAATAAGTTAAAAAGATTCTAAAAAATGTATTTATTTTTATATTAAAAACGAGATTAATATGATTTTTGTTAAAATAAAAACACAAAATACAGCAATCCGCGAAGTATAATTTTTAATTTGAAGTGATTTTAACTATAAGCATAGCCCTGGTACGTGTCATGAAGAGATTGCAAACAGAACGAACTCGTGTTCTTAATGGTAGTAATACATGGTGTAGTTGTATATGTAATGCATGATGATAAACATAATGTAGAATGTAGATATGTAATGTTTTTGTCAATTTCTTGTATGAAAGCATTTAGTGTTAGTTGAAGTTTTAATTTTGAGTTGTTTAAATTTCTCAGTCCAGTATCTTTTATAAGTTTCTCTTTATCCATACTAATATTATAAATGCAAATATGTCTGTCTGTTTGTTACCTTTTCAATACTCAACCGCTGAACCGATTTTGATGAAATTTTATTAATTATTATTATCTTGTATCATCTGCTTTATACTGTTCAAATATTAACGATTCTTTATTTTAAAACTTTTGTGTCGGAGTACTTATCATTTTGTTACCATTAGCAAGTGTCCATCACTGCGTGCTCATTACTGGTTTTACTCATCCATTACTGCAGAAAAAACATAAACAAATTAATAAATGTCTATAATTTAAAAAAAAAAAACTATATTTACGGACTTTGATTTAATAAAGAGTTAGTTGTTTTATTAAAAGGGCAGACCTAGTTGGGACTTCCAAAAAAAGTTATTTTTTAGGATTTTTTTGGCTACGCATTAAAATAATTAATAACAAATGTTTTTCCACATGAAATATATGTATTTACAGAAAACATTATAAATTTTTTATGGCAAAATATTAAAAAATAAATGGGATACAGCAAATTTGAGAGGGTCCAAAAAAAAGTGTTTTGCCGTGATCAGTTCTGCTCGTCACTAGATCATCTGAAATAAAATAAAAACATAAGGGATCATTAACTAATGACATAATGCTCTGGATGAACGAAGGGATTTGATAATTTTTGAATTTTCACAAAATGGCGGATATTGAAAGTCAAAATTCTTTATTCGACTAAAATTTTACTCGCATTTTCGGCTATAAAAAAAATAATAATCGTCAAAAAAAAATCCTTCGTTCATCCTGAGGACAATTATGTATAGAATAAGTGAGAAAAATTTCAAACCAATCGGCAAAACCGTTCTCAAGTTATAGTGATCACCGACTTCAAAAACATGGTTTCGAGAAAAACGCGTTTAAAGTTTTGAGTACGAATTGCATGCAGATAAAAAATTTATTTTGGAACTTACACTGAATCGTCTATGGACAGGACATTTGTCTGAAATTTTCAGAGAATACTTTTGAAATATTCTACTTTGAGAAAATGCAAAAAAAAATTGATTTTTTTTCAAAATTCTAACTGGGTCTGCCCCCCTTAAGGCAGCCACACGAATAACGTTATACTTGTGCAAGTCTAAACTTGCGCAAGTATATCGTTATTCGTGAGTGACCACAGACGGCTCAAGTATGCTTGAACGATATCATTTCTATGAAAGTGACCGTCCAATGGCATCCATTGATGACGCTTAATATTTGCCACAAAAAAAACTAAAAGAAACCGATTTATATGCTGTAAAGGCTGGTTAATAAAAAGGCAGCATTATTCGCACATCAATTTATTAAATGAATTGAAATTTGTACCCAATAAGACTGGCATAACTATTTATTTATTTATTATTTTTTATCTCTATTGTGATAGTAATTATTTTTTATTTGCCAAATACATGGTTCATTTCTGTAACTATTTTTAAATTCTTCCAAATTTTCACTCGTAATTTTGGCGCGAAACCGACCGTAGAACGTGCATACAAGCAGACGGCTAGGATACCACTGAAACTTCAAACGCGGCATGCCACACACGTTCAAGTAAACTTGGGCAAACGTAAATTTGCACAAGTTTCGGAATCGAAAATTGAAACTTTTTAAAACTTGTACAAGTCTAGAAATTTGCGCAAAATACTTCCCACACACGTTACTATATACTTGCGCAAGTCTAAACTTGCGCAAATATACAGTAACGTGTGTGGTTGCCATTACAAAAAAGAAACCCTAAGTTTCAAGTAAATCCGACCAAAAAAAAACTTTACACTCGTTTTTACCCCCTTAGGGGTTGAATTTCGAAAAATCCTTTCTTTCAGATCATATTCACGTCAAGACGCTTCGATTGGCACCCCAACGAAGTCAATAGCATTTTTTATTTACGAGATTTCGTGAACGTAGAAAATGACACACTATATACTATAAACATATGGTAAGGTTGCTTAAGTCGTACTACCGCCTAAATCGTACCCCGTCAATATCTCAGCTGTTTAATAACAACACCACCTCTAGTAGTTGTAAAGTGTACTTCCCAATCAGCCATTGTAGTAAACATTTTGAATCGTCCAGTTAGAGTGTTTATTTGAAAAATATTTAACAAATAAGTTTTTTTACATGTTTCTTGTTATTTTTTAACTAGATTCAGTAGAGTTTTTACTTGATAATATAGTGATATAGGCAATATTAATGTTAGCTACAGATTTTGTAGCATTTAGTAAGTTACTTATGTAAAACGAATCGACTTGCAGTTTTTAGGTTATGTGATTGCGGTTTTTTAAAATTTAAATTAACACGTGTCTTAAGTCGTACCCCTATAAAATTCGTAAGTCGTACCGGTACGAGCATGATAAATGTTAGAAAAAAAAAAGTTTAGCAAATAATGAAAATTGGTTCTGCAAGCTGTGCAAGGAGAACAGAAAAAAAGTATGATTCAATGTACAAAATGTATTTTAAACAGCGGTGATGTGAAATTTAAAAAAAAAAAGTATTTTTTTATTATTGTTTCCTTGGTTGCTTCTACCAAAGTTTATTATAATTTTGTTTATCATTATTTATTATAATAGAATTTGATTTACATAATGTCTTTTATAAATTACTTAATAAATGTTATATACTGTTTATTTTATAATGGTACGACTTAAGCTATAGGTGGTACGACTTAGGACACTGGTTTCCTAAGTCGTACCGAATGTATTTTTTTTTTAATTAAGAAAATTATTATCAAAATGATAAAAAAATCGTTCTTTGTTGTAGCAAACAGATACCTAAATAATTATTAAATTTACAAATAATGCATACACGTGTTTTTTTATTAATCAATCCTTCAATCTATATCCATTTTCCCTTATGGGGTACGACTTAAGCAACCTTACCCTACAATTATGTTAAAAAATTTTGATTTTGATTTTCGGACCGATTACAATAACTTCCAGTTGGGAAGTTAAAAAACAAAATTGAATCAACCCGAAGAATTTACATTAAGATAACCCCACTACTTACAACTTTCTGCGATATAAACCAATATACATAATACCATATATCATAAGTTATTTCATAATAAATTTAAGTACCTGGAGTATGGAATTCTAAATACACGTCGTGTTAGTTTATATTTACAGCACAAAGTAGTAGTCCAGACTGTGGGGGCTAAAACAGATTATTTTTGCATTCAGTTTTAATACTCACAGGATTTGTTACAAATGTGGTGAAGAATAATACCCTAAGTTTGCTCAGATTTTGGTTGTCTGCGACAGGAGTTAACCATGGTTCAATTGCAAGATTCTTCAGGTTTTCTGATTTTTGCTAAATAGCGGTCTAAATAAGTATTATACAAAAAAAAGTTTCAAATAAAAGTTATTTGCTATAAAATTCCCTACAACCTCCATTTTTTTTAAATAAAAAAATTCATTTGTTTATCCGCTACGCTGATTAAAATGGTTGAAAACACATTTTTTTTTATGCTGTAATAACTAATAAAGTTTAACGTTTTTTAAGTTGATACTCCTGGAAAATAAACATTCTGTATAGTACAGAAAATTAGGACCTGATATCTTCAACTGTTTTTGTTTTATTAAATTGTTAATAATGAAATCATGTTTGTCTTTGATTAACAATAAAAGTTTTTGTAAAACCTTCATTTTTGTACAACTGATTGTATGTGTTCTCAAATACTTATATGTATAATCGATTCCCACCATAAAAAAGTAAAAAAATTCAATTCTTTTGAAAATGGTAGCACTTAAATCTTACTGTTGAGTTTTTTTTATTATAAACCAATTCAATTATTTCATAGAACCAGCAATATTAAAAAAATAATAGCCAAGAACTTGCTCTGAATTATTAATTATCTATTGGTGAAAACCGCATTAAAATCGGTTCAGTAGTTTTTGAGTTATTTAATGTATATTGCAACACTTCACAATTTTTATAAAAATTGATTGTTTATACAATTAATTAACTCTACCTACATAAAAAGAAGTTTATTTTTGTATCTTTTACCGCTTATCTCGAAAACTACTGAACCGATTGTATTGCGGTTTTCACCAATAGATAAATAATTATTCAGAGCTAGTTCTTGGCTACTATTTTTTTTAATATTGCTGGTTATATGAAACAATTGATTGGTTTAAAATAAATAAAAACTCAACAATAAGATTATAGTGTTACCAATTGCCAAAGACTTGAAAAAAAATTTTTTTAATGATGGGAATCGATTATACAATTCTTTGAGAACACATACAATCAGTTGTACAAAAATGAAGGTTTTACAAAAACTTTTATTGTGAATCAAAGACAAATATAATTCCATTATTAAAAATTTTATAAAACAAAAACAGTTGAAGATATCAGGTCCTAATTTTCAGTAAATATTCTGTACTACAAAATGTTTATTTTTCAGAGGTATCAACTAAAAGAACTTTATTAGTTATTACAGCTTAAAAAAAGTGTGTTTTCAACCATTTTAATCAGCGTAGCGGATAAACAAATGAATTTTTTTATTTAAAAAAAAATGGAGGTTGTAGGGAATTTTATAGCGAATAACTTTTATTTGAAACTTTTTTTTGTATAATACTTATTAAGACCGCTATTCATCAAAAATCAGAAAACCTGAAGAATTTTACAATTGAACTATGGTTAACTCCTGTCACGGACAACCAAAATCGGAGCAAACTTAGGGTATTATTGTACACCACATTTGTAACAAATCCTGTAAATATTAAAACTGTACGCAAAAATTCCTATTCTAGATACTTTTTAATCTAGCCAGCCTGGACTATAATAGTAGCTTTTAAATAAAACAAAATGTCTAGATATGAGCATATAAATTTAATTTATTTGGATATAAAATATTTTGCTGTAAATATGAACCCAATTAGTTTTTGCTTCGTTCCTTTTACTTTGCAAATAACCGAAACGCTAATTAACTGTTGAATAAAGAACGGAATTATAAAGATAAGATGTAATAATGCCGGTGGTATATAAACGAAATAAGTAGAATACTTATAGGAATCGGGGTATTTTGTTTTTACTTTTGCTGACAGAGTGATTTTTAATTAAATCAAAGTCGAGTTCAAATGTTTGTTGGTAATTAAGCGCATAGTTATATCTTCTGAAATTTTGAAAAGCTATACATACATGCAGTTATAAATATCAAGTTAATCAATATAATGGCACCAGTCTTGGATATGACCCCAGTAATGGCTATTTTTTAAATTAAATGTAATGAATTAGAAATATTTGTTGATATTTGATTACTACCATTTCTGAATATTAATCTATGTACAGTGTATTCCAAGTTGATTAAGACAGGAAATTTAACATGGGGACAATTAGAAATGTTGTAGTAACCTTTGATCGAATTTAACGATGTGTGATTGGTGCATTTTGAAATGCCGTCTCGAAACTAACTGATAAATTTTAAATTAATCAACAGTATTTTGTTTTCAACTTAATTAAACATCCTAGATAAAATAATGATAATATTTTTTGACAGATATAAATTTGAAAACAAAATACTAATGCCTATTTAATAAATTTTGTGGCGCCATTTCAAAATTCACCAATCACACATCGTTAAATTCGATCAAAGGTTACTACAACATTTCTAATTGTCCCCATGTTTTTCCTATGTCTTAATCAACTTGGAATACACTGTATACATGTAACTGCATTACAGCGTGATTTGATGATTTGAAGGCCAATAGGTGTCAAAATGGTGGACATTTAAACTAATTATTAGTATAATTTATTTATTAATTATTCATAGCAACTAGCTTTACATTGTTTTCAAATTTGATGATTCTTTCTTTTATATTTTTTGTGTCGTAGTTAGCAAGTGTCCATCACTGCGTGCTCACGACTGGTTTTACTTTATCCATTACTGGAGAAAAAACATAAACAAAATAAAAGGCTATAATTTAAAAAACAAATTATATTTGCGGACTTTGGTAATTAAGAATGTATGGCAGGTATCTGATTCAACGAGAAATAGTTGAAATTTGGAGAAGTTACTCCTTTATAAATCTTAAATACCCATACAAAATTTCAAAAGGTTTTACAACATAGTTTCAAAGTTATTATTTTTATAAATTAACATGGGCTTTTATGGCAGAATGGTGTATTTACGGTTAAAATCCAATAAAACACATGGTTCAAGCATCGAGAAAAATCTGAAATTTTCACAACACGTCACTTACATATTTAACAACAAGTTTCATAAAAAAAATTACACATATTAGAACTAAATTGTGAGAAAACAAAATTATTGGTGAAAAATATTAAAAAAAAAAAAATGCCGTACTGAAATGTAATGATTTGTTTTTATTACATATTTTTTCATATATGTAACCATATGAAGTACTAATATTGTTATTTTCATTACATTGTTCAATGTTCTAAATAGTGATATTTAAAAATGTTTTAATTTATGTCATTTATAACAATAAAATACTTCTTTTGTTTTTATATCTGACAGTTGAATTCAGAATCAAATCTTTTCGTATTATCAACATAAATATTAGTTTTTTGGCTAAAATTCTAAAATAACAGTCAATAATGGGAAATAAGGTTTTAAACAAAAATATTTTTATAGTTTATGTAGTATTTAAACCAATTTGACTTTCTTATAAGCATTTAAAGTGAATAATTGATAATTTGATTTTGATCGTTGATTGCATCTAGATTTACATTATTTTTGACTCAGACTGTACGTGCCATACATCCTTAAATTGATAAAATATAGAGTTTCCCTTAATTCCACTATGGCCTGGTACCCATAGGATCTTCACATAGTTCTCAGTTGAGAGTTTTGTGAGGGTTTGCCGACATTCCTCAACCAATCGTGACCCTATCTCTGGATAGAGTAGGGCCTTAATGGCCGCTTGGCTATCGGAACAAATGTAGATATGTATATTTGTTCATACCATAGACATAGAGAATGGACCAGGCATCTGACTCGAACACAGAACCGTGTCAAAAGAAAGAGATAGAAACAGATTTGGATTAACTGTGTAACTCTATGTCTATGTTCCAAACTACACTGCATCTCTCTCTCCTTTTTTGAACAGATGTTACACCATTGAGTTAATACAGAATGCACTGTCCATTCTCTATGTCTATGGTTCATACTATATTTGCGGACTTTGGTAATTAAATTGATAAAATAATGAGTTAGTTGTTTTATTAGTTACATGAGTTCATGAGAATTACAACCACAAAAAAAGTCAACCTTGCTCTTATAGTGGCCATAACTGGTGCCAGTACCTTATTTACTGTTGAACTTTCTTTTATTTAGTATAGCTTGACCATAAAATGCACATCCCTTAGACTTTTTAAACTATCGTTTTTTGGAGGAAGTTTAAAAAATGGTAATTTTTTTATCTAAAATTGATGTTAATAGTAATAAATGACATAACCTCACTTTGAAGTAGGATATTTTCGTAAAACAATTTGTCACAAAAGAATAAATAAATACAGAACCCGAAAAACATATTCCAAAAATAATAAATAATAGGTACATTTTAATTTATCATAATACGTTTGAAAAAAAATGGCTTCACTATACTTACTTATACTATTGTATATTAAATATTTCATATACAATAGTATAAGAAAGTAAAAAAAAATTCAAAACTAAAAAATATTTATTTTGATCTTAAAAATGTTTTACTTTAATTTTACCCCATTTTTAAGGGTGAAATCCCACCCCTCATCAGGCGAGTTATTTTTTTCGTGTTCAGTGGCTCAAAATATATTAGTCAACATTAACATTCTTATTCCAGAAAATTTATCAGCAAAATGCTTCATTGACTGGGCTACTGAGCCGTTTCGTTATAATAAATTTGAAATTGTTTTCTGCACACATAATTAAGGGACATTTTCTATTTGATTTAGTTCTACATCATTTATTCTAACATCGAGAGATTGCACATAGTTGATTAAGCAGTCACGTACAGAACTGATATAGTACAGTGTGTACGTACGTCCAGACAGAAAGGTGGCGATGGGGTCATAGGCGTCGACAGTATAAAGTATATTCAACTTTTTTAATATTTAATGAGTAATTAAAATAGTTCATATTGAAATAATTTGTTTTTATTCAGTGACATAACTAATCATGTAGAAAGTATGTAAGACAGCGATTCTCAATCTGTGGGGCACGCCCCCCTAGGGGGCGCGAGCATATCGAGAAAAAAAATTATTAAAAAAATTATTTAATTTACTGAAAGAAAAGCAATAAAATAGAGTCTAGCATAATAAAAAATAAAATACACGTTTACATTTACACTGATATAATACACTTATGTATAAATAGGATTGTATCAATATTTACTGCACAATGTATTTAATAATTAACTTATCAATATTAAATTAAAAACAAGATTAATAATTATTAGTGACTCCCTTGGATCTGTCTGGCAGATTAAAGTTTTTCGTAAGAAAATACAATTAAATTAAATAGAAACTTATATTACTATAGGCATGATGCCTAATTTTTAAAAACTATTTTATAATGATTATACGTGTCTCTTATTTCCAAAAAAATGCTTAATTCTGTAGAAAATAAAGGTTTGATCACAAAAATTGACCCTTTTAAAACTAATTTTGAATTTGACGCTAAAACGCTCGCAGGTGTCATGGCGCATTTGTGACGTCACGCCTATGTAAACACTCCTTGTCAACTATAATAAATCCTTGTTCCATCGCTAATGTTTCTCGGTTTTACTTTTGGTAACACAAAACTGAGCATAGTCTATTGTATACAAATAGTAATAATGTTTGTTTTTTTTGCAGGTATGTCAAAGTAATTTCTCATTATTTACTACGTTGTTCATACCACTAACAGGTAAGTGTATGTACCTACTAATATTTTATATTATAATTGTTATCGGACAAATTACTTTCCAACAACTAACTTATTATTAGAGAATCGTAGGATTTAATTAACGGGTGCTTAGGTTAGGTTAGGTTAGGTTAGGTTAAGTGAATAGGCATGATGCCTAATTTTTAAAAACTATTTTATGATGATCTTACGTGTCTCCTATTTCCAAAAAAATACTTAATTCTGCAGAAAATAAAGGTTTGATCACAAAAATTGACCCTTTTAAAACTAATTTTGACGTCACGCCTATGTAAACACTCCTTGTCAACAATAATAAATCCTTGTTCCATCGCTAACGTTTCTCGGTTTTAGTTTTGGTAACACAAAACTCAGCAAATTGATAATTTAAAACCACAAAATAATTTATAAACAGTGCAGATATTAATGAAACAATAAAATGGCCAAGTGCGTGTTGGGCACGCACATGATAGGTTTCCGTAGTCATTACGATTTATAAACAAGAATTATTTCAACGGACGCTCTGATAACGACATTTAAATGCAAATATATCGTGACTGAAGGGTTAAAATCAAAAGGTCGTATAACATTTTTTGTTGCATTTTAGGAGACCTATCTAAAAATACCCCACTCAATGGGTTAAGTGAAAAAAAATTTGAGAACAATTTTCAGTCTATGGGAGGGGGTCCAAAATAATTTTGACAGTGTTCGTTATAATTTTCAAGTACTAACTCAAAGCTACATTCTGAATTTTTTTCAGATTTTTTTAATAGATAGATTAGAAATTAGGGTGGGGGGGACGCTCTGATAACGACATTTAAATGCAAATATATCGTGACTGAAGGGTTAAAATCAAAAGATCATTTAACAAGTTTTGTTGTATTTTGGGAGACCTATGTAATGACATCCCATTCAATGGGTTAAGTGAAAAAAAAAATGTGAGTTCATTTTTCAGTCTATGGGGGGGGGGGGGGGGGGTCCAAAATAATTTTGACAGTGTTCGTTATAACTTTCAGTGGAAGTACTAATTAAAAGCTACATTCTAAATTTTTTTCAGATTTTTTGAAAAGATAGTTTAGAAATTAAGGGGGGGGGGACGCTCTGATAACGACATTTAAATGCAAATATATCGTGATTGAAGGGTTAAAATCAAAAGATCATTTAACATTTTTTGTTGCATTTTAGGAGACCTATCTAAAAATACCCCACTCAATGGGTTAAGTGAAAAAAAATTTGAGTTCATTTTTCAGTCAATGGGAGTGGGGGCCAAAATAATTTTGACAATGTTCGTTATAATTTTCAGTGGAAGTACTAATTAAAGGCTACATTCATGAATTTTTTCAGATTTTTTAAATTGATAGTTTAGAAATTAGAGTGGTGGGGACGCTTTTATCACGACTTTGAACGCAATTACATATATCGTGACTGAAGGGTTAAAATCAAAATGTGCATTTTTTATTGCATTTTAGGAGACCTATCTAAAGACTCCCCACTTAATGGATTAAGTGAATATTTTTTAGAATCTTTTTAACCTATTTGATTATTTAAAATCATAATTTCAGTGATACTTTGTTACTGGCATCATGCCTATTACAGCACAATTTTAGTGAAAATTATTGTATGAGGGGGGGGATGATAATTGTGATTGAATATTGGGTCGCAAATACTAAAAGGTTGAGAAACACTGGTGTAAGACATTCGAAAAATAATATAAAACCTAAGTATGTAGGTATAATAATTAAATTTAATAAAAAAAAAATGTCGATTGTTATTTTTATCTTTGTTAAAAAGTTTTTTATTGGCTTGGCACCGATTTCAAATGTTAAAATTAATTATTATATACTTTTTAGTATTTTTAGGTGTTTTTTTTAAGTCGTTTTTTTTCTCAATTTTTTTTTTTATTATTTCCGTTTGAGTTTCGTATTCAGATTCTGATAAAATTTATTTGGGATCACCTCAGGAGGGTATACTCTGAAACAATAAAAGAAATCGTCCGTACATTCATAAAAAAATATATTGTCAAATTGTGTACCTTCCCCTTTTTTAAAGTCGGTTAAAAAGTCAACAGTACAATAAATAGCTTGAAAATACTTAAAATTGCATTTTTAAATGTAATTCTGTTATTTTAAACGTTAATTAAAAGTACCTTATTTTATTTTTTTTGTCTTGTTTTATTAGAGATTTTCTAACTTTCCTAATGTACCAGGTGTTACAACTAAACGCTTTTTATTTCGAAAATTAATTTGCTTACAGAAAAGTTACTCAATTTGGTAAAGGTAATTTTTTTTAAAACGGTAATTTTGATTTTTTTAAATTATATTTTTATTTTAGCATTTTTTGTTCCATACCGCAGGCGCTTATGAACAAAAACTAGAACGGAAATGCACCTACAGGAAGCGCCACTGCTGTAAAAGTAATCAGTAAATGTAATTCACTTGCAAGTTTTCATATCGCACAGTTTGCAAATTAACTTTTGCGGTTCATGATATACTATCAAAGTCTTCTGCAGGGATGAAAATAATTATTTATTAAATATTTAGATGCATAATTATAATTTATCAATATGCTTATTATGTTTGTATACAAATTCATTTTTGTTTTGTAAATAATTTTGGGAACAAATTAAACGCGTATTTTTAAATGAAATGAAAAATAGTGAATAGGGTAATTGACCCCCCCACCCAATTAAAAATTATAAAATTAAAGCAAATCATCAATACAATTATTTTATTTTAGGAGGGAGGTTATGGAACACCCTCCCCCCCAAAAAATATAAAAGTTATAAAATTAAAGCAAATTAAATTATACAATAATAACGAACGCAAATATTATTGCGCAAAACAAAATTTTAATGCTCAAAGTATATAAAATATTGCGCGCTTAAATATTACCCAATAATTTTTATTTTGTGTCGTATCCAAATTAACGAAATCAGAATTCGGGTAAAAAACTTAAAATTCGGCCCGAATTCTGATCTATCCCTAATGACGATTATAATTTTTGAAATATATTTAAAAAATCTAAACTTTCGAAAAGAAGCAATTCGAAATTTTATTAGCATAATATATAAAATCACAAATTATAATAAAACGGCCAAGTGCGTGTTGGGCACGCACATGATAGATTTCCGTAGTCGTTACGATTTATAAACAAGAGTTATTTCAATTTTTTTTATAAACTATTCTAGCTACAGTGTTCGTTATAATTTCCATTGAAAGTACTAACTAAAAGCTACATTCTGGATTTTTTTTAGATTTTTTGCATCGATAATTTAGAAAGTAGAAGTGGGGAGGCGACGCTCTGATTACAACATTTAAATGCAAATACATCGTGACTGAAGGGTTAAAATCAAAAGGTCATTTAACATTTTTTTGTTTCATTTTAAGAGACCTATCTAATGACATCCCACTCAATGGGGTAAGTGAAGTCTATGGAAAGGGGGTCCAAAAAAAAATTTTTTTTCAAAAATTTTATCATTTCTGTTTTTGTGTTATCAGTCTTCGTCCGTATACCAAATTTCATCTTAATCGGTTTAAAATTTTTGAGGACGGACGGACATGGTGAAACTATAAGGTTTCCTAGTTTTCTACAGAAACCTATAAATATATCTGTAAAAAACAAGTGATGTCTATATTAATTAGGTAGTCAGCAAATACTAATAGAAATAAACAATCAAAAAAAAGGAAAAAAAAATTAAAATATAGAATAACGTTAAAAAAATAACAGAATTAAAAAATAAAAATAAACACTAGAAAAAAATTATATACAGAGTGGGGCATTTAAAGTGTTACAGTTGATTATCTCAGAACCATCGCATATTTAAAAAAAATGTTTCAACCAAAAAATGTTTGGTTGTAAGGGGGTAATCGAATAGTAATATTTATTTGCTATTTTAACTTGGCCTTCAAGGATATTTGAAGGTCAACATCATTTTTTAAATAGGAACCTATAGTTTTTATTTAGTAATCTTATTCTACGTGAAAAAACACGAATCATTTATTGAAAACTTTTTTTTGAACAACCCAAGCTTTCCAAGGTATCTAACAAAATAATTCAAGATTTTGAACTTTCAAGAATTTTTTACTCAGAAACCACAAACTTTAGAAAAAAAAGTACAGGATACACAAAATATTTATTTTAGTCTAATAAAGCGTGGACAATTATTTAAAAAAAATTTAAAACTTTTAAAAACTTTTTCTATTTATTTTATTTTAGCAAAAACAAAAAAAAGTACGAAATGTTAAAAAAAATCTAGAATAATTCTCCAAGTTTCATTGGACCAAAATAAACATTTTTTGTATCTTGTACTTTTTTTCTAAAGTTTATGGTTTCTGAGTAAAAAATTATTGAATATTCAAAATCTCGAATTAATTTGTTAGATACCTTGGAAAGCTTGGGTTGTTTAAAAAAAAGTTTTCTATGAATGATTCGTGTTTTTTTACGTAGAATAAGATTACTCAATAAAAACTATAGGTTCCTATTTAAAAAAATGATGTTGACCTTCAAATATCCTTAAAGGCCAAGTTAAAATAACAAATAAATATTACTATTCGATTACAACCAAACATATTTTGGTTGAATTTTTTTTTTCAAATATGCGATGGTTCTGAGATAATTAACTGTAACACTTTAAATGCCCCACCCTGTATATATACAATTCAAGTTTGGCTGAGGGGCTACGCCTGATGGCCAATAACTTAAATTAAAAAAAAAATCTGTAGAAAATGTTTATAAAATATACGACAGAAAATTGTATTTTCTTCTCTCTCTATTTGATTCACTAACGGTGTTATCACGTAAAGGTTACAGGAGTCAAATAAGAAATGCATAACTCGAATAGGAAACGAACTTACTTGACTTGTGATTATTCTTCAGGATTTTGCCGAAATGTTTTCGGAAATAAATTAAAAAATAATCATTGAAATACATAATACAAAAAATATTTATATGAATTGCGTGACTGCGTAACTTTTCTGTTCTAGATTGTAAAAGTATTTCATAAAGAAATTGAATTCTATTTCTGTCCCTGTATCGTATTTATCCTTTTATTATTTTATAAGAAATAATATCGGTCTACAAATTTACCATATTTTAACAACAACAAATAAATTCATTCTGATTTTGAGGTAATTGACTTTTATAGGCACCTACTATCTGCTTACGAAAATTGAATAAAAAACATTTTTAATTAGATATTTTATGTTGTTTTTTTTTTACATGCCAGAACAAAAGCAATCTGTATAATAGACAGTGGTGACGGAGCCGTGGGAACGGGGGGGGGGGGGGTACTTAAGCCCCCAAATTTTTGAGAGGAAGGAGGAATTATTACTTTTTGCACCTTCAAAATTTAGTTTTGTTTTTTAGGGCGGGTTTGAAGCGACGTGCAATCAGGGTTTCGAACCGTTATTTTTTTCGTTTCGGTTTTCGTTCCGGTTCGAGCAAAAAAATATATTTCGGTTCGGTTCCGGTTTTCGTTCCGCAAAAAGTAACGGTTTTTTCGGTTTTCGGTTCAGCTCCGAGTGATTAATTAAAAAAAAAATTATTTGTATTAAAAAAAAATGTTCTACCATAATTTAGATTATTTTATGGTACTTGTATGATAGTCCGAACGACAATTGAAGTGGGAAATAAGATCATGTTAACGCGCGTATTTTAACATGTACTGAACCGTAAAAACCGATATTTTTATTTCGGTTCTGTTTCGGTTTTCGTTCCGGCAAAAAACAACGGTTTTTCCGGTTTTCGGTTCAGTTCCAGTTCGAAGCCCTGCGTGCAATTATAAAAATCTGTTTTCTGTAATTTTTTTACTCTTTTGTTTTATTCTTTAGTATTGTAAATTGATGTTAAAGCTCACAAATTAATTATAAAATGTAACCACGTATCTCAGCTTCAAAAGAAAAATAAAAAGTGAGTAGATACAGTAAAATCTCGTTAGTACGTGTTTTCCCCCAGTCCCTTTAAGAACGTACTAACGAGGTGCCACTGTATTTCTATTTATTTTTTTAACAAATAATACGATATTAATGAAGCTAAAGAAAATTGAAGTCAATTTTGAATTTTAAGGACGCCAAGTATAGTTAGGTCAGCTTAATTTTAGAGGTTCGTATAAGAATGAAGTTAGCATTTTCACGTAAAAGGATTTTTAATTTGTCAAAATTAAGCGTTAAGTTATAATTTTTTTAATATCGTACGAAATTAGCACTAAATATGCACTAATTTAGTACACCACTTTGGTTGCGTTTTCGACAATGATGTGTGCTAACTTAAACACTAAGCTAGCACATATGCGCTAAAATACAACCTATCGCACGAAGGTAGTTTTTTTCGTACCTAGTATTAAATTAGCACTAAATATATTTATGCGAATTTCGTTTTCGAGCGATCAATTCGACGCATGTTTGTTAATTTAAGTGTTAAGTCAGCGCCCACTCATGCTTGTTTTCGAATACATTGATAAATAATTGCTTCTGATTTGTCTAATGCGAGTTATAAATTACTACTAAATGTTTGACACCTGATTTGTTAAGATTTGTCCTTATTTAACTTGAGTGTGCTGACTTAAATCTTAAGCTGTCACACTCGCTCGTAATTTTTTTAATAAAAGAGTTATAAATTATTTTTTTGCGTATTAATTTAGTACTCTTCTTTTATCGATGTGTACTACATTTGTTGTGCTAATTTAATGTACCTACCTGGAAAAAATACAATTTATGATCAAGTACCATGAAAAAATATACTTACGAATTTGTCATAATACTAAAAGAAGAGCAAATATTTGGTTGTATCTAAAACAACATTGAAATTCCGTAGAGAACTTGTATGTTACATTACTAAATGTACATAATAAATTTGATCAGTTAAAAGAGTAAGCCGCAAGTCCGTATTTCAATTGAGGGTGGAGATAATACCAAAGAATATATTTTAAAAACAAACTTTTTGCGTTTAATTGTCGCTTTACCGCGTAGATGTTCTTTGTAGATTTACAGCTACTGAAGTTCATTTAATTAATGTCTGGTCCTCCTTGTCACGCCTTTCGATCACATGTTTGTATAAAATAAAGTGCGGTATACTCAAATCAGTAGCGTGCGATTAAATATTTGCGGTTTTTGTTTCACCTGCATTTACTAACTTTAAAAATATTTCATGTTAATGAGACCAAAAATATTTTTAAACTGTGAATTTTTTTACATAAAATAAATTATTAGGACATTCTTTCTTGCATTTTTATAGTTAAATATGAACAAATTTTACTGATTTTTCAGTCGTTTTTTAAAATTTATTTTGATTGATTAAATTCTTGTCTAAACATTTTTTTCTATAAGGTAGTGTCACCAGTCTTGGCAAGGACCCCAGTAATGGCGAATTTTTAATTAAATGTACTGAATTAGAAATATTTGTTGATATTTGATTACTAAAATTACTAAATATTAATCTATATACATTTAACTGTCTTACAGCGTGATTTGATGACAATCGGTCAATAGGTGTCAACAATGGTGGACATTTAAACTAATTATTATTAGTATAATTAATTAATTAATTATTATATTATCATAGCAACTGTTTTATATTGTTTCAAATTTGACGATTATTTCTTTTATATATTTTGTGTCGTAGTACTTATCATTTTGTAATCATTAGCAAGTATCCATCACTGCGTGCTCATTACTGGTTTTATCTTTGCCATTTCTGGAGAAAAAACATGAACAAAATAAAAGGCTATAATTTAAAAAAAAAAACTATATTTGCGGACTTTGGTAATTAAATTGATTAAATAAAGAGTTAGTTGTTTTATTAGTAACATGAGTTCATGATAATTATAAAAAACAACCCCATTAATCAAAAAACCCGAAACTTGCTCTTATAGCGGCCATAACTGGTTCCTTTACCTTACCTATTTTATGTTTTTTATGATAGGTTTCACTATCTTTAAGGGATTGAATTATGATAATGATGCAACTAAAATTTGATATTTTAATTTGTTTACCCCTTCTGGCTAATTGCATTTCCATGTATCATTTATTAAATAATAATCTAATATAATTTCTAGGAATTTCTTCTAGTAAACAGTTATGTATTTAGTTTAGATACGACAATTGTGCTGATTAAGAAAATATATGATATTATTTTTTGTATACGGCTACCTACTTGACTTCATCTCATGTTGTTTATTATACTTCATCAGGTCATTCTTTCAACGATTTGTTTCTTTTGTGTTCAGATATGAAGTAAAGTATACTTCATAGATTATCAATAATTGAAAAAAATCAGTTGAAGTTGGTGCTAACAAATTTGCAAGCTTGCAAGAACTGTAAATTGGGGTAGGTAGTAGGTATATTAGGGTGATTTTTAAATGGGGTTATTAATTTTTAACTGGCGCATATTGATATTTGATTACTACCATTTCTGAATATTAATCTATATGCATTTAACTGTCTTACAGCGTGATTTGATGATTTGAAGGCCAATAGGTGTCAAAATGGTGGACATTTAAACTAAATACACTGCTTGTCACAATTAGTGGGACACTTTTTCAATGTAACACAGTTTTGGTAAAAATTGTCATATTAATATGAAAATTCATAAAAATCATTAGTATGGTGTTGTTTCAAAGCCCAAAGAGTAAAAACTTTGTACGTGCATCGATAGCGGGTGTACAACCCTTGGAGGGGTGAAAAATGGAAAGTGATAAATTCAAGTATTGAAAAAAAAGTTTAAAAACTGTTTATTTCAAGATAATGATAAAATTCACATTAATTTTTATACGTAGAACTTATTTGAACCCTAAAGGTATAAACTATATTTTTAAATCAATATTTAATTCTATTTATCACCTGTTATCATCCCCTAAATTTAGGTTATTAGAAATATAGGAAAATATGAAAGAAATTTTAAAAATCTTCAAGGGTTGTTAGAAATAATCATAATAAATATAAATTTGCAATTTCAATAAAATTCAGTAATTTTCAACCACTTTTCTACCCTTTAATATTCAACCCCCTGTGTATTACAATTAATTCGAACAACGTAGGTAAAGATAAATTTTTGAAATTTACAAAATAGGTAGTAAACAGTATACACAACGGTACTGTGTGTTAAAAACACAATAAAATTATAAGGGTAGGCATCAACCCTTAAATACTAAACCT
This sequence comes from Sialis fuliginosa, assembly GCA_961205875.1. Classification (NCBI taxonomy): domain Eukaryota; kingdom Metazoa; phylum Arthropoda; class Insecta; order Megaloptera; family Sialidae; genus Sialis; species Sialis fuliginosa. Next base: position 658,463 of record OY540814.1, on the reverse strand, counting down.
CCCCAAATAGTAGGGTAGAATATTAAATTTAAGTGTGATTATATGAGAAATCAATTAATGCTCTTATTTGCAGATTTTTGTGAAAATTGTGTGCACCACAATTCACCCCTACGGATGTAGCTACCCTAAATTTAAAAAAAAAAACACTTTTTTAAAAACATCGTATCTAAAAATTCAGTGGAATTTTTTTATCATCCTTTCGTAATATAAAAGGTCGATATTTGATATTTCTACACCGGTAAAATTAAAACAATACACTATCAGGAACTACCCTTAAATTATTATTTCTTAAAAATAAAATAAATTTTATTTCAATTAATATTGAAAATATAGGTATCTATGGAAATTAATGGACAATTTACGAGTATTTCATAAGTTTGACTCAAATTAATTCAATCGTTCTGAGACGTTGAAATTTACTGAATGTGTAGTAAAGTGTGTATACAACAGAATTGTATGTTAAAAAACACAAATAAGTTTTAAGGGTAGTCATCAACCCTTAAAAACTAAATCACCCCCGATAATAGGGTTGTAAATTGAATTCAATTGCGATTTTATGAAAAAATTAATTAAAGCTGTTATTTGACAATTTTTTTGAAAATTTTGTTCACCACAATTCACCCCTACGGATATAGGTACCCTCAATTTAAAAAAATATACACATTTTTTTAAATATGGTATCTAGACAGTCCGTGGTATTTTTGTTTCATCCTTTCGTAATATAAAAGGCTGACATTTGTTCTTTCGTTACCGGTAAAATTAAAACAATACATTATCAGAAACGTGTCAAAACGATTGGATTAATTTGAGCCAAACTCGTAAATTGTCCATTAATTTCCATAGATATCTATATTTTCAATATTAATTGAAATAAAATTTATTTTATTTTTAAGAAATAATAATTTAAGGGTAGTTCCTGATAGTGTATTGTTTTAATTTTCCCGGGGTGGAAAGATCAAATGTCGGCCTTTTATATTACGAAAGGATGATAAAAAAATTCCACTGAATTTTTAGATACGATGTTTTAAAAAAAGTGTTTTTTTTTTTTTAATTTAGGGTAGCTACATCCGTAGGGGTGAATTGTGGTGCACAAAATTTTCACAAAAATCTGCAAATAAGAGCATTAATTGATTTCTCATATAATCACACTTAAATTTAATATTCTACCTTACTATTTGGGGCGGTTTAGTATTTAAGGGTTGATGCCTACCCTTATAATTTTATTGTGTTTTTAACACACAGTACCGTTGTGTATACTGTTTACTACCTATTTTGTAAATTTCAAAAATTTATCTTTACCTACGTTGTTCGAATTAATTGTAATACACAGGGGGTTGAATATTAAAGGGTAGAAAAGTGGTTGAAAATTACTGAATTTTATTGAAATTGCAAATTTATATTTATTATGATTATTTCTAACAACCCTTGAAGATTTTTAAAATTTCTTTCATATTTTCCTATATTTCTAATAACCTAAATTTAGGGGATGATAACAGGTGATAAATAGAATTAAATATTGATTTAAAAATATAGTTTATACCTTTAGGGTTCAAATAAGTTCTACGTATAAAAATTAATGTGAATTTTATCATTATCTTGAAATAAACAGTTTTTAAACTTTTTTTTCAATACTTGAATTTGTCACCCCTCCAAGGGTTGTACACCCGCTATCGATGCACGTACAAAGTTTTTACTCTTTGGGCTTTGAAACAACATCATACTAATGATTTTTATGAATTTTCATATTAATATGACAATTTTTACCAAAACTGTGTTACATTGAAAAAGTGTCCCACTAATTGTGACAAGCAGTGTATTAGTATAATTTATTTATTAATTATTATATTATCATAGAAACTGCTTTACATTGTTTCAAATTTGACGATTCTTTCTTTTATATCTTTTCTGTCGTAGTAGGTACTTATCATTTTGTATTCATTAGCAAGTGTTCCTTACTGGTTTTACTTTATTCATTACTGGAGAAAATAAAATAAAATGGAAGGTTACAATTTAAAAAAACAAACTATATTTGTGGACTTTGGTAATTAAATTGATTAAATAAAGAGTGAGTTGTTCCTAGTTGATGATAATTATAAAAAAGAAGCCCATCAATCACAAAAACAGTAAACCTTGCTCTTATAGCGGCCATAACTAGTGCCAGTACCGTATATTAAGATATAATTTTTGCTATATTGGCTAATACGGAGAGTCTGGGGGTCCTCTGTCAGATTTGTGAAAAATCACGTATATAGTTATTCAGAATAGGGTTGACGCGCATGCGTGACTAGATCAGGGTTACCAACTTTTATAAATCATCACGTTTAGCTGTGTTGTATTTAATAATTTAATAATATACTAATAGTGACGTTAAATATATAAATAAAAACAACTCGTTTGTCTAAACGTGAAAAATTTAATAAAGAAAAAGTAATCGCAAGCTTTCGATTCACAGAATCATCGTCAGGCTATTAAGGAAGAACAAAATGTGAGAACGATGTCGTTATCTCAACAATATTCATGTGACTACAGAAAAACTGGAAACGATGATTCTGTGAATCGAAAGCTTGCGAGAATACTTTTTCTTTATTAAATTTTTGACATTTAGACAAACAAGTTGTTTTTTTTTTTTATAATTTAATATACAGGGTGATTCAGTACTGTCGTGCCAAACTTGAACGGTACATCGAGAAAAATATTTTAAGCAAAAAACATTATATGAACATGTGTCCGGAAATTTTTCATGAAGGAGCTACAGCCCTCCAAAGATTTTACTCAAAATTAGTTTTTATTTAATATCTTGAGAACCCATTGTGCCATAGTTATGAAACTTGATACAGGGTTTAGTATTAATAAGTGTTATCTATATCCAGTATCAACCAATAGTAATTTTGACCAGGGTTGTATGTGCCCAGGGGGCCCGTCGATTTTTATCCAGTATTTTTTGTTCTTCAATTTTTTCCTGAGTTAAAAATTTGAATAAGACTGTATGAGACAAAATACACAAAAACATACTTTGCTCATTTATCATAGGATAAACCGTTTACGAGCAATATCGATGCAAAATAAAGCGTGCAGAATTTTACTTAATACGGATGCTTCAAATTAAACAAAATAAATTTATATTCCTGTTCTTTGATTAAAGGTAAGAAAAAAGTTTATGTCCTCTTAGACCTATAGCCAGTTCTATTAATGTTGCATGTAATTTACTAACATAACTAGAAAGCTATACTTAAAATGGCTATTTGTTGGTAAGGATGATTTTTGGAGGTATATTTTTATTATTTTTTTGTCTTATTTTTTATCATAGAACAAGAATATAAAAATATTTTTTTGTAATTTGAAGCATCCGTATTAAGTAAAATTCTGCATCCTTTCTTTTGCATCCATATTTCTCGTAAACGGTTTATCCTATGATAATTGAGCAAAGTATATTTTTGTGTATTTTATGCCATAGAATCTTATTCAAGTGTCTAATTTAGGAAAAAATTAAAGAACAAAAAAATACTAGATAAAATTCGATGGGCCCACTTGCCCCATACAGCCCTGATCTAAATTATAATTGCTCAATACTGGAAATCGATAACACTTATTAATACTAAACCTTGTATCAAATTTCATAACTTTAGCACAATGGGGTCTCCAGATATTAAATAAAAACTAATTTTGAATAAAATCTTTGGAGGGCTGTAGTCCCCTTACGAAAAATTTCCGGACACATGTTCATATAATGTTTTTTGCTTAAAATATTTCTCTTAATTTACTGTTCAAGTTTGGCACGACAGCACTGAATCATCCTGTATATTAATATAATTTAGTTTAAGTTAGAGTAGTCCAGGTAGGTTAGGTTAGGTTTATGAATTTCTGTCTATGCACTTATAAATAATATTATGTACAGGTACCTACAGCATAATCTACCCTATTCTCAGTGACGGATTTAGGTATGGGCTACTACTCAGGGCGGCACAATTTTGGGGGGCGGCAGATTCTTTAGTTTTTATTAGTTTAATACACAACATTCCAAAAAAAAAAGGAAGACAAAAAATTAGTAGCGCGACTAAAAAAAAAGGTCCTCAGATTTTAATTTATATTATATTCTATTCTACCTCACTTGTAAAAACAGTTATCACTTTTTAGTTCATATGTTAATTCTGACTTCTATCAAAAATAAATTATATTTTCCCTTGGTAGAGGGGCGGCAATTTTTTTTCCCCCAAAGTGGCACTTAACGTAAATTCGCCGCTGTCTATTCTAACACATCAACACGTGATTTTAAGAATTTTTGACAGAGTACCCCCAGACTCTCCGTATTTACCGCTATATTTTATGGAGAGTTGAAATAAAAGACATACTAGGCCCAGTTTCTCAATATAAGTTAAACTCCAGATTACGTTAAACTTCACCTGAGGTTTAAACTTCACATAATCTCTAGTTTAAACCAATTCAGTTTCTCAATATAAGTTTAACTCTTGCGCATGCGCAGTAGAGCTGAACGCCCATTGGTCTATTTGACGCGCTTTTTGTTACATTAATCTTAAAATGAACTGTACTTAATTTTGTTATACTAAATATATACTATATATATACAATCATTGCAGTAGTATAACTAAATAATTATAATTATTTAATTATACTATGTTATTTCATGATAAAATCATAACAAATTGTGCTATTATAAAGTTAAACCTCATGTGAGGTTTAACTTTTTGAGTTAAACCTCACACGAGGTTTAACTAATATAATAGCACAATTTCTTATTATTTTATCATTAAATAATTATAAAAACACAATAATTGCAGTATTATAACTAAATAATTATAATTATTTAGTTATACTATGTTATTTCATGATAAAATCGAACAAATTGTGATATTATAAAGTAAAACATAAGATTAACCTAAAATTAATTTCAAACTGACAGTTCATCCGTCAGTTAAAAGTTAATCTTAAGATTAACTCATAATTTTTAACTGGACATTGAGAAACACATTTTTTGTTTAAACTTTAGTTAACTGGGACATGGAGTTTAAACTTACATTGAGAAACTGGGCCTTACTGAATATTAAATAGAAACTGAATAATGTATTTCTTTTAACAATCTGAATGACACGCTATAACGGTACATTTAACGTCTCAGACAATTAACAATAAGAATATTAAAATAAATATCTCATAATAAATGTCAAGTAAAAACATGTATCAGTATTTAACAATAATTAATGTACACAGACATGTTTTTGTTTCGCTAATCGCGGTTTATGATACGCGACAGCTCACATAAACAACAGCTCAAAATGATACGATTTGGTGAAGTGCGGTAGAGGCTCGCACTTTATCAGCATTAACTCGATTCTAGTGTACGGTAAAAGGTGGCTACACAACACGTAACATAACTGCAAACTTGACAAGCATGCATGATCCATCTTTTTGTACAAGTGGTCTGTAGGATAATTTCGCGCAATCATTTTAATTGTACAAGCCGCTTGAAGATGGATTGAATTTAAATCATGCAAACTTGACAATCTTAAGCAAGCCATACACGTTACGATATATTTGCGCAAGTTTAGACTTGCACAAGTATAACGTTATTCGAGAGTGACCACAGACGGCTCAAGTTCGCTTGAACGATATTATTTATATGAAAGTGGCCGTCCAAGTAACACACCTGGCTTTGCGGTAATGGCATCTATTGATGACGCTTTGGCAATATTTGGCTTAATATTTGCTACAAAAAAACTGAAAAGAAACCGAACTATACGCTGTAAAGACTGGTTAATAAAAAGGCAGCATTATTCGCACATCAATTTATTAAATGAATTGAAATTCGCACCCAAAGACTGGCATAACTATTTATTTATTATTTTTTATCTCTATTGTGATAGTCATTATTTTTTATTTGCTAAATACATGGTTCATTTCTGTAAATATTTATAAATTCTTCCAAATTCTCTCGAACTCCACGTCTCTCACTCGTAATTTTGGCGCAAAATCGACCGTAGGACGTGCATACAAGCAGGCGGCTAGGATACCACTGAACTTCAAACGCGGCATGCCACACACGTTCAAGTAAACTTGGGCAAACGTAAATTTGCGCAAGTTTCGGAATCGAAAATTGAAACTTTTTCAAACTTGTACAAGTCTATAAATTTGCGCAAAAATCTTCCCACACACGTTACTATATTGGTTAACCATTTAATTTTTATACAATTTTTCGTATATTTTTAATTTTTTGAGAAATGTCAAAATGATATTTAAAACGTCAAAATGACATTTAATATGTTCAAGCAAATATCAATTTAGAAAAACAAAACACGAATTTTTAAAATAAATTGAGATAAATCTTTGTAAGGGAATATTTTACAACAAACGTGTTGACCCATATTATAGGAAATTTAATGCTCTACAAAAATATTCTATAAAATTTTCACGTAACATGTGTCGTTCTTGAGATATCTTGAAAAAATAAATATTTTGAGGTGTCACCCCTCCCCCTTTCACGATTTTGAAATGGGATCGTCCTCAAGCCAGACCCAACCATCCGACCAAGTTTCAATAATATCGGTTCAGTGGTTCATGAGTTATGTGTGTGAAAATGATTCAGGGGACAGACGGACACACGGAAAGACGGACAGACAGACAGACACAGAACGAAGAGTGTTTGCATTGATGTGAAACGGATAAATCAATTTAAAGTTTTGAAATCGGAGAACATATATTTTGTCTGAATCTGAAACGATCACATAGCTTCTCGTATCTTCGATATTGCGAGGAAGCAAAAGATGGTCCATGCATACTTGTCAAGTTTACAGTTACGTGTGTAGCCACCTTAACGCTACTGTTTACGATTACATATTCTGATATCCAAGCCCGTGGAGGATTTAGACGTGGTTACCGCTGATGTAACGTAAATGTCGTCGGTATTGCAGCGACCCACCCCTCCCAGCCGTCGCGTCGCGGTGAAACGTCTATGTACCGCAGCCTCTCTAAAACTGTGTACCGTTAAATATTTCTTGGGAATTTAATGTTACATATCAACCTCGTTATACTTGTTTTATGCTATGTTGCACAAATGCTGGTTTTTTTTTCTTATGAATAAAACATATTTCCTTTAAAAATGTCCGATTAACTTAACTGGTCCATAGAGATAATATAACATAGAGAATGTTTATCATAGCATTTTATGTAATAATGTTCGGTATTATAAAATAGCTAACAAAATTAGCTAGCTAGCAAGCACATTCAAATGGAGTATTAATTATGTACTAGTATCTATGGATTAGTTATGGAATTTAGAGCAGTAATTCTTCAACCAATTGTAACACAGTTGGCATCTTTCACCGTATAAAATAATTTTCATAACAACACTACTGTTTTAATACCGTTGGTGTTTACTTACTACAACGCGTGCGCGAAACTTGTCAAAGTCATCAACAAACTCCAAAAGAACTGTCATATAAGTTTGATATCTCATTTGAAAGTGCTTGCTAGCTAGCAAATTTACTAGCTCCTTTATAATACCGGACATAATAAAAATAAAATTTGTGAATAAGGTACTGGCACCAGTCTTGGATACGACCCCAGTAATGGCTATTCTTTAATTAAATGTACTGAATTAGAAATATTTGTTGATATTTGATTATTACCATTTCTGAATATTATTCTATATACATTTAACTGTCTTACAGCGTGATTTGATGATTTGAAGGTGTCAAAATGGTGGACATTTAAACTAATGATGAGTGTAATTTATTTATTAATCATAATATTATCATAGAAACTGCTTTACATTGTTTCAAATTTGACGATTCTTTCTTTTATATCTTTTGTGTCGCAGTACTGAACATTTTGTAATCATTAACAAATGTCCATCACTGCGTGCTCATTACTGATTTTACTTTATCCATTACTGCAGAAAAAACATAAACAAAATAAAAAGGGATAATTTAAAAAACAAACTATATTTTCGGACTTTGGTAATTAAATTGATTTAATAAAGAGTTACTTGTTTTATTAATAACATGAATTGAGAATAATTACAAAATACAAAATTTCAAATATTTCCAAAACCCCTAATCCGATTAGCAACAAAATCAATAGATCTGGAGTACTCACTGAGACAAACATTTTCCCCAAAAATAATTCAGATCGGTGCATTTTTACAGTAGTTATCGTGAACGAAAAAAAATTCTACATTCAGACACACAGACACACGCACAGCCTCCATGCGGAAATTAACTTTTCTTTACGTTTTGAATCTGTCATTATCTCGGACACGATTTTTCGATGGTATTACAATACTTCCATTTCTTTCAGAACATGGAAGTAAAAACAATGCATTTAGATTTATTTATGTAAAATCTAAAATAAATAAATCTGCGACATTTTTGTCTTGTTTGAGAAACGCTGGTTGCACATGTATTCGTATACAATGTACGTATTGTGGGTTGGAAAAAGAACATAATAACAATACTGACGAGCTGTCTGTCTGTCTGTCTGTCCGAATGCATGCATGTCCGTGTGACTCCGTTTTATGCTAACCTCAAATGGTTTACCTTTTGTAACGGTATTATAATCCGTTTTGCTCGTCGTAATCCACCATATAAAATCGTACACTATTTTGATAAACGTTCTATCCTATATGGGAATATGTAATTGCATATATTTGCATTTTTATACTGTTTTTATATAGTTTGTAAAAACAGTATAATTGAATGTTTGTTGTTTTTTTTAGTTGTTTAACTTTTACATACATTTTGATTCGTTTATAATTTAAATGGCATATGTTTTTGGATTAAATTAAAAAAAAAATTAGATCATTTTAATTAATTCTGTAGAACCCGAACTTTTAAACAAGCCTTGGGTTACGGTGACACCCTTTAGGTCCACACAATCAACTTCCCAACATGGTATAATTATAAATACTTGAATACTGATTATTGTTTCCATATAGTTTACGTAATTTTTTTTTAATATGTATATAACCAATTTTAATGGAATTTGTCAGAATTTGTTACCTTTGTATTATGAATATGAGTTTTCTAATATCCTAATGTCATTAATATAACACACATTTTTAGAATAACTAATTCGACAATTTGAATTAAATTTAATTTGTTTTTATTACTTCCATGTTCTGAAAGAAATGGAAGTATTGTAATACCATCGAAAAATCGTGTCCGAGAAAATGACAAATTCTGATTGTACTAACTTCAAAACGTAAAGAAAAGTTAATTTCCGCATGGCGGCTGTGCGTGTGTCTGTGTGTCAGGATGTAGATTTTTTTTTCGTTCACGATAACTACTGTAAAAATGTACCGATCTAAATTATTTATGGGGAAAATGTTTGTCTCAGTGAGTACTCCAGACCTATTGATTTTGGTGCTAATCGGATTAGGGGTTTTGGAAATATTTGAAATTTTGTAACTTTTTTCGTCTAAAAAGCGAACATTGCGAGTATTATCTCAATAATTTTGATAACACTTGGTACATTTGTAGTTCAATTGAACCTAAGGGACATTTATTATTTGTACGTGCCTAAACAGCCATTGAAGGGGTGAAAAACACCCTTAAAATTTGAATTTTAAATACTAATTAAAATGTTATTAATTCCTGTTGCCTTGGAAACAAATGCAACTAAATTCAGATTGTCAAATTAGTTGACGAATTAATGTATATTATGTTTTGGACATTAGGAAATTAGATTATATTTATATAAAAATGGCAAAATGGCAATAACAGCTGTAACCGTCGTAAGTATATATGTTTTTTATGTATTACGAAATTTATATTCATAGTAGTAGGTTTTATAAATAAATTTTTTTTTTAAATTCATAATATTTAAAAATTATTTAAAAAGATAGAAAGAACATGAAAGTCATGTATGGTTCTCCATACCGATATTAATAACTATTCTGATAATGTAAATTTAATTGCATTTGATTCCAAGGCAACATGAATTGTAGACTTATTAGTATTTAAAATTCAAATTTTGAGGGTGGTTTTCGCCTTTTACCCCTTATATGACTGTTTCTTCGATTGGCACCCAAACGAAATCAATAGCATTTTTTATTTACGAGATTTCGTTAAAGTAAAAAATGACACGCATATACGTACGTACGTAATTATGATCTGAAAGAAAGGATTTTTCGAAATTCAACCCCTAAGGGTGTAAAAAGGGGTGTAATTTTTTTTTTGGTCGGATTTACTTGAAACTTAGCATAAATATCCTATTATACAAATAATGAAAAATGTATTTTTTTGTTATACGTGCCTAAACAGCCATATAAGGGGTAAAAGGCGAAAACCACCCTCAAAATTTGAATTTTAAATACTAATAAGTCTACAATTCATGTTGCCTTGGAAACAAATGCAATTAAGCTTACATTATCAGATTAGTTATTATAAAAACAAATGCAATTTAATTCAAATTGTCAAATTAGTTATTCTAAAAATGTGTGTTATATTATTGACATTAGGATATTAGAAAACTAATATTCATAATACAACGGTAACAAATTCTGACAAATTCCATTAAAATTGGTTATATGCACATTAAAAAAAATTCACATAAACTATACGGAAACAATAAATAATCAATATTCAAGTATTTATAATCATACCGTGTTGGGAAGTTGATTGTGTGGACCTAAAGGGTCTCACCCCAATCCAAGCTTGTTTACAGTTTGAAATTGAATAGTCTAAATTTGAAGTTGAAAAGGTATAGTTTAAAATAGTTTAAAACATTTTTTAAATTTAATTGAAAACCCCGACTAAAAACCGATTTTTGAAATTTTATCGAGTTTTTAGATACCCTAGACCAGGGATGGGGAACCTGTGGCCTTTTCAATACTTCATTGCGGCCGGTAAATATTTCAATTATTTATAATATATAATTTTTTTTCTAAATTTATTTTTAATTTTATTCTGTCAAGAGACAAAAATAAAAATGTTTGAACAAATAATCTACAATAATCAAACGTAAATTAAAATTGGCTATTGCGCCTATAAGTTATTTGATATGAACTTCCTAGTGCGGATATATTTCACGACGAAGACTACTTCAAGTATGCGGCCTGCTTATTATTTTTAAATTTAAATGTAGCCTTCTATGATAAAAAGGTTCCTCACCCCTGCCATAGGCCATAGGTGTCCAACCTTTTGAACCTCCCGGGCCGCATAGAAAAATTTTTATGTAATTTAATTTATGATAATTATTATTATTATTATAAAAAAATTTTAATTTTTAAATTATGCTCGCGGGCCGCACTAAGGATCCTCGGGTTGGACAAGCTTGCCCTAGAGAGTATCAATATTGACACAAATGTGAAATAATAAATACAACATTAAAAATGAATTGTCTTTGGCATATGCACAGTAGTTTTTACGACACAGGTTGGTTGTAACTTGGATTGTGTAGTGTTGTTAATATTCAACTATAGATAGTTTTATCTATCTATTTTATTTTCTTAACACCCGGGTAATGGTGTGTTTTATATTTTAAGAACTGCTCGACTATTGGCGATATGCCAACGCCGGGAATCGAACAAAGTGTTCGCGGAATTTGGGCAAGCAGTCAATTGTTCAACATATTTCTTATATTGTCTTTTTATTTCTTCCGTGTATTTCTGTTTCTTGCTATTTGATAATACATATTGTACTTATAGGTATTTCAAACAATTTGTTCAACTCATGTTGTTGTATGTGACAGCTCAATATTAAAAAATAAATAACTTACAATACAACGGTTATTATATAGCTCTTGAATGCCTAACTTCGTCACTAATACGTAACAAATATTTTTATCATAAAGTTTATTGAAATAACTAGCTGCTACCCGCGGCTTCGCTCGCGTGAATTTCGAAACCCCCATCCCCATGATATTTTTTCCGCCGGATCGAATAAAACTAATTACAACCCTTCATATGTGACAGGGGCTGAAATATTTATTACTAAAAAAAGTTCCCCATATAAATTTTTCAACCCTTTTTCAGTCCCGTAAGGGTTCGATTTTCGGGATACGAAGTAGCCTATGCCCTTCTTCGGGATGCAAGTTATCTCACTGCCAAATCTCATTAAGATCCGTAAAGCGGTTTAGCCGTGAACAAGTAACAAATAGACAGACTGACCCTGGGTTGCATAAAGCAAAATTAACCACGATTAGTTAATCAGTTGTTTTCAAACCATGATTAATGTTCATTCTAAACATAATTTCGATTTGTAAATGAATAATTCACTAAATATGATCATTTTTTACCTTATAAAATTTATCATAACTCTGATTGTTTTTTAGAATTGACGTAATCATGGTTTTAAAACAATTGATTAACTAATCGTGATTAATTTTGCTTTATGCAACCCAAGGTGAGAGATACATTTTCGCATTTATAATATAAGTCTCGACTCCTATGTAAGATAAGGGGTTGTTTTGTCCCCCTAATAACCCCTCTTCCGTAGTATTTTTCTCGCCAAATCGAATGTAACTAATTACAACCCTTCATATGTGACAGGGGGTGAAATATTAAAATAAATATGATAATTTTTTACCTTATAAAATATATCATAACTGTGATTGTTTTTTTAGAATTTTCATAGTAATGGTTTTAAAACTACTGATTAACTAATTGTGATTAACTTTGCTTTGTGCAACCCAAGATCAATCTATAAAAAGCTAGTATATTGTATACAAATAGTAATAATGTTTTTTTTTACAGGTATGTCAAAGTAATTTCTCATTATTTGCTACGTTGTTCATACCATCAACAGGTAAGTGTATGTAACTACTAGTATTTTATATTATAATTTATTGTTATCGAACAAATTACCTTCGACCAAATTACTTTCCAACAATTAACTTATTATTAGAGAATCGTAGGATTTAATTAGCGGGTGCTTAGGTAACAGTTAAGTGAATAGACATGATGCCTAATTTTTAAAAACTATTTTATGATGATCTTACGTGTCTCTTATTTCCAAAAAAATACTTATTTCTGCAGAAAGTAAAGGTTTAATCACAAAAATTGACCCTTTTAAAACTAATTTTGACGTCATGCCACTGTCAACAATAATAAATCCTTGTTCCATAACGTTTCTCGGTTTTAGTTTTGGTAACAAAAAACTGAGCAAATTGATAGAAAAAATAGAATAGAAAAATATTTATTCATAAAATAGAACAAGTCAACGAAAAAAAAAGGAAATACAAATTCATAACATATACATACGTACACATAAACATATATATATATATATAAGATCGTTATCTATCTTAGGGAATTTGACACTTTTCTTCAAATAAAACTAGTCTGAGTTTCTCTAAAATAAGAGTTTAACATTTATTACACTATTTACATTATTATTACAATTATAATCCTTACCTAAAATAAGAGAAACGACATTCAAGTTGTATTTTCCTGTCAATTTCCCTTTTACAATCTTTATTAGCACCTATAGACAATAATATAAAATGATACTGATATAAACCACATGTATAAAAGTTTTTGACACATTTAATTTTACATAGATTAAACTCATTAAACTGATATGAATGATATATTTTTACCGGTCTTAGGAAACTCCCTGCCTTACCGGCCTCGTATAAATTCACACGCGCCAATTACGATTAAAGGAATACTTTTTCTTTACATATATATACACATAATAAATAAAGTAAATTCTAATTTAACAATACAAATAATTAACGGAACGATCACGCTATCAACAAAAGTAAAAATGAAAAAAAATAAAATAAAAATTATTCCATCTTGTAATTATAAATGCACCTCTTACATAAAAACTCCTTTAAACCACTTTTGAATGCTCCCATGTCCTCTATATCCTTTAAGCAATCAGGTAGTCAATTGTAATAATTACTGTCTTTGCATATAGGGCTATTGCTATACCTGGTTGTCCTATAAAAAATTGATATATATATACTATATTATCATTCTGTCTAGTATTATAGTTGTGTATATCTGAGTGAAATTTTAAGTTGCTTAAGTTTTGTTTTATGTATATTATAATGATAATTTAAAACCACAAAATAATTTATAAACAGTGCAGATATTAATAAAACAAAAATTATGTTTATTTAGCCGTGACGTCATCCACTCTGACTGGTGTTTTATCTAACATGGCGGATTGCTGTATTTTGTGTTTTTATTTGAACAAAAATCATATTAATCTCGCTTTTAATATAATAATAAATACATTTTTTAGAATCTTTTTAACCTATTTCATTATTTAAAATCATAATTTCAGTGATACTTTGTTACTGGCCTATTTATAGCCATTCATATCACAAGTAGCGACCGGTTTGCGGCTTCACCCACGTTATATGTATTAGTTTTTATTAGGGGTGTACCGGAACTGTAATTTTTAGTTCCGACCGGAACCGGAATTCACGAAAAAATTTGACCGAAACCGGATTTTTTTCAAAAAAATTCTGTATGAAATATTAACAAATAAAGAATATAAATAAAAATGTTTTATATTTTATACATAGGTTACGTTTTATATCAATACAATTAATTATTTTAAATAGTATAGGAATGAGGTACAATACATTCTACAAAATTGTTGTTTCTAATAAAATGTTTATCATACGTTCTTTTCGATTATAAATTATAAAAGAATAAAATCGAAGGTGGTAAATCAGATATTTAGAAATAATTAAATATATCTAAAATGTTACTCATAAATGGGGAACAATTATTATTTTTCCAAAAAAGATCAATAATTAAATAACATTTTTATTACATATCTTGTATTACTAAAAAAATATTTTATGATTTATGGTTAATTAATGTAATCGTTACAATTAAATATATCTAAAATGTTACCCAAAAATGGGAAACAACTATTATTTTTTCACCACAATATTCCAAAATTTAATTAAGATCAATAATTAAATGTTATTTTTATTATATATATTATATGTTTTTATTTATCACTAAAACTTTATTTTATGATGGTTAGTTAATGTATTAATTTAAATTAAATATATCTAAAATATAAAGTAAAAAAAATTGTTTTTGTGTAATGAAGTTTTTATTTCCATTAAAAATAAAATATAAAATTATATTAATGTTTTTTTTTTTTACAAAAATACTGTTATTTTGAGAATCTCTTATGCCCGATCTCACCGCTCAAACTTATTTCTGTTCCTTATCTAACAAGGGGAAGCAACAGCACGGTCCATGAGAATTTCAATGAGCTTGTGGTATGTCAAACTAGAGCAAAAATAAAAAGACACGTGTCCAACAATTTGATCTCATAGGCCTTAATTACAAAGATAATTAACTTTGAAAATTTGTGTATTCAATATAACCGTGTATTATGTTCGCTCGAAATATAAGTGTGTTGGCCCTACGGTCAACGCGCTGGCGTCTCGCCTGGTTTTAAGATTTTGATTTTAATTTTTATTTACAATTATTTTTTATTTTTTTGTACACATTACCTCTCCCACTTGCGTAAAAATCGATAAATTAGACATAAATAAAACATATTATTATTGACAATAGATGTTTGTGGTTTCTTTCAAGTTTGCTTTTATTAAAACTTTTCAATTTATTAATTAAAAACTAATATAATGAGTTGTGTCAATAATAAATTAAATTTACTTTAAAACAAATTCATAATTATGTACTGGCGTATATATCAATATTTTCATTGTCAATAATAATATATGTTTTATTTATGTCTAATTTATCGATTTTTACGCAAGTGGAAGAGGTAATGTGTACATAAAAATAAAAAATTGTAAATTAAAATTAAAATCAAAATCTTAAAACCAGGCGAGACGCCAGCGCGTTGACCGTAGGGCCAACACACTTATATTTCGAGCGAACATAATACACGGTTATATTGAATACACAAATTTTCAAAGTTAATTATCTTTGTAATTAAGGCCTATGAGATCAAATTGTTGGACACGTGTCTTTTTATTTTTGCTCTAGTTTGACATACCACAAGCTCATTGAAATTCTCATGGACCGTGCTGTTGCTTCCCCTTGTAAGTGTTCCTTAGTCTTAAGTTGAACCTTCATTTTACGTCGATCTCACAGGTGTTGTTAATCTGGAACAATTTCCCCTCTAAATATTAGGATGGAAATCACGTTTATTTTTTTTAATAGAAGAATATTTTGCTTAAAATTTACCTTTATATATGTTACTATGTAGGTACCCCTTCTTCCTTTAAGGATCGAATTTCGACGAATTATTTTAAACTGATGCTTACGTCGTAAAAAGAAGACACTTTATTTCTCCTTGTCACATATCAATTTTTAGTTAAATGTTAAAGTTTAAAAATCTGTTACATCTTCTTTTTTTTTTTTATTCTTTATACCAACTGTAGCAATATCCGAACAGTGGCTATTTCTGTACAAATAAAAGGAAAATACATTATTTCATATCAGAGTGGTAACAATACTGGTGGGCTACAACAAACACTTCTATAGAAAATGTGCAATAGAAAATGGTACCTCTTTGTTATCATTCAACACAGCGGAAATAATGTGTAATATTTTCAAAATTAGCGGGGTCTGTTGTTTCATCAGTCATAAAGCAGTGGTGGCGATGCGCCCCTAAATAAATATTAAATAACGAAATGATTTGTGTCAACAATTTAGTAAATGACAGATCAACCGCCATAAAATATTTTGTATTTGTAACGGTACACTATACCTTTTACAGTATAAATTCACACTTATGAAACATAATTACACATTAACGAAAACAGATTTCACACAAATGAAATATAATTTCACACTAACGAAAACTGATTTCACACAAATAAAAACAGAATTCACATATTATAGGAAAATTAATTTATCAAGTGTGAAATTCATATAAAAAAAGTTTTTTATTCCTTATAATATTAAATATGCATGTTAATTATATCACATTTCAATAAGGTCTTCCTGGCGCAATGATGCAGCATAATATCGTTCGACATGGTTTGCATATCTCTTAAATTGCCACATTAGCAATGTTTTTTATAAGTGGAGTTCCTTTCAACCGTTAGAAGAATGCATGTAGGTATATTGAATTATACATGTGCTAACAATCAAGCACAAATCATTTTAATATTTTGAATGCGTATTTTGGAAGACATTGCTCCATGTCGAACGATATTATGCTGTATCATTGTACCAGGACGATCTTATTAAATTTTGTGGGATTTGATTAACCTCTGTATAGGATCCTAAGGTTAATATAATAGGAAATAAAAAACCTTTAAACATGTATTATTTTGTTAAAAAATTAATTTTCCTATAATATGTGAATTCTGTTTTCATTTGTGTGAAATCAGTTTTCATTAATGTGAAATTATATTTCATTTGTCTGAAATCTGTTTTCGGTGAAATTATGTTTCATATATGTGAATTTATACTGTAAAAGGTACAGTTCAAATAAATGTACAAAAATATATAACAGCAGTGGTTCTGAAACTTTTTTTAAGTGACGGCAAACTAATTTTTCAAATTTTCAAAAATAACGATTTTGGAAATATTTTTGAATATATTACCAATCAGACAACTTTTTTTTAAGTTTCCATTCATGGAAAAAAATAACAGTATATTTTCCCTAAAATGATCTTTTACTTTTGACTGTATGATTTTATTTTCTCCTAAATACACTAGTAAAGATATATAATTTAAAATTTATTATTATTACCAATTCGAGTTAAAATAAATCATAATTTTCCTATGAATTTTCCTTTTTTTTTATACATACCGGGGAAAAAATTTCAGATCTTCATAGATCTGCATTTTGAGACAATGTTATATTTTTTCACTGTTTTCGAAAGGGTATGAAAGTTTTTAAAACCATTTGAACATCTGTAAGTGTACTAGATTTTATAAAATAATTTTTCAAAGAAATAATTTTATCAAAATTTTATAAGTTTTTAAATGTTAAACTGTAGCCATTTTTTGTTTCTGTTATTCATAAATTTTATTTTGATTTGATAGTGTAGCATAAACATAAGTAATATAAAAATCATGTTTAAAAAATATAGGCTCTTTAACTTTTGAAATTTTGCGATTAACTTGTATAAATCTGGGTTTTTAAAAAAATTTACTAAAATGGCCAATTTAAAAAAAACATCCGCCAAGTAAATGCACAGTGCTTCCTCGTGCTAAATTCACCAAAGGTAGTTAATTATTCAACAATTTAAATAAAAATCGATAGTGTTTAAATAAATTGCCTGAATATTTTTTCATATATTTTAAATTTTTTGACAATTTCAATCTAAATCTAAATTTATGCAAATGTCAAAATGACATTTAAAACGTCAAAATGACATTTAATATATCCAAGCAAATATTCAGAAAAACAAAACACGAATTTTTAAAATAAATTGAGATAAAACTTTGTAAGGGAATATTTTACAACAAACGTTGTAGATCCATATTATAAGAAATTTAATGTTCTACAAAAAGTATTCTATAAAATTTTCACGTAACATGTGTCGTCTTTGAGATATCTTGAAAAATAAATATTTTGGGATGTCACCCCGCCCTCTTACACACGATTTTGATGATTTTGAAATGGAACCGTCCTCAAGCCAGACCCAACCATCCGACCAAGTTTCAATAATATCGGTTCAGTGGTTCATGAGTTATGCGTGTGACAAGGATTCAGGGGACAGACGGACGGACACACACACACACACGGACGGACGGACAGACAGATAGACACGGAGCTAAAAGTGTTTGTCTTGGCGTGAAACGGAAAGATAAATTTAAAATTTTGAAATCGGAGAACATTTTTTTAATTTCAATCTGAAACGATCACAAAGCTTCTCGTATCTTCGATATTGCGAGGAATCAAAAATAAAATACACGTTTACATTTACACTGGTATAATACACTTACAAATAGGATTGTATCAGTACTTGCTGCACAATATATTTAATAATTAACTTATCAATATTAAATTAAAAACAATATTAATAATTATTATTAGTGACTCCCTGTCTTTCAGAGCAAAGTTTTTCGAAAGATGGTTTAATATTAGATATTCATTTCAGTGTAAATAAAATTATTGTGAAAATAATTGCAGGGGTCAAAACTGGTCAGTAAAATCAGTAAAAGTCAGTTTTTTGTAACCCGGTCAGTTAATGTCAGTTTTTTAGAAAAATGGTCAGTTTTGTCAGTTTTTTGGGCTTGGCACTCAAAGTTTTCACATCGGAGCCCTATTTATCGTGAAAAAACTCACTATTTGTTTTCAAAACGACACAATTATCGTGAAAAATATATTCAAATTATAAATAATGTTCTATTTTGTTAACTTATTTGTATTGTTTATTTATTACCAATTTTTCGAAGATATTTTATGACATAATTGTAACGTATGTATATTTTATACACATTGTAACATATAAACAACATAATCTGACCCTAGCACTGGCTATGCCAAGTTCGGTGAGAAAAATTAACAAAAATTAACTGTAATGTTTGTTACTTATGTTATGAACATAATAAAAAGGTGGTAAGGGTTAGCTATGGGGATGGTGGAGGCCAATAATTATAAAATTATTTTTTTAATACATAACACCTACATGTTTTAACTCTGTTTAGATAGTCAGTAAAAGTGAGTATTTTTAGATTTCTGTGTCAGTAAGATCAGTATTTTTGAACACTAAACTTGTTTCGACCCCTGTAATTGTGATTGAAAATTGGGTCGCAAATACTAAAAGGTTGAGAAACGCTGTATTAAGGTATTTCTCGGAAAAATTAAAAGATTCAAGAGTAAGCTCAAATTTTGTAAAAAACTAAAAAAAAGGTTATTAGAAGCTCCATTCAAAATCTTAAAATGATTGACCATGTGAACGAAGATATCGTCAAAATAAAATCAATTTAACATTGCGAGTATAGGGATTGCGATATTTTAAGCGGATTTTCAATGAAAAAGTAAATAATTTTATGTGAAGGAAGATCAAGAAATTTATGAAATTTTCAGGGAAACTAAATTAATATAATTGGAGTTAATATAAAAAATCTCAAGTATTTTCACCACCCCGTTTTTAAGTTATAAGTAAAATAAAAACTTATTTTCTGATAAAAAATATCACGGTACTAGCTATGACAACGCCGCAAAGTATTGACAATTGCCGCGGTATTTAAAAATCGTACGTGCTGAATATATTGTTCTTTTAATTTTAAGGAAGAATAAAAATAATAAAAGCCATTTCTTAATTATAAACTTATAATATATAACAAATTCAGCTGCAAATAATAGTACATGTGATCACATCAAAACATTAAATAATATGTAGCTGTCATCGGGAATACAAAAGTCGCGCATGCGCAATAGAAAAAACATTGCCAAATTTTATTTTAATTTATACCACGGCTATCTTGATTTTATACTACAGTTTTTTTTCCTTTTCTAACATATAGCGTACCTTGTTTCTCCCCGAGAAATACCTTAAGATATGCAACTATATATAAATTAAAACCACAAAACGAAACCGCTTCTTCATTGAAAAGTGTATAAAAGCTATAGATATATTTTTAAAAGTTATTGGGCACTGTGCCCTTGCAGACGATGTCCCCAACCCGCCGCCCGCCGCCGCCGGCCCGCGCGCAATGCGTGCGCCATAACTCACATAATGCCATTGTGTTGTCCAAGAATAAACACACTGTCTCATCAAATACTCGCCGGCTACGAACAATAAAATCCCTCTTGTTTTTTTGTCGCCCGTATGATTAATTTTATTTTAATTTCATGGACGGATTATATTATAAAACTAAAGTGATGGAATGTTGCAGGAAATGGAAGTAATCGTGTTTTTATTACTCAGGAGATTGTATTCATGTGGAAAATGTTCTTTAGAAATATGGGATTTTGTATTTTTTATTTATTCAAAATTACCGGAACACCTAATTATTTTTTAAACCGGATAAAAGTGAAACAAAATACAAATCTGTAATGTTTTTTGACAGTTAACGATACAAATTCATACTTTAATTTTTCCTATTAGATGCGTTTATGAATAACCATTTTAAATACTGAACTGTACGATACAACACGGACTTTAAAAATGAAAAAAGTGTATTTCATTTTTAACCTCTAATTTGGGAAAAAGTGAAACAGGCCTCTATTGGAAAATATTTGTAGAAAAATTAAAAGAAAAGCTACTTTGGCAAGTTTGATTTATCTTCTTTGTGGCATATCAATGTGAAATTATAACTTTAATTAATATCTGAGCTATCAGAAAGTTATGTGCAAAAAATTAAACACCTTTGGCATCGACTATCAGACATTGACTAACAGGGTGTAGAAGGGGTGACACATCACTTATTAGGCGATTCATATTTTCAGGTCGCATTAACAAATCTTTAATGATAATGTCAGTTTTTATAATTCTCGTTGCAAGCTTGTTTCACATTTACCCCATTTTTTTGGTGTTTCATATTTACCCCGCTCGACCCTAATCGATATTTCTTGGATTTAAAAAAACCAGGGCTTCGAACAGGAACAGAACCAAAAACCGGAACCAACCCGAAATAAATATATCGGTTTTTTCGGTTCAGTACATGTTAAAATACGCGCGTTAACATGATCTTATTTCCCACTTCAATTGTCGTTCGGGCTATCATACAAGTACTATAAAATATTGTAAACTATGGTAGAAAATAAATTTTTAATACAAATAAATTTTTACTTCTTCGCAATATCGAAGATACGAGAAGCTTTGTGATCGTTTTAGAATGAGACAAAAAAAATGTTCTCCGATTTCAAAATTTTAAATTGATCTTTCCGTTTCACGTCAAGACAAACCCTTTTCATTTCGTGTCTATCTGTCTGTACGTCCGTGTGTGTGTGTGTGTGTCCGTCTGTCTCCTGAACCGATATTGTTGAAACTTGGTTGGATGGTTGGGTCTGGCTTGAGGACGGTCCCATTTCAAAATCATCAAAATCGTGTGTAAGGGGGAGGGGTGACATCCCAAAAGATTTATTTTTTCAAGATATCTTAAGAACGACACATGTTACGTGAAAATTTTATAGAATATTTTTTGTAGAGCATTTTTCCTATAATATGTGTCTACAAAGATTTATCTCATTTTAATTTAAAAAATCGTGTTTTATTTTTCTAAATTGATATTTGCTTGGACATTTAAATGTCATTTTGACGTTTGCATAAAAGATTTAGATTGAAATTGTCAAAAAATTAAAAGTCAGGTGCGTCATAAAAAATTTTTCGAACTAATATTTTTAATAATATTAAATATTGTATAAAAATTAATTGGTTAACCAATTCCAGGCAATATATCTAAACACTATCGATTTTTATTTCAATTGTTCAATAATTAACTACCTTTGGTTAATTTAACACGAGGAAGCACTGTGCATTTACTTGACAGATGTTTTTTTAAGTCCGTTTTATTTTTTCTTAAAAAGTTATTTATTTAATTTTCATGCCAGTTTGTATTGCATTAATTGTTGAAATAGCTAGACAAATGAATGTATAAATTCTAAACATATTTATTTTACTACTGGAAAAACGGAGAAACTGTGGTTTCTTAGTCACTTAAACTAAAAATATACACCTTAACCACAATAAAACAATGTCACTCGACACGTGTTTGGACTTCACAAGAAGTCCTTTCCAATCTGGAACTGTTAGGCTCCTGATGAGGACTTCTTGTGAAGTCGAAACACGTTTCTAGTGACATTGTTTTATTGTGGTTAAGGTGTATATTTTTGTGATATTTATCAGGGCTTCGAACCGTTATTTTTTTCGTTTCGGTTTTCGTTCCGGTTCGAGTAAAAAAATATATTTCGGTTCGGTTCCGGTTTTCGTTCCGCAAAAAATAACGGTTTTTCCGTTTTTTCGGTTTTCGGTTCAGCTCCGAGTGATTAATTAAAAAAAATTATTTGTATTAAAAAAAATTTTTCTACCATAATTTAGAATATTTTATGGTAGTACTTGTATGATAGCCCGAATAACAATTGAAGTGGGAAATAAGATCATGTTAACGCACGTATTTTAACATGTACTGAACCGAAAAAACCGATATTTTTATTTCGGTTCTGTTCCAGTTTTCGTTCCGGCAAAAAATAACGGTTTTTCCGGTTTTCGGTTCAGTTCCGGTTCGAAGCCCTGATATTTATATTACATCCATACCCTGCTTTTCAAAAATATTATAAGTTTTAGTTATAATTTAATATAAATTTGTAAAATCAAGTTTATATTATAGTAACATCAATGTGGCTTCTTTGATAAAGTGGTATAACTTCATGTTATGATTAATTATAAACATGTACTCTGTGAAAATAAAACGAAACTAGGCAGGTAGGAATCCTTTCTATTTAAGTTACTACATACTTTGTTTTATTTCTCTTTTGTCTATGCGTTTTAACAAATACAGCAAAAACAATAGCAGGTGTACCGTAATTGACATCTTCAGAATAAGTTCGCTTTGTTTTATTGTTAGTTATTTTCGGTTAGCTTCATTAAAATACGACATGTTAATTATTAATAGTTAAATGAATAATATTGAAATAATAATAATAATAATGTGTGTATTTATTCAGTCGGTACAAAGTACATTGAATAAGTCAGAAGAAATATTTCACAGTTTAATTAAAAGTAATATACAGAATGATTTACAACTAGCGTAAAAAAAATTAACAGGAGATCGAGGTTGTTATTTTAAGCAAAAAACCATATCATCGGGTTACTGCAAAAACCAGATAACTCCACCATTTAGATTTTTTTAGTTAAGTACATTTCTACGCTTAAAATTTTTACCTACGTCTACTGTAAAAACATGATAAATCTCTTACAGATAAGGTAAAGTACCCAGTTATGGAACGATTTTTCCACACCTTTTTTTTGCGCTCATATAAAAAATCTATAAGTTATTAAATGGAACATTGTAATACATTATTTGATGGGCCTATGTTTCCTCTATAACGTCATACTTACAAAACTCAAATAAATATAATATTTTTCATGATATAAAAAAAAAAGTGAATGAACTAATGTCCACTATTATGAAACAAGATTTTTGCATTGGCACCTATGTTCCATAATTCAGTAACCTAATATGGAACAGTAGTTTTTCTTCTATAAGTTATTTTTCCATTGATTTTTATAATTTTATTGATTTTAAATAATTAAATCAACCGCTTTCATTGATTTTTTTTATAAAATTACACTTGAATTCAATCTTCTATTCTACTATTGAAGACGGTTTAGTATTTAAGGGTTGATTCTTACCCTTATAATTTATTTTAAATTTTTAATATACAGTACCCTTGTATACAGGGTTTACTACCCAGTTTGTAAATTTCACAGTTTTATCTTTACCTGTGTCCTTCGAATTAATTGTAATAAATTGGGGTTGGAGTGATTAACGTACAAAATTGTTATTTCTTGGACTTTGAGACAACACCACATTAATGATTTTTCTGAAATTTCATATTAATATGACAATTTTTAACAAAACTGTTCCATTCAAAAAGTCTCCCACTAATTGTGACAAGCAGTGTATCAGTAATATTAATTGGATTTAAAATATTAGATTTTTATTTTTATTGGAAATGCACCTAAAATAATATTAATGATGAAAGGAAATAAGAAAAATAATTTGAAAACATCATTAACATACATTAATCTTAAGCAGAACTTTATTAAATTTTTTAAATGTTATAAATCATAATAAAATATAAATATCAATAATATAAAGTTATAAAATTTAAATATACAAATTTAATACACCCAATTCTGTTTTCTCACGATACGTTCAGCCTATTAATTTAAAATTTAACAAGAAAAAGAACTTCATTGTATGAAAATAATAAATTGTATAAATTTTACAGTGATTTAGAATAAATGGATCATGTAAAATCAAATCAGTACGCATAAATAAAAGTTTTTTATTGTTATCGACCGTGCTTCTTCAAAATCGTGTAAAAAAAATTTGTTTGAAAACAGAATTGGCTGTACCTATATGAAAAATATAAAATATTAAAAATAAGGTAACAAAGTTTATGAAAAATTAAGTTTCTTGCTTAATTTTTAGGGTTACCTTATAGTTTCGCTCTGTCAATCTGTCTGTCTATATAAATTTTATACCGATTAAAATGAAATTTGGTATACGGACGAAGACTGATAACCCAAAAACAGAAATGATAAGATTATTGAAAAAAAAAAATTATTTGGACCCCCTTCTCATAGACTGAAAAGTATATTTAAAAAAAATTTCACTTAATCCGTTAGGTGAGGTGTCTTTAGATAGGTCTCCTAAAATGCAATAAAGTATGTTATATTTTAATTTTAACCCTCCAGTCATGAATTATTTTCTTTTAAATGTCGTTGTCAGAGCTAACTAAACTATCAATTCAAAAAATCTGAAAAAAATCCAGAATGTAGCTTTTAATTATAACAAACACTGTAGCAAAAATAGTTTATGAAAAATTTTGAAATAACTTTTTTACAAATCATAATGACTACGGAACCCATCATGTGCGTACCGAACATGCACTTGGCCGTTTTATTTTTTTAATTGTTTCATTTGTTCTTCAAATTCTTTATTTTTTTCAGCTAATCATTCGTTTCTCTTCTTGCAATTGTTACGATGGTAATTTCATTATGTTGTAAATCAATTATATCTAGAATTATAAATAATATAGATAAATATTCAACATTAATTAATTAATTAATTCAAACAATCAGTACCTACCATCGAATACAATTAAGGGATCATTAAGTGTCTTTGTAACACCTTCTTCATAATCATATATTGATTCTTTGGTAACCACTGTGATAATTTGATCAAATGCGTTTTCATTATTTTGCATTGTAAAGTTTCTGTATCTTTCATCGTACATACCTCGGAGAGGTTAAGATGGTAATTTTAATCTATCTAGTCCAGTTTATACTAGAACATTTGTTATTTCAATCAATTCTTTCGCCTTTGAAGAATTCAAAACATTTCCTTTCTTAATAATGTGACAGCTGACACTGAATCGTTTTAGATGTACTATTTTTCCTTCTAATTTTATTTTTTTATTTATTTATTTTGATTAATACTCTTTATTTTTCTAGTTTTCTTTGCTAAAACAAATATAAGTATAGGATTAAATTATAAGTATTATTGACAGGTAATATTTTGAGGTTAGGTTTTTACTTTATTTCACTCACCTATTTCTTATATTCTTAAATAAAATGCATGAATATTGATTGATCACACCACTTTGATGATAAAATAATAATTCAAATACAGAAATAATACGATAATGACACAAATTAGTTGCAAACAATACGTTCCAACAGATGATTGAAAAAGTCCCACTCCAGGCACAAGCATTTCGGTTGTTTCATATATTGGTTAATAATGACATTCAACGTTCCTATAAAGAAACATGTATTTATCAATAATGACTTTACTTAAATCTATGAAATAATTATATCATATCATTTATTAAAGACTTACCTACAATTTGAACTATTATTTATATCGTAAAATACTTGAAATATTAAGAATTACATCAAAACAGTGAACTGTACAAATCACTACATTTGTGATAAACATGTCAGTGAATACCAACTTTTATGTAGGCTATAATAAAATAATTTTTTTCGACTATTTATATTTAAATAATACTTTGATTTTTAGTACTATAGTTAAATTAAAAGGTTTAATGACACTAGGTAAATTTTTTTAGTACGCAAAACGAAGTATGAATATTATTAAAATTGATTAATATACGTGTGTTCCACAATAGCCGCTGTTTTTCGCGTTGTGCCATAACTGGGTACTTTACCTTATAAAGGGTCAGTACGCATGTGCAAAAATAAGGTAAAGTACACTTTGACCAAAATTTAACCAATTAGAACCAGATATTTTAGAAACTATAAAATGTGACTTATCTGGAAATTCTTCGTGAGGGAGCTACAGTCTTTTGCCCAAAATTAGTGTTTATTTAATATTTAGAGAATCCATTAAGCTACAGTTATAAAATTTGATACAGGGTTTGGTATTAATAAGTGGTATCGATTTCCAATATCAAATAATAATAATTTAGACCAGGGGTGTATGCGGCCAGGGGGTCCGCCGATTTTTATCAATTATTTTTTTGTTCTTTAATTTTTTCCTGAGTTGGGTTCTTTTAGAAGATTATATGATACAAAATACACAAAAACAACTTTGGTCATATTTTCTAAAAAAAAAAAAAACTTAAAAGTATACCTAATAATTAAATTTAACAATTTTTTAAATAGGTGCCAAGCCAACAAAAAACTTTTTAATTTTTAAAAGCTAAATCTTACAATTCAGATAACAATAGTTTTTCCTTTTTTATTACAAAAAACATTTTATTTCATTTAAAAACGTAGAATTTTTTTTAGCAATG
Source organism: Sialis fuliginosa (assembly GCA_961205875.1). Classification (NCBI taxonomy): domain Eukaryota; kingdom Metazoa; phylum Arthropoda; class Insecta; order Megaloptera; family Sialidae; genus Sialis; species Sialis fuliginosa. The sequence goes on along the minus strand of OY540814.1, from coordinate 631,101 downwards.
TGGTATTCATTTGGTATTTTGTATAAAATAATGCAGAATCGTAATAAGGGAAAATTAGATGTCAAATTATATAAATTGTATTATGTTAATATTCCGAAATATTCAAATTTTAATATATTTTTGATATATTTTTTTAAATTAGTTGTCAATCTATTATCTACTTTAAAAAATTGGTGTAAATGACGTTACATGGGGATTGGAGGTGTCATATTTAAATGTAACGTAAAATTCAATCTGCCCATATTTATTATTATTATTATTATAATGTTTACTTCATGCTTTGGAGGGGGGGGGGGGGGGTAAAAGGCTATTGTCGACATGGCGTAACGTGGGAAAAGGGGGTACGAGTGGTACATAAAATTTGTAAAATGTACATAATATACTAATATAAATATTTTAGGCGGCTATTACACTATCAAAGAAATATGATACAATTTCTATGATCATAGTTAATGACAGTCTCTTATATTTGATCAAAGTTATTTGACGTGAAAAACAAAATGGCGACTACCAAGTTATCACTGACAGTTACAGTTATATAATTATTAATATATGAATATCAACAAAATCCAGTATTATATGATAATCTTCTTATTGATTATAAAAACCACAATACACGGTTGTAAATTCAAATCTCGATCGCGTCAATTGACGAACATCCACGCACTGATAATCAAAATGCACCAAAAAAGAAGAAAATATCCCTAGTGTATATTGAGAAAATATTATCAAATATTTTATGTAGTATAATACAGTGCTTCGAACCGGAACTGAACCGAAAACCGGAAAACCGTTATTTTTTGCCGGAACAAAAACCGGAACAGAACCGAAATAAAAATATCGTTTTTTTCGGTTCAGTACATGTAAAATACGCGCGTTAACATGATCTTATTTCCCACTATACAATTTTCTTTCGGGCTATCATACAAGTAAGTAGGTACAATAAAATATTCTAAATAATGGTAGAAAAAATTTTTTTAATACAAATAATTTTTTTTTAATTAATCACTCGGAGCTGAACTGAAAACTGTAAAAACCGGAAAAACCGTTATTTTTTGCGGAACGAAAACCGGAACCGAACCGAAATATATTTTTTTACTCGAACCGAAACGAAAAAAATAACGGTTCGAAGGCCTGGTATAATAGAATAAAATCTCATATTTTATCAAAGAAATATGATCAAATCTTTGACATATTTTTTTGATAGTTTAATAGCCGCCTTACACGCTTTGTATATTTGTTATATTTCACAATCAAAAAAATCACTTCAAATCAATTCAATTCCCTGTGACATGACAGTACTGTGGGTGTAATGACGTGCTTTTTAATTAACGTGATTAAGTTATACTATTCCATTATACTTTACTAAATGGACATGTAATTTCATGATTTCATTGCTATATTTACATTATTAAATTAATTGGACTATTCTATTATTTAATTAAAACTGCTTTTTAAACGTCAAAATGACATTTAATATGTCCAAGCAAATATCAATTTAGAAAAACAAAACACGAATTTTTTAAATAAATCTTTGTAAGGGAATATTTTACAACAAACGTTGTAGACCCATATTATAAGAAATTTAATGCTCTACAAAAAATATTCTATAAAATTTTCACGTAACTTGTGTCGTTCTTGAGATATCTTGAAAAAATAAATATTTGGGATGTCACCCCTCCCACTTACACACGATTTTGATTATTTTGAAATGGGACCGCCCACAAGCCAGACCCAACCATCCGACCAAGTTTCAATAATATCGATTCAGTGATTCATGAGTTATGCGTGTGACAATGATTCAGGATACAGACGGACAGACACGGAAAAAAAGTGTTTGTCTTGACGTGAAACGGAAAAATCAATTTAAAATTTTGAAATCGGAGAATATTTTTTTTGTCTCATTCTAAAACGATCACAAAGCTTCTCGTATCTTCGATATTACGAGGAAGCAAAAATACAGAACATATTATATATATATATTTTTTAAATACTTTGAAGTATATAAAGTAAGGTACATATATAATGATTTTTAGGTAGGTAAAGTGCAGTGGGGTAAGTGCAGAAACGGGGCAAGTGCATTAACGGGTTCTTTTTATTATAATACGAATAAAATTGTAATAGCTAATATGTAGTAAACTACTAAAAATTAATATTAACTTGTTTAAAAGTTCACTACTCCAAAACTAAACAACGTATCTTGATGCAGTAAAAAGCATTTTATACTAGGCGTATTCACAATTCTGCTCTTGCCCCATAGCATATGAAATGCTTCAAATCGTTTTTAACTACCGGTAGTGCACTTGCCCCGAAAATGGGGCAAGTGCACTGTAGTTGACATTTTTTACAATCTCCTATCATAATATAAAGAAAATTGTTGTCTTATTCAATTTAAAAGAGTCAGTAATAACTGCACAATCATTTGATTTTGAAAATATTAAATATTTATATAACAGATTGACAATATATGGGTTCAAAGTCCAACAATGCTAAAACCGGTCTGCACTTACCCCACTGCACCATATTATGACTAAGGCGGCTATTACACTATCAAATAAATATGTCAAACATCTTTGACAAAGATTTGATCAAATTTCTTTGATAAAATACGAGATTTTGTTCTATTACACTACATAAAATATTTGATAATATTTTCTTAGTATTATCTAGGGATATTTTCTTATTTTTTGGTGCATTTTGATAATCAATGTGTGGATGTTCGTCAGTTGACGCGATCGAGGTTTGAATTTACAACTGTGTATTGCAGTTTTTATAATCAATAAGAAGATTATCATATAATACTGGATTATGTTGATATTAATATATTCACATTTCTTTGATAGTGTAATGCCGCCTAACACAGAAAAAGAGAAATATTTTTGGAATTGTAAATTACAGCACTGTGTTTTTTTTGATGATATACGTATTTCATCACATTTGCAAACGAATGTACATAAAACACATTTTTGTGAATCCATAAAAATAATAATGAACTGCGTTTCATTTAATGTGTCTATACACGTCAACAAATCAGTGGAAACAAGATGTTTTACACAGAAAAGATAAAAGCTGGTACGTAGCGTTGATTAGAATATCACTAACGTTACTGAACGAGTGCTGAAATAAAAAACAGTGAAGCGCTTTGATCCCTCCCTCGAATACCAAAACAAAAACAAAACAAGCCTTGGGTTGGGGTGAAACTCTTTAGGTCCACACAATCAACTTCCCAACACGGTATGATTATTTATTGTTTCCATATAATATGAACAATTTTAATGGAATTGGTCAGAAATAAAACTCACCTTTGTATTATGAATATTAGTTTTCTAATATCCTAATGTCAATAATATAACACACATTTTTAGAATAACTAATTTGACAATTTGAATTAAATTGCTTTTGTTTTTATAATAACTAATCTGACAATTTAAATTTAATTGCATTTGTTTCCAAGGCAACATGAATTTCAGACTTATTTATTAGTATTTAAAATTCAAATTTTGAAAGTGGTTTTCGACTTTCACCCCTTCTATGGCTGTTTAGGTACGTATAACAAATTTTTATTTTACCCCTTAGGGGTTGAATTTCGAAAAATCCTTTCTTTTAGATCATAATCACGTCAAGGCGCTTCGATTGGCACCCCAACGAAGTCAATAGCATTTTTTATTTACGAGATTTTGTGAACGTAAAAAGTGACACGCACATAAACATACGTACGTAACTTATAAATTAATTAATATGTTTTTTTTTTCTTAGCTAGATTACCTAAGATAATAAATAAACTATAACATCCTCTCAAAATTTGTACTTTCTTATACTAATGTATATGAAATATACATTAGTATAAGTAAGTATAGTGAAGCCGATTTTTTTCGAACTCCGGATTTTGACGGAATTATCTATTTTGACCTTCCCTGAATCCATTCTGACTATTTTCGCCATGATGTCTGTGTGTCCGTCTGTCTGTCTGTCTGTCTGTAAGCGCTGTAACTCAAATACGACAAATCGTAGAAGGATGATATTTTATATTTAAGATTAATTTTTGGCTGGGAACAAAAAAAGGTCCTATTTTTGAAAACGATCTTTCAACCGGATACGGATGTTTACCTACGTCGATTTTTTAATTTTTCGAATTACTCTGAAACAGTGCGAAATAGAGAAAAATGGTCAAGTTAAAAAATGTAGGTAATATCTATATCTATAATTTATGTTCTATTCGTTTTTTTGTGAAAACGAATTTTTAAGAAAAAAAAATTTATTATAATTCAAATGGTTCATAACAGAGGAGAAATATCTGCCATGAGTGTCATGGGACTTTCTTATACGTATTACAGAGATTGAACAGTGTGTGTATTTGCCGTAGGTAACATGGGACTTTCTTATACGTAATACTGAGAGTGAACTGTGTAGGTGAATCTAAATAATTACATAAAAAAAGTCTTTCTGGCTAAATCATAAATGTTGGAAAAAAATGTATGGGGAATAAATTATAGATAATAACATACTCGACATTTTTTATCTAAAACATTTTTTTCTTATTTCAAAAATAATTCAAAAATCCAAAAATTTACAAGAGTAAACATCCGTTTTCAGTTATTACGTTAAAAAAATCACTTGTTAAATAAATATAAAATTATTCATTTTATTCTTTCTTGTTAGTTTATTAGAAATGTTTTAATAAACAAAGAATCACGTATACAATTCACTGTTAGGTTAGGTTAGGTTAGGTATAAGATAGTCCCATGGTTCCCAAGGCAGATATTTTTATTTAGTCCCATAGACTGAAACAGCGAAAGTGCGCACTTCTGCACCACCCTACCCTACCAATATGTTTTTTATGTACCTATCTACTTGTAATTTTTATCGGTTCGATCTGTCGAAACGTATCCGGATTTTTTGTTTCACAGTGCCCGGATAATATTGCAAAGGGTGAAGCGAGCGGAGACACAGCAGTTTGTGGTTTTGCTGTCAACGGTGGCCATGGATTGTTCGGACGGTATTTTATCAAAGTGCGCTTGATATTTGTCCAATGATTTTGATAATTAAACGTTTACGCTGAAAAATGCATATAATTAAAAATGATTGTTGTTTGTAAATTTGAGTGTATTGTTTGAGTTGAATTATTTACGTTCAGTCACTGTTAACTATTCACTTTTAATGTATATTTGTACATCATTAATTATTTCTAGGTTAATGTTAGTGTGCAGTTTACATGCGACGTTGATTTATGCGGTTGACCTAGGGAAATATATATGTATTTTGAACATATAAATTTGTAAACTATTGTAAACATAGTGTATATTTATCAAATACATAATATATAATTTTGTATGTAAATATATCAAAAGTAGGGAAACGGCGGCATATTCGATAGAAATACAGTCGGGACTCGTTTATTCTAATGTCCGGTATCATAAAGGACCTAACAAATTTGTTAGCTAGCAAGCACTTTCAACTGAGATATCAAACTTATATGACAGTTCTTTTGGAGTTTGTTGATGACTTTGACAAGTTTCGCGCACGCGTTGTAGTAAGTAAATACCAACGGTATTAAAACAGTGGTGATGTTATGAAAATTATTTTGTACGGTGAAAGATGCCAACTGTGTTACAATTAGTTGAAGTGTCACTGCTCTAAATTCCATAACTAATCCATAGATACTAGTACAGAATTAATACTCCATTTGAATATAATTGCTAGCTAGCAAATTTTGTTAGGTCCTTTATAATACCGGACATAAGTCTTCTGAATCGTTTTGAATCGAGGAAGTCGCGTTCATTCGAAGTTGAGAGGGGCTCCCACCAAATCACCAATCAGCGTTGGCGCGGGAATTGAAGTCACCACGAAGATGTATTCAAATGTTAGAAATGTATAATAGAATATCAATTACAAGAAATCCTTTATTTATTCTTGTCTTTGTATTTTTACATATTTTAACAACATATACAATCAAAGAAGTACAAATTTGATATTGCAAAATCATGAAAAAGCTATCACAGACAATTTTGTCTATTCGGGAAGTGTCATTTTTACTATTCTTAAGTTGGTAATACGTTCTGTGATTTTTGACAAAAAAATATATAAATATAATTTTAAGTCCAATGCGCTGGTTGTTAATAAATCGGAGTTATTTTATAATATAGACTAAGGTGGGGTAAAACCGCCACTTTTAACATTTTCTTTAAACCATTACAAGCTACACAAAAATTTTCTGAATGAATTATATAGCCAAGGGTTTATAATGTCAGAAATTGGCTTTTATTCGTGAATATTTGGGCAAATGCAGGTTCTTACAGCGTACAATGTGAAAAAATGTCGGTTTTACCCCACCTTACTCTACATATGTACATATATTAGGGTGTTCCAAAAAAAGTCGATAATTTTTTTTTTTCGATTGCATGTGAAATTCTTGTTATATATGCTATAAAAAAAATTCTGTAAAAATTTGAGCCCTTAATATCAACTTGAAGAACTCCATCACCGAATTTGAAGATTTACCATTGATTTAACATGGAAAAATGATTTTTTAACGTTCATTTCTCCTGCAAACTATGTAGAACATTATTTTTCGGAAAAACCATGACTGATCCTTCTTCAGTATTAAATTCTGTAAAAAAAAGCTCTTAGGGTCCAGTCTCTAACGTCAACAAATTCAAAAAATCTGTATTTTTTAACGCAAATAAAAACGAGAGGGTTGACGTTAGAGACTGGACCCTAAGAGCTTTTTTTTACAGAATTTAATACTGAAGAAGGATCAGTCATGGTTTTTCCGAAAAATAATGTTCTACATAGTTTGCAGGAGAAATGAACGTTAAAAAATCATTTTTCCATGTTAAATCAATGGTAAATCTTCAAATTCGGTGATGGAGTTCTTCAAGTTGATATTAAGGGCTCAAATTTTTACAGAATTTTTTTTATAGCATATATAACAAGAATTTCACATGCAATCGAAAAAAAAATTATCGACTTTTTTTGGAACACACTAACATATATGTATAACGATTCGTTGTAAGTATTTGAAATTTTAATACGTAAAATTTGACTATATGTCTAACAATTAATAAATTTCATCTCGAGCTCCAGAATATGTACTATGACACAAAGATGATGAAAGCTATGGTTTTTGTATAATAAATTCAGTCTATACATTTGAAATATGAAAATATTATTACAAAGAAGAAAAATGTTCTAAGAGACAGTTGACTAACATATTTTATTCTTTATTCGTATGATGAAAGCTGTTTGGTATAAAGATCTTTCATCTCTTGGCCATCTTGAAATACTTTTATATATGTGAATGATGTAGCAGGATTCTGTATAGGGTCACGAAAATGATGCTATCACGTGATAATCAAGTTGGGAAGTTGGACTATGTATGCCGTTTAACTTTGTCTCCGTTTGCGTATACCAGATATTCTCAAACATTCTTGTCAATTAATATATGTACAGCTTTGTTCACTTTACACTTTCAAAATATCGCTATGGAGAACCATACATGACTTCCATGTTGTTTCTATCTTTTTAAATATTTTATTTATATAACCTACTACTATGTATATACATATATCGTAATACGACGGTTACAGCTGTTATTGCCATTTTTATATAAATATAATCTAACCTGTGTGAAGTTAGCCCCCCTTTTGTTGAAATTCTAATTTTTGAAAGTTGTGCCAAATTGTGCTATACTTGTGCTACATTGTGCCAAAATATTTCCCCCCTAAAATAAAAACAACACTGGAAAAACCCAAAAAACGATTTTTTTTAGTAGCCCCCCTTTTTTTGAAATTCAAATTTTTGAAAGTTGTGCAAAATTGTGCTAGTTGTTCCTAACATTGTGCCAAAACATCAATACTCTAATATAATTTTCCAGCCCCCCAAAACAAAAAAACATTTTTCACCAGCCCCCCTTTTGTTGAATTTCAAAATTTTGAAAGTTGTGCTGAATTGTGCTATACTTGTGCTACATTGTGCTAAAATATTTCCACTCTAAAATAAAAACTGCTCTAATAAAACCAAAAAAACGTTTTTTTTTTAGTGTGAAGTTAGCCCCCCTTTTGTTGAATTTCAAAATTTTGAAAGTTGTGCTGAATTGTGCTATACTTGTGCTACATTGTGCTAAAATATTTCCACTCTAAAATAAAAACTGCTCTAATAAAACCAAAAAAACGTTTTTTTTTAGTGTGAAGTTAGCCCCCCTTTTGTTGAATTTCAAAATTTTGAAAGTTGTGCTGAATTGTGCTATACTTGTGCTACATTGTGCTAAAATATTTCCACACTAAAATAAAAACTGCTCTAATAAAACCAAAAAAACGTTTTTTTTTTAGTGTGAAGTTAGCCCCCCTTTTGTTGAATTTCAAAATTTTGAAAGTTGTGCTGAATTGTGCTATACTTGTGCTACATTGTGCTAAAATATTTCCACTCTAAAATAAAAACTGCTCTAATAAAACCAAAAAAACGTTTTTTTTTAGTGTGAAGTTAGCCCCCCTTTTGTTGAATTTCAAAATTTTGAAAGTTGTGCTGAATTGTGCTATACTTGTGCTACATTGTGCTAAAATATTTCCACACTAAAATAAAAACTGCTCTAATAAAACCAAAAAAACGTTTTTTTTTAGTGTGAAGTTAGCCTCCCTTTTATTGAATTTCAAAATTTTGAAAGTTGTGCTAAATTGTATTATACTTGTGCTACATTGTGCCAAAATATTTCCACCCTAAAATAAAAACTGCTCTAATAAAACTAAAAAAACGGTTGGTTTTTTTTTGGTGCGAAGTTAGCCCCCGTTTTGTTGAATTTCAAAATTTTGAAATATGTGCTAAATTGTGCTATACTTGTGCTACATTGTGCCAAAATAATTCCCCCCTAAATTAAAAACTGCTCTAATAAAACTAAAAAACGGTGTTTTTTTGGTGTGAAGTTAGCCCCCCTTTTGTTGAATTTCAAAATTTTGAAAAGTGTGCTGAATTGTGCTAAGCTTGTGCTACATTGTGCCAAAATATTTCCACCCTCAAATAAAAATTGTAATAATAAAACTAAAAAAACGTTTTTTTTAATTGTTTTTTTGTGAAGTTAGCCCCCATTATGTTTAATTTAAGAATTTTGAAAGTTGTGCTCAATTGTGCTAGTTGTTGCTTACGTTGTTCCAAAATATTTCACCCATAAAATAAAATAAAAATTCGTATCCAAACTGTGTTTATAGATATTGTTGGTGATGTCGATTCGGCGCCAGTCTGACGCCACTACACGAAATTTAATTGTTTGAATTTAAAAGCTACAATCACTATTTAACTTTTCAAAAAAATTTTAAATTGGTTTATCAGTGGCGTAAATATCTTGCGTTGCAAGAGAGCCTATACAATATCCTTTTATTATTAATTATATGTTTACCGTTACCTGTAATGTGTATATACATGTATAATAAATAACTATGGTCTATAAATTTTCTTTTTCTTTATTTATTCTTTTAATGTTTATATCAATATAATCTTTATCAGATATTGAAGTAAATAATTTTTATTTTATTTTATGGGTGAAATATTTTGGAACAACGTAAGCAACAAATAGCACAATTGAGCACAACTTTCAAAATTCTTAAATTAAACATAATAAAAACACAAAAAAACAATAAAAAAAAACGTTTTTTTAGTTTTATTATTGCAATTTGTATTTGAGGGTGGAAATATTTTGGCACAATGTAGCACAAGCTTAGCACAATTCAGCACACTTTTCAAAATTTTGAAATTCAACAAAAGGGGGGCTAGCTTCACACCAAAAAAACACCGTTTTTTTAGTTTTATTAGAGCAGTTTTTAATTTAGGGGGTAATTATTTTGACACAATGTAGCACAAGTATAGCACAATTTAGCACATATTTCAAAATTTTGAAATTCAACAAAAAGGAAGCTAACTTCCCACCAAAAAAAACGTTTTTTAAAGTTTTATTAGGGAATTTTTTATTTTAGGGGGGAAATATTTTGGCACAATGTAGCACAAGTATATTACAATTTAGCACAACTTTCAAAATTTTTAAATTCAACAAAACGGGGGCTAACTTCGCACCAAAAATAACCAAACGTTTTATTAGTTTTATTAGAGCAGTTTTTATTTTAGGGGGGAAATATTTTGGCACAATGTAGCACAAGTTTAGCACAATTTAGCACAACTTTCAAAATTTTGAAATTCAACAAAAGGGGGGCTAACTTCACACTAAAAAAAACAGCGTTTTTTTGGTTTTATTAGAGCAGTTTTTATTTTAGAGTGGAAATATTTTAGCACAATGTAGCACAAATATAGCACAATTCAGCACAACTTTCAAAATTTTGAAATTCAACAAAAGGGGGGCTAACTTCACACTAAAAAAAAACGTTTTTTTGGTTTTATTAGAGCAGTTTTTATTTTAGGGTGGAAATATATTGGCACAATGTAGCACAAGTTTAGCACAATTTAGCACAACTTTCAAAATTTTGAAATTCAACAAAAGGGGGGCTAACTTCACACTAAAAAAAAAAACGTTTTTTTGGTTTTATTAGAGCAGTTTTTATTTTAGTATGGAAATATTTTAGCACAATGTAGCACAAGTATAGCACAATTCAGCACAACTTTCAAAATTTTGAAATTCAGCAAAAGGGGGGCTGGTGAAAAATGTATTTTTGTTCTGGGGGGCTGGAAAATTATATTAGAGTATTGATGTTTTGGCACAATGTTAAGAACAACTAGCACAATTTTACACAACTTTCAAAAATTTGAATTTCAAAAAAAGGGGGGCTACTAAAAAAAATCGTTTTTTGGGTTTTTCCAGTGTTGTTTTTATTTTAGGGGGAAAATATTTTGGCACAATGTAGCACAAGTATAGCACAATTTGGCACAACTTTCAAAAATTAGAATTTCAACAAAAGGGGGGCTAACTTCACACAGGTTATAATCTAATGTCCTAATGTCAAAAACAAAATACACATTCGTAGAACAACTAATTTGAATTTAGTTGCATTTGTTTGTTTGCATTTATTTAACAGATTTTGGCATGTTCCTAAGAAAGTACATAAAAAAGTCTACAATTAAAAAAAAATTTATCTTACGACGTTTTCTCATTAAATGGCGAGTTTTTATATTTTTTTCAAAAATGGCCGTTTGTTGGTGTAAAAATCAAATTTTATTTTTGAAAATTTTATCACGTATTTGTAATATAAAAATACATATTTCCTCTTTTTTTCGTAAAAATCCTTTCGTTTTTACGTTTATTATTGAATTATTAGTGATAAAAAAATTTTTTCGACAATTTTTTTATTTTTGAGGTTAGGATGCGTTTGAAAAGTTACATTACCTATGCAGTTCTATAGTCTATTAACTTATAAGTATTTTATTATTATTTTTTTATTTTCCTACGACCTATAGAACCGGAAATATTTCAAAAACAGTGTAGCGATTCACTCGAAATGTATCAAAAATGCACAATTATGCAATTTTCTCGAAACGCACATGGCCAATTTTTCCAAATTTTTCATTTTCAACTAATCTTCGAACATATAAAGAAAAAAAAATGCTAATTTCCCTCTACTATTTATATTTTACAAAGGCTACCACAACACTTCTAATTCACCCAATGTCAAATTCCCTATGGCTTAATCAACTTGGAATACACTGTATAACATATGTATAAAAGAGTGTTTATCTCCTTCATATTGAAACAAAACGAAAACTAACTATGTTTATCTTGTCTTTTAAATGTATTTATATTTTATAATGTGTGTTTTCTTCCTCATTTTATGGTACAGTCGCCTGCATTAATGGTCTTGCAGTTTGTATTCATTTTCGTTTATCACAAACTTAGTAGGCTCCTCTCATTTGTGCAATTATAATATTTAAATCATTTCTCTATATATCAAACAAAGACAGATATTTTGAAATTCATTTGCTAGATAAAGAACTACTCTTTGTTTATAATAGGTACTCATATATATTTGTGCAATTAAATTATTATGTAATTTATTGAAAATTGTATACGTAAATTTCGTGGCAATAAATATTTGATATTCCGAACTTTAGTATTTAAATATATTAAACTTGATAGAAAAAGATAACCGATGATGTTTGTCTTTAAATTTGGAATTTGTTGTAAGCGATTCTAGCCTTTAGGGTGCCAGACGAGATCTGCAGGCGACTGTACCTCTGATTGAGATATAAAAATTTGCAACGTGCAATAGTGTGTATACAATAACGTATGTATTAACGACATTGCTTCCTTTTTTTGTGAAATATCGACTGCAAATCTGTACGCCGACAGCCAATCAGATCGTCAGAATGTACAACGCACCCTCGATTTAAACGGTTTTTTTTCGTCGTCGCGTGACACGGAAAATATATTGAACAATCTACAAATTACGGTCACTGGTAATTTTTCTTTATGCAATGTTCTTTGTTGATCACAAAAACAGTTTTTGTACTATATTTTAAAACAATCTTATGAATGCCGATGTACGTATTAATTTCGTTTTGTGAATAAAAATAAAACTCTTATATAAGGTACTGGCACCAGTCTTGGACGCTTTAAGTGCAAGGTTTACTGTTTTTTTAAATTGACGGGCTTATTTTGTAATTCTTATGAACTCATGTTACTAATAAAACAACTAACTCTTTATTTAATCAATTTGATTACCAAAGTCAACAAATATAGTTTGTTTTTTAAATTGTAACCTTTTATTTTGCTTATGTTTCTCCTCCAGTAATGAACACAGTAAAACCAGTAATGGACACGCACACAAAATGATTATGATTTATAAAATAAAGAATTGTAAAACTTGAAAGAATGTAAAGCAGTTGCTATGATAATATAATAACTAATAAATAAATTATACTAATAATTAGTTTAAATGTTCACCATTTTGTCACTGATTGGTCGATTGTAATCAAATTAAAAATATCAAGACTGTGGTATTGTTCAAGATTGGTGCCAGTACCTTACAAAATTTTAAATTCTATAAAAAGTATTTTTAATCTCTGACTAAAAGCAAGATTATGTATTACAAAAGTACATTTATTTTCGATTTTGCTGCATTTTTTATATGAAAGTATATTTCCCCGATGGTTGTAGAATGTATTAGATTTGGAAGCTGGGTCTCGCCATCTGGAGTCGGACATATTGGATTTCTCTAAAAATTATCTGATTGAAGTAAAATTGAAAATGTGCACACAGTTTATGATTTTTAAACATTCGTCAAAAGGGCTGTATGTTTCACACTTACAGCTGTTTTTCTGTATTATAGCGATTAGCGATACGCACAAATAATCTAATTTGTAAGCGATGGTAACTAGTATTGCGTAATCCCTTTAGTTTAATGTTTCTGTTGATTAGATATTTTCAAAAAGGGAAATTACGTAATACATGCAGAGAGACAACTAATTGTAAGTAGATTGAGAATGAGTTTAGTCCTTATTACTGCGTCGTGAAGTGAACATACAATTTTAAAAGTGCAAAAAGTAAACATCTCTACTCTCTACCAGTTTTGTAAATATTGCTTCCCTTAACGCTGTAATTCACGTTAAGGTCTAAATGACTCTGTAGTAACGAGGAAGCTATAGAGTCATTCCATTTATAATCATCAAATTTATTAAAATATAGAAGTTGCACCATTTTTAATTTTGATGAAAGTTTAATCAGTTGTTAATATACTTATTAGATAGCAGAAACTGTACTTAGAAAAATTTTAATGGCCATAGTTCGGGGGTGGTGACCGTTTTACCCTCTTAAGATATGAAGATTTCGTTGATTTTCAACGTTTTTTCAACTCACTATAGCATGCGTTCTAATAAAGCAATTACAACGAGCTTAATGTCATTTGAAAGACTAAAGAATCTAGTTTCAATTGATCTAGCACAATTTAAAGTTTAAATTATTTTTTTTGTAGATAGAGGCTTTTCAAATTTATTAATAAAATTGTCATTTTTTCTATTTTTCGAAATTTATTGTGGCTCTAAGGTTAAACTGAGAAAGCTATAATTATGTGTAAGTTATGTTCATTTATAGTACTCAGTACCCACAAAAAATCAGCTTGATTGATGCACATCTTTTATTAAAAAAATGTAGTTAAATATCGCAAAAATCACGAAAACACCAAAATCAGCTGTTTTCGAAGCAAAAAAAAGTTATGTGGGGGACGAGATAAAATTCTGAATTTTTTTTTACAAATGCTCTAAATAGTTATCTTTGAAGGCCTTATAGATTCGTTTTGTTATTTTCATTTTTATAGCAACCAGAATTTTTTTTTAAATTTAAAAAAAATTGAAAACTTCCAAAACGATTATTTTTAAACATAATACAAAAATATGTTGGACACGAGATAGAATTTTGAATTTTTTTTTACAAATGCTCTAAATAGTTATCTTTGAAGGCCTTATAGATTCGTTTTGTTATTTTCATTTTTATAGGAACCAGAATTTTTTTTTAAATTTAAAAAAAATACGAAAACTTCAAAAAAGGCTATTTTTTAAACAAACCAAAAATATGTTGGGCACGAGATAGAATTTTGAATTTTTTTTTATAATTGCTTTAAGTAATTAACTTTAAAGGCCAATTGGCTTTTTCTTGTTATTTTCATTTTTCTAGTCACCAGACATTTTTAAAATCCTTAAAAGTGTAAGAACTCTAAAATCATGTATTTTCGAAAATAAACAAAAAAAAATTATGTGGGGCAAAAAATAAAATCTAGTTGTTTTTAACAGATACGTTTTTTAATTTAAAAAAAAAATTCTAGTTGCTATAAAAATGAAAATAACAAAACGAATCTATAAGGCCTTCAAAGATAACTATTTAGAGCATTTGTAAAAAAAATTCAGAATTCTATCTCGTGCCCAACATATTTTTGTATTATGTTTAAAAATAACCGTTTTGGAAGTTTTCGTATTTTTTTAAATTTAAAAAAAAATTCTGGTTGCTATAAAAATGAAAATAACAAAACGAATCTATAAGGCCTTCAAAGATAACTATTTAGAGCATTTGTAAAAAAAAATTGAGAATTCTATCTCGTGCCCAACATATTTTTGTATTATGTTTAAAAATAACCGTTTTGGAAGTTTTCGTATTTTTTTAAATTTAAAAAAAAATTCTGGTTGCTATAAAAATGAAAATAACAAAACGAATCTATAAGGCCTTCAAAGATAACTATTTAGAGCATTTATAAAAAAAAATTCAGAATTCTATCTCGTGCCCAACATATTTTTGTATTGTTTAAAAAATAACCGTTTTTGAAATTTTCGTATTTTTTTAAACTAAAAAAAAAATCTGGTTGCTATAAAAATGAAAATAACAAAACGAATCATTAAGGCCTTCAAAGATAACTATTTAGAGCATTTGTAAAAAAAAATTCAGAATTCTATCTCGTGCCCAACATATTTTTGTATTATGTTTAAAAATAACCGTTTTGGAAGTTTTCATATTTTTTTAAATTTAAAAAAAAAATTCTGGTTGCTATAAAAATGAAAATAACAAAACGAATCTATAAGGCCTTCAAAGATAACTATTTAGAGCATTTGTAAAAAAAAATTCAGAATTCTATCTCGTGTCCAACATATTTTTGTATTATGTTTAAAAATAATCGTTTTGGAAGTTTTCAATTTTTTTTAAATTTAAAAAAAAATTCTGGTTGCTATAAAAATGAAAATAACAAAACGAATCTATAAGGTTTTCAAAGATAACTATTTAGAGCATTTGTAAAAAAAAATTCAGAATTTTATCTCGTCCCCCACATAACTTTTTTTTGCTTCGAAAACAGCTGATTTTGGTGTTTTCGTGATTTTTGCGATATTTAACTACATTTTTTTAATAAAAGATGTGCATCAATCAAGCTGATTTTTTGTGGGTACTGAGTACTATAAATGAACATAACTTACACATAATTATAGCTTTCTCAGTTTAACCTTAGAGCCACAATAAATTTCGAAAAATAGAAAAAAAGACAATTTTATTAATAAATTTGAAAAGCCTCTATCTACAAAAAAAATAATTTAAACTTTAAATTGTGCTAGATCAATTGAAACTAGATTCTTTAGTCTTTCAAATGACGTTAAGCTCGTTGTAATTGCTTTATTAGAACGCGTGCTATAGCGAGTTGAAAAAACGTTGAAAATCAACGAAATCTTCATATCTTAAGAGGGTAAAACGGTCACCACCACCGAACTATGGCCATTAAAATTTTTCTATGTACAGTTTCTGCTATCTAATAAGTATATTAACAACTGATTAAACTTTCATCAAAATTAAAAATGGTGCAACTTCAGCACCTTGATGATTTTATATGGAATGACCCTATAGGATTTTGTTTAGTTAAGAAAATAATAAGTGTAAGACAGAGGTGACACGATCATTCTGTCATTCCATCTGTCCGTCATTCAATGCATTACACGCTCAGTCTTGATCAAGGTCACGGACTCAACTCATGGAATGGAATAAATGAATGATCGTGTACCCTCTGTCTAAGCGTAACTGCTTTTTTGGTATTGTGAATGATTAGTGTATAAAATTGTGTATTAATTGTGTAAGCTCTGATTTATGCTATCAATGTAAGTCAAATCTCAATAGAAAAATTGTAATTTAGAAATATACTTTATATATATATATATGTATAAATGAACGTTTCGGTACCCTGAGGTCTGTTCCAACCTTCTACATAAAGGAAAATTGAACCTACAGTTTAAAATAAATAGAAAAACGTTACAGTACGTATGTCCGTGGTTCAATCTATGTTAAAGTCCTCACCTCATCTGCATCATCATGGGCCGTGTGTGTCCAATTTAAAATGTTAAAAATAAAAATAAAATTCCTTATTTAAAAAATCCAGGAGCATTTTTGAGAATACCTGGTTTAACCCATTAACGCCCGCCTTACTCACTTGTGTACACCTCATTTTATAATTCGTGTTGCTTTCTATGGATATTAATTCACTGTATTTCTTTAAAAATCAGATGCTAGTAGTGCAACAAACAAAATCTGTTAACGTTATTAGTTTCATGAGTGTTTAAACGTGTTTTAATTGCTGTCAATTATTTGTATATGAATAGAGGCATGTGATATGCTAATATATTTTATCCAACTGAAGCATGTGATTTAGAATTTTGTTTAAATCATATGGAATAACTTAAATATACATATAACTTGATTGTAATTAATCTAAAAAAAAAAATGATATCAGAAAAGCAGTCTCACACAAAATAGGCTTCATGTCTCAATTTACTCGCACGAATGCACACCGTTATTTTTTTTTCTAAATATAAAAAAAAGTTTCATTTAAAAAAAAAATCCCTCTCCCCCTTCTAGCCACAAACGTAGTAATTAGTAATAAGTTAAAATATAATTTAAATCCAAATTATTTTATCCTTTTTGAAGTTTGGTCGGAAATGTTTTAGGGTCAATCCATATGAAATGGTCCAAAATTAAATTAAATGGTTGCTTGGCCATTCTAAAAAAACATGTTGGTAGTTCGAAACGACCATTATTTTAATTTTATTGTTTTTTGTTTTTGCGTGACGGCCATATTTGTTCTACAGGTCGCAGCATTTTTTGTACTTTAAAGGGTTTGCGGAAACTAAAATATCTCAGCTTCTATCAAACCTTTCAACATCGGAGTAAAAGCAAATTATTCAGAATAAAACGGGCTACAAGATTACTTCTAGACATTTTCACCTAAATGTTATCCTAAAGGGTGAAATTTCAGCCTTAATTTTTAGTTCTATTTTTGAAAAAATCCCATTTTCAAGGGGATGTTTTTGCAAGAAGGGAAAAAGTTAACAAGTCAAATTATTTTTTACAAATAGGTGGGTACTAGTTGTATTCACACACCAAAGTTCAACTCTGAGACTTGCTCCCCTTTATTTCAAAAAATTCTCAAAATTTGAAAATTTGAGAAAATGGCACTTTTCAATGCTAAATAACTCTGGTGGGGGACCAGATAAAAATCTGAAATTTTAACCCATAATAGTACTACATAATGGTATTACGTACCAAAATTTTTGAGATTGAGATTTAACTACAGGCAGTGGTATTGCAACCACAATATTCAATAGGAGTTTATATGTTAATACAGAGTGTCAACATTAATATAATATCTATTACTATCTTTTTTCTTCTTGGAAATAGAAGAATGCTTGAATGAAGAAAAAAATTGTATTTTTTCTGAATGTTTTTAAAATCTAATTTTTTATTTTCTGTCACTTCCGGTTGAACCGGAAATGATGTCAACTTTTGTTCTTCAAAGGTGACACCCTATATATATTTTATTTTTAGATAGAAAATTAGGTCAGCTTTAAAAATTTATAACACATATAATAACTTAAAGTAACTTATAACAAAGATATAACATGTTTTAATTATTATTGAAACAAAATCACAACATGTAAACGCTCATTGAAACATGCATTTTTGTGGTTGCAATACCACTGCTTGTAGTTAAATCTCAATCTCAAAATTTTTGGTACATAATACCATTATGTAGTACTATTATGGGCTAAAATTTCAAATTTTTATCTGGTCCCCCATCAGAGTTATTTAGTTTTTAAAAGTGCCATTTTCTCGAATTTTCAAATTTTGAGAATTTTTAAAAATAAAGGGGGGCAAGTCTCAGAGTTGAACCTTGATGTGTAAATACAACTAGTGCCCACCTATTTGTAAAAAATAATTTGACTTGTTAACTTTTCCCCTTCTTGCAAAAACATCCCCTTGAAAATGGGATTTTTTCAAAAATAGAACTAAGAATTAAGGCTGAAATTTCACCCTTTAGGATAACATTTAGGTGAAAATGTCTAGAAGTAATCTTGTAGCCCGTTTTATTCTGAATAATTTGCTTTTACTCCGATGTTGAAAGGTTTGATAGAAGCTGAGATATTTTAGTTTCCGCAAACCCTTTAAAGTACAAAAAATGCTGCGACCTGTAGAACAAATATGGCCGTCACGCGAAAACAAAAAACAATAAAATTAAAATAATGGTCGTTTCGAACTACCAACATGTTAGGGTAATTACACACAAAAAATCAATTTTTTTTAGAATGATCGAGCAACCAGTGCTGGACCAGTTCATATGGATTGACCCTTTAGTCAACTGTTATTAAAAATATTACATATTATATATAATAAATTTTTTTAAACATACAATTTTCTACAAGAGCCGTTAACATGTAGTGTATAATAAATGAGGATATTTACATACTGTTGTTACACACTATTATTTAAGTGTAATTTATAAGTTTTGGTCAGAAATGGGATGTAGTTCTCTCAGAATTCCCTTAAGTGAACATAATAATGACGGGTTGGTGGATCCTCGGTATCTATGTGTAGCTGGAAACGTTATTGCTACATTGATGTAAAACAGTGGTCAACAAACAACGGATCTCGCTGTAAATTTACAACATGTATTTACAACATTGTATTTGTTAGTTTATGTAGCTGTCACCATATGGAAATAATTTTATGTACTTAGGTTTAACGATTAGAACCATTTTCTTTAATCTAGTTTTGTACTAAACTCTTTTGTTATTCTTACATTACATTCATATCTAATTACGTATATATCCGTCTTATTATTGGACCCGGAGTTACCTGGAGATATAAATTTAATCTGTAATAAATGACGTGTGGGGCGTCAAAATGTAGATGTCAGTCAGTAGAATTTGACCCTATTTTTTATTTATTTTTTCTGCTCAAAAATGACGCTTGTAAAGAGTAAAAGCAGTATTTTATTTTGTCCTACTCCCCTCTATCTCTGTAACTACTGGTACAAAAAATCTGAAAAAAATTTGGTAACTAAAATTCCAAATATTTGGAATTTTCTGTTTACCATTTTTTTTAAATTTCAGTTAAACTCAAAATTCAAGCTGAAATTTAAAAAACTTGGTAATTAGAAAATTCCAAAAATTTGGATTTCAACTATGCTCAACAAATACTACTATATAGGTCACTTTTTTGGCTCCGCACTTTTTTTTATGTAGCTGTAATCATCTGAAGTTTAATGAAAACAAGGCCGTAATTACAGGCTCGGAGGTCCTGGGGCAAGAAGAGACTGAGGGGCCCCGAAAATATGAAAAATTGAAGACCTTTTTTTATCCTTACTTGGAAGTGTACCACTTATTTTTAATTTAGATTTTAATGACCTTTTTTTCCTTTTTTTTTTTTTTGGTCGACAATCTCCAGTTTTTTTTTATATAATTGTACATTTTCTATTAACTTTATTTTCATGAATAATAAATGTAAAATTCAAGTTGACAACGAAAAAAAGTCATTAAAATCAAAATTTATGTGACATTTGTTTAACATTTTTAAGAACCAAATAAAAATAAAAGTTTTACGCTGCCGCGGGGGCCCCCCTTAACCTCGGGGGCCCCGGGGCACTGCCCCGGTGGTAGTTACGGCCCCGAATGAAAGCAATCTTACTTTTTTAAAGCTAATTCATGAGCGCATACGTCATACAATTCTGACTTACACTTATAACTTTGTATGATGTAAATTGAAAAACTAGTTAATTATTCTTTGTGCAATTCGTGTATTACGTTCAGTGTTTTAAGTGAAATACGTCAAATATCAGTAGAATGCCATCTCGTTCTGGTTCAATCGCGTGACCTCGGCACGAAGATATTAATGATAAGTAATTACATTCTGTATTGGTCGGTACGGAGCACTAATCGCGCGATACCTGACTCACATTTTACCCATTTTTAGTGGAATCACTTCGATGTCCATCTGTCAGGTGCGATTTTCTCTGAAACTATGACGTAATTTTTTAAATTTAGCATGATCATAGACATGAAGTATAAAAAGTTGAATTTTGATTCTTGGAGTATATTGGGAAATGAAAAAAAATTCAAGGGCATCGTGTAGGGCATAGATTCCCAAACTTATTTGACCCACTAACCACTTTTTAGCTATTATAATTATTTAGACTACCTACACTGTTCACTCTCAGTATTACGTATAAGAAAGTCCCATGGTACCTATGGTAAACATGCACACTGTTCAATCTCTCTAATACGTATAAGAAAGTCCCAAGACACTCATGGCAAATATGTCTTCTCTGTTATGAACCATTTGAATTATAATAAATTTTTTTTTAATTCGTTTTTTCGAAAAAATGAATAGAACATAAATTATTGATATTGATATTACCTACAATTTTTAACTTGACTATTTTTCTCTATTTCACACTGTTTCAGAGTTATTCGAAAAATTCAAAAATCGACGTAGGTAAACATCCGTATCCGGTTGAAAATAGGACGTCTTCTTCTCAGACAAAAATTAATATTAAATATAAAATTTCATCCTTCTACGATTTGTCGTATTTGAGTTACAGCGCTTACAGACAGACACACAGACATCATGGCGAAAATAGTCAGAATGGATTAAGTCATTAAGGGGAGGTCAAATTGGATAATTCCATCAAAATCCTGATTTCGAAAAAAATCGGCTTCACTATACTTACTTATACTACCGTAAACCGGGGTTACTTTGCTCCACTTTTATGATTATTTTTTAAAACTCTATAGAAATAAATAGAAAAATCGATAGAAGTGACTTTTTGCCGTTTAGTACTTATATATGGGATCTAATACAACATATTCACATGGTCAATTATTTGATAAATAGTAAAGTAATGTTTAATTTTTTTAGTTAAAAAGTGGAGCAGTTTCCCATAGACCGGGGTTACTTTGCTCCATTCTATAGTTTTTCATTATAACGCCACTATTTAAGTAGATAGAGCAAAGTTAAGCATGTGTTTTAGCGACTTTTATCCGGGGTTCACGTCTGTCCAAAAAAATTCCAAATATTATACCTAAGGATTTTGTTTTTATTATAAAAAAATGAAACTACATTTATTCATTCAAAAATTAAAATAAATCGCACAAAACAAATTTTTTAAAATAGCCAACAGTGTAATAAGTTTGAATTAAGGATAGATGTTAGATCTGGAACGGAAAAAAACCCTCTTTGAGATTTGCTTGGAAGGCTTAATGGAGCCTATGACATCAGACCATGTTTCGAGGGCCATTTCCAAATTGTTCTTCTTGGTATTTTATAGATTTGTTCTGCTCTTCTATGTGAAATATCACTTCTTTTTATTTCGTTTAAGCATTGTTGCAAGGCTTCAGGTGTATAATCACAATACCGCCTTGTCTTTGACACCAGCTGTCTTTTATAGTTTCTGGCATTTCTGTAACCAAAAAACGTAAATAAATATACAAAATAAAAAATATATGAACCAATAATACATTTGAATTAGGTATTATTCAAAATGTAACTTAAAATTGTTTTCTCTCTGCATTTTAACGTCTTTCGGGGTTATTTTGTCTGGAGCAAAGTAACCCCAAAAGACATTAAAATCTGCCAGTTCGGAGAGAAAATAATTTTAGGTTATTTAGTATCATCAAGGAATGGTAACTTCATCTACAACATTATAATAAAAGGATATAAAAACTAATTTATAAACACTTACTTGATAGTTATGAAGAGGAACCGCCACATACACCAAATTTTGCACATTAAAAAAAATATAGTTTTATCGACCACCACTTCACTGACTAGCTGTTTCTTTAATAATGAACATACACCGATATTTTAGGCTACAATCATATTACAAAGCAACCCTTAATAACTGTTAAATTTTGTTTGGTAGTATATGTATCATGTATAACCGTAAAGCTACATTGAAACTCTTTTACTAATGGAGCAAAGTAACCCCGGTTTACGGTATATGTATATTTCATATACATGGTATAAGAAAGTAAAAAAAGCCATTACTGGGGTCATATCCAAGACTGGTGCCAGTACCTCGCTATATAATATCTTTCAATGTTAATCAGTTTAGGAGAATACAAAGCAGTAACTGTTTATTATACTGTATATGAGAAAATTATGCGGACTATAATTAACTATAACCACGGGCTTTGACATACACATACACATATATAGATTACTGACGCTGTTTTATTCTGGTTTGTTGTAATGTAGAACATATACATACATATAACAAACACACGTATGTGATATATTTTACAAATATCATGTTATATCATTATTATATGTATTGATTTATTTATTTTATTACAACTTTGTTATTTATATAAAATATTCTGTAACGTTATACAGGGTGAGTCATTTTAATCAACGCAGTCAAATATCTCGAAAAGTAAGCGAAATTGATAAATACGTTTCAAACAAAAGTTGCTTGGTTTCAAGGGGGCCAAACAGTGGTGAGCTTGCGGTTGACCTTCAAACCATTTTCCAATTTCGTCTCGTCTACAAACGAACAAGCTTATAGTTCAAATGCATAACCAGTATTTTGAATAACACACACTTTAAAAAGAAATCAACAAATGGTCCACCCTTTACAAGAATATCAAAAGTAAATCTGACGCACGAATAAAAAAGTATAATTAGCTTGAAAAGTGTCCTTTTGTACAAAGTTGTAAGGGTGTACGACCATGTCAAAACTTTGATAGTCGGGAAAGTTTTGTAGCGATACAAGTTACAATCTATACATCAGACCAGTGGCGTAGGAACGGGGGGGGGGTCGAAATCCCCCCCGAAATATTCAATGTTCTTAAAATATATGAAATTATTATTACAATTTTGAATTGAATGACCTTTTTTGTGATTATACCCCCCCCCCCCCCCCCCGAAATATACAATGTTCTTAAAATATGCGAAATAATTATAATAATTTTGAATTGAATGACTTTTATTTCTTTTTTTTTGATCATATACACCAATACCTCACTTTGCGTCTTGGTTACGTTCCAAAAAAACACGACGCAAATTGAAACGACGCAAAGTGAATTATGATTTTCTATAGCAAATCATGTAAAGATCGAAGATAGGTTCCAGGGTTACGAAAATACTACTGTTTAAAAAGAAAATTGAACAAAGTAAACATTTAAAAAACAAAAATAATATAAAATTTTATTACATACATACAAAAAACAAAACAAAAAAAATTCGATTAAAACAAAATAAAAAATTCAATTAATTTATAAAATTACATACATACAAAAAACAAAAAAAAAAAACAAATTCAATTAAAACAAAATAAAATATTTAATTAATTTATAAAAAACTCGAACCCAAAACAACGCAACTTCGAAAATCTAACGACGCACAGTGAAAATTAGTATTAATTCAGCAGCGACGAAACTTCGAAAAAACGTAAAACGAAACGACGCAAAGCGAGGTATTGGTGTACTTAACTGCACTTAGTTATAGGACTAAAAAAAAAAAGGTCTTCAATAACTACTTATTAATTTCAATTGTGTGACCTTAGTCATAAGATTAACCCCCTCCGAAAATTTTTCTTACTACGCCAGTGCATCAGACTTACCATGCTATAGCGTGCATCTGTGCAAGATATAGATACGCTAAAAACTTCATTAAATAATCAATAGCTTTTAATACGGATAGTTAATTTGATATTACAATAATTAGTTACTGGCAGGGCTATCAGAAGAATAATTACAATAAGATCACATTAGTTTATTGGTAGAGATACGTGCCAAGAGATAGAGATCGAAACGAGATGAGGACGAGGTGATGCCAGTTGAATTTTATTGCGACAATATTATATAATAAACTAGTTGGCATCTTGAACCCCCAGAGAATATATATACAAAATTTCAAGGTTCTACGATAAGTGGAAATATTTAAAATCCTGATAGATGGGTGAGTGCAAGAGGGCAGTTGTCTATATATATTTATACATAGTTGGGACTTCCAAAAAAACTCTTTTTTGGGATTTTTTTGACCACGCATTAAAATAATTAATAATAATAATAATAATTTTCCACATCTTTCATGTGGAATATATATTTACAGAAAATATTATAATTTTTTTATGGCAAAATATTAAAAAAATAAGTGGTATACAGCAAATTTGGGAGGGGTCCAAAAAAAAGTGTTTTGCCGTGATCACTGCTGCTCGTCACTAGATCATCTGTAATAAAAAAAGGGACCATTAGCTAATAATAATAATTAGCTAAATAAAACAATATTTTATAATTTTTTCTACTACGCAAACGTCAAAATTACATGTAATATGTCGAAAAAGGTTTCAGAGAACAGACAGACATGGAAAAAAAGTGTTTGTCTTGACTTGAAACGGAAAGATTAAAAGAAAATTATGAAATCGGAGAACATTTTTTTTGTTTCATTCTAAAACGATCACAAAGCTTCTCGTATCTTCGATATGGTGAGGAAGCAAACCTATTTATTGGTGATAGTTACGCACTTTAATTAATGGTAATTTTACCATCGTTTTGTTAAATATTGCAGTGAAATAAACAAACTTATTTCCTCGCTATATGAAATTAGTTTAAAACATACGTACATACATTCAGTGGCGTATTTACCATGGGGCCATGGGGGTCATGTCCTAGGGCGGCAGACTGAGAGAGGCGGTAGATTCTTTAGTTTCTTTTAGTTTAATATAGAATATTAAAAAAATAGGGAGACAAAAAATTAGTAGTGCGACTAAAAAAAAAAAGGTCTTCAAGTTTTTATGTACCTATCTTCTAAAGTTTTTATTTAATAAAATTAGGAATTTTAATTGACGTGACCAAAAAAAAATAACGGTCATCAGTTTTTAATTTATATTATATTTTGTTTTCCATTACTTGTAAAAATTATCACTTTTCATATAGTAATTCTGACTTCTATCAAAAATAAACTATAGGGGCGCCACTGCATACATTAAAAGTTAATTTTAATTTAATTCAGGATTTGAAATACATATTTAGGTACAAACAAATGAAATATTTACTGGTAAAATAATTACTGGAAAATGTGTAGGTTTTATAAAATAAAATATTAATTTTAGAGTAACTTTTTGAAAATTATAATTCTATTCATATAGATGAAACTAGCAGATTTTACTGCAATTTAATTAATGTTGACGATGCCAACAATACACTGTGTAAATGTTTTTCTATTTTTCAATTTAAAAACAGAAACAAAAACTTTAAAATACATTGTAAAACAAAGTAATACTGCATTATAGAGAATACCAATACAAAAGCTGTGCATTTCATTGTCTATTAAATGAATATGTATTCATTTAGTTTTCTTTCATGTTATTTGAAGCATATTTTAATATCGGTAATATTGTTTAGCTTATTGAAAGCAATATCTTATCTAGAAGTTTCATTAAACATATAGAAGATAGGGACTTGAATATATCAGTATTTTTTCTGGGATGAATCAAAAAAATAATTGAATGACAAACATAAATATATTGAAATTAATTTTAACACTGTTAAAATATTCAAAATCTGATCAGAATAAAATAAAAAATGGGTATAACTATGTCGGGATGCACAGTCGAGGGATTGACGTGAATACGTGATAGTGGGGTTAAATAAAACTTAGATTAATGGATTGATACATCTTTAATTTTTTTTGTTTGAATACAGTCGGAACTCGTTTATTCTAAACCTTATGAATCGTTTTGAATCGAGGAAGTCGCGTTTATTCGAAGTCGAGAGGGGCTCACACCAAGTTATGTATAGATCCTTGACCAATCAGCGTTGGCGCGGGAATTGACGTCACCACGAAGACGTATTCAAATGTTATAAATGTATAATAGAATATCAATTACAAGAAATCCTTTATTTATTCTTGTCTTCGTATTTTTTGATATTTTAACAACATATGCAATCAAAGAAGTACAAATTGGACATTGCAAAATCATAAAAAAGCTATCACAGACAATTTTGTTTATTCAGGAAGTGTCATTTTTACTATTCTTAAGTTGGCAATACGTTCTGTGATGTATTTAATATTTATCGTTAATAGTTAATCGTGATAGTGAAATAATTTTACTTTACTTTTAATTTCGAATATGGCAAAATATGAGCAAGGTGACGAGTAGGGTTTGCAATCCCGCAGACTTTTTTTTCCCGCGGGAATTTTGCGGGAAATCCTCAAATCCCGCGGGATCCCGCAGTTTTTCCAAAAATTTTGTTATTCATACTTAAAGTTACTATTATTTAGTTAACATGACAATTAACATGAAAAATATTTTCATAGTGGTAACATATGATACGTAAACGTAACTCGTACTGTATATATAAACCTGTGAATGGCGCAAACCGAGTCTTTTTCCCATTTGATTAACATGGGAAAAATTACTTTTTTACTTTCGCGTGAATATCTCGTTGAAAACAATTTTTTTTTTAAATTTCTCAGGGGAATATTTTGTAGAGAATTAAGTACTCAATTCATAAATCCAATAAATTTTAAGAAATGTTTGTTTAAAAATTATCATAAAAATTGGATTTTACTTTTTATGATAATGTTTAAACGAACATATCTTTAAAAATATTCGATCTATGATTTGAGCACTTGGGATCTTTTTTGTAAGAAATTTAATTCTGTAAGAAATTAAAATAAATAAATTTTTCAACGAGATATTTACGCTTAAGTAAAAAAGTAATTTTTCCCATTTTAATCAAATAGGAAAATGACTCGGTTAGCGCCGTCCACAGGTTTGATCTATGAGCTAAAACATAGGCTAGCGGGACCGAAAAAAAAAATTAAAAATAAATAAAAAACACCCTAGTATATACTATGTCACGTAAAACTAAACCACTAAATATCATTATTTACGGTTGTATTTTAGGGACAATACTGTTAAAAAAATATCGTGTAGATCGAATTTTGTGTATTAAATTTTTGTGGTTAACTTTCATTTAATCTGCTATTCTTCTTCTAAATTTTTGTATTTTTTATGTTCGAGCTTCTTTCGTCGCCTGAGTCGCACTCACAATCAGTGTAACCACTTAACTAATAACAAGAGATATAATTTACTTCACTAGTTTCATATTCAGTCATCTCAACCTTAATTTTTTTTTTCAAAATTGTTACCTTTTTTTATTCATATTTACGCTTTACAAGTATTCAAAACGCACGCGACCTACAAATTCAATGTTCAAAAAATTCCGCGCGGATCCCGCACTAAAAGTGCGGGATCCGCAAATCTCCAAAACGTGCGGGATCCCGCGGGAATGCGGGATCCCGCATTGCGGGATTGCAAACCCTAGTGACGAGTGACGACGGTGATAAGTGTAAATTATAATATGTATGTATTCTATCTGACCTAACCTCAAATCTATGGATATGATTTTCATTGCGTTCGTAACATGCAATGAATATCAAAAAAATTAAAATCTTTTGAAAAATATTGTACAGTCAATTAGATGAATACAAATGCTGATGAATACAAAATGAATTCATTCGACAAAAAATTTCAATAATATGTTCGTTTACGCCATGACTCGAGAATGGTGGGAGGTGAAGGAGGAGAAAAAATTACGAATAAACGAAACTCGGCATTTCAGATAAACAACACTTAGAATAAACGAGTTCCCCGACTGTATTACTGAATTTTAATTTAAACGTTGAAAATCTGCCAACATTATATAAATACCTGAAATTATTGTTTTCATTTTTTTGCTTATACAATTTTCAAAGCATTATCAAAATATTATTTTTCTATTTTAATTCGAAACCTTATTTAACTTATTCAATTTAAAAATTAAAAAATACTATGAAAAAGTATCGTTAGCTTATATAAAAAAAAAACTTGAAAAAACCGACAAAAAAACTAAAAACACTAAAAAGTATATAATATATGTATTTAACTGTTTTTGAAGTCGATCCCAAGGCAATAAAAAACTTTTTAAGGAAAAAAGAAAAAGAAAACTGACTTCAAAAACTGTTAAATTTAATTATTATATGTATACTTTTTAGTGTTTTTAGAAATTTTATAAGAAAAATAAGGTTTCGAAATAAAATAGAAAAATAATATTGAGTAAGAGCTGATACATTCATATAATAATAAAGAATTTTTTTTTCATATTTTGATGTCTTGACCGATAGATTTTATGCATTGTTTGACTACAAACATATCTAAAAAGAGAAAAATATATCAGAGATCATATTTCATGGGGACGTCACTTTTAAGAAAGATTAAAAAATAACAAACTATGAAACAATGTAAAATGACGTCATCTCGTATCCCCAGCAACGCCAACTCCGTGACAAACTAGTTTTTCTCCAGAGTGGAACAGTTTTCTATTATGGACAAATAATGGAATTCCTTAACGTAAAATAACTGAGCTGATCTTACAACAGACAGCGGTCAACAATTTAGTAGAGGGAAATGAGCATTTTGAACTGATGCATTCGGGAAGTTGGATTTTCTCTTTATAATATGTTCGAAGATGAATTAAAAATCAAAAATTTGAAAAAATTGGCCATGTGCGTCCCGAGAAAATTGCATAATTGTGCATTTTTGATACATTTCAATATTTTAATTTATTTAACAGATTTTGGCATATGTTCACAAGAAAGTACATAAAAAAGTCTACTATTAAAAAAAAAAAAATATTACTCTACGCCGTTTTCTCATTAAATGGCGAGTTTTTCCATTTTTTTCAAAAATGGCCGATTGTGGGTGTAAAAATCGAATTTTATTTTTTTAAATTTTATCATGTATTTATAACATAAAAATACATATTTCCTCTTATGTTCGTAAAAATCCCTTCATTTGTACGTTAATTATTGAATTATTAGTGATAAAAAATGTTTTTCGACAATTTTTTTATTTTTGAGGTTATGATGCGTTTGAAAAGTAACGCTACCTATGCAGTTCTATAGTCTATTAACTTATAAGTATTTTAATATTTTTTTTTATTTTCCTACGACCTATAGAAATGGAGATATTTCAAAAACAGTATAGCGATACACTTGAAATGTATCAAAAATGCACAATTATGCCATTTTCTCGGAACGTACAAATTTTTGATTTTCAACTAATCTTCGAACATATAAAGAGAAAATCCAACTTCCCGAATGCATCACTATTCATCACTTTTTATATCTCTATTCCCTCTACTAATTAGTTTTCTTAGGGTTAAGGAACTAATAACGAAAATTAAGAAAAGTGCAAGCAAATAATATCTATACAGGGTAGTTCAATAGTGCGTCCGGCTTTCCTAGCGCACTTCCCGTAGGAGATAGAAAACAAAGTTTCGTACATAATATTATTGGTTTGAAAAGATCAACATCGTAAAATTATTTTCAACAATACAGGGTGTCCCATTTTTGGGCTATAACAAAAACAAAGATTTTTTTAAATGGAATACTCTGTAACGTTTTAAGTCTTCCGATGTCGTTTCTTAACCTCTACATTAATGTCTGTTAATTTTTTAATTTAGTGACAGTGTTGCCAAATTATAATTTTTTTCCGAAAAATAATCCATATTCAGGATCAACCATAAAAAATCGTAAGCGATGAATTTTTTTAGCAATAATGTTAGTCCTGGTAAAGAGTAACATTTTGATAATAAACAATTTTAATTTAGTTCTACAGGGTATTAATAAAAAAATGTCAAACTTTGTAATCTTCAAAATGATAAAACTCATTTTTTTCAAATGTGACTACCCTTTTTTATTTCACTATTCGATGAGTTTTTTTCCTTTTCAATTAAATATTTTGAAATATATATATTAATTGAAAATTGAAATATAAAGAAACAATTCACTTCCAAGAAAGGTAAAATATCGAAATTAATTATTATGATTGTTGCTTACCTATTTATTTATTTATTTTTGATTTTCATACAAATTCTAAGACAAGACCTGGTGTTTCCTGGGAGTTTGAAAATATAATTTTACACGATTTTTTCAATAACTACTTAATGGATTTTATTCCGGTTTTCACTTATGGATAGGTTAGGTTTGGGTGTATAATTTGTGGGTATTTTGTGCAAATTTCATGAAGCCGGAAAAAAACAATTTGCAGCGAACCCTGTGTTATGAGCATGTTAGGTGGGAACGCTGGGTGAGCATATTGGGTGGGTATGATTACTTAATGTTTAATTAAATTAATATCCCCGGGTAACACCGGGTCCAATGCGCTAGTATAATATAAAATGGAAAACCATTATGTAAAAAAATTTAAAACTACTGTATTTATTAACAATTTTGTAGCCTGAAGTAAAAAACAAGGTTTACTATGTTTAAATTATTTACATAACATATAAATAAAATCAACATTCGAGATATAACTCAGTTTATGTAAAACAAAAATTATTTTCACAAAATATTATAAAATTAATTTAATAACATATGGAATATTATTACGACTTTTGTAGTGGTTATTAAGTGCAATTTTAATAAATAATAACATATTCAGTCAAATTTAGTTTTATATAATTAAAATTTATAGTCAACAGCGATCTTCATGTGCTAAAAATAGAAACACAAAAAATCTGTACAAAAAATATTCTTGCCAAATGGGACAAAATGAAGGCAATTAACGTCTACAAAAATTATAGTTCTTACCAGTGACGGGTCGATAATAAAATGTATGGGAAGTCTACATTGTTTATTTTAGTTTCCTAATTTAATACGATTTGTAGAAATTTAATAAATAATTTAATATCAATTTTATTATTCCTAAATAGTAAAAGATATTAAAAAAATATTGAAGCAAAAATTACTACAATTATTTAAATCTACCATTTAGCACCCTTAACAAATCAATTGCTTATACAAATTAAAAAACATCTGCCAAGTAAATGCACAGTGCTTCCTCGTGCCAAATTCATCAAAGGTAGTTAATTATTCAACAATTTAAATAAAAACCGATAGTGTTTAGATAAATTGCCTGGAATTGGTTAACCATTTAATTTTTATACAATTTTACTAAAAAATATTAGTTCGAAATTTTTCTTAAGACGCACCTGATTATTTTTTCGTATATTTTTAATTTTTTTACAAAAATGCAAAATGACATTTAATATGACCAAGCAAATATCAATTCAGAAAAACAAAACACGATTTTTAAAAATAAATTGAGACAAATCTTTGTAAGGGAATATTAAGGTTGTAGAACCATATTATAGGAAATTTAATGCTCTACAAAAAATATTCTACAAAATTTTCACGTAATATGTGTCGTTCTTGAGATATCTTGAAAAAATAAATATTTTGGAGTGTCACTCCTCCCCCTTACACACGATTTTGATGATTTTGAAATGGGACCGTCCTCAAACCAAACCCAACCATCCGACCAAGTTTCAACAATATCGGTTCTGTGGTTCATGAGTTATGCGTGTGAGAAGGATTCAGGGGACAGACGGACGGACACACGGACAGACAGTCAGACACGAAACGAAAAGTGTTTGTCTTGACGTGAAACCGAAAGATCAATTTAAAATTTTGAAATCGGAGAACATTTTTTTGTCTAAAACCCACTTAAAAGTTTACATTTTCTGAAAGAGAACATTGCAGTCTCCATATTCACTTAATTTAATATCGATTGTTTTTAATTTTCTGTCATAAAAATATAAACAAAGTTCAATTTGTCGTTTTAGACTCATTTTTACATCACGGCAACACACTACAGCTCGCAATACGTAATGAATTAACATTAAACCTTTTGAATTCGCTTAATCTATTTGCAGAATAGAACCCTATTAAAACTCAGCCAAATCGGAAAACTAAAAGTAAGGAAATTTGCAGTTTATTTTAAAAAAATTACGTATTTTAACGTCAAAATTTTTGGCAAATATATAGTGGTTCAGGAAAGTTTGAAAAATATCCACTAGGCGCGACCGTTGCGCGAACTGACATGTTTTATACATTTACTTACATCTGTCATTATAGCTAAAAAATGTACATTTAAATTTTGTATTGTATTAAATTATGTTATTGTCACTTATTGTTTGATACGTTTTTCTATGAAAATATACGACGGTAATAAACATCTGGATATTGTTCTGTGTTATGAATTTCATATGTTTCATTGTTGGTATGGGATGTTTTTTTTTTTTTTTGTTGAAATTTAATGTTAATTCTGAAAAATTATAATTGTAAGATTAACGTATTATGATAAATTAAAATGTATTATTTATTATTTGTGGAATATGTTTTTCAGGTTCTGTATTTATTTATTCTTTTGTGACAAATTGTTTTACTTATGTCCGGTATCATAAAGGACCTAACAAAATTTGTTAGCTAGCAATTACATTCAAATGGGGTATTAATACTGTACTAGTATCTATGGATTAGTTATGGAATTTAGAGCAGTGACACTTCAACTAATTATAACACAGTTGGCATCTTTGACCGTACAAAATAATTTTCATAACATCACCACTGTTTTAATACCGTTTGTATTTACCTTCAACGCGTGCGCGAAACTTGTCAAAGTCATCAACAAACTCCAAAAGAACTGTCATATATGTTTGATATCTCAGTTGAAAGTGTTTGTTAGCTAACAAATTTGTTAGGTCCTTTATGATACCGGACATTATACTTGAAAGTGAGGTTACGTCATTTATTACTATTAACATCAATTTTTTTACAAGAAATGAGAGTAGATAAGAACATTACCATTTTTTAAACATCCTTCAAAAAACGATAGTTTCAAAAGGCTAGAGGGTGTGCGTTTTATGGCCAAGCCATGCTATTTTAATTATTTATATTTGACATAAAACCGGCCACCACTGATTTTTATGTAGAAAACATCATTAAACTTGTATATTATAGTTTTCTAAACGGTTATATTTGTCGAACAGAAATCATGCATTATATGAGAACAAAATATAATACATATGAAGGTATAACATGTAAATACATAATATCATATATTAATCTATAATACGTAACATAAATTGTTCTTTTTATGTTCATTTTTTGTAATTTAAAAGTAACAGATATTCATTTATGTTATGTTTGTAAAAAACTGATTTTTATTCGGTGTTTATTTATTATCTTTTGTTTAATATGCTCCAAACATGGAATATTGTTTTTTATAGGTATAAATATTTTTATATGAATACTTACTTTTGTTATATTTTTAACTTTTTATGGATTATTTCATTTAATTGATTTGATATAATAAAGAAAAACAAACAACTGAAAATAAACAAAAATATAAAAATATATAGGATTCAAATAAAAAGGTTTGGCACCAGTCTTGGATATGATCCCAGTAATGGCTATTTTTAAATTAAATGTACTGAATTAGAAATACTTGTTGATATTTGATTACTACCATTTCTGAATATTAATCTATATACATTTAACTGTCTTACAGCGTGATTTGATGACAATCGACCAATAGGTGTCAAAATGGTGGACATTTAAACTAATTATTAGTAAAATGTATTTATTAATTATTATATTATCATAGTAACTGCTTTACATTGTTTCACAGACGATTCTTTCTTTTATATCTTGTGTGTCGCAGTACTTATCATTTTGTAATCATTATAGTGTCCATCACTGCGTGCTCATTACTGATTTTACCTTATCCATTATTGGAGAAAAAACATAAATAAAATAAAGGGCTATAATTTAAAAAACAAACTATATTTCCGGACTTTTGGTAATAAAGTTAGTTGTTTTATTAGTAACATTAATTCAAGAGAATCACAAAAAAGAAGCCCGTCAATCACAAAAACAGTAAACCTTGCTTCTTATAACGGGCATAACTGGTACCAGTACCTTATTATATTCATAAATATTTCCAAAATCGTTATTTTTGACACTTTTAAGTTGCAAAAAAAATATTAGTTTGCCGTCACTGAAAAAAAGTTTCAGAACCATTGTTTTACAACTGCTGTTATATATTTTGTATACCGTTACTTACTTTTATGTCGTAGTAATTATCATTTTGTAATCATTATCAAGTGTCCATCACTGCGTGTTCATTACTGGAGAAAAAACATAAACAAAATTAAATGCTCATTTAAAAAAACAAACTATGTTTGGTGGCTTTGGTAATTAAATTGATTAAATAAAGAGTTAGTTGTTTTATTAGTAACATGAGTTGACGAGATTTATAAAAAAATAAGTCCGCCAATCACAAAAACAGTAAAACCTTGCTCTTATAGTGGCCATAACTGGTGCCAGTACCTTATGGTTTGGAACAGGGGTTATTTTAGTGTGTAGTTGTAGCTTGTTTTCGTAATTCCAAAAATGAAAACTGCAGTTGTAAAAGCTAGTTTGTGTAGATATTTGAAAAATTGCAAATAGAAAGAAAAACATAAAAAAGTGTAAGTGTAGAGAAAAAAAAGACGTTAATTTTTCTTAAAATAACTCCTGGTTTGAAAGATCTTAAAACTTAGACATTTAGAAAAAATTCAAAAAAATAGGGGGGGGGGGAGTTATTGAAATAACATATTTTGTCTACGAACTTTATCAAAATGATCAAAATAATAATAAAAAAAAATTTCATAAAATGTAATTGAATTTATCAATCCGATATTAAATTCCCGTTTATCCCACGATCGTCCTTATTAAATCTGTCAAACAAAATTTGCGCGTCCGCATATAAATACACGCGTCTGTCTAAAAGCAATTGCACGTCATTTTATTTCACAAATTCGAATTACCGCCGAAATACATATATCTCTTATCAATAATTCATACGGGACAGCTGGCGATAATCAGTTTCGAGAAGCGTGTAAAATGATTCGGCTGTCATATTCGCCCTCATCGAATCAAGTCAAATCAGAAAACAAGGCGCACTGAGGGGGTTGCGTTAGGGTGGTTCTCCAAAGCGCATGCGCCGACCTCATCCGCGATATCACACACGCCGTGGTGAGAGAACCGCCGACTGCTTTACTTGTTCAGTGCCAAATGATCTGGCGTATTGTAAACACTCTATCGCGCGTTTCTCCGCTCGCTAGCTCGTTTTTAGTGCGTGTTGTATGTCTATCTGTCCCGTGTTACAACAATACACATTGTTGCAAGTGAATCAGTGCTTAGTTTAGTTTGTGCCCACCAATTCTTATTGTAGGTTTCATTTATATATATATATTTATTAAATAAGTGAAGTTGTTATCACGTTTTAAAATACCAGTAAATATATTTTGTATCAGGTACATAATTTAAATCGAATGAATCAGAATATTCATGATATGAATTTTTTTATTGGGAAAATAGTTGTTATTTTCAATGAAATAGTTAGGTACTAGTTGAATTTTTTTAGGAAAATAGTTTTTTTTTACGATTTAATAATAATTAGTGCAAACGAAGCAGTAAAAAGTGTCGCAAATAGTTGATTTCAAATTGTGTTCAATCAAACCAGTTTTCTGAAAACGGTGGAGATGTGTAATAAAAATTACAATAATAGTTGAAAAACTATTTTTCCAATCTCTAGTTATTTACATACAGGGTCAACTGGGGTAAAAGTGAAACAAAATACAAATCTTTCATATTTTTTGACAGTTCATGATACAAGTTCATACTAGATGCGCTTATGAATAATCCTTTTAAATACTTACGTCATTTGAACTGTACTTTAAAAATCAAAAAACTGTGTTTCATTTTTAACCTCTAATTTGGGAAAAAGTGAAACAGGCCTCTAATGGAAAATATTTATCTAAAAATTAAAAGAAAATCTTCTTTGTGGCATATCAATGTGAAATTGTAACTATAATTAATATCTGAGCTATACAGAAAGTTATGTGCAAAAATTTAAAATTTAATTCACACGTTTTGACATCGACTAACGGGGAAATCTTTGGCGATTCATATTTTCAGGTGGCTTTAACAAACCTTTAATGATGATGTTTTTATAATTCTCCTATAAACAAATTAGTTTCTTAGTTGCAAGCTTGTTTCACTTTTATCCAAATTTTTTCGTGTTTCATACATATTTACCCCGCTCGACCTCATAATGTTTGTTTATTTTTAACGGAAGCTATAGTATTGTTATTGTTGACAAAATATAATAAAAGAATGGTGAATACATAATATAATATACAGGTCGTTTAAAAAAAATGACATCTAGTTCACGGCCTCTGTGAATTTGACGATGAAATTAACAATAAGATTAGAGCATTTTAATACAATGAATAAAAAATCTTCATGGTGTATTTTCCCATGGTATGATTTAATTATAATTATTTAATGGTATTTATTATTTTAGTGTTTTATAAAATTATTTCATTTATTATAATTTGTGATTTTGTATAAATATCTGTGTTCAAATATTTATTTTGTTTGGTAAGTAAACGAAAATATAAACTATAGTTTTCTGAATATAAATGCAGTATCGTTTATTTATGTTCACGTATAAGGTACTAGAACCAGTCTTGGATATGACCCCAGTAATAGCTATTTTTTTAAATAATTAAATGTACTGAATTAGAAATATGTGTTGATATTTGATTACTACCATTTCTGAATATTAATCTATATACATTTAACTGTCTTACAGCGTGATTTGATGACAATTAATGGTGGATATTTAAACTAATTATTAGTATAATTTATTTATTAATTATTATATTATTATAGCAACTGCTTTACATTGTTTCAAATTTGACGATACTTTCTTTTATAACTTTTGTGTCGTAGTACTTATCATGAGAAAGTGTCCATCACTGCGTGCTCATTACTGGTTTTACTTTATCCATCACTGGAAAGAAAAAACATTAATAAAATAAAAGGATATAATTTTAAAAAATAAACTATATTTGCGGACTTTGGTAATTAAATTGATTAAATAAATTGTTATTAGTAACATGAGTTGATGAGAATTACAGAAACGAAGCCCGTCAATCACAAAAACAGTAAATCTTGCTCTTATAGCGACCATAATTGGTGCTAGTACCTTATAAACAAATAATATTTAAAAAAATACTCCGTACTACTCACGACCATCTTATTATTCCTAAACGGTGAGAGATTTAAAAAAAATGTAATAACAAACATTACTCCACTCATTTAGATCTATCATTTGGCACCCCCAATAAATCAATTGTTTGAACAATTAAAAAAAATTCATGAAAAAAAAATTTACAATTTTAACTGATATCTTAAATAGTTCGAATAGATTTTCAAATAATAAATTAACACTTTATAGGTGTCCATTGCCGGCCTTAATAAATCTGGCGCCCTGGGCGAGATTTATTTTTCTGCCCTATCTCCCCCTAAAAAAATGTTAAAAAATCACCGAAAATGTCAATTAACAAATAAGTTGAATAATTAATATCTCAGCTGGCGAGATCCTACAGATTCAAACTTTTTTTTTAAATATAACTTACATCATTAACTTTAAGACTGTCAAATGCCTTAAGACCGTCAAGACCTCCTTCCCCTATTATAAACAAATCAAAATTGATAAATCAACAAATAAATTGATTAGCTAGTATCTCAGCTAATACCTTATTAAAGGTTTTCTGGGTTGCTGAATAAGTATTTGTTAGTTAGCAGCTATCAAATAATCGATTTTTTTTACAAATTAACATTGTTTATATTTAGCTATATTTTTTGCTTAAAGATCGATAAAAAATTTAAAGATAAAAAAAGTTTACTCAAAAATTATAGCCTGTACACTGATTTGAACCAAAAAAGTGACTTATGCTCCATTGTGCGCCGCCCCACCTGGCCTAGCGCCCCGGGCGGTCGTTCTGGTTCCTCCCCCCCCTAAATACGGTACTGTAGGTGTCCTAAAAGTCACTACCAGCTTGTTAAAATAGATTTTATTTTAAATATTGTTTGTTAATAACCTTTTTTAATTAATTGTATAAACAGTTGATTTATTGGGGGGGGGGGCTAAATGATTGGAGTAATTTCGACATTTTTTTAATATCTCTTACCATTTAGGAATAATAAAATAATTACACTGCGTGAGTCGTGAGTAGGGTGACCAAGTCTCCGGTTTTCAAAAAAAAATACAGCAGGGGGCACAAAGTGCAAAAGTGCAGATTATGGTAATAAATTTTATGAAAATAAAAATAAAACGAATAAAAAAAAATAAAAAAGATTTAAAAAAATAAAAACGGGTCTTCATTTACATTTCAGGGTTTACCAAAACTAAAATCTGGTTACCCTAGTCGTGAGTCGTGAGTCACGCGCCCAGCTCTACTCCGTACATTTATTCATGCAAAAAAAGTTAGCGCTATAAATCTTGTTATCAGACGCTTTACAATTTAAGCTGCATGGTTAGTTAATTCAGCAACTTTTTATAAAACCAAAGCCATTTATATTCGTTAAAAAAAACTCAAGTCCAATGAATTGTAAAAATAACTTGTCTAGAATCTCGCTGACTTCTATAAATAATACTATTCTGTCATACAGATGTATGCCGGTGTATTTTAAATATTTTTATAAAAGTATTGTGTTCTGCAGATGATGCAGCCGAGTTTTTTGAATCTGTTATAATTTCATTGTTGTATTTATCTTTTGTTTTTTCTTAATCCTCGCTATGTTTTATTTTCGTATTTAGTTCATGGCAGGATGTTGAAACGTGAAATATATTTTACAAAAATGTAACAGTTAGTAGATATATATTTTTTCATATTCTGTTTTTTATTTTTATACACTCACGGAAAAAAGACCACCTAAATTTTTCGAAAAAATTGCTCATTTTCAAAGTAGTGCCAATAGGTCAAATATGATCATATTTTTACTTATAGGGTATGAAACAACAAGGAAATTTTGTGTTTTTTTTGTGTTGTTAAACTTTTTTTTGTGACCTAACCGCGGTTTAATAAAAAATAAAAATAGATTTTTTTTGCAATTTTGAAAGTTACCCACGGAGATGTTTAATTAGTATATTCATATATTTTAAACAATGTACACCAGTGGTGTCAAAATTATATACATATTAACACGGACCTCTAACTAGAATATACGAAAATTTTCCGGCTGCAGCACCAGCAACCCCCCCCCCCCAATTCCCAAAAAAATCCAGAAAAAAAGTATTTAATGTAGGTACCTATATTCGAAAATAAGTTATATCAATTTTGCATTTATATTAATTTTTAATTAAACAAGTAACTCTTTATTTAATGAATTTTAAATTATAGTCTTTTATTTTGTTTATGTTTTTTCTCCAGTAATGGATATAGTAAAACCAGTTATGAACACGCAATGATAGACACTTGTTAATGATTGCAAAATAATAAGTACTACAACACAAAAGATATAAAAGGAAGAATCGTCAAATTTGAAACAATGTAAAGCAGTTGCTACGATAATATAAAAATTAATAAATAAATTATACTAAAAATGCCCACCATTTTGACACCTATTGGCCGATTGTCATCAAATCACGCTATAAGACAGTTTAATGTACCTACATATATAGATTAATATTCAGAAATGGTAGTAATCAAATATCAACAAATATTTCTAATTCAGTACATTTAATTTAAAAATAGCCATTACTGGGGTCATATCCAAGATTGGTGCCAGTACCTTAATAAATTGTAATTGAAAATTAAATTTTTAATTAAACTTGAAAACAAGCAGTAAAATAAGGAAATATACATTGAATATTGTTTATTTATACCTTTACAATAAATAATACATAAATGACAGAATTGCACCTGCCCGTAGATTATACCAACTATAGCCATAAATTATACAAGTTGGAATTCAAGTACAGTGACATCTATTTAACATGTATTACAAGTGTTTGTTTCTTGTGTACATTAATCAAATTAAGCAGTAAATAATGAATATCCAGGCTAATGTTAAATATATATCGTTTAATGATTATTTAATATGGTCATAATAATTTGTTTCAAAAAGATACGAGGGAATATAACCAGAGACAGTTAAATTTAAATTAAATTTAATCGCTGTGCACGAATTTTATGCAATTAAATAAATATAACAAGATTTTAAACCAGACTATATTTTATATAGTATGGTTTAAATTGTATTATAAATGAATTGCCCAGTGTTGCTTCAGAGTGTATAATATTTTTAGATATTCAATATTCAATTTATTATTAATCTAGCTGAGCTCGCGTGGACTACGGAATTTTTGTTAAGGATTTAAAAAATATATAATTGAATTAACATAAGTACAAACACGATTGTAATAAAAAACAAACAACACTTAAATTACCTACCTAACAAAAACGAATCAGAACAAAAAGTAAAAATAATTTTTCTTCTATTTAACTTTAATTATTGGAAACAAAATAAACAATTAACTATGATCATTCCTGTGATCATTCCCTCTGTCCTGCGTCTACTCGGCACGCTCCCTCCTTACCGCACGCCGCGACACGGGTTACCATCGAGCGAATAATATGTTCCCGTATGTATATTTCTATATTTTCTAAACTATACGACCAAATTGGATGCTGTAAAGGGCAAATTATATCTACATTAAGTACTTATGACGATGAAATCATTTATTTCGATAAGGATTAATGTTTTGCAGGTCATAAGTCCACGTAAACAGAACCCAAATATTTTTAATTTTCTTTGTAACATAAAAACTATAATTGTGACTTAAATATAAAAGTTAGACATATGGTGTCGCTGACTTTATTGTAGATCTTTTGATTCTACACAATTCTTTACTACATTATTTTGTTCAATATTGAACGATTTTAATCAGTATTCAAGTATTTATAATCATACCATGTTGAGAAGTTAATTGTGTGGACCTAAAGGGTCTCACTACAACCCGAGGTTTATTTTTCTTAAGTTTACAACACTGATTACATTAACTGTTCCTCGAGAATATTCCCCTAGACATTTTTAACTGAAATTTATAATTTATTGTGAACAAGAATCAAAACAAAGTAATTTAGAACCGAAATAGTAAGGAATTTAAATAGAAACAAATGAATGTACCTTAAGTACAGCATTAAACTTTATAGAGTAGAAATGTAATGAGAGTTGAATGAGGTCATTACTTCGACGAATTTTATACACGAAGAAAAGTCGCAAAATACTGTAAACCTACATTTGATGAATTTTCATTGTTTGGATTGATATGTTAATTATAAACCACTTTACAGAAATTACGTTATCAAGATTTTAACGTAATTTACGTTTGCAAAAAAAATGTTTAGGAATTATTGTTTTGTTCTTTATTCGGGTCATTTGTATATGTATATAATACATTATTTAAAAACAAGCTTGGGGTGGAGTGAGACCCTTTAGGTCCACACAATCAACATCCCAACATGGTATGATTATAAATTCTTG
The DNA here is from genome assembly GCA_961205875.1 of Sialis fuliginosa. Lineage (NCBI taxonomy): Eukaryota > Metazoa > Arthropoda > Insecta > Megaloptera > Sialidae > Sialis > Sialis fuliginosa. The sequence goes on along the minus strand of OY540814.1, from coordinate 589,106 downwards.
AATACTGATTATTTATTGTTTCCGTATAGTTTATGTGAATATTTTTTTAATATGTATATGAAAAATTTTACTGGAATTATGAATATTAGTTTTCTAATATCTTAATGTCAATAATATAACACACATTTTTGAAATAAAAATAATTATAAACAATGTACGACTGTTTCATTTAATAGAGTAGATAGCAAAATAGTCACTTTAAATTTTTTTTAGATAAATTTATAACTGGAAAACTGTAAGACCAAGGTCCAAACTTTGCAGAGTGAATTTGTAGGTAACATTATGATACACCAAAATAATGATAAAAAATACCACATATTACAGGTACTTTTGGGGGAAAATGTCATTTAAAAAAAAATTCAAAAAAAAATATATTTTTTTTACTTGTATAAACAATAACTCTAAACTGGAAATACGGCTAGCAATAACGTTAATACTGAAAAATACGTTAGTTAATTACCTATGTAACAGACTCATTGCGGTTGCTCTTGTTACGTTACTTTGGAAGTTATGAGATAATCTTTGTTTGTAAATACTACTCTGAAGGAAATTTTTTTATTTAAAACCATATTTTCCATTATTGACTGTTATTTTGGAATTTTAACCAAAAAATTAATATTTGTGATAATACGAAAAAATTTTATTCTGAATTCATCTGTCAGATATAAAAACAATTTTTTTATTGTTATTAATGACATCAATTAAAATATTTTTAAATAACACTATTTAGAACATGTGTGGAACATACAAATATAATGAAAATAATAATATTAGTACTTCATATGCTTACATATGTATATGAAAAAATATGTAATAAAAACAAATCATTACATTTCAATACGCCATTATTTTTTTAAAATATTTTTCGCCAATAATTTTTTTTCTCACAATTTAGTTCTGTATGTACATAATTTTTTTTATGAAACTTGTTACTAAATATGTAAGTGACGTGTTGTGAAAATTTCAGATTTTTCTCGATGCTTGAACCATGTGTTTTATTGGACTTTAACCGTAAATACACCATTCTGCCATAAGAGCCCATGTTAATTTAAAAAAATAATAACTTTGAAACTATGTTGTAAAATCTTTTGAAAATTTGTGTGGGTATTTAAGATTTATAAAGGAGTAACTTCTCCAAATTTCAACTATTTCTCGTTGAATCAGATACCTGCCATAATTCTTAATTACCAAAGTCCGCAAATATAGTTTGTTTTTTAAATTATAGCCTTTTATTTTGTTTATGTTTTTTCTCTAGTAATTGATAAAGTAAAACCAGTAATAAGCACGCAGTGATGGACACTTGCTAATGATAAGTACTACAACACAAAAAATATAAAAGAAAGAATCGTCAAATTTGAAAAAATGTAAAGCAGTTGCTATGATAATGTAATAATTAATTAATAAATTATACTAATAATTAGTTGAAATGTCTACCATTTTGACACCTATTGGGCGATTGTCATGAAATCACGCTGTAAGACAGTTAAATGTATATAGATTAATATTCAGAAATGGTTGTAATCAAATATCAACAAATATTTCTAATTCTCGTTGAAATTAGATACCTTCCATATATCCTTAATTAACGTGGAATACACTGTATACGTTCACGATGAAAGGAACAAATTCGTTTAAAATTCAGGTAATTATTTTGTGGAAAAACGCTCGGACCCGTCGATTAGTATTTTTAGTTGCGGATTTTTTGACATAAAAAAATTGTATACAGGGTGTCTCAGGAAAAACATATGCAGTCATCATTGATTTTTTTAAATGGAACACCCTATATATTATACCATTTTTGAATTGTGCGATAAATTCTGAACAATTTTTGTACATCATATCATATCTCTAAAATCAGCGGTTTTAGGAATAATGACGTTTGAAAATTGACATTTTGAAATACACACAAGTCAAATAAAATGTTTAAATTGAACAAAAACACCTTGAACATTTTTTAAAAGCCAACAAAAACATCCTGGTATGCCAAAAAAAAACATTGAACTTTATTTTTTATTTTTTTTCCTTTTTTTATTTTTTTTTTATTTTTTTTCCTTTTTTTGCAATACCAGGTTATTTTTGTTGGCTTTTAAAAAAATGTTCAAAGTGTTTTTGTTCAATTTAAACATTTTATTTGACTTGTGTGTATTTCAAAATGTCAATTTTCAAACGTCATTATTCCGAAAACCGCTGATTTTAGAGATATGATATGTTGTACAAAAAGTATTTAGAATACACCGTACAATTCAAAAATGGTATAATATATAGGGTGTTCCATTTAAAAAAATCAATAATGACTGCATATGTTTTTCGTGAGACACACTGTATACAATTTTCTTATGTCAAAAAATCCGCAACTAAAAACACTAATCGACGGGTCCGAGCGTTTTTGCACAAAATAATTACCTGAATTTTAAACGAATTTGTTCCTTTCATCGTGAACGCACTGTATATAAATAATAAAGATTTATACGTACAAATAATTTGGAACGAGATGTGTATAGTGTATATATTTTAAAATGCTACTAAAAAATCGGTTTCAAGATCAAAGTGCGTTGTGCGCCGTCGGCGGCGTGTATGTGCGAGAGATTCGCTGTCGGTGACCCACACCCAGATCTCGGGCAGGAAACCGGGTCCGCGCCGGGCGAAAGTGAAATCTCTCTCACCTGCATTCTGTCTCTCTACACACAGTGTTTGTTGTCTTGAGAACAGGTACCTATCAGTGTCCGTGCGTGCGTGTGTAGTCGCGTAACCACGCATGGATGCCGTTATGTACAAGTCTAGCGAAATTACTGTGTGTTGTAATTTCTGATTGAATTTTAATTTTAGAAAGATATTTTGTAATAATGATGGTTTATGAACACAATATTTTTAAGCATGAAAATGTGATGAAATGGTTCACGGTGCTCTGGAAGCCAACTTTAATTTAAAAAATTGATTACCTCTGATTTTTTTGTACAATTCAATTCTTTTGTATTTAAGGAACACTTTAAGACCAAAAAAGAAAAAAATCGCCTTGCCGCTTTTTTAATAATTCATAAAAATAAAAAACCGTATGCAGAATTATAACGCGAATTTTATTGTTGATTAACTTTTACTCTACATAATAGACAAAAAATAAAAATATTGGGATTCGATTTTGAGACCCTTAGTTTACAAGAAAGAAAAAAACATATAAGTAATTCTTTGCCAAGACTGGTGACACTACCTTATATAACTTATTTAAATTCTCAAGACTCGGAATTGATCTTATTTCTTGAAGACTTATTTTTACTTATAGATATTAGTCAATTATAAACAGGGCTTCGAACCGTTATTTTTTTCGTTTAGGTTTTCGTTTCGGTTCGAGTAAAAAAATATATAATATATATAATATATATATTAATGGCTGTCTAAAGGAACCAGTCGGGTCCAAAGACATTTACATTTTAATAAAAAAAAAAAATAATAATATTTCGGTTCGGTTCCGGTTTTCGTTCCGCAAAAAATAACGATTTCTCTGGTTTTCGGTTCAGCTCCGAGTGATTAATTAAAAAAAATTTATTTGTATTAAAAAAAAATTTTCTACCATAATTTAGAATATTTTATGGTAGGTACTTGTATGATAGTCCGAACGACAATTGAAGTGTTGTTAACACGCGTATTTTTATATGTACTGAACCGTAAAAACCGATATTTTTATTTCGGTTTTGTTCCGGCAAAAAATAACAGATTTTCAGGTTTTCGGTTTTTGGTTCAGTTCCGATTCGAAGCCCTGATAAATATGTCTATAAAAAATTTTATACTTTTTTAACAACATTTATACATTGATTTCGAAATTATAATTGTTTAATTTATGTGAACTTTCACCATTAACTGAATTAAATATACATAATCGTGTTTATAAATTTTAACTCAGCGTTTCTCAACCTTTCAGTATTTGCAACCCAATTTTCAATCACAATTCTCATCCCCCCCCCCCTTTCATACAATAATTTTCACTGAAAATCTCAGTTAAATACAGAAAAAGAGCTTAGAGTGTCAATTTCTAATATTAAATCTTCTTTCGAAAAACTTTGCTCTGTAATAATTATTAATCTTGTTTTTAATTTAATATTGATAAGTTAATTATTAAATACATTGTGCAGTAAGTACTGATACAATCCTATTTATAAGTGTATTATACCAGTGTAAATGTAAACGTGTATTTTATTTTTTATTATGTCAGAATGTATTTTATTGCCTTTCTTTCAGTAAATTAAATAAATTTTTTAATAATATTTTTTCTCGATATGGTCACGCCCCCCATTTAGTTTTATCACGTCCCCCTTGGAGGGGGGCGCCCTACAGGTTGAGAATCGCTGTTTTAACTGAATACTAACCCATTAATTCCCGACTTTTTATTTCTTCGAATTTTTTGGTCATGTTCTCAATTCTTGTTGAAAATATGACCAAAAAGATAAATTCAATACAAGATATAATAATAATAATCAGTCACAGTACTAGATTATTGCCATGAGTTTCCAGTGTCATATTTATAGAATAGCACATTTTAACGACGACAGTCTGTACCTGGATTTATTTTTGAAATGTATTGATATTATTTTGCTTTATTTACACTCCCATAAGTAATATTATATATAGTTTCGTCAATTTAAAAACACTTTATTAAGTGGAAAAAAAATTAACTATAAAAGTCGGCTAGCTGGCATAGAACACGATTACTCTAAAAGGGTTGTAATTTGTCATTGAATGGACTCTAGAGGTGTCCATGAAATGTATTGTAAGTAGTGAGAGTTAAACAACATATTAGTAATGTAAATCAAATGAACAACGTTATTGTGTCAGAGGAAAAAAATTTAAAATATGATGTCCTATAAATAGGACACTGGGAAGTAATGGGTTAAATGTAGTTAAGTAATTTGTATAAATTGGAATCATTTATTAAAGAATTCTGAAAATTAATTATAAATTCATTGTTAAATATATTTCATAGTTGTTTATTGTTTATTACTTCTGGAAATTACTTATTAAATACATTTACACGACGTAAAATACAGTAAAAAGGGTATCCTAGACATTAACTTTCAGTTATAAATACAATTATTGTTTGAAACTTTTCGATAATTACAATTTGAAATAAGCGTAAAACAAGAAGTTAAAAATAAAATCAGCTCGGCCTATATTTCTATTATCAGGCGATTTAAAAATAAATCTGTGTGAAAAACACTGCAAAATGTCAGTTAGTGTTATTTAACTTTACGTATTTGATAATACTATAATCCTTAATATCCTTAATATATATAAAGCTCAACGTCTCTCTGTCTGTCTGTCTGTCTGTCTGTCTGTCTGTCTGTCTGTCTGTCTGTCCGTTAGTTACCTTATCACTCGAGAACCACTTATCCGATTTACGAGTTTTTTTTTTTAATTCATAGGTACGTTCTCTGGCCAGGTTATAGGCTATATTTTTTTACGTTAGGTAACATAACAACAAAGCAGTGACGATAATAGTAAATCAAGTCGGAAAAAATTTTGCCGTCGGCGCGCTGTTTTGTAATACGCTGCCTAAACCGTTCAATATAGAACAAAATAATGTATTAAAGAATTGTGTAGAATCAAAAGTTCTACAATTAAGTCAGCGACACGATATGTCTAACTTTTATATTTAAGCCACAATGACTGCTTTTATGTTACAAAGAAAACATAAAATATTTGGGTTTTGTTTACATGGACTTATGACCTGCAAAACATTAATCCTTATCGAAATAAATGATTTCATCGTCATAAGTACTTAATGTAGATATAGTTTGCCATTTACAGCATCCAATTTGGTCGTATAGTTTAGAAAATATCTTAAAATATATTTATAAAGATAATATCTTAAATGTATGGTGTCGTGCCGCATCGAAGCAAGTACATCAGACTGGATTCGCGTACGCTCGGTTGTTATTCGGAGTCCCTCGGCTGATCGTTTGTGTTTATTTTGTTTTCAATAATTAACATTTAAATTTAAACAGAACACAAATTATTTGTACTTTTTTCTTCTGATTCGTTTTTGTTAGGTAATTTAGGTATTGATAAATTATTATTACAATAATAACTAATCGTGTTTGTACTTAATTATTTAAACTATATTTTTCAAAAATCCTAAACAATAATTCCGTAGTCTACGCGAGCGAAGCCGCGTGGGCCCAGCTAGTATGTATATAAAGCTCAACGTTTGTCTGTCTGTCTGTCCGGTAGTGCGCTTATCACTCAAGAACCACTTATCAGATTTACGTGGTTTTTTATTATAGGCTATATTTTGTTACATTAGGTAAAATAACAACTAAGCAGTGACGATAATAGTAAATCAAGTCGGAAAAAATTTTGCCGTCGGCGCGCTATTTTGCAATATGCTGCCTAAACCGTTCAATATTGAACAAAATAATGTATTAAATAACTGTGTAGAATCAAAAGATCTACAAAAAAGTCAGCGACACCATATGTCTAACTTTTATATTTAAGCCACAATGACTGCTTTTATGTTACAAAGAAAATTAAAAATATTTGGGTTTTGTTTACGTGGACTTATGACCTGCAAAACATTCATCCTTATCGAAATTAAACTATTTCATCGTCATAAGTACTTAATGTAGATATAATTTGCCCTTTACAGCATCCAATTTGGTCGTATATATCTTATAAATAGTTACGGAAACATATTATTCGCGCGATGGTGACCCGTGTCGCGGCGTGCGGTAAGGAGGGAACGTGCCAAGTTGACGTAGAGCAGAGGGAATGATCACAGACCGGTATTCTTTTGATTGTCAATTGTTTATTTTGTTTTCAATAATTAAATTTGAATAGAACAAAAATTATTTGTACTTTTTGTTCTGACTGGTTTTTGTTAGGTTTAACTAATCGTGTTTGTACTTATGTTAATTCAACTATATATAATTTAAATCCTAAACAATAATTCCGTTGTCCACGCGAGCGAAGCCGCGCGGGCCCAGCTAGTATTACTATATTATGAATAATGCAAGTATTTTTGTTATTCATTGAATTTTACTTTATTTTTTTCTGTATGCTTCCTGAGAAAGTTAATGAAAATCATTAATCACGAAGTTAAATAATTTTAAACTAATAAATATCTATCGTAGAAAATAAAATAAGACACACTGCCTGTATAAATAAATTGAAAAACAATTTACTGTGATTTTGTAAGTCACTGGCACCAATCTTGGATGCTTTAACAGCAACGTTTATACGTTTTTTAAGATTGATCGGTTTCTTTTTTTAATTCTCACGAACTCATGTTACTAATAAAACAAGTAACTCTTTAATTAATCAATTTAATAACCAAAGTCCTCAAATATAGTTAGTTTTTTAAATTATAACCTTTTATTATGTTTACATATTCTTTCTCCAGTAATGGACAAAGTAAAACCAGTAAAAAATTCGTGTTTTGTTTTTCTAAATTGATTTTGCTTGGATATATTAAATGCCATTTTGACGTTTTAAATAATCAGGTGCGTTTTAAGAAAAATTTCGAACTAATATTTTTTAGTAAAATTGTATAAAAATATTAAATGGTTAACAAATTCCAGGCAATTTATATAAACACTATCGGTTTTTATTTAAATTGTTGAATAATTAACTACCTTTGTTGAATTTAGCACGAGGAAGCACTGTGCATATACTTGGCAGATGTTTTTTTTTTGTTGATTGCGTTAAACAATATTTAATTCTGATTAATTTCTAAAAAAAATAACTCTTTGATTTGATAAAAATGTTTTTTTAAGTAACAATTGGCAATATCTTAGTACCAACATTAAACATTTTTTAATCAAAATTGAACAAGAATGGTAATTTTTAATAATCGTTGTTTGTAGTTCTTCTAAATGTGATTAAAATTGATTAAAAATGTTTTTTTTAATATATCCGAATGACACACCTTATAGATTATTTGCTACTCTTTAATTTTTGACCTCTAATTTTTTCACGTAGAAATAGTCATATGCAAATAGTCAATTACTTACCATAGAGTGCGACAAAATAGAATGAACCTTTTTTCTTAAGAATTTAATAATACACCATTTATATAATAACCCCCATTCACCTCCGAGTTATAGGAAGCGAGATATTTGCAAATTACCGTTTTTCGTCACGTTAGATCTTCAATATCTCACAACGCCGGCATGATATCGTTGGGGACTTTTTACACGTTATTTATAACACTATAACAAAAGTGTATACAAAAATTCAACTAACTGCTATTTTTTTGCAGTTGAAATCTAAAATTACTGGACTAATATATTATTTACTAACGGACTTGGGCCAGATTCGCATGGGAGTTTATATTTCACCCCCTGTCACGTATGGAGGGTTGTAATTAGTTTCATTTGATCCGGCGGGAAAAATACCAGGGGAGTGGGGGTGTAAGGGGGAAAAACAACTCCTTATCTCGCATAGGAGCTGAAATATTTATGCTTTTTTCCGACTTGAATTACTATTATCGTCACTGCTTATTCCTAACGTAACAAAACATACCTATACTACGAGGGTTGCTATTTATATTTCTGGCCTTGACAACATTGAGTGTTACCAGGTGCCATCTGTCGTTTTCATTGGACATTATTGAATATAACCTTCTTCAGAACATTTTATAAATTTAGCGCGATTTGTGTTGTTTACTTGAAAAACTCATCTCGGGTAAAGAATGGAACTAACTAGTGAACATTTTCGTGCGATAATTTTTCATAAACGTGGATTATCAAGACAAGAGTGTATCGATGAACTTAATTCTTTATACGGTGATAAAGCTCCATCTTACAGCACTGTAAAAAAACTGGTATAACGAATTCAATCGTGGCCGGTGTTCGCTCCAGGAAAAATTCCGTGAAGGTCGTCCAAAATCGGTTGTTGTGCCAGAAAACATCGATGCTGTGCGTGAACTGATAAAGCTAGATCGTCATGTGACATACCGTGAGATTGAATCATCTTTGGGCATTAGTATGACAAGCATCAATAAGATATTGCATGATCATTTGGCCGTAAAAAAGATTTGTTCGCGTTGGATCCCGCATAATCTGACAAACGCTCATAAGAAGGCTTACCTAAATCGGAGTGGAAAAAGTGCTTCGAAAATTGGTTTAAACGCATGCAAAAGTGTATTTATCTTCATGGAGAATAATTTGAAAAACAATAAAACCAATTTTGATCATCAATATTCGTTTTTTCATTATTAGGCCCGAAATATAAATAGCAATCCTCGTAAAACCTGGTCAAAGAATTCTCGAGTGATAAGCGTCCGAATGGACAGACAGAAAGATAGATTTTTTATGCTTAGATGATTTAAAATTATGAAACTAGTAATTTTGTCGAACACTTTTCTATTTTTTGAATATAAATTAAAATATTAATGTTTGATACAAAGTTTGTTTATAAAATACAGAACGCTTTGATTTAGTTTCATTAATTTCTGTTTACACTATAGCAAGTTGTGTTTGAATTCGTGATTTAAAGTTATTTAGTAACACAAATGGCACAAATACAAAGTCGACGATTTCAAGTATATAAACATAATTTACATGTAAGTAACCCATAAAACTTAATGCCAGATAATTATTTAAATGTTTACATTGTGTGCGTGTATGACCTTAAGGGGATATTAATAAAACTACAATTCAACCAATGGGGAAGTCAAATCTTGATTATATTTGTAATGAATAAAGTTGTTTTTGAAATTATAATTATCTATTGATAAGAAACATGGTCCATAATACTTTAAAATAATCATAGGTATTCGACAATCAAATAAAAAAACATTTGTCAAGTAAATGCACAGTGCTTCCTCGTGCTAAATCCACCAAAGGTAGTTAATTATTCAACAATTTAAATAACAACCGATAGTGTTTAGATAAATTGCCTGGCATTGGTTAACCATTTAATTTTTATACAATTTTACTAAAAAATATTAGTTCGAAATTTTTCTTAAAACGCACCTGATTATTTTTTCGTATATTTTGAATTTTTTGACAATTTCAATCTAAATTTAAATTTATGCAAATAACAAAATGACATTTAAAACGTCAAAATGACGTTTAATATATCAAAGTAAATATCAATTTAAGAAACAAAACATGATTTTTTTAAATAAATTGAGATAAATCTTTGTAAGGGAATATTTTACAACAAACGTTGTAGACCCATATTGTAGGAAATGTAATGCTCTACAAAAAATATTCTATACAATTTTAACGTAAAATGTGTCGTTCTTGAGATATCTTAAAAAAATATTTTGGGATGTCACCCCTCCCCCTTACACATCATTTTGAAATGGGACCGTCCTCAAGACAGACCCAACCATCCGACCAAGTTTCAACAATATCGGTTCAATAGTTCATGAGTTATGCGTGTGACAAGGATTCAGGGGACAGATGGACGGACAGACAGACAGACACGGAACGAAAAGTGTATGTCTTGACGTGAAACGGAAAGATAATTTAAAATTTTGAAATCAGAGAATTTTTTTTTTGTCTCATTCTAAAACGATCACAAAGCTTCTCGTATCTTCGATATTGCAAGGAAGCAATAATTCATATAATTAAGAAAGTTGGAAATCCCCTATATCTCTGGAAGAGTTGGTTAGAAAGTTAGAATGATATCTTCTTTAAAAAATATTAAGCACACATTTTTTTGATCTTCATAATATTTCAAAAAGGCGATTAATTCTATTTTATCCTGTGAGCATAAAAAAATCTACACTTCTGTTCTTAAAAGTGAATTTATGAAGATCTGCAATTTCAAATAATGCAACTCGTGATTAAAAAAAATTTGCATTTGTTGAGAAGTTGATCAGCTACATTGTAACTAGCTGCATTGTTAAACTATTTTTATTCAAACGACACGTTTAGTTTCATCTGAAGATTCTAACACTTGTACATTTCAATAAAACACTCAAATACATTGCTCAGTTGAAGTATCGAGGCCACATTAATGTAGAAATAAATACAATATGATGCAACTTAACATATTCTCTATAAGTACCTACCTACATATAGGTATGAAGTCAATTTGTACGTAAATAAGTAAATTTATACTTTAATTAGAAAATGTATGTGTACATGTGATTCAATCGGTAATGTAGTTATCTAAATAAAGAATGATTATAATCGAATCATACTTTATTTATAATTTAATAAAAAATATGTAAGGTCAAGCAATAATCATGAATGAATACGAATTAATAAAGTATAGATAGATAGATAGTAGGGACATTCGAAATCTTTATCATCAGTAATAGCTATTTTTAAATTAAATGTACTGAATTAGAAATATTTGTTGATATTTGATTACTACCATTTCTGAATATTAATCTATATACATTTAACTGTCTTACAGCGTGATTTGATGACAATCGACCAGTAGGTGTTAAAATGGTGGATATTTAAACTAATTATTAGTATAATTTATTTATTAATTATTATATTATCATTGCAACTGCTTTACATTGTTTCAAATTTGACGATTCTTTATTTTATATCTTTTGTGTCGTAGTACTTATCATTAACAAGTGTCCATCACTGCGTGCTCATTACTGATTTTACTTTATCCATTACTGCAGAAAAAATATAAACAAAATAAAAGGCTATAATTTAAAAAACAAACTACATATATTTGCGAATTTTGGTAATTAAATTGATTAAATAAAGAGTTAGTTGTTTTATTAGTAACATGAGTTGATAAGAATTACAAAAAAAAAGTCCGTCAATCACAAAAACAGTAAACCTTGCTCTTATAGCGGCCATAACTGGTACCAGTACATTATATCATAAAACAATGCAACCAAAATATACCAAGACAGTTTTAGCAAATTAAATTAACGGTATGGAGAACCATACATGTCTTCCATACTTCCATGTTCCATAATAAATTTTAATTTAGTTGCATCTGTTTCCAAGGCAACCTGAATTTTTAAAAAACATATTAATTTATTATTAAAAGTAAAACTGTGAAGGTGTTTTCATCCCATTTAATGGCTACTTTGGCATGTATAAATAGATAAGTGTCCTTTAGATTCAATTGAATTATAAATTCAAAATTGGAGAGATACAGCTCAGAGTTCTCTTATTAGACGATAAAAGGAACTAAGACACACATTTTCCCCAAAAATAATTCAAATTGGTGTATTTTACAGTAGTAAAAATATTCTACACATAGATAGACAGACACACGCACAGCCACCATGCGGAAAATAACTTTTCTTTACGTTTTGATGTTAGTACAATCAGAATCTGCTTTTATCTTGGGCACATTTTTTCGAACATGGAATTTATTTCTTTAAGGGTGATATGGACGGACAATCAGATACAAAAGTAACTGAATTTTGAAATATACTAATATTTGCGTTATAAATTTCATAATAGAAGTAATAAATAAATAGACAAATAGACCTAATTATAATTAATTATAAAAAACAAAGATCTTTTATAATCGTTTTTTCAAAAAATACTTTGTTTACATTGTTATCAAATTTACATGCATAACAGTCGTAGAGCGGGAAATTTAAAATTTTGTTGTATTATAATTTATTTCTGGGAAACGGTTTAGTGAAAACATATGATATTTTTCATAAATGTTCAACTAATCAAATACTACACTCCCTCCAAAAATTAGAAAATCGGTAACTTTTTATAAATGTGTTTTACCTAAAAAATGCCGAAAAATATCAGTTTCCCATAAGAACACATGTTAAATTTAAATCAATATATTTCCTAAACGGCTTAGTGAATCAATTTAATATTTTGTCTATTGCATAAGAATGCTAATGGGAACATTCCAACCAATTTTCATGTATTTGGTAGCATTTTGAAATACATCCCATACATTCATCCTTAATTTGTTTATACTACTGAAAACTAGTTTGCCTGCTGCATTTGAAATCAAACCGTTGAACAACGTTTGTTTCCTGTATATATAAGTGATTTATTGCCAATACTAACCCAATTCCAAAATAACGGATGTACCTATATATCGACAATAAAAGACTGATTTCATAATTTTCATATATTGTAAGTATAATTGAAAATATAACGAAAAATAAAAACCAATCAATAATATATTTTATTAGAAACATTTCCTTTTTATTTTCTTCCTAAGAATCCAATAATTTCGATTTCTCTGTTATTGTACGCACAATGCATTAAGTCCTTTGTATTTTCTTTACCGATGGTAAATTGCCATCAATAACAGTTGATATTTATAATCAAAATAATATAATGGTTCCTTTCAAAAAGCTCAATATACACAACCACTGAAAACTTCTGCGTTTATTATAAAAATATAAGGTACTGGCACCAGTTATGGTCGCTATAAGAGCAAGGTTTACTGTTTTTGTGATTGACGGACTTCTTTTTTGTTATTCTCATCAACTGATGTTACTAATAAAACAACTAACTCTTGGCACCAGTCTTGGATATGATGACTCCAGTAGATAGAAGTATTTGTTGATATTTGATTACTACCATTTTAACTAATCGGCCAATAGTTGTCAAAATGCTTGATATTTTAACTAATTATTAGTATAATTTATGTATTAATTATTATATTATCATAGAAACTGCTTTACATTGTTTCAAATTTGACGATTCTTTATTTTATATATTTTGTGTCGTAGTACTTATCATTAACAAGTGTCCATCACTGCGCGCTCATTACTGGTTTTACTTTATCCATTACTGGAGAAAAAATACATAAGCAAAATAAAATGCTATAATTAAAAAAAAAAAAAACTATATTTGCGGACTTTTGTAATTAAATTGATTAAATAAAGAGTTACTTGTTTTATTAGTAACAAGAGTTCATGAGAATTACAAAAAACAAGCCCATTAATCCAAAAAAACTAAAACATGCTCTTATAGCGGCCATAACTGGTGCCTTTACCTTATATTTTTGTTTGACGTGGTGGACGTTATATTCTTTAATTCGAAATTTTATTCTACTCAAAAAAATCAAAACTTACCAATTTTTCTAAAAATAATTCTGAGAATTTAAAACATTTCTCCATAGAATCCCTTGTTTTAACTCATTTGTTACCGATATTGCTGATTTTTCTGTCATCAATTCATACCTATCTAAGTACACTAAATCTCCAGAATGTTGGTAATTGCATTGTTGATGTATTTAGTCCAATACTCGAAAATAAGTATGATTTCAACACATTCGAATTCAAATAATCTTACATCAAACGCAAAAAAATCTTAACAAAAGCGCTCTGTTACATACAGGGTGGGGCATTTAAAGTGTTACAGTTGATTATTTCAGAACCATCGCATATTTGAAAATAATGTTTCAACCAAAAAATGTTTGGTTGTAAGGGGGTAATCGAATAGTAATATTTATTTGCTATTTTAACGTAGCCTTCAAGGATATTTGAAGGTCAACATCATTTTTTTAAATAGGAACCTATAGTTTTTATTTAGTAATCTTATTCTACGTGAAAAAACACGAATCTTTCATTGAAAACTTTTTTTTGAACAACCCAAGCTTTCCAAGGTATCTAACAAAATAATTCGAGATTTTGAACTTTCAAGAATTCGTTACTCAGAAACCACAAATTTTAAAAAAAAGTACAGGATACACAAATTATTTATTTTGGTCTAATAAAGCGTGGACAATTATTTAAAAAAAAAATTTAAACATTTAAAAACTTTTTCTATTTATTTTATTTTAGCAAAAACAAAAAAAAGTACGAAATGTTAAAAAAAATCTAAAATAATTAATTAATAAAATAATTCTCCAAGTTTCATTAGACCAAAATAAACATTTTTTGTATCTTGTACTTTTTTTCTAAAGTTTATGATTTCTGAGTAAAAAATTCTTGAAAATTCAAAATCTCGAATTATTTTGTTAGATACCTTGGAAAGCTTGGGTTGTTCAAAAAAAAGTTTTCAATGAAAGATTCGTATTTTTTCACGTAAAATAAGATTACTAAATAAAAAATATAGGTTCCTGTTTAAAAAAATGATGTTGATCTTCAAATATCCTTGAAGGCCACGTTAAAATAACAAATAAATATTACTATTCGATTACCCCCTAACAACCAAACATTTTTTGGTTGAAATATTTTTTTCAAATATGCGATGGTTCTGAGATAATCAACTGTAACACTTTAAATACCCCACCCTGTATATGTAACGCTGGCCACGATTGGGTTAAATACCACAGCCTGTATATTCAGAAGACACAATTAAATTATTGTATTGTATTAAATCAAGAACATAAAATATCCTAATAAACAGCACATCGAGAATAATTTTGTGAAACCCCAAACCAATCAATAATAACAACACGCGAAACTACAAACCAATTAATTTGTCGGCAATATAAAACGTCACGTGGTTTTGTTTACATTACATCTAATTTTGGAAAAGCGTAAAGCCCGGAATAGTAACAACACGAATCAGGGTCGAACCCGGAAAGGTGGGTAACTTTAGTTCAGAACATATGTATGCTCGCTCGTAGAACTAACCGAAATAACTGGAGTGACGTAATATCCGCATCCAATCGTTAACCCTCCGATAGGCGCGCGGCATACATGCGTAGACCACTCATTTAAAAACTGTTATAACTAAAACTTATACTCTATTTACACATACGCCCTTTTTCATAGCTGCCGATTACAGTGGCGTAGCGAGGGGGAGGCAATGGGGGTCTATCATGCCCCGGGCGCCACTTACGGAAGGGCGCCAAATGGCCTTTAACCTTTTAAACCGCATAACATAAACCTAATTTATAAAGAGCTAAAAGAAAAAGAGCTGAAGACCTTTTTTTTTTTAGTTACGCCAATTTTAATTCAGATTTATTATAAAATTATTATTATTTTTTATTTTCTTATTTTTGGGGGCGCCAAAAAGATATCGTACCCCGGGCGCCAATTATACTTGCTACGCCACTGGCCGATTACATATCCTTATATACAGGTGACCCATTTTAAGTGCACACCTCTGATAACTTTTTATGGTGAAATGTTATCAAAAAACTTTTCAGATAAAAGTTTCACGGTTTGAAGGGAGACATAGACGTACTCGAATAAATTTTTTTAAGTGGCGTTTTCAAGGTCACTTGAAGGTCAACATCATTTTTTTTAAATGAGAACCTATAGTTTTTATTTAGTAATTTTATTCTACGTGAAAAAACACGAATCTTTCATTGAAAAATTTTTTTTTTGAACACCTTAAACTTTCCAAGATATCTAACAAAATAATTCAAAATTTTAAACTTTCAGTAATTTTTTACTCAGAAACCATCAGGTTTAGAGAAAAAGTACTACATAGAAACAAAACATGTTTATTTTGGTCTAATAAAACTTGGAGAATTATTCTAGAATTTTTTTTAACATTTGGTTTTTTTGTATAAAATAAATTGAAAAAGTTTGAAAATTTTTAAAATAATTCTTATAAGATCAAAATAAACATTTTTTGTATCTTGTACTTTTTCTTTAGTTGATGATTTCTGAGTAAAAAATTATTCAAATGTTCAAAATCTCTAATTATTATTTATTTAAGTTGTTCAAAAAAAAGTTTTCAATGAAAGATTCATGTTTTTTCACGTAGAATAAAATTACTAAATAAAAACTATAGATTCTTATTTAAAAAAATGATGTTGACCTTCATGGGACCTTGAAAACGCCACCTTAAAAAATTCATTCGAGTACGTCTATGTCCCCCTTCAAACCGTGCAACTTTTATCTGAAATTTTTTTTGATAACATTTTACCATAAAAAGTTATCAGAGGTGTGCACTTAAAATGGGTCACCCTGTATATTATTAGTTAAGTAGTTGTAGTGTTTTAGCGCGGTTTTTATAGTTATAGCGCGGTTTTTATAGTTATAGCGCGGTTTTTATAGTTATAGCGCGTTTTTTATAGTTATAGCGAATCAAAAACGGCTGGTTAACGCATGTATGCCGCGCGCCTAAACTCGCGACAGTAAATAGGGGCGCCTAACGAAGGGTTAACAACAATGTGATGTTTTTCTTGACGCACGTGCTACGTCGGTGCACTTGAAAACAAGTGAAAAATGCTATAATAATAATTCGGTATGCAAATGTATTCAAACTCACGTACAATATTTAAATTTCAAACCCTTAATAAAATCAAAATAAAATACATGGAATGTTGGTTACGTGTAAATTATTATTACGCATTTTCCTGTGTCCTTATTCCACTAGTTAGTTCGCACAAAAATACACATATAGTGGAACTTCGAATATACGAGATTAAAGAAAATTTTTCAACTGCAAATAACTTTTATTTTTATTTTTTTTGCTCTACACTTTGTATATTTCTCTCTTACGAATTGTAGTGACGTTTTTTTTGCTCTACACTAATGTCCGGTATTATAAACGAGCTAACAAAATTTACTAGCTAGCAAGCACTTCCAAATGAGGTTTCTAATTGACAGTTCTCTTGTAGTTTCATGAAGTGTTTGACAATTTTCGCGCACGCGTGGTATGTAAACACCAATGGTATTAAAACAGTGGCGATATTATGAAAATAATTTTGTACGGTCAGAGTCGCCAACTGTGTTATAATACGTTGAAGAATCACTGCTCTAAATTCCATAGCTAATCCGTAGATACTATCATAGAATTAATACCCCATTTGAAAGTGCTTGCAAGCTAGCAAATTTGTGTTTTATAATACCGGATATTACACTTTTTTAACTTCCCAACTGGAAGTTATTGTAATCGGTCCGAAAATCAAAAATTCCAACATATTTCTATGTTTTAAGGTCACTATAGTATATTTACACTATTTTCAGAAAGATGTCTGTGTGTGTGTACGTATGTGCGTGTCATTTTTTACGTTCACGAAATCTTGCAAATGAAAAATGCCATTGACTTCGTTGGGGTGCCAATCGAAGCGTCTTAACGTGATTATGATCTGAAACAAAGGATTTTTTGAAATTCAACTCCTAAAAGGGTAAAAAGGGGTGTAAAGTTTTTTTTTGGTTGGATTTACTTGAAACTTAGCATAAATATTCTACAATACAAATAATGAAAAATGTATTTCAGTATTTTTTTTTTGTTATACGTGCCTAAACAGCCATAGAAGGGGTGAAAGACAAAACTACCCTCAAAATTTGAATTTTAAATACTAGTAAATAAGTCTACAATTCATGTTGCCTTGGAAATAAATGCAATTAAATTTAAATTGTCAGATTAGTTATTATAAAAACAAATGCAATTTAATTCAAATTGTCAAATTAGTTATTCTAAAAATGTGTGTTATATTATTGACATTAGGATATTAGAAAACTAATATTCACAATACAAAGGTGAGTTTTATTTCTGACCAATTCCATTAAAATTTTTCATATACCTGCATATTAAAAAAATATTCACATAAACTATACGGAAACAATAAATAATCAGTATTATTTAAGTATTTATAATCATACCGTGTTGGGAAGTTGATTGCGTGAACCTAAAGGGTCTCACCCCAATTTTAAATCGCAAAACCCATACACACTGTCGCGCTGCATACAACAGCATCCCATGACGCGCTACTAAAAATCGCTTTAAGAGTGTTATAGCCATGTAATTTTCCAAAAACACATATATTTTTAGAAAGCTCACTGCTTAAATGAAACCATTTGTATTAGCCGTGACGTCAAGAAGGTAATAACTCAGCGTACCTACTACAACAGCTTGCACCACGTGCTGTAACCGAAGTGAAAAAGAAGAGCAAGACATGGATAGAAAAACTGAAACCGCGTTCGGTTGCGTTCACACATCTATGTTACGTCACAGCTTCAGTTATTTCAGTTGTCATTGTAGGAACAGCTGTTCGGGACGCTCAGATTTATTGACGTCGTCACCCCAAAAAAACCAGAAGTCTTGTTTTTATCTGTTTCTTTTCAAATTGAATCCAATATCAAACGGAACACAAATCTCTTCGGGCTCTTTAATATACATATGTATGTATGGATTGGAAATCTGTTGTCCTCGGGAAGATGTGACAATACATATGAAATGGTACTTACATGCCCGTTCTGTTTCACTCGAGTAATCTCCACTTAGAGAACGGAAGATCGATGTACGTATGTGCTATATGTACCAGTGGTCTTAAATCGGATCTGTTAAAGAGAGAACTCCAGAAAAAAATTTCAGATCTGAAGTGATCTCGGTTGATCTTCATTTTGGAACAAATCAGATCTTTGTAGATAAATAAACTTTTGTCTACCTTAAATAACAAATTAATACACATATACTATATAGAAACCTTGTTTATAATTTAATCAATTAAAAAAAAATTGTACAGAAACGTATTGAATGATATTTGAGGCCCGTGTATTAAATTAATAAATAAATTCACAACTCGGCCCCTATCACAGATGAAGGGTTGTAATTGGTCTCATTCGATCCAACGGGAAAAATATTTCGGGATACTAGATGAATTTTTCTCTGTTTCGCTACTTATAGAAAATCGTAAATATCTCAACTCCTGTGCTAGATAGAGGGTTGTTTTGCCCCCACACCCCTAGTAGCCCGAAGTATTTTTCCCGCTGGATCGAATGAGACCAATTACAACCCTTCATCTGTGACAGGGGGTGAGTTGTGAATTTATTTATTAATTTAATACACGGGCCTCAAATATCATTCAATACGTTTCTGTACATTTTTTTTTAATTGATTAAATTATAAACAAGGTTTCTATATAGGTAGTATATGTGTATTTGTTATTTAAGGTAGACAAAAGTTTATTTATTTACAAAGATCTGATTTGTTCCAAAATGAAGATCAACCGAGATCACTTCAGATCTGAAATTTTTTCCCGGGAATTTACTGTTAGGGGTACGGATTATTATCAGGTAATTCAGTTCAATAATACACAATATTCCACATTAAAAATATTATATTATCAGGATCTCAATAATTAAAATACACACTCTTTCAATTTAAAACAATTTTATATAATTTCCATATATGAATCAATATCTAACATTTAACAAAGAATCTATCGATCTATATACAATATACATATATCGAACAAAGACTATTATAGTCGATCTCCTCAATACACACATTGATTTCTTTCTGCTCTAACGCATCTTTCTATATTCTTATCTATCACTATCAAAATAAACATTTACAAATATTCAATGCTAATGTCCGGTATTATAAAGGAGCTAACAAAATTTGCTAGCTAGCAATTACATTCAAATGGGGTATTAATTCTGTACTAGTATCTATGGATTAGTTATGGAATTTAGAGCAGTGACACTTCAACTAATTGTAACACAGTTGGCATCTTTCACCGTACAAAATAATTTTCATAACATCACCACTGTTTTAATACCTTTGGTTTTTACCTACAACGTGAAACTTGTCAAAGTCATCAACAAACTCCAACAGAACTGTCATGTAAGTTTGATATCTCAGTTGAAAGTGCTTGCTAGCTAACAAATTTGTTAGGTCCTTTATGATACCGGACATAAGTGTAACTGCGTTGTGCGTTCCTGAAGACAGGGGCGTCCCCGATGTCGCTAACATTATATATACAAATAAGGCGAAACTTTAGTATCCGACGCACAGTGGGTCTAAATCACACTTTTTTGCGCGAAATTTCGCTTCAAGCCAATTTTCAACCAATTTTAATAAAGTCAATGGCATTTGAAAGGTAAATAGTTGTAGTTTCTGAAAATTACCCCAAGAATAGTCAATTCACCCTCTTAATTATTGTTTCATCCCCTTAAATCTGAAAATTCGATTAAACGATAAATTCATAAATTAATAAATCGAATCAGATAATATATTCTGCACAAATATAAATATCTATTTGTTAGTACTATTATATAGTATGTGTAAACATGTGTGAACATATTTTAATATATACAGGGTGAGTCATAAGTTCGTATTTCTTCGATATCTCCTCTGTTAATAATTAGAGAAAATTTTTAATTTTGAATGATATTATAAGTAATAATACACATCTAAACTTATATTAAAATATATAGTGTGACCCCGAAAAAGGTGTATCATTACAGGGTGAGTTGATAGTGCGTGTATCTTCGATATCTCCTCTCTTTTACAAGATACAGAAAAAAATCAAATATAAGATAATACTAAAAGTATAAATGTACATTATAAGAATGTATTGAAATATACAGTGTGGCCCCGAAATAAGGTGTATCGCAAATATAATGTATTTTTAAATGGGATGACCCATTTATTTCTACCTTATGTAACTCTTGTTTAGAAGATCTATACAGTGGTACAATATTTTTTAAAAACATTGAGGGGAAGGGGTATGATATAATTTTTTTTCTTAGTTGACGTTTTCAAACATTGTTTTGAAAAATCATTTTCGTTTTGGTGTGGCATTAGTTTAACCTAGACACCACTAGTAATCCATTAGAAATTTGTTTTATACAAGGTGCTCCTGAAAAAACTACAATTATTCAAAAATTATATGTTACAAAACTATTTTTTAATGGAACAAAATATTTTTTTGTCATTAAGTATGTAATAGGTATTCGGTACACTACAACTTTTCACGGCAGGTAAATCCTGCACCTAAAATAAATAAATATACTAAAAACGTTTATTACTTACATTACATGAAACATTTATGAAAAAAAAACTCTTAGAATTTATGCTTAAAAATAAACACTTCGTGTCTTAAAAAATTTATGCATTTTAGTATAATTAGTTTTTAGTATATTTATTTATTTTAGGTGCAGGATTTACCTGCCATGAAAAGTTGTAGTGTACCGAATACCTATTACATACTTAATGACAAAAAAATATTTTGTTCCATTAAAAAATAGTTTTGTAACATATAATTTTTGAATAATTGTAGTTTTTTCAGGAGCACCTTGTATAAAACAAATTTCTAATGGATTACTAGTGGTGTCTAGGTTAAACTAATGCCACACCAAAACGAAAATGATTTTTCAAAACAATGTTTGAAAACGTCAACTAAGAAAAAAAATTATATCATACCCCTTCCCCTCAATGTTTTTAAAAAATATTGTACCACTGTATAGATCTTCTAAACAAGAGTTACATAAGGTAGAAATAAATGGGTCATCCCATTTAAAAATACATTATATTTGCGATACACCTTATTTCGGGGCCACACTGTATATTTCAATACATTCTTATAATGTACATTTATACTTTTAGTATTATCTTATATTTGATTTTTTTCTGTATCTTGTAAAAGAGAGGAGATATCGAAGATACACGCACTATCAACTCACCCTGTAATGATACACCTTTTTCGGGGTCACACTATATATTTTAATATAAGTTTAGATGTGTATTATTACTTATAATATCATTCAAAATTAAAAATTTTCTCTAATTATTAACAGAGGAGATATCGAAGAAATACGAACTTATGACTCACCCTGTATATATTAAAATATGTTCACACATGTTTACACATACTATATAATAGTACTAACAAATAGATATTTATATTTGTGCAGAATATATTATCTGATTCGATTTATTAATTTATGAATTTATCGTTTAATCGAATTTTCAGATTTAAGGGGATGAAACAATAATTAAGAGGGTGAATTGACTATTCTTGGGGTAATTTTCAGAAACTACAACTATTTACCTTTCAAATGCCACTGACTTTATTAAAATTGGTTGAAAATTGGCTTGAAGCGAAATTTCGCGCAAAAAAGTGTGATTTAGACCCACTGTGCGACGTACACACAGATTTCATATTTTTGTTTGTTGGCAATACATTATTTGGGTGTACGCGCGCATATGATTTATGCTAGTGATTGAACGGTGTTCAAACGGTGGAATATATGCGACCGCTAAAAGATTATAGTATAATAAAATAATATTATAATTATATTATATTCATAACTCATTATTTTATGTAGAGGTTCGATTAAATGAGATAAAAGTTATCTTTAAGAGGGGGCAGTTTGAAGGTGCGTTTACATCCCACAATATGTTCTTTAATTTTCAGCAACTCTTTAGTTTTTAAGCTATGACATAAACTTATAAACTTTTATTATTAATTTCAATATAAATTATAACAAACCTTTATTTGTTGATAATAATTATAAAATAATATATAATTTGTGCTGTTTAAAATTTGAATGTTTTCAGACAAAAGTATTGTTTTTTGCAAAACAAAACGATAATATGAAATAACTCCTCAAGCAATTTTCACTCAAAATATTTAATATTTTGTTAAAGTTTGAAAATTCTATTTATTTATTTTGAAGAAAGTTTTATAATTAATGTAGAAATTGTAATTAAGAAAATGCTACGAGTTTTGAATTTCTTGCTGATGTATATTTTTACATTTAATTGTTTGGTAACAGTATTTATTTGTCATTCATTAGATATTTTTGTTCTTAAATATGTATTTTTGAACAAATACAAAATAGAATATATTTTAATTTTAAAGATAATAAATTGTACAGTAAAGTTATGGTTAGGTATCTGTTAGTTTGATGTACAGGGTGTCATTTAAACTGTAACAAAATTATATAAAACATCTGTCAAGTAAATGCACAGTGCTTCCTCGTGCTAAATTCACCAAATATTATTCAACAATTTAAATAAAAACCGATAGTGTTTAGATAAATTGCCTGGAATTTATCAACCATTTAATTTTTATACAATTTTACTAAAAAAATATTAGTTCGAAATTTGTTTGTATATTTTTAATTTTTTGACAATTTCAATCTAAATCTAAATTTATTCAAACGTCAAAATGACATTTAATATGTCCAAGCAAATATCAATTTAGAAAAACAAAACACGAATTTTTAAAATAAATTAGGATAAATCTTTGTAAGGGAATATTTTACAACAAACGTTGTATTTAATGCTCTACAAAAAACTAGTCTATAAAATTTTCACGTAACATGTGTCGCTCTTGAGATATCTTGAAAAAATAAGTATTTTGGGATGTCACCTCCCCCCCCCCCCCCCCCTTACACACGATTCAATGATTTTGAAATGGGACCGTCCTCAAACCAGACCCAACCATCCGACCAAGTTTCAACAATATCAGTTCAGTGGTTCATGAGATATGCGTGTGACAAGGATTCAGGGGACAGACACATGAACGGACGGACGGACAGACAGACACGGAACGAAAAGTGTTTGTCTTGACGTGAAACGGAAAGATCAATTTAAAATTTTGAAATCGGAGAACATTTTTTTTGTCTCAATCTGAAACGATCACAAAGCTTCTCGTATCTTCGATATTGCAAGGAAACAAAAGGTTAAAGAACAAAAATGTTAATTTTGATCTTGTGAAATTATTTTAGAATATTTCTTGTATATTTGTTTTGCTTAGATCGAATAACAAAAGTAAAAAGAAGGTTATAAAATAATTCTTCTAATTTTACTAGATCAAAATAAACATTTTTTTGTTTTTTGTAGTATTTCTTTCATTTTGATGGTTAAAAATTTTTCCAGACAAAAATAGCTATTTTTCGTCAATGTATTAAAAATATAGGTTGCCATTGAAAAAATTAAAAATTAAATTATCTCTATCAGATTCAAGTAACTTTTGTATTTTTGAAGTGAAACTTCATTAGCGAGACTAGTGAATTGGAATGACTTTTTTAAGCCGCTTAAGATTTTTGAAAAAACATTTTTTTGGCCCTAATTTTTTTTCACTTACCCCATCGAGTCTTTAGATAGGTCTCTTAAAATGCAACAAAAAATGTTATATGACCTTTTGATTTGAACCCT
The DNA here is from genome assembly GCA_961205875.1 of Sialis fuliginosa. Taxonomy (NCBI): domain Eukaryota; kingdom Metazoa; phylum Arthropoda; class Insecta; order Megaloptera; family Sialidae; genus Sialis; species Sialis fuliginosa. Next base: position 564,396 of record OY540814.1, on the reverse strand, counting down.
TCAGTCACGATATATTTGCATTTAAATGTCGTTATCAGAGCGTCCCCTCCCCCCTTCTACTTTCTAAACTATCGATGCAAAAAATCCAGAATGTAGCTTTTAGTTAGTACTTTCAATGAAAATTATAACGAACATTGTAGCTAGAATAGTTTATAAAAAAAAATTGAAATAACTCTTGTTTATAAATTGTAATGACTACAAACCTATCAAGTGCGTGCCTAACACGCACTTGGCCGTTTTATTTTTAGTGTTACATTTGAAATGTCTCACCCAGTACATATAAATTATTAATTGAGTAAATAAATACATTTGCAAACAATGAGAAATATTTATTTGCAATTTTAATTTTTAAAGTAAACGGCGGTTACGTTAATCTTGTAACAAAAACTTTCACTGATTATGTTAATAATCATGAAGTAATGTAAATGTAATTACGAGCAGTAATAATGAATCATGTTTATGTACTTTCTGTACCGGTTAAAATATCTGTAACCGGAACATTACCATAAATAAAATAAATTTGTTTTATTATACAACCAAATACAAATATACATACATATAATGAACTAAAATGGAACTTAAATAGGGTTGCACACGAGACGAGACTAATTTTGTCTAGTCTCGAATTTAACAACTGACAGTCGTGTCGTCAAAAATTAGGGGAACAAATTAAACGCGCATTTTAAATGAAATGAGAAATAGTGAAGAACATTAAAGAAACTATTCTAATGTCCGGTATTATAAAGTAGTTAGCAAATTTGCTAGCTAGTAAGCACTTTCAAATGAGATATCAAACTTATATGACAGTTCTTTTGGAGTTTGTTGAAGACTTTGACAAGTTTCGCGCACGCGTTGTAGTAAGTAAATACCAACGGTATTAAAACAGTGCTGATGTTATGAAAATTATTTTGTACGGTCAAAGATACCAACTGTGTTACAATTAGTTGAAGTGTCACTGCTCTAAATCCATTGCTAATCCATGGATACTAGTACAGAATTAATACCCTATTTGAAAGTGCTTGCTAGCTAGCAAATTTTGCTAGCTCCTTTATAATACCGGACATAACACTTAATAAACTATTATAACATTTGTAAACAATATTGAACAGTATGGATCTTGGCTTCTGGGTGTAAGCCGCGTCGGTTTGGTTGTGTTATCGGCCAACGTTTCGTCACACATTGCGGTGGACATCTTCAGAGCGCTTACAACCAGAACTGAAGCCTCAAGACTTGTATAATATTGAACAGTATTTTTTGTGTTTTAGCAATAGCAAAAAAACGTTTGGTGTAAATTTTTCGAAACACAATATTTTGAAACACAATTTTTCGAAACAATTTTTCGAATCACAATTCTTCGAATGAACAATTTTTCGAAAAATTTAAGTTTTATTGTTCAAATTTTATTTAGTAAATAAAATATTAAGTATTTTAAAGTAATATTTGGACATTTTACGATATATTTAATAAATAAAAAGCCATGTAATTTATTTAGGTACATACATGCATAATGCATATGTTAATACATATGCAGTTTGTGAGAGGGCTGGCTAATCCTCTCATCAAACATCGATGATGCCCCCTGAAGCAGAAATTATGGATTTTCGTAGATTTAGTAGTAGATTTAAAACTATTAATTTCATTAAAAAATTTTTACCTAAAGGCATAACTCATTGTATTTTTTTGTAGGGTCTTTTCTTTTGCTCTACTACTGAAACGGCTCGTTTGCGGACATGGGTTTATTAACAAAAAGCTATTATATTAATGTCCTCGACAACTCCTGAAAGTTTGTGGGTATATTTACGGGACATCCTGTATAAAGTAAACGAACTGTTTAAAAATATAAAATGAATAAAAAAATATGCACCTAAATAAGTTACTGGCACCAGTTATGGCCACTACAAGAGCAAAGTTTACTGTTTTTGTGATTTAAGGACTACTTTTTTGTAATTATCATGAACTCATGTTACTAATAAAACAAGTAACTCTTTATTTAATCAATTTAATTACCAAATAGTTTGTTTTTTAAATTATAGCATTTTATGTTTTTCTCTAGTAATGGATAAAGTAAAACCAGTAATGAGTACGCAGTGATGGACACTTGCTAATGATAAGTACTACGACACAAAAGATATAAAAAATAGTATAATAATTAATAAATAAATTATACTAATAATTAGTTTAAATGTCCACCATTTTGACACCTATTGGCCGATTGTCATCAAATCACGCTGTAAGACAGTTAAATGTATATAGATTAATATTCAGAAATGGTGTTAATCAAATATCAACACATATTTCTAACTCAGTACATTTAATTAAATAATAGGGTCATATCTAAGACTGGTGCTAGTACCTTATTTTGTAGTTGAAAATATTGAAACGTTTTGAACAAAGACAAAAACAAAGTTCTGAATCCTGTAACAAATAATGTACACACAATACTTGGAGCATGTAATACAATAATTCGAAAGAATTTGTCATCCATCATGCAAAATATAAACTTGAAAATCTCTTGAACTTTTCATTATGAATGCAAACTTTGTTTATAAGAAGAAGTTCCGGATATTATTTCCTGTAAAACTTCTGTAGGCAACCTCCACCGCAACGTTATATAGGTATTTGCTTAATAAAAAACCAGAACCATAGAGGCGCATTATTAACTTTTAGTTTGAGAACTGTGTACTGCAGTAAGTTCGCATGATTATTTCCTTATGAAGCAATCACTGCGGTGTAGTAAGTATTTTATTTCTATTCATAAACTCCGATGTTGTTTTTGTTTCCTCGCAATATCGAAGATACGAGAAGCTTTGTGATCGTTTCAGATTGAGACAAAACAAATTTCAAAATTTTAAATTGATCTTTCCATTTCACGTCAAGACAAACACTTTTCGTTCCGTGTCTGTCTGTCTGTCTGTCCGTCCGTCCGTCCGTCTGTCCCCTGAATCCTTGTCACACGTATAACTCATGAATATAACTCATGAACCACTGAATCGATATTGTTGAAACTTGGTCGGATGTTTGGGTTTGGTTTGAGGACGGTTCCATTTCAAAATCATCAAAATTGTGTGTAAGGGGGAGGGGTGACATCCCAAAATATTTTTTTAAGATATTTCAAGAACGACACATTACGTGAAAATTTTATAGAATATTTTTTGTAGAGCATTAAATTTCCTATAATATGGGTCTACAACGTTTGTTGTAAAATATTCCCTTACAAAGATTTATCTCATTTTATTTTTAAAATTCTTGTTTTGTTTTTCTAAATTGATATTTGCTTGGACATATTAAATGTCATTTTGACGTTTTAAATGTCTTTTAAATTAATATTGTTTAGTAGTTTTTTTTTCGTATATATATTGATAAAATGACCATTATATCTTAAGTTTCTTCAGTAACCCACTTAAAAGTTTACATTTTCTGAAAGAGAACATTACAGTCTCCATATTAACTTAAATTAATATCTAATGGTTTTAATTTTCTAACATAAAAATATAAACAAAGTTCAATTTGTCATTTTAGACCCATTTTTACACCACGGCAACAAACTACAGCTCGCAATACGTAATAAATTAACATTAAACCTTTTGAATTCGCTTCATCCATTTGCAGAATAGAACCCTATTAAAACTCTGCCAAATCGGATAACTAAAAGTAAGGAAATTTTGCAGTTTATTTAAATATTTTTACGTATTTTAGCGTCAAAAAATTTGACAAATAAGTTCAGGAAAGTTTAAAAAATATCAACTAAGCGCAACTAGATGTACTAAGCTGCAAGGTAACTGTCATATAAGTTTGACACCTAGTTATTTTTCAATCACGCCAAAGAAATGTATATATGTATAAGCTCATAGTTCATACACCCATTTTTTATATTTCGTCGAATCGTATGCAAATAAGTTGTGATTAACCGTTTTTTAGCCTGAGGTAGAAGCGGTGTTCAAAGGAATATATACACTCATAAAGGGATTTGTTTGTTTCATATATTATTATCCTGACGCGATATTATTTTTCTATTTGTTTGTTCGTCTATAATTCGTCATTGTAAAGCTTGTTTCAACATTGCTTTGAATAAATAAGCCAATGATGAAGTTATTAGGAACATTGACCTGTTTTTTACCTTTTGATATATTTTTTTTGTATTATTTTATTCGATTTAAATTGTATTTGAAATATGTTAGTAAAAATTAACGAATGATGGAATTTATTTTCGTTAATAGAACTTCAATGGAATATTTAGGATTTCTCTTTACTATGACATAAAATTAACGCTTGAAAAAAAAAGTTAAATCATTCTGAATTATTGAATGAATATTCAATAATTAAAAAGTTTCGCAAAAAGTTAACATAAAGTAAAGTTCATTAGTGTTTTTTTGAATACATACATTTTTAGGTTTCCGTAGAAAACTAGGAAACCTTATAGTTTCGCCATGGCCGTCCGTCCGTCCGTCCTTAAAAATTTTAGACCGATTAAGATGAAATTTGGTATACGGACGAAGATAATTAAGATAACATAAAAACAGAAATGATAAGTTTTTTGAAAAAAAAAATTTTTTTGGATCCCCTTTCCATAGACTGATAAGTATATTAAAAAAAAATTCACTTAATCCATTAAGTAGGGTGTCTTTACATAGGTTTCCTAAAATGCAATAAAAAATGTTTTATGACATTTTGATTTTAACCCTTCAGTCACGATATATTTGCGTTAAAAGTCTTTATCAGAGCTTCTCCCCCTTCTATTTTCAAAACTATCAAAATTAAAAATCTGAAAAAATTCGAGAATATAGCTTTTAATTAGTACTTTAACAGAAAATTATAACGAACACTATCAAAATTATTTTAGACCCCCCCTCCCTTAGACTGAAAAGTGAACTCACATTTTTCTTTTCACTTACCCCATTGAGTGAGATGTCATTAGATAGGTCTCCTAAAATGCAACAAAAAATGTAAAATGATCTTTTGATTTTAACCCTTCAGTCACGATATATTTGCATTTAAATGTCGTTATCAGAACGTCCCCCAACTATCAATTAAAAAAAATCGGAATGTAGCTTTTAGTTAGTACTTTCAATGAAAATTATAACGAACACTGTAGCTAGAATAGTTTATAAAAAAATTGAAATAACTCTGGTATATAAATCGTAATGACTACGGAAACCTATCAAGTGCGTGCCCAACACGCACTTGGCCGTTTTATTTATATAATTAATGAATTTGTAGGTACGAAAATAATGTTTTGGTTTATTCGTATATAAATTATTTGAACGCGTACATTAACTAATTAATTAAATGATGTGGATTATTTTATGTACAAAAATTTTAAATCAGAATTATAAACATATTGCTGGTATTTTAAATATGATAACTTCGCACTTAAATAAAAACAGGTAAGCGAGTTTACTAAATATTAAATCAATGTTTTTTACAGGTCTGTGTAAGAAAATATTACATCTCAAGAAATAATCTTAAAAAAGAAACAAAATGTTTCTTCATGATTTATGTGAACAAAAACATACATTTATATGAGTTTTACTGTGCACGAAAAACTTAATTCAGTTCATCCTAAGTTATATATTTCAAATACAAGAAATTCCACGGATGTCATACTCGAATGGATAAATAAATTAGTTCTCTGAGATTCTTTTAAATATAATAATAAAAAAAAAGTTCTTAAGTGTTAAGTGAATACATAATGCAAGATATAACAACTTAACGAACTGTTTTTTTTAATAAACCCAAATAGAAATGTTAAACGTATAGGAGTTACCTAAACAATTATAATATAAAGTGTTAAAAAAAATTAACGTAATTAATATAAATACATAAAGTATGCAGCACCATCCTGGGTTTTTTTTTAATAAAACCAAATAGAAATGTTAAACGTATAGGAGTTATCTAAACAATATATAAAGTGTTAAAAAAAATTAACGTAATTAATATAAATACATAAAGTGTGAGGAGCACCATGCAGCACCATCCTGGTTCGTGGTACTTGCCGTGGGGCATGCCCCTGCAGAAGATGGTAGCGATCCCGTTACAGGCGGGTGCCGGCGGACAGTTAGCACCGTTACCTCAGTTACATCCGCACCATCATCACCATCCGGTGCATGTCGGTCCGATGCTGGCTGGACTCACCCCGCCGCCTATCGCCGCCCTGAGAACGTTCATGGCGACCACGCAGCCGACCGCCGCACCGCTCAGACCGCCCTTACAGAGAAAGGTAACATAACTAGGAAATTTATGTTTGTCGCATCTTAAAATAAAGTGAGAAATAATGCCTGCGCGTATAGGATTTCCGATTATTACGGTTGAAACGTGCTTTTAGTTTCAACACACGTATTGTTCTAGTTGATTATTGTAAGGTACCTGCGGCAAATAAGGCCCTGGGTCAGGGCCGTAACTAGAAGTTCGGGGGCCCCGGGGCAGCAGGTGATCGAGGGGCCCCTCTTATAAAAAAGTTTTTGAACAATTTTGAAGTATGTGACTATTTTCGAAAAAATAAGTTTTTCATTAAAAATATGAATGCTTTCAAATTTTAATTATTGATATTTTTTGTAAACAATGAAAACTACGCCACTAAATAAATTTTTTGAAAAAACAATAATTTCTCATATCGAGCTGCATGAAACTCGATATATAGTGCAGTCAGATCAGCGAAATTTGTTGTACCTTGTTGAAAAAAACGACCATATTTACGGGTTTTCGTGTACGATTTTTTTTAAATATCTCCAATTCTATTGACCGGATTGCAAAAATAAAAAAATCATTTTAAAATTCATGTTATGAATTTCCCTATAAAACTAAATTTTTAAAAATCTTATAATTTTATTACAGAACCTATTTACAACGGCCAATAAAATCGATGAAATAAAAATTTTGGGGAAATATAATACATTCCTTATGATTATAAATATGTAAGTGTGACAAGTTCCAAATCAAAACGGCTAAAAAACACATTTAAAAATAAAAATTGATTCGTTGATATCTTGTGAACAACAAATGGTAGAGGGACATTCTTTTTTTGTAATTTTTTTATACTATGCGATGGCTCTGAAGATAATTCTATAAATGTATTAAAGAATTTTTTTTTCGAGTTTTTGTTTTTGAAAAATTTTCTCCGTGTTAAATCAAAATAAAAACCTTTTTTAATCCGATTTCGTAAAAAATACCTTCCTTTCTCGGGGCCCCCCTATGCATGGGGGCCCCGGGGCACAGCCCCGGCTGCCCTGGTGGTAGTTACGGCCCTGCCCTGGGTGTAATAAGGCCCATGTAAAAAGAACAACATATTTACAATAGTTGGATCGGTCTGGGTTTTTATATACACATAGAAGCAGGGCCGGCCGAACGGCCAGGCGACAGTCTGGGGCGCCAATTTCGTGGGGGCGCCAATTGTTTTAAACTTATTTTCTATATTCTGTTATAGGGCGCCAAATTTAAGCTGTATATATTTTTTGAATAGTAGTTTTGATTTTTTCTGCAAAATAATTCATTTTACTTAATAAAATGCTTAATATCAAAAATAAATTATTTATTACAAATTTTTTTACAAAACTTGAAAAGCACACTGCCAAATCTATGGGAGGCTTTGCGGATTCTTGTAACAATTCCGGTTAGTGTAGCTAGTGGTGAAAGAAGTTTTAGTAAATTAAAATTGATACAAACTTATTTCCGATCGGCTATGATAGAAGATAGGTTGAATAATTTGGCTATTCTTTCAATTGAAAATAAAGTTGTAGCAAACCTCAATCTTGAGACAGCAATCGAAAATTTTTCAGACATGAAAACCAGGAAGAAATCTTTTATATACTTTTAGTTAAATTATATATTATTTATCAATTATATCTTATATTATTATTATTATTTTTTTTTTGTGCGGATAATTTTTAATGATCGTCACTGTGGCGGTGGGAGGTGCGTCAAAAATAATCTCGCCTGGGGCGCCAGAATCGCAAAGGCCGGCTCTGCATAGAAGGTACACTATCAGATCAAAATAAAATTTATGAATAGCAAAAATAAAAAATTGCTTAACATATAAAACTTTGATAAAATTATTTCTTTAAAAAATTATTTTATAAAATCTAGTACACTTACAGATGTTCAGATGGTTTTAAAAACTAATCTTTTTATAGCCTTTTGAAAAACCTACCATAATATCTAAGGTACCTGCGGTAAATAAGGTCCAGGGTGTAATAAGGCCCATGTGAAAAAAACAACATATTTACAATAGTTGGATCGGTCTGGGTTTTTATGTACTCGCCAAGTTAACTTTTCGATACCTCTGAATTTGTTGCGAGAGATGGTGACGAATAATAAATTTTATAAAAACAACCAACAAATAATCTTAATTTTTGTTAAATTGTTTTTATGTATTTTCTGTTTATTATTTGTTCAGGTAATAGTTATATCCTTAAAATTTATGGTAAAAAGTTGATTTCTATTGTTTAAAATATACCGTAATACCTTAAGGGTAATAAGGCCCATGAAATTTAAGATTAGATTTTTTTATTATTTATTACAATTTATGATCACATATTTTGTTCTAGATTGGTATGTCATTTTTATTTACTAATAGTTCTATAAAAAAATCATCTACAACGAAGAAATAACGTAGTCTAGCGAGAGTTTAGCAGCTGCTATGGATGCAGTATCTGTACGTTATGGATAAAAAATAAATATCAAAATAAAATTATTAATTGTTTATTTATTAGCTGTAATTAAGCAAACATTACGCCAAATATTGATTAAAACATAGATTCCATACAAAATAACATTATAATTATCTGAAAATATTTAATTTAGTTAAGTGGCCTTATTATACCACCATAGTTTAGATAAGGGGGGGGGGGGGGCGAAGCTCCTGCACTTAGGCCGCTAGGGCCCAATGTGTAGTTTAATAAAGCCCAAAGTTATTTTTTTGAGGTGTCTTAAAAATGAAAAAATCATTTAAGATATGTTGATTTTCGCACTTCTTTAGATTAATAATAAACCAAAGTTTACCATAAACATAGCCTTTTTAATACATACATATTTATACATATGTATATTACGAGAAATATAGCATTTTTAATTAAGGTGGGCCTTATTTACCTCCATGACCTTATATTATCGTACTTTAATAATTATGTATGCATGGGCAATGAATATAGTTCAGTATAGTGACTTCACTGCAGGCTAAAAGTTCAGATACATAATTTAAGAAACAGATATTATAGAGTCAAATATATTTAATAATACAGGTCCATTGTATTAAAATACAGTAGACTTTCGATATTGTGAATCACGCCGCCGCAATCCATGCTATTATAAATGACAGCTGAGTAAATATATAGGAGGGGTGGGGAATTATACCATGGAAACTATAGAATGTCTACTACTATTACTATTTTAATAATCCTTTTAAAAATTTATATCAAATAGTAAATTTTGCTATTTTGATTTTTACATTCGGATTCAGCGCCACAAAATACATAGGAAAACAATGGTCTTCGAAAAACGTATATACCTTTTTTAGGTGGTTGTGTAATTCTTAGAGATTGGAAAAAACAGTTGTTATTTTAAATGAAATAGTTATTATATAGTTGATTTTTTTTCTGTAAAATAGTTGGCAAATAGTTTTTTTTTTAATCAAAATAGTTACAAATTTTTTTACAATAATACTTTTTTTTTCGATTTAATCAATAAATTAATGAAACCAACGTTTTAGTAAAAAGTGTCAAATCCGAAATTTTCGAGGAAAACATTTTATGGTCGATTCTAGATAGATTTTAGAAGTTAAAAAAATAAAAATAAACATATAAATATGTAAAAACACAACATAAATATCTATTAAAAAATATTTGTATAATAGACAAAATGTATTTCTAAAAATATATAAAACTAAAAAAATCTACAAAGAATTGAATGAAATAATGAATAAAACTCAAACTTATTAGGAAATCACAAGAAATATATATTATGTTTATTATCTATAAACATGTATAATATTTTCTATTTTTGTGAAAAAAATCAATATTAATAATTAGAATTATTTCAAAGTTTGTCTTTATGACTTGTTATCAATACAAAATTTTTAACGTTGGATAAAAAAAACAAATAGTTTAAAAATAGTTCGAAAGGTAAAATTGTTGCAAATAGTTGATTTCAAATTGGGTTCAATCAAACCAGTTTTCTGAAATCGATGGAGATATGTAATAAAAATTACAATATTTGCATTTTTCGCAATAGTTGAAAAACTATTTTTCCAATCTCTAGCAATTCTTCGAAACCGAGACATTTACAGGATGTCCCGTAAACATACCGACAAATTTTCAAGAATTGTCGAGGGCATTCAAACAATCGACTTTAGTGTTCCGTAAAAAACTAGGAACCCTAAAACCGTGATTAGACCAAAGAAAACAAAACACATCGTATTTAAATGTGTACGATTTATTAGGTACATTAAATTAGCAAAACAAATGTAGCACACATCGATAAATTAGTGCACATTTAGTGCTAATTTAGTACGCAAAAAAATAATTTATAACTCCTTTATTAAAAAAATTACGAGCGAGTGTACCAGCTTAAGATTTAAGCTGGCACACTCAAGTAAAATAAGGACAAATCTTAACAAATTAGGTGTCAAACATTTAGTGCTAATTTATAACTCGCATTAGATAATTCAGAAGTAATTATTTATCAATGTATTCGAAAATAAGCATGAGTGGGCGCTGACTTAACACTTAAATTAACAAACATGCGTCGAATTGATCGCTCGCAAACGAAATTCGCGTAAATAAATTTAGTGCTAATTTAATACTACGAAAAAAACTACCTTTGAGCGATAGGTTGTATTTTAGCGCATATGTGCTAGCTTAGTGTTTAAATTAGCACACATCATTGTCGAAAACGCAACCAAAGTGGTGTACTAAATTAGTGCACATTTAGTGCTAATTTCGTACGATATAGCGACCTTAAAACATACAATTCTGTTGAAATTTTTGATTTTGATTTTCGGGCCGATTACAATAACATCCAGTTGGGAAGTTAAAAAGTCACTTTTCAAGTCAACCTCTATGATTTTCATGTATTTACAATATGTTATAAAAGCTATTTTAAGGATAAGTTCCAGCATAATTTTAATTTTTTATAATGATTTATAAAAAAATAATTTTTTAGTTAAATTTTTTTTAATGTCAAATATCTGAAAAACAATACATTTTACGCAAAATTATCATGATTGAAAAAATAAAGAATTATACATATAAAAATCTTCTTGAGACAAAATATTAATATTTTATAAAAAATAAAAACAAAAATGAAAATTTTAACAAATACTCATGCTTTGATTTTTTCTTGACCCCCTCCCACACTTGTATACGTGCCTGACTATAAATACATATATACATACATATATATGAGTATTGTTACAAATGTATATAAGAATAGGGAAATAATGATCATTTTCTGTTCTATAAGATTGATGTTTTTATGTAATAATAAAGAATCAATCAAAGTAAGATTACCAAAATTATACGGTTGCTACAATATTACTTATCTTGCCTGTTCCTGGGATTGATTTATGGAATACTGTAAACTGTTTAATTGTGTCAAAATTAATTAATGTCTTGCAACAGTTATAAATTATGTGAATTTATAGTTATTACTATATTTTGACAGTAAAGCTATAATAAAACTTGATATTGAATTGGAAATTTTAAATGCCACGCTTTATACTTAATTCTCTTTTAAATGGACTAATTTCGAAAGCTGTCTAATTAATTGATTACTGACAAGGGAACCTTTTCAAGTGATAAAATCGTATCGAATTCAAATTTTGTATATAGTTAAAGGGGGTCAAGGGTAGTAAGAAAAAAATTATTTTAGCTGCGGTTTTAAATTTAAGGGTGTGAAATACCCCTATGAAAATATGTAAAATATTGAATTGAAAATTGTAAATGGACTAATTTCGAAAGCTGTCTAATAAATTGATTACTAAGGTGAGAGATTAGTTTTCAGGACGAGACGATACTATTTTAACGAGACGAGATAAGAATTATATAAACTTCATACAGGGTGTCTCGTAAACATACTGAGGATGTCAAAATAATCGCTTGTTGTTAATAAATCCATATTCGCCATTTTAACAGTAGAGCAAACAAAAGAAGCCCATAAGAATGCAGGTACATTAAATTAACACAACAAATGTAGCACACATCGATAAAAGAAGAGTACTAAATTAGTGCACATTTAGTGCTAATTTAGTACGCAAAAAAAATAATTTATAACTCTTTTATTAAAAAAATTACGAGCGAGTGTGCGTGTCATTTTTTTGACTTCGTTTGGGTGCCAATCGAAGCGTCTTGACGTGATTATGATCTGAAAGAAAGGATTCTTCGAAATTCAACTCTTAAGGGGGTAAAAAGAGGTGTAAAGTTTTTTTTCGGTCGGATTTACTTGAAACTTAGTATAAATATTCTACAATACAAATAATGAAAAATGTATTTCAGTATTTTTTTTGTTATACGTACCTAAACAGTCATAGAAGGGGCGAAAGGCGAAAACCACTAAAAATTTGAATTTTAAATACTAATAAATAAGTCTACAATTCATGTTGCCTTGGAAACAAATGCAATTAAATTTAAATTGTCAGATTAGTTATTCTAAAAATGTGTGTTATATTATTGACATTAGGATATTAGAAAACTAATATTCATAATAGAAAAGTGAGTTTTATTTCTGACCAATTCCATTAAAATTTTTTATATACATATTAAAAAATGTTCACATAAACTATAGGGAAACAATAAATAATCAGTATTCATGTATTTACAATCATACTGTGTTGGGAAGTTGATTGTGTGGACCTAAAGGGTTTCACCTCACCCCAAGCTTGTTATTTATGGAATGACCTTTATCAATATGGATTATGGATAGAGTAAATTTTAATTAATCATAGTTGAATGAGTAGTTTTTACTATTTATTGAAACTAATGTGCAGTAGTAGGTATACATTGCTGTGAAAAAATTATAATAGCATATTTGACAGAAAAAGGAATGCATAATAATTGACGGTTATTTAATTAGTAATTAAGTGATGGATATATTTTTGTTCGCAACGGTAACAAATCGCTTTGGACATTATGTATAATACCCGTGTTATGAAACAAAAGCTACATATTTTGTTTACGTATTAAATGCATGAACGTGTGAAATTGTATTTGCCTAAATTTTATCTCATGGTGCCTCGGTTTTCTTTTTCCAACATAATGTTATGGAACAAATTTTTAAATTTATGGAAATGAGAATTCATTGTTTTGTTTCTGTTTTTTTGTGATCAATAATGTCACCACAATTTTTTTTGTAGGTAATTTTATTTCACTAATTGAATTAGTCACTTTAAATTTCACTAAAAGAATAGTGATTTCCAATCGAAAGTGGCGACAATAGTATTCTTACTTAGATTTATCAACGTATACACTGAGAGAAAGGATAAGTTATAGGAAATGAATGTATTTTTTCTACAACCGTGTAAAAAGTAGGCTTTTTCACATTTCAGTATGTATAAGTATATCCATCTTATATTATAGATTAACAAATTAAGAAACACATTTTAATGAAAATACACTCATCCAAACAATTAAAGAAACAAGAAATTAAACATTTTTTGGATGTTTTTTGAAGTGCTGTATCTTTGTGAAAAATGGTCGTATCGAAATAAATAAAAAAGCATTTTAAAGCTTCAAGTTTCTAGTTTTGATATTTTTTAGCATAATTTTTTTTAAGTTACGGTTATCGCGCAATCATAAGAAATAATGAGACACAAAAATTTTCCAATTTTTAAAATTTTTTTAAAGGTTCGGGAGCTCGGGAAATTTTTTTTCAGTTATACCAATGCATTGGTCAGTTAACTTGTTTATTCAAATTTAATTTGTTTTTTTTTTTGGTCTCTCTCAATTTTTTTTTGCCGATATATTTGACTTTAAATGAAAAATGATTATTTTGTCTTCGATCATCAATATATCAGCAACTAATGATTACACAGTAAATTTAACAGCAGTTTTAAAAACTTGAATAAATTTATTACAAGACCCTTTCATGACTTTATTAGAAATAAATTTTTTTTTACCCTCACCATTAGTTTGAAAAAGTACAAAAAAATGACCTTTTATGGTATTTTAGTAAATCTATCGCTACTTTACAAATATTGATGGGAAGATTAATGTTGCCAGGTGATTTTACAGCTTAATGTACCCCCAACAGTCTTGTAAATTTTGAAATTGATCAATCGAACCGTTTTTCCGGACCGATTTTTTTGACGCCTATTGGCCGATTGTCATCAAATCACTCTGTAAAGAGAGTTAAATGTATATAGATTAATATTCAGAAATGGTAGTAATCAAATATCAACACATATTTCTAATTGAGTACATTTAATTAAAAAATAGCCATTACTGGGGTCATATCCAAGACTGGTGTCAGTATCTTATTTATTCATTATGAATTAGTACTTAATACATACCGTATATTTGCATGTGTCTAAAATAACATTGATTTTATTGTGTTCCATAGTTACAGCGTATATATTATTATTAATTAATATTAAATGAAATTATATTAGACACGAATACTAAAAGTATTAGTCAATCAACAATTACTTACTTTGAAAACTATTTCTGAGGAAAACGGAATGAAAGCAAAACATCCGATTCGGAATTCTCAGTTATTTAATATTCACGACGCATCTCTTCGAAAATACTTGAATTAAATTACATTAGCATTTAATTCAAAAATTGGAGACTCGTTGAAAGCCCTTGCCCTTCCATCGTATTCTCCATTTTATACATTACTTCACAGAAGTTTTTGATTGGCACTTGAATTACATTTTTCGTTCCTTGTTATGCTTGACAATTGCACTTAGTTGTTTTTTTTTTGTAATTTTATTTTTTAATGTTTATTTTTAAATTTGCCTTACATAAACTCAACACGATATTTATTTATTTATATGTTTGTGGCAATGAATCGACTATATAGGTATACCAATAGAATTTGAAAACACAGTTAGTCGTGTCAATGAATACATAAAACAGGCAATATCTCTAAGTCCTCAAGAACAGCTCCGATTTTGATGATTTTTTTTTTTTAGTTTTGTTTTTTTATATTATTTAAAATCAGAAACCTTTTGGAGCGGGGACCCCCGGGAAATACACACAAAAAAATAAAAACAAAAAACTTGACAGCCGCTTATGTTTAAATCATCGATGCAGCGAAAACGATGTGAGCTAGAGCAAAACTGAATAGGACCCATTTGATAGAGAATAAAATTTCCTATAAAAAATAATAAAATTCATATCTCAAAAGTTAATAGTTTTTGAGTGATGGTCGTCGAAAATCTCATGACTAAAATGTAATTTTTGAAAAATGTCGCTTTATTCCCGATCAGCTGTAAAAAGGAATATTGCTATTTAACGATTAATAAAAAATTTCAAAAAATTCACTGTTTAACTAGATAGTATAGGAAAGTTATTTATGGGTTCAAAAATGGTTTCCACTTTGAATTTTTGATTTTTTTTTGTAATTTTTTGGTATTACGTATTTTAGAAACTATCCAACATAGAATAAAAAAATATAATGCATTTTATAGGTGATTTTATTCTCTGTAAATTGAATCTCTTGATATGCAGTTGTAAGTATAACCGTTTGCCCACAATGTTTAAATAAACACAAAATAATGAATTTTACAACATGAAAAGAAAGATTGCCTTGGATTGATTATTTCAACAAGTATATTAACAAATATTTTTACAGTTTTTCACTTATATCTTTCAAAGTATTTGTTAGATTACAAATTTTATTACATCATTGATTTCATATTTTAAAATGGCACAATTAAAATAATTATGGATACCAATTTTTTATATGTGCTAGCAATGTTAACCAATGTTAAAATCTCCAAATCCTCCTTTAGAGAGTTAAGTATTACCGGCGTACACCCGGGCGTATTCTTAAGAGCAGGCTACGAGGGGGGAGGGGTAATTTTTGAAATAATGCATTCCAAATCGCACTTTTCTCTCAAAAGACATACATAGGGATTTTAATATTATCTAAGTTTGAATGTAACTCACAATAATCTTCTGGGACAAGTTTATCTGCAACGAATTTTGAGATTGTTTGTAATACTGGACATATAATATTATTATTCTAAACTATTTAAAATATTCCAACCAAAACTCAAAAATCAACAATTTACTAACCGGAACTGAACTTTTATAACATCGGTTTGAATTTTTGGTAAAAACAGAAATTTTGTATACATTTACAAAAATGATATTTTTAAAAACCTATTTAAATATGTCACAGTTTTTGACATCGATTTTCAATTTTTCTTTGTTTACTTTGAAAGTACTTCCCATCACGGAAATTGATAAACCCCAGTGGAGGGGCACCTGCTAAAATTGATATATCGTTTATTAATCTCTGTATACCCATTACATCAAAGTATACATAAAGTAAACATATCTGTCAACATCGATATAGGGTAGTTACTACACTCCAATTCAAAATAAACATTATTGTTGTACAAATGTGTTCTCTACTTATTGAAGGATGCAATTGATTTGCAATGTAAATAAACTAATAATGTTATTTTTGTGTATAAGGTCATGGAGGAAAATATGACCCACCTTAATTAAAAATACTATATTTCGAGTTATAAGTTATTCATATTAAAAAGGCTATGTTAATGGTAAACTTTGGTTTATTATTAATCTAAAGAAGTATGAAATCCAACTTTTCTTCAAAACTTTGGGCCTTGTTAAACTATGGTGGTATAAATAAGGCCACTTAACTAAATTAAACATTTTCAGATAATTATAATGTTATTTTGTATGGGAACTATGTTTTAATCAACATTTGGCGTAATGTGTGCTTGTCCTAGGCAAAACACGCTAACTAAATCGGTTTAACCCCCCCCCCCCCCTGAACAAAATCCTGGATACGCCCATG
This sequence comes from Sialis fuliginosa, assembly GCA_961205875.1. NCBI lineage: Eukaryota > Metazoa > Arthropoda > Insecta > Megaloptera > Sialidae > Sialis > Sialis fuliginosa. The sequence continues at coordinate 547,419 of OY540814.1, read as the reverse complement.
TCTAGTCTACCAGATACACGTAATTTAAAAATTCATTATTTTCAGTACGAAGACAATAATTTAATTTAAATTTATATTTGCTTTAATATGTTTGTTCTTTTTTGGTAACTTCAACATTGCAATTACAAGAACCGCATTCTCTTTTGTTGTTTTGAAGTTATGATATCGTATATAAAATGTAATTGTTATTTTCCTACTTAAAACATTTTAAGCGATATCATCTGAAGGGGTTTTCCTTGAAAGGAAATTTTGCATCGCGGCTTGTTAAATGCTTCTTACTCATTTGCATTTTTATTTCTTCGAAAGTTCTGCTTCAAATGTTTTATTTTATTTTTTTCGCAATGCTTATTAATTTGTTGCAAACCTTTAAGATAGCAATGGTGAATATTAACTATAAATTATAAGAAAAATAGGGTTGTTGGAATAGCATGCGTGTTCTGAAAAGGTTATATGTTTATATGTTTAAGAAAAATGGCATGGTAGCATGTAAATTTTTGTTACTTATGAATTTTTATGTAATCTGAGAAACACATGAAATATATTTGTGTGGATTTTAATGCGTAATAAAAATTCATTATCATTGATTGATGTTTTCGTATTAAATAAAATATATACAGGATGATCTGCAACTAATGTGAAAAACAGTAGTAGCAAAAAACTTTATATAAACATGTGCCTGGAAATTCTTCTGCCCAAAGATTTTTAGTTTTAATTTAATATCTGAAGTACCATTGTGATAAGTAATGAATGTTTATGATCGGTTTAATATAATTTAGTCTTATCTGGGCTAAGAAAATATTGATTGATTATGGAAATCGATAGATTACACTTATTAATACTAAAACTTTTCGATAGTATTTAAACTGCCACTAATTACGTATATATGTTACACTATTTTAAATTGGGTCTTAACTTTATTAATATTTGAAGTTTTTTGAATCTCAATAAACTTAAAAACTATATTGCATTTGACAATTTAAAAAATGTGTATTATTTTAAATCCATGCTTTCCGTTAGTTTAAAATTGATAGAAATCTATGGCAATAACAAACAACAGACAAAAACTATGGTTATGACTTATCAAATACAAATCCCCTAACCATAAAAATTGTAAGAGTTTAGTCTTAAGACTCTGATGATGATAGCATTGCTATTGAAACACGTGTAAGTCTAAACTCTTACAATTTTTATGGTTAGGGGATTTGTATTTGATATATCTATGGCAATATAAGGTACTGGCACCAGTCTTGGATATGACCCCAGTAATGACAATTTTTAAATAAAATGTACTGAATTAGAAATATTTGTTGATATTTGATTACTAAAATTTCTAAATATTAATCTATATACATTTAACTGTCTTACAGCTTGATTTTATGACAATCGGCCAATAGGTGTCAAAATGGTGAACATTTAAACTAATTATTAGTATAATTTATTTATTAATTATTATATTATCATAGCAACTGCTTTACATTGTTTCAAATTTGGCGATTCTTTCTTTTATATATTTTGTGTCGTAGTACTTATCATTAGCAAGTGTCCATCACTGCGAACTCATTAGTGGTTTTATTTTATCCATTACTAGAGAAAAAACATAAACAAAATAAAAAGCTATAATTTAAAAAAAACGAACTATATTTGTGGACTTTGGTAATTAAATTGATTAAATAAAGAGTTAGTTGTTTTATTAGTAACATTAGTTTATTAGAATTACAAAAAAGAAGTCCGTCAATCACAAAAACAGTAAACCTTGCTCTTATAGCGGCCATAACTGGTGCCAGTACCTTAATACATTCATATATAAATATATAAATAAAACTAATTAAGACAGTTAAGAATGAAAGATGATATTGATTTAATTTCTCGTAACTAATTATTTTTTCAATTGCACAAAAAAGAGCATACATTCACTGGCGGTAAAATTTTATTTGGTTGAATGGACAGTTAGAGTTTATACCTACGACGATGTCGAAATGAAAATCACTGAATGAAATTTGTGTTTATTTTATGTAAAAACAAACCAGTCTGAATTCGCTGATGTATTTAAAAGCTGTTGGATAAACAAGCCTGTTCGGAATTAGTTGATGTTTAATTTTATTTTACCATCGTCATAATAAGCTCATTGATTCAAACTAATTATAACTATTGATTTTTCATATTATATATTCACTATACAGTGTATTCCAAGTTGATTAAGACATAGGAAATTTAACATGGAGGCAATTAGAAGTGTTGTAGTAACCTTTGGTCAAATTTAACGATGTGTGATTGGTGCATTTTGAAATGCCGCCACAAAATTTAATAAAATAATAATTAGTATTTTGTTTTCAAATTTATATCTGCCAAAGAATATTATTATAATTTTATCTAGGATGCTTACTTTAATTTGTTTATTCTTTATTAAAGTTGAAAACAAAATACTGTTGATTAATATAAAATTTATCAGTTAGTTTCGAGGCGGCATTTCAAAATACACCAATCACACATCGTTAAATTTGGCCAAAGGTTACTACCACATTTCTAATTGTCCCCATGTCTTAATCAACTTGGAATACACTGTATATAAAAAATTGTTTAAGTATTATATTATCTTATGTATTATAAAGGAGCTAGCAAAATTTGCTAGCTAGCAAGCACTTTCAAATGGGATATTAAATTTTTATGACAGTTCTATTGGAGTTTTTGGCAGATAATTTCATGCATAGGAAGTAAAATTAAAGATATGTAAAATATATTTACTAAAGTGTATTTACTAGAGATCAGATCGGACCTTAAAAAAGTAGCCCGATCCGATCCGAATCTTTTATTATTTATACGATTTCTATTAAGGTCCGATCCGACCCGGTCTGGTTTATACTAAGGTCCGATCCGATCCGAATTTCGGACCTGGATAAATTTGAATCGGATCGGACTGACCCGGCCCGAACTGATCTCTAGTATTTACTAACCTTGAGTAAAAACGGTAAAAACCAACTTACTGCGCTTGCAAATATCTGTTAAAAACTCAAAGAGAACTGTCATATAAGTTTAATACCTCATTTGAGAGTGCTTGCTAGCTAGCAAATTTGCTAGCTCCTTTGTAATACCGGACATTAATGGTTTTATTTGATCCTGATGGTTGATGGCGAATAGCGCCGGCTTTAGGAAGGGTGGGGGAGGGGGCGAACTAGGGCAACCGCCCGAGGCGCCAGGCCAGGTGGGGCGGCGCACAATGAAACATAAGTGACTTTTTTGATTCAAATTAGTGTACAGGCTGTAATTTTTAAGTAAACTTTTTTTTAATCTTTAAATTTTTTGTCGATCTGTTAAACCCGATTAGGAAAAAAAATATTGCTAAATATAAACAATGTTAATTTTTTTTTAAATCTAAGAAAAATCGATTATTTGATAGCTGCTAACTAACAAATCCTTATTCAGCAACCCAGAAGAACTTTAATAAGGTATGTATTTTAGGGCACCCCATGTTAATAATAGGGTAGGGGGTCTCGACGGTCTTAGGGCATTTTATAGTCTTAAAGTTAATGATGTAAGCTATATTTAAAAAAAAACTTGGAGTCTATAGGATCTACTGTTATATTATAAAATTATATAAATCAAACATTTGATGTTTTTCAATTTATATAATTAATTTTTAAATAGGTAATTTAATACCTATTATTATTCCGTTTATTCTAAAAAAAATTTCAGAATAGAAAATTTTGCAACAGTATGAAATATCATTAAATTGATTAATTATAAATGTAGTAGTATAATTAAACTCTCATTAATTGCTCGAAACAGCAAGAAAAAATAATAACATAAGAATTATATTCAATATAAAATTGCAGGTTACAAAACGATTTAGCAATCGTCTTAACAATTATACAGAACATAATAAATACACTGTAGTGTGTTAAAGCGCAATGTATAACGAAAAAGGCATTAAGAGGACGTTTATGAGATTATAAATATAAACCTGTTTCAGGACCTACCATCTCATATATCAAATGCACATCTACTTTTTACAGTTGATGCATTTTTATCGTGTTTATAAAAAGGCTAACGTAAAAGGAGGTTTTTATACAACCAACCCGTTCTATGTAAAAAAATACTTGTGAATAATTCTATGCAGTCATGATGCTAACAACATTTTATAAGGTAATGGCACCAGTCTTGGATATGACCCCAATAATGGCTATTTTTTTAATTAAATGTACTCAATTAGAAATATGTGTTGATATTTGATTACTACCATTTCTGAATATTAATCTAAATACATTTAACTGTCTTATAGCGTGATTTGATGACAATCGGCCAATAGGTGCCAAAATGGTGGACATTTAAACTAATTATTAGTATAATTTATTTATTAATTATTATATTATCATAGCAACTGCTTTACATTGTTTCAAATTTGACGATTCTTTCTTTTATATATTTTGTGTCGTAGTACTTATCATTAGCAAGTGTCCATCACTACTAGTTTTACTTTATATTACTGGAGAAAAAACAAAAACGAAATAAAAGGCTATATTTTTAAAAACAAACTATATTTGCAGACTTTGGTATTTAAATTGATTAAATAAATAGTTAGTTGTTTTATTAGTAACATGAGTTGATGAGAATTACAAAAAAGAAGCCCGTCAATCACAAAAAGAGTTACCTTGCTTTTTTAGCGGCCATAACTGGTGCCAGTACCTTATATGTAGTTAATAAAAAAATCTTACAGTTTATTTTAAATTTTAAATTTTTATTCTTAAAATATTAATTTATTTCTACCCAATTTGCACGCTAGATGTCACCACACCAAAGAGGTATAAAATCTAATGCACTTATATAAGTACTATTTTTTATAGAAAAGTTTCCTACAATAATCGAATTTTTCTAATGTGTAAAAAAATCTGGAACAAATTAACAACATCTTATAATACACTTGTAGGTTATTAATAATGAATATTGTTAATTTATTTATTTTGAACTCCTTCATTAGATCTGCTACTTATGTCATTAGTTTTGACTTTAGAATAGCTGAGCAGAAATAGATACATGTGTCGCATTAAGTTGAACAGAAGTTAGTTAATAGACAGACTCAGACATATAGAACCACTATAAATAGATGGTTATATTTACGTGCTATATTAACCCATTTGTATTTGTGGTGAGAGATATAAATACCTTACTTTTGTGTGTTTTTTCTTTTGATCGTTTTCTTATAAACCTTTGACATATTGTTGATTTATTTAAATAGCCTGGTATAGGAAGTTACATTGTTATTTGTGACATTTCTAAATTTCTTTTCCAAACACTTAATCACATATTTATACTTTGTATACATTTTGGACATTTAAACTAATTATTATTATAATTTATTTATTAATTATTATATTAACATAGAAACTGATTTACATTGTTACTAATTTGACGATTCTTTAATTTATAACTTTTGTGTCGTAGTACTTATCATTTTTTAATCATTAACAAGTGTCCATCACTGTGTGCTCATTACTGGTTTTACTTTATCCATTATTGTAGAAAAAACATAAACAAAATAAAAGGCTATCATTTAAGGGGGCAGACCCAGTTAGAATTTTGAAAAAAGACATTTTTTTTGCATTTTCTCAAAGTAGAATATTTCAAAAGTATTCTCTGAAAATTTAAGACAAATATCCTGTCCATAGACGATTCAGTGTAAGTTCCAAAATAAATTTTTTATCTGCATGCAAATCGTACTCAAAACTTTAAACGCGTTTTTCTCGAAACCATGTTTTGCCGATCGGTTTGAAATTATTCTTACTTATTCTATACATAATTGTCCTCCGGATGAACGAAATATTTTTTTTGGACGATTATTATTTTTTTTATAACCGAAAATGCGAGTGAAATTTTAGTCAAATAAAGAACTTTGACTTTCAATATCCACCATTTTGTGAAAATTTAAAAATTTTCAAATCCCTTCGTTCATCCGGAGCATTATGTCATTAGCTAATGATCCTTTTTTTTCGGATGATCTAGTGACGAGCAGCAGTGATCACGGCAAAACACTTTTTTTTGACCCCTCCCAAATTTGCTGTATCTCACTTATTTTTTAATATTTTGCCATAGAAAAATTACAATGTTTTCTGTAAATACATATCTTTCATGTGGAAAAACATTTGTTATTAATTATTTTAATGCGTGGCCAAAAAAAATCATAAAAAAAACTTTTTTTGGAAGTCCCAGGCTGTAATTTAAAAAAAATATATACATATATATTTGCGGACTTTGGTAATTAAATTGATTAAATAAAGAGTTAGTTGTTTTATTAGTAATATGAGTTGATGAGAATCACAAAAACAGTAAATCTTGCTCTTATAGCGGCCATAACTGGTGCTAGTATCTTATTTACTTATTGTTGATAGGCAAATATTAAAAATAACATTTACCAGTTTTCTTACGTAAATAAACGAAAGTAAGTGTCACTAATATATGCATATTGATTTAATATAAACATAATAACAGTTTTTGGTTATTTGAACATCTCATTGTATTTCGTATGTTTATGTTAAATGGAAATTCTTAGAATCGAAAGTAGAAATTAGAATATTTGCATTTCGCATTGCAAATATGAAAATATTTACACAAAATTGAATATATTTAGTTTGTTAAATGTGCTAATTTGATTATTATCTACAGTAATTTTTATTTTTCATAGCTACCAGATTATAATTAAAGTAAATAATAGAAATTTAATTGGATTTTGTTAGTTTAACATTTCAGTAATTATTTGATGTTGTAAATTTGAGAAGACTTTTACAACATTTTTATTTTAATAACTTCCCAACTGGAAGTTATTATAATCGGTCCGAAAATCAAAATCAAAAATTTCAACATATTTGTATGTTTTAAGGTCACTATAGTATATTTACACTATTTTCAGAAAGATGGCTGTGTGTGTCATTTTTTACGTTTACGAAATCTCGTAAATAAAAAATGCTATTGACTTCGTTGGGGTGCCAATCGAAGCGTCTTGACGTGATTATGAACTGAAAGAAAGGATTTTTCGAAATCCAACCTCTAAGGGGGTAAAAAGGGGTGTAAAGTTTTTTTTTCGGTCGGATTTACTTGAAACTTACAATTAGTATAAATATTCTACAATACAAATAATGAAAAATGTATTTCAGTAATTTTTTTGTTATACGTGCCTAAACAGCCATAGAAGGGGTGAAAGGCGAAAACTACTCAAAATTTGAATATTAAATACTAATAAATAAGCAAACAAATGCAATTTAATTCAAATTGTCAAATTAGTTATTCTAAAAATGTGTGTTATTTTATTAACATTAGGATATTAGAAAACTAATATTCATAATACAAAGGTGAGTTTTATTTCTGAGCAATTCCATTATGGAAACAATAAATAATCAGTATTCAAGTATTTATAATCATACCGTGTTGGGAAGTTGATTGTGTGGACCTAAAGGTTCTCACCCCAACCCAAAGCTTGTTTTTATATTGTTTTAATTTTAGAATTCTATTTTTGCCTGCTCGATCTCGTTAAAAGATTTAAATGATAATAATGTCTTGATCTTCCTTCACATAAAATTATTTACATTTTCATTGAAAATCCGCTTAAAATATCGTAATCCCTATACTCGCAATGTTAAATTTTTGATTTTATTTTGACGATATCTTTGCTCACAAATGGTCAATCATTTTAAGATTTTGAATGGAGCTTCTAATAACCTTTTTTTAGTTTTTTTACAAAATTTGAGCTTACTCTTGAATCTTTTAATTTTTCCGAGAAATACCTTAAATATTATAATTGCACAAATGGGAGGAGTCTACTAAGTTTGTGATAAACGAAAATGAATACCATTAATGCAGGTGACTGTACATAAAGCCAACAATGTTCGCCGATATTATAATTTATTGTTTACACGAATTTACATAAATATATAAAATATGCAAACACAATGATTATTCTTGACAATTTGCCAGAGGGCACTGGAGATAAGGGTATATATGTAGTGTTAACACAGAGATGGGCTACAGGAAACAAAAGCTGCATTCACACCTATCTACCTACCTACCTACTACAAATATGTATACAATTAGTGCTAAACAAAGCATTCCTTTCATTGAACTGAAAATGGATGTACCGCACGCTGAATACTCGACTGGATAAAATTTAATTAATGGGTTTTGACCTTACTGATTAAATTGGAAGTCGCCCGGACTAATTATAGAAAACCTGAACGCATTGTCCCGTTTGCGGTCGTTTTAAACGCGCTTTCTTTTATATTGTCATACTGGAAATAGAGCTGGGTTATTTTTCAATAGATAGCTGACTTTATTTTGTAACTAACTTATTTTGCGAAATTTTGCTTCCTCGCAATATCGAAGATACGACATAGTTCAGGAAACAAAAACACAGCTTCATATAAACTTCTAAATAATTCCAATAGTAATGATACTTATACATATTGTACTTAGATGCATCTTTTCAGAAATATCCCCATATGTAGGTGTTGAGCAAAAAAAGATACACATATTTTAATCTTTGTACAATTGCTTCCTCGCAATATCGAAGATACGAGAAGCTTTGTGATCGTTTCAGATTGAGACAAAAAAAATGTTCTCAGATTTCAAAATTTTAAAATTATCCTTCCGTTTCACGTCAAGGCAAATACTTTTCGTTCCGTGTCTGTCTGTCCGTGAGTCCGTGTGTCCCCTGAATCCTTGTCACACGCATAACTCATGAACCACTGAACCGATATTGTTGAAACTTGGTCGGATGGTTGGGTTTGTTTTGAGGACGGTCCCATTTCAAAATCATCAAAATCGTGTGTAAGGGGATAGGGTGACATCCCAAAATATTTTTTAAGATATCTCAAGAACGACACATGTTACGTGAAAATTTTATAGAATATTTTTTGTAGAGCATTACATTTTCTACGTTTGTTGTAAAATATTCTCTTACAAAGATTTATCTCAATTTATTTTTAAAATTCGTGTTTTGTTTTTCTTTTATGATATATTGCATGAAAATCATTATTTTTGTATGCAGGTAGGTACTCGGGTACCTGGTTGGACTATACGGTGTATTTTTTTCAAATTTAAAATTTTTTTAGTTAAATAAAATTTTTAAAAAATTGTGAATTTCCGATCGATCCAAGAGGATTTTTGCAAATTTTCTTTAGGAAAAAAATTATTTAACAAATTATACGTCGGTGGGTACCCGGGTACAACTTAACGATATCTACGCAAGAATTTAACTTACATTCGATGATTTCAATTAAAATTCTAATGACTTAAATTTGAGTTTTTCATAAAAATCTAATTTTAAACCATTTTACGTCATTTTATTCTTTGTAATCATAGACATAGAAAATGGACCACGCATCTGACTCGAAAACAGAGTCGTGTCAAAAGGCAGGTTTTGAATATGTCCTTTTTTTAAACAGGAGTTTTTTATTTATTTTTTTATTTTATTCTTGGCCTCATTAAAAATATTCATAGATAAATATAAAGAGGTTAAAAAACAAAAAATAATTAATGTTATAAAAAAATTTATTTATAAAAAAAACAATTATTGATTTCTAAATAATACAAGTTTCGAATTTTTTGACCCAATTTTAATATCTTGTTCTTCCTTTTTCGTATTTATTATTTTTTATTAATATATATTTAATATTTTTGGTAGCAAAAATTTTATTTTCCCGGAATTCATAATTTTGCAAATTTCTATCAGATCGATTGATGTTTTTTTTTTTTAATTTCCTCGATGAAATATGAACCATTATAGTATGTTTATTGTTTATATTATTTACTTTTCTAATAAAAATTGCACAAAAATCACAAGATAGATATACAAAAATATATCTGACAGAAATACTACCCTGAACTGTAGTAAGCTACCAATCAGATTCTTAGAAAAAGAGATAGATATATTCCAAACTACACTGCATCTCTCTCTCACTTTTGAACAGATGTTACACCATTGTGTTAATACAGAATGCACTGTCCATTCTCTATGTCTATGTTTGTAATGTTAAATAATGCCTCGTACGTTCTTATACAGAAAGTGAAAAGAAAACTGTTTACATTGATTTTTAAATATTTATATTTGATTACGTTATGCTTGGAATAGTTATAGAGCATCTGTGAAGACCAGTTTGAAAGATAATTGCTTTTGTTTTTCTACACAATGTGCTTTATGTTGAAATATTTTTAATTACCGCATATGAGGAATTTTATCGTGCACGTTATTTTTAAATTTTGTTGAAAATGATACTTTCGGTTACGCTATGTTATTTAGTACATTAATTATGGCTGGCTTTATAATTAATTAATGGTTTTATTTACTCAATGTTAGTGTAATGTATATAGGTTATGTCAGCGAAAACAATTTACTATTTTTTAACCCTTAAATTACGAATTGTAGACCCCACTAACATATTTTTTACAATAGAACTTGTCATGGGCACCGGCAGAATTTCTTTCAGGGGGGTGCATTTAGATATATAAAATTAAATTGCATGCAAGGATAATAAAAAATAAAAAAAAAATTTTGTAATAATAAACCTGCATTGAAAACTAAAATTTATAAAATTAGAAATTGAAATTGACGCAACAAAAAAAAAGATCCTCAGTTTTATATTCTGACCTGCGACCTAGAAAGATCAAAAAGTTGGACACCTATGACTTAAACTGTTATTCAAAGAGTGAATTTTAAAATAAAAATTGTATTTCTTAATTTTTTCATGTGTTTTTTCTTTTTGCCAGGGGGGTGCAAGTGCACCTCCTTGCACCCCCCTACCGGCGCCCATGGAACTTGTCGCGGTTTATCTCGAATCATCAAGTTTGACGCAACTTCATACACTTATTTTTTATACGTATACATCGTTCAAATTAAAAAATATATATCTGCCTTGGGAATCACGGGACTTTCTTATACGTAATCCTAACAGTGAATAGTATACGTGATTCTTCTCTTATTAAAACATTTCTGACAAACTAACAAGATAGAATAAAATGAATGGTACATAAACTATAGATAATATTATTCTTTATATTATGTGTATATCAAATGAATTTTTTTGAACGTAATAACTGAAAACGGATGTTTACTCTTGTAAATTTTTGAATTTTCGAATTATTTTTGAAATAAGAAAAAATGTTTTAGATAAAAAATGTCGAGTATGTTATTATCTATAATTTATTCTCCATAAATTTTTTTCCAACAAAATCTCCACGTATTTTTTTTGGAACCACTATAGGGTCCCCGCTAACTTATATACGTCTGCTTTACATTGTTTCAAATTTGACGATTATTTTTTTTATATCTTTTATGTCCTAGTACTTATCATAAGCAAGTGTCCATCACTGCGTGCTCATTACTGGTTTTACTTTATCCATTACTGGAGAAAAAACATAAACAAAATAAAAGGCTATAATTAAAAAAAAAAACTATATTTGCGGACTTTGGTAATTAAATTGATTAAATAAAGAGTTATTAGTAAGATGAGTTGATGATAAATACAAAAAACAAGCTCATTAATAATATAACAAACAACAGACAAAAACTATGGTTATGACTTATCAAATACAAATCCCCTAACCATAAAAATTGTAAGAGTTTAGACTTACACGTGTTTCAATAGCAATGCTATCATCATCAGAGTCTTAAAGACACAATTTTTATGGTTAGGGGATTTGTATTTGAAAAGCTCATTAATCCAAAAAAAAACGAAAATTTGCGCTTATAGCGGCCATAACTGGTGCCTTTACCTTATATTACAAACCGTTTATAATTTGAAGGTTAAATGAACATCCAGATACTTAATTTAAAGAAACAAAAATAAAATGCATACAGCTAAAAATAATTTGAAAGTCATAACGTTTCACACTATAATGATAATATACTACTTAAATATTGTATGGTTAGTTTTGACTTGTGATTGTGTAATCGACGTTGAACGAAAATACGAACTGAACTTTGCTTTTATATTTGTATGTTATAAAAGAGCGGCGAATATGCCAACATAAACAGTATCCTGTGTACTTTTATGAAATAGGAATCAGTGGATCGATCTAGATGCCTACGCCCACACACACACTCACATACACACATACACACACACACAGACACTATTCATCCAACGAGTAATAAAAGAGTAACTTTGACAGCAAAAGATCGGCGAAATTTTCATCATCATATTCTGAAAGATTATTGAAATTATGTTTGCATTTTCTTTATATTTATATTATTTTAAATAAGTAATTATTGTTCATCATCATTAATCAATATCTGCCATTGGTGCCACGGTATATTCTTGTTATAATACTGAAAATATGCAGTATACAGTCTGTCAAGTAAGACGACCTTATACGACATAACTTCTTAACTTACAGTCTTTTTTTAAATTAATTAAATGTACTGAATTAGAAATATTTGTTGATATTTGATAACTACCATTTCTGAATATTAATCTATATACATTTAACTGTCTTACAGCGTGATTTGATGACATGAGGCCAATAGGTGTCAAAATGGTGGACATTTAAACTAATTATTAGTATAATTTATTTATTTATTATTATATTATCATATAACTGCTTTACATTGTTTCAAACTTGACGATTCTTTCATTTATATCTTTTGTGTCGTAGTACTTATCATTAGCAAGTGTCCATCACTGTGTGCTCATTACTGGTTTTACTTTATCCATTACTGGAGAAAAAACAAAAATAAAATAAAAGGCTGTAATTTAAAAGAACAAACTATATTTGCAGACTTTGGTAGTTAAATTGATTAAATAAAGAGTTAGTTGTTTTATTAGTAACATGAGTTGATGAGAGTCACAAAAAAGAAGCCCGTCAATCATAAAAACAGTAAACCTTGCTCTTATAGCGGCCATAACTGGTGCCAGTACCTTCTTAGGTTGTAGAGGGAGTTTTTTTCTTTGATGTTTTGCTACGGAACATTCAGTTGGCACCAAATTTGTAACGCAAAATGAATTTCGTATTTGTTATGAACACACTTCGCTCTACAAGGTTGTGTTCCTCTCTACGCACTCGAAAGGTCCAAAAATGTCATATAAAGTTGCTACCAAATACATGGGAAAATCTAAAAAAATGTCTTCTTCATCCATATTTTTACTTCCATGTTCTGAAAGAAATGGAAGTATTGTAATACCATCGAAAAATCGTGTCCGAGATAATGACAGATTCTAAATGTACTAACTTCAAAACTTAAAGAAAAGTTAAATTCCGCTGTGCGTGTGTCTGGATGTAGAATTTTCTTTCATTCACGATAACTACTGTAAAAATGCACCGATCCGAATTATTTTTGGGGAAAATGTTTGTTTCAGTGAGTGGTGCTAATCGGATTAGGGGTTTTGGAAATATTCGAAATTTTTCGTTTAAAAAGTGAAATGCGAGTATTATGTCACTAATTTTGATAAGACTTGATACATTTGTAGTTCAATTAAACCTAAGGTTAGAAAACTAATATTTATATACAAATGGCAATAACAGCTGTAACCGTCGTAAGTATATAATATGTTTTTTATGTATTACGAAATTTATATTCATAGTAGTAGATTATATAAAAAAAAAACATTTAAAAAAAATTGTATTTAAACATTATTTAGAAAGATAGAAAGAACATGGAAGTCATGTATGGTTCTCCATACTGATATTTTGCCTGCTGGCTTTGCCTTTTCAGACAGCTGATTTTTAATTTATAAGTAAGTTAGATTTTATAAAATATGTATTTAAAAAAATCTTAATAATGTATTATTGAATAAAAAAGCCACACGTACATATGTTGTAATAAAAAATGTCGCAGAAATGAAATTTCATGGTTGTTCACATTAATGCATTCTATATTAAGAACCATCACTTGCGTTTATTTTTTCCGTCAAGCTAAAGTGAACAAATGAATAATCTGGAGAAATATCCGGCTATTTCACGCTACCGAAATAGTTCTTTCATAAGGTTATGTCATTTCGACGAAGCAACGTAAATTAGAAAATGTAATTACATAGTAGATTTTTTTCTAACAATGTGTGAAATATAATGTTATGTTTTAATCTACAATAATGACATTTTAATGATGTTCTGGACATTGATGTAACATTGCGGGTAAAAACACGAAATATTTTAATTAAACCGCATACAATTTTTCATATAAGTAAGGAAGGGTGGGGTAATTACGAATACTTATGGGAAAAAACAAATAGATTAATTAAAACCCGAGTAAGAAACCAATGAATGGATTGTAATATTATTATTGTATAATCTATCTCTATATACAGAGTGTCCCAAGCAGTAGCATACCGAGGGCGGGGTGGGGGGCAAAGGGGGCATTTACGAGAAAAAATTATTTTTTTGATTTTCTAAAAAATAATTTTTTTTTTATAATCTGTCAGTCGAATTTGATGGTGCTTGAAATATATTATAGGGGTACTTATGACTCATCAGAGGTAATTTTATTATGATCCTCTGTACATAATAAACTAGAAAAAAAAAATTTAAATCAAAAAAGACCATGTTGTCTTCGGAGGGCAATCACAATTTTTTTGTATATTATACCTTGTATGTACCCAAACAACATATCAAAATCTCAAATTGATTCAAAGGGTATAACATACTCGTATAAATTCGCATGCGGTCGTATCGGAGTGGCGCGGGCGAGTGCAAGTGTCTTAATACTTTTAAAATATCTCTAATTTGTTGCTAAATAGGACTGGGTTAGCCCAGAGGCATATCGAAAATTTGACAGGACCCATAGCCTGACAAAAACAAAATATAGAGGCCGTAGCCGGGAATATATGGGAACTGCTGCATTGAATCAATTTAACAAAAAAAATTCTCATAGGTTGCTTTTTAAGTAAAATTAAATCGCCCTAAATGTCTGTGCTTCAATATGTTCATGTTTGCTCACATCATTTTTATTAAAATAAAATAAAATCTTGTCTATAGTTTTTAATGGAAGAAGATTCGCTAGTTCACAGAGGAAATGTGATTTGTTACTACTAAAGTCGATTATAAACATTTCTAAGCGATTTGGGACGATTTTTTGTTACTTAAAAAGAAACCTATGAGAAATTTTTTTGTTAAATTGATTCAATGGAGCAGTTCCCATATATTCCCGACTACGGCCTCTATATTTTGTTTTTGTCATCAAAATTACTAGAAAGGCACAAAATTGTGGATTGCCAGCTGCAATTTCGAAAAAAATAGGTCTTCAATTTTTTATATTTAACATATAGTGCGGGGGGGGGGGGGGAGAGGTGGCAGTAACCTACGGTACGCCACTGGTCCCAAGACTGTATCAAGTTGCCTAAGTTCCCGAGGTCTCGCGCAGAAAGCTGTTTTGTACCTAATACTGCAATAAAAAAATCGATATAGTACAGGATATCCCAAGTTCAATATTTCATTTATTATAACAAATGGAAGAAAACTTTAAATACAAAAGTTGTCAGGTTAGACAAGCCGCATATTTTAAAAATAGTTACATTTATATAGGGTGTCTCATAAGTGCGTTACAAATCTTATTACTTATATTATTTATTATTATATTATTTAGAAATCAATAATTGTTTTTTTTTTAAATAAAATTTTTTCATAACGTTAATTATTTTTTGTTTTTTTAATCTCTTTATATATATATCTAATAATATGTTTTGTGTTCGGGGCCAAGAATGAAATAGTTACACTCCTGTTTAAAAAAAAGGACAAGTATATTCCAAACCTGTTTCTATCTCTTTCTTTTGACACGACTCTGTTTTCGAGTCAGATGTGTGGTCCATTCTCTATGTCTATGGGTTTAATAGAATTATTGTATGGGGAGGGGGGGGGGGGAAATTATGATTGAAAATTGTGTCGCAAATACTAAAAGATTGAGAAACGCTGGTTTAAGTAATTTAGGTTTGTATTTATTGTAGAAGTAAAATCATGTAATTATTTTCAATTGCAGCTTATAAACAGTATTTAATTAAAAGCTTTTTTATCTCTATACAAAAAGCAATAACAGAAAATGAAATTGAACATGTGCGCGCAAAACATATTCGCATTCAGTTCTAACGTAAGTACAAAAGTATGAAGTTTCGATTTTTATGAAGATTAAAATCTTATGTTTCTCAAGCAATGCTGTGAAACAGTATCAAGTTACAGAAGTCTCGTTTTTCTGCATGTATTTGAAATGCCGCGTTTATTTTTTTATTTTATGCCACTTTGCAACATATGTGAAAAACTATATACGTAGAGGTATCAACTTTCTTTTAAGGAATTTGTTTTTCGATATATATTTTATCAATTTCTTCTGTAATCCTTTTTTTAAATTTGTGACAATTTGCTACCAAAAAAAATCCTAGTACAGTCGAGACTCTTTTATTCGAAGCATTCTGAATCGTTTTGAATTGAGGAAGTCGCGTTTATTCGAAGTCGAGAGGGGCCCAAGTTATGTATAGATTCTTGACCAATCAGCGTTGACGCAGGAATTGACGTCACCACGAAGATGTATTCAAATGTTATAAATGTATAATAGAATATCAATTACAAAAAAATCCTTCATTTATTATTGTTTTTGTATTTTTTGATATTTTAATAACATATACAATCAAAGAAGTACAAATTCGACATTGTAAAATCATGGAAAAGCTATTACAGACAATTTTGTCTATTCGGGAAGTGTCATTTTTACTATTCTTAAGTTGGCAATACGTTCTGTGATTTTTGACAGCTTTCTATGATTTTGCAATGTCGAATTTGACTTCTTTGATTGTATGTGTTGTTAAAAAATACAAAAACAAGAATAAATGAAGGAATTTAATTGATATTCTATTATACATTTATAACATTTGAATTAGAGCTGGGCGCGGGCCGTGAATTTTTCGGGTCACGTCGGGTCACGGCCGTGACCCGACGTGACGTGAGCGATTTTCAAATATTGGATCGTGAGCGGGCGTGATCGTGAGTCAAAATAAAACAATCGGGCGTGACCAGGCGTGAGTACATTTTTGTCATACGTGAGTCCGTGAGTATATATATGTATGTATATTTTGATATTTCTTTAATTTCTGATCTCATGCATATATGATAATCTGTTAAATCGAATTTTTATATTAAACATTTTATTTATAATATATTATTCGGGTCACGAGCGTGACCCGCCGTGCGTGATCGGGCGTGAGTAAAAAAATAGAATTCGTGAGCGGGCGTGATCGTGAATACTTTTTTTGTAACCGTGAGTGAGCGGGCGTGACTAAAAATTTTTCTCTCGTGAGCGTGCGTGATCGTGAGCAAAAATTACTCACGCGCCCAGCTCTAATTTGAATACGTCTTCGTGGTGACTTCAATTCTCGCGCCAACGCTGATTAGTCAAGGAGTACGGTATTAGCAGCCGTTCCCCTATGTATTCTATCTGACCTAACCTCAAATCTATAGATATGATTTTCGTTGCAATGAATATCAAAAAAATTAAAATCATTTGAAAGATATTGTACAGTCAATGAGATTAATACAAATGCTCTAATTCATTCTACAAAAAATTTCAAAAATATGTTCGTTTACGCCATGACTCGAGAATGGTGGGAGGTGAAGGAGTAGACAAAATTACGAATAAACGAAACTCGGCATTTCAGATAAACGAGACTTAGAATAAACGAGCCCGACTATAAAATATGTTAAACGAAGATTTTCATTGAATTGCCAGATTTAATTTGTTACCCCACTCTCTGGGACTGAATAATTTTTGTTTTGTTTTTAATTCATAGGTACATTCTCTGGCCAAGTTATAAGCTATATTTTGTTACGTTAGGTAACATAACAACTAAGCAGTGACGATAATAGTAAATCAAGTCGGAAAAAAATTTACCGTCGGCGCGCTATTTTGTAATACGCTGCCTAAACCGTTCAATATTAAACAAAATAATGTATTAAAGAACTGTGTAGAATCAAAAGATCTTCAATAAAGTAAGCAACATCATATGTCTAACTTTTATATTTAAGTCACAATGACTACTTTTATGTTACAAAGAAAATTAAAAATATTTGGGTTTTGTTTACGTGGACTTATGACCTGCAAAACATTAATCCTTATCTAAATAAATGATTTCATCGTCATAAGTACTTAATGTAGATATAATTTCTCTTTACAGCATCTAATTTGGTCGTATAGTTTAGGAAATATCTTGAAATATAAATACGGGAACATATTATTCGTGCTATGGCGACCCGTGTCGCGGCGTGCGGTGCCAAGTAGTCACAGGGTAGAGGGAATGATCACAGGCCGGTATTATTTTGATTGTCAATTGTTTATTTTGTTTTCAATAATTAACTTTTAAATTACACAGAACAAAAAATATTTGTACTTTTTGTTCTGATTGATTTTTGTAAGGTAGATAATTTAAGTGTTGTTTGGTTTTTATTACAATAATAACTAATCGTGTTTGTACTTATGTTAATTCAACTATATATTTTTTAAATCCTAAACAATAATTCCGTAGTCCACGCGAGCGAAGCCGCGCGGGTCCAGCTAGTATATAATAAATTAAATATTTGCAATTGGAAAAACTATATCTACAGTGTACTTTTAGAACAACAGATGATTATCTAGTGCCATCTTTATTTCCATTTACTGTTACTCTTGTTAATTATTCTACTGTGTCACGCTCGAAACTTTTTATTTTACTTTTTGTACGCAAGTGATAATTGTTTCAGTGTTCATTGAACTGACCTGTTGCTACATTTTACCTATAGGTAATAACACCTACTTGTAGCTTTATAAATATAGATAAAATTACATATAATTGTTCATATTTAGAATCTATTTATAATATTTTTTAATACTAAATTTTGTGTGTGGTTATGCACAATTTTTTTGGATATAAGGTAGAGGCACCAGCCTTGGATATGACCCCAGTAATGGTTTTTTTTAAATTAAATACATAGAATTAGAAATATTTGTTGATATTTGATTACTACCATTTCTGAATATTAATCTTTATACATTTAACTGTCTTATAGCGTGATTTGATGACAATCGGCCAATAGGTGTTAAAATGGTGGCTATTGACATAATTTCCGTAGAATGCCTATTTTTCGAGATATTTTAAAGTTTCAGGTTAAAAAAAAACACCCGGTATAAAACCCACATACAGGGGCGCCAACTACATGGGGATTAAGGGGATTAAGCCCCCCCCCCCCCCCCAATAAATGTATGCCTTCTGCCTGTGTAGTTGACTATAATAAAAGTATATGAAAAGTATACGTCACAGTCTACCAGAACCTACAATACAGTTGATTCAGTATTGTCGTGCCAAACTATTGAGAAAAATATTTTAAATAAAAACTTTATATTAACATGTGTCCGAAGTTTTTTCATAAAGAAGCTACATATGTTAGCTCTCCGAAGATTTTAGAAAATTAGTTTTTATTTAATATCTTAAGAACCTATTGTGATGCAGTTATGAAATTTTATGACCGGTTTAGTATTAATAAATGTTATCTATTTCCAGTATCAACTAATAATAGTTTAGACCAGGGCTGTATGGGGCCAGCGGGCCCGTCGATTTTTATCTATAGTATTTCTTTTATCTTTATTTTTTTACTAAGTTTCGCACTAATATAAGATTATATGACACATAACACAAAAAAATATACTTTGCTTATTTGTATCCGTACAAAATAAATGACTGCAGAATTTTATTTAAAAATAATTTCACGTTAATATACCTTCTTATAATAATAATAATATACCTCCTTAGAACTATAGCCAGTTATGTTACTGTTAAACGTACTTGCGACTAAAAAAACGAAACTTAAAATGGCTATTTATTGATAAAGCAACTAACATAAACTTTATGGTTGGGGGGGGGGGGGTACATGATATTATTATTTTATCTTATATAATGGAGGAGGGAGTCCAAAAAAATTGCCCCCCCAATATTTTTAACAAGTCGGCGCCCCTGCCCACATATATACAAATATTAAATCCAATACACATTGGAAAACTGTTACGCTACAATAGATATAATAAGGCGTTTCGTAACCGATTAACTCATGTATGAATAAAGCGGTAATGGAATCTTTGAAACTCGTTTCCTATTTTTGTTGTCGTCTGGTAAACAAACCGCGTTTACAGATGCAACGTTAATAGAAAGTGAGAAAGGGCGCCACCAGTCAAATGGTGCAGTTTAAATGCATTGCGGGCATTGGCTACCATTCCATACACATCTAGAGCTCGTTATAGATACTGAAGGTTGTTATTATCACAGACAGTGGCGTAACCATTGGGCGGAAGGGGGCATGGCTACCAGCATTTTCGTAACCGGTGAGGAACCAGATGATTATCCTTAAAATATATAAAGCTCAACGTCTCTCTGTCTGTCCGTTAGTGCCACTTATCCGATTTACGTGGTTTCTTTTTTAATTCATATGTACAGTCGCCTGCAGAACTCGTCTGGCACCCTAAAGGCTAGAATCGCTTACAACAGATTCCAAATTTAAAGACAAACATCAACGGTTATATTTTTCTATCAAGTTTAATACATTTAAATACTAAAATTCGGAATATCAAATATTTATTGGCACAAAATTTACGTATACAATTTTCAATAGATTACATAATAATTTAATTGCACAAATATATATGAGTACCTATGTATTATAAACGAAGAGTAGTTCTTTATCTAACAAATGAATTTCAAAATATCTGTCTTTGTTTAATACATGGAGATATGATTTAAATATTATAATTGCACAAATGGGAGGAGCCTACTATGTAGGTTATAGGCTATATTTTGTTACGTTAGGTAACATAACAACTAAGCAGTGATGATAATAGTAAATCAAGTCGGAAATTATTTTGCAATACGCTCCTTAAACCGTTCAATATTGAACAAAATAATGTGTTAAAGAACTGTGTAGAATTAAAATATCTACAATAAAGTCAGCGACACCATATGTCTAACTTTTATATTTAAGCCACAATGACTGCTTTTATGTTACAAAGTAAATTTAAAATATTTGGGTTTTGTTTACGTGGACTTATGATCTGCAAAACGTTAATCCGTATCGAAATAAATGATTTCATCGTCATAAGTACTTAATGTAGATATAATTTTCCCTTTACAGAATCCAATTTGGTCTTTTGGTTTAGGAAATAATGTGAAATACAATAACGTATTATTTGCGGCAATTCGCGCGAACTATGATGAAGTGTCGCGGGGAGAGGGAAGATTCTGCGCTCGGCCGGCAGTTGTTTATTTTGTATTCAATTATTAACTTTTAAATTTAAACAGAAAAAAAATTATTTGTAATTTAACCCCCCCCCCCCCCCCTTTCATCAATGTATTATTTCATTAATAGTATGAATGCATTCATATAACTGTTGATAACATTTTATGTTCACAGTGGCGAATTTACGTTAAGTGCCGCCCTGTGCCAAAAAAAAAATGCCACCCTGGGTAAAAAATAATTACCGCTCTGGGCAAAAAAATTGCCGTCCCTTCACCAAGGGAAAATTTAATATATTTTTAACAGTCAAAATTCCTATTTTTGGTCACATCGATTGAAATTTCTGATTTTTGAAGTAAAAAGTTTGGAATGTAGGGAAATAAAAACTTGAAGATCTTTTTTTTTAAGTCGCGTTACTAATTTTTTGTTTCCCTATTTTTTTTTAAAATATGCTATATTAAACCTAAAAAATCTACCTCCCCTCTCGGCCTATCGCCCTAGGTCATGGCCCCATGGTAAATACGCCTCTGTATGTTCATAAATCGAAAATTGATGAACGTAAATTCATTATAATGATGAAGAATTACATCGGCTCAAAAATGATGATTTTTTCATCATGATAATGAATTTTGTTGTTGTATTTATGCCACTTCTTGGTTCAGTGCATATTATAAAAGCGAAAATATCTCTGTCTGTCTGTTTGTTATCTTTGTTAAGGAATTAGGCAGGAAGATATCTTGCATCCTGAGGAAGAACATAGGCTATTTTGATTTAAAAAATGGGTGTGTGACGTTTGTATACGCATTATAGGTTATATTTTTTTGGCGTAGACAGCTAGCGTGTAAATGCGAAATTCATATTATTAATTATTAATATTATAGGTTTATTTTCTACTGCAGTAATATTTTTTTATTAATATAGTTTTTTTGTTACAGGTGAGTTAATACGCTTGTAGAAGATAATTAGTAAGTATCTGTTCATACAATTGACATTTACATGTCATATATATATTTATTATATTTTCCCTTATAACTATCATATGCATACCTTATTATTTTAAACTTATATCTGTAGTATCATATATATTGTATAAAAATTAACACTATCGGTTTTTATTTAAATTGTTCAATAATGAATTATCTTTGGTGAATTTAGCACGAGGAAGCACTGTGCATTTACTTGGCAGATGTTTTTTTAATTTTCACTCGCATTTTTAAATTTGGAAAAAATGGACACTACTTATGTTAACTCCAAATAAATTCTGAAGCAATTAAAAAAACTGAAATAACTAATTGACGCTAATTAGGGTTTGCAATCCCGCACGTTTTGGAGATCTGCGGATCCCGCAAAGAAATTGCGGGATCCGCGCGGAATTTTTTGAACATTCAATTTGTAGGTCGCGTGCGTTTTGAATACTTGTAAAGCGTTAATATGGATGAAAAAGGTAACTATTTAAAAAAAAAATAAGGCTGAGATGACTGAATATGAAACTAGTGAAATTTTTACATATCTCTTGTTCACGATTAGTTAAGTGGTTACATACCTCCAGAATTACAACCGATTAAAATATGCCAGGAACATAAAAAATACAAAATACAAAAATTTAAAAGAAGAATGACAGATTAAATGAAAGTTAATTTAAGGGTTATATGGACGGACAATCAGATACAAAAGAAGCTAAATTTTGAAATATACAAATATCTGCGTTATAAATATCGTAATAGATGTTATAAATAATACAAATTATAACTAGAGTCGTTAACTTACATATATGAAGCTAATTTTTCCTCTCCAATGACTATTTTGTTAAATTTATACAAATTCTAATAAAGATAGTTTATTATTTTGACACTGACTATACGGCAAATTCAACCTAACAAAAATATATTTTAAACATAATTTACGTTATTTATAGCTGCAAATTAATAAATATAGTTTATATAATTATTAAAAATACGCAATCTTGTGTTATAAATATAACAATTATTGTTATTTATCATTATTAACATAAATATTTCACATTCTAATTATCAGTTTTCACAACGCTATTGTCATTTTCAGGTTGGTAAATATTGCTGTCAAACACTAATAGAATATCTTGATATTTTATTATTTATGCACTTTTAATTGCACTATGTACTAAATTTTTCTTTAATTCTCTATAAGAAACATAATATATGACCTAATTATAAAAAACAAAGATCTTTTATAATCGTTTTTTCAAAAAATACTTTGTTTACATTGTTATCAAATTTACATGCATAACAATCGTAGAGCGGGAAATTTAAAATTTTGTTGTATTATAATTTATTTCTCGGAAACGGTTTAGTGAAAACATATGATATTTTGCATAATTGTTCAACTAATCAAATACTACACTCCCTCAAAAAATTATAAAATCGGTAGCATTTTATCAATGCGTTTTACCTAAAAAATGCCGAAAAATATCAGTTTCCCATAAGAACACATGTTAAATTTAAATCAATATAATTCCTAAACGGCTTAGTGAATCAATTTAATATTTTGTCTATTGCATAAGAATGCTAATGGGAACATTCCAACCAATTTTCATGTATTTGGTAGCATTTTGAAATACATCCAATACATCCTTAATATAAAGCATTCGTGTTTTCTCATTAACTATCTTTTTCTATACGATCTACACGATATTTTTTTAACAGTATTGTCTCTAAAATACAACCGTAAATAATGATATTTAGTGGTTTAGTTTTACGTGAAATACCGTATATACCGGTGCGGCGTAAAAGGTGACCTACGTATAAAACAAGGGCTAATTTATACGCAACCAAGGAGTTAAAAAAATTGAAATGGATAATCGAACAAAAAGACAAAAGTAGTACCTAACAGATTAGACAACCTCTTATTTACAGGTGTATTTTATAGACTTTCCATCAGTATACGGTACGTGTTACGTTTACGTATCATATGTTACCGCTATGGAACTATTTTTTATTAGTTGATTGTTATGTTAATTAAGTAATAGTAACTTTAAGCATGAATAATAAAATTTTTTGAAAAAGTGCTGTGGGATTGCAAACCCTAACGCCAATTTTACATTGCAAATATAATATATGTATGTATTGTACATATATGCATAGGTATGTACATATGTATGTATTTCTGAAAGCTGTACACGACCGCAATGCATCACAAATGTTGCCACAAATGCAATTTGCAGACAGTTTACAGTGTGTATGTATGTGTGTGTGTGAGAAAGCGCTTTACGAAGTTTAAAACTGTTTGCATTTAATGTTCCGGTATCACCGCCCCCGTCGTGTTTATCTCACACACAAACGTCTTGCAGTTTCAGCAACAATACATAAATTGTGTTTTATTAGATCTTAGCAGTGTTCATTACAAAGCAAAGGTGTGTTGAATTATGTGCGTGTATTTGCTCTCGCGTTCCGCTGTCTGTGTGTCTGTGCGTGTGTACGTGTGTAGTGTAGGGTTTAGTGAATCTGGTCCTTATCTATGCTTTGCATTTGTAATTTATTTTGTACATCTTGAATGTAGTTTCAACCAATTTCAATAAAATAATTAATTGCTTCCTCGCAATATCGAAGATACGAGAAGCTTTGTGATCGTTTCAGATTGAGACAAAAAAAATGTTCTCCGATTTCAAAATTTTAAATTGATTTATCCGTTTCACGTCAAGACAAACACTTTTCGTTCCGTGTCTGTCTGTCTGTCCGTCCGTCCGTCCGTATGTCCCCTGAATCCTTGTCACACGCATAACTCATGAACCACTGAATCGATATTATTGAAATTCGGTCGGATGGTTGGGTCTGGTTTGAGGACGGTCCCATTTCAAAATCATCAAAATCGTGTGTAAGGGGGATGGGTGACATTCAAAAATATTTATTTTTTCAAGATATCTCTAGAACTACACATTTAACGTGAAAATTTTATATAATCTCTTTTGTAGAGCATTAAATTTCCTATAATATGGGTCTACAACGTTTGTTGTAAAATATTCCCTTACAAAGATTTATCTCAATTTATTTTAAAAATTCGTGTTTTGTTTTTCTGAATTGACATGTCAAAATATTAAAAACATACGAAAAAAGAATCAGGTGTGTCTTGAGAAAAAGTAAAATTGTATAAAAATTAAATGGTTAACCAATTCCAGGCAATTTATCTCAACATTATTATCGGTTTATATTTAAATTGTTCAATAATTAACTACCTTTGAATTTAGCACGAGGAAGCACTGTGCATTTACTTGGCAGATGTTTTTTATATTATTAACTATAGCGCATTGGACTCATAAAGGGACCACCAGACTCTTGTCGCACCAATTTGCTTTAAAAAAAATTAGGGTTGTAGTAGTGGCATAGATAAACCTACAAACCAAGCCGTTTGACTGAAAACTCATAAACAAACGAGAAAAAAATTATGTAAATTCGCTTAAACATATGTACCTATAATCGCCTAATAAGTGATGTGTCACCCCTCCCTTTGTCAATGTCTGTTAGTCGATGTCAAAACGTGTCAATTCAATTGTAATTCTTTGCACATTCTGTATAGCTCAGATATTAATTAAAGATATAATTTCACATTGATATGCCACAAAGAAGATAAATCAAACTTGCCAAAGTAGCTTTTCTTTTAATTTTTCTAGAAATATTTTCCATTAGAGGCTTGTTTCACTTTTTCCCAAATTAGAGGTTAAAAATGAAACACAGTGTTTTGATTTTCCGCAGTCCGTGTTGTATCGTACAGTTCAAATGACGTAAGTATTTAAAATGGTTATTCATAAGCGCATCTGGAAAACTGATATTTTTCGGCATTTTTTAGGTAAAACACATTGATAAAAGCTACCTGTTTGCGCCACTGTATATTTATAAGTGACGCGCTATTTTCCGTCTGGACATGTTTTAGTTTTGTGTGATTTTACATGTTTCAGATTAATTCATTCGGTGAAACTCCGTCATTAGATATATATCAATTTTACGTTTTGTTTTTGAGTTATTTTTAACATTATCATTAGTTTTCTAAAGGGTCGTTAAATATAAAATATACTTGTATTATTATATGTGACAAGGTGATTTCTGACTTTATTTTGGTGACAGAATTAGATAATTTTTTTGTGCTATAGTGCAATATTTATTGCATCTATATTTTGTACGTGTGTGAGTTCATGGCTTTATTAAGTTCGGTGTGTGCTGAGAATCTAACCTGCTCCATAGATTGGTGATTGCCATTTCCACGGCAAAAGGTATCCTTTTTAAGGGGGTAAGATTTGTTTCGTCGAAAAAAGACCTTTTTTCATGAATTTTTTTAGAAAAAATTATTACTGTAGGTTTATTTGATTTATTATTATATGAAAGTACAACATTTGAAGAATACTTAAAAAAAATTTTGTTCAAAAATAGCGAGGAATAACGGATTTATCGTAGATCTCCGCAGGCGCCTCGAAAAAAGTTTTTGTGCGGTGACCAGCCTACAGCATCACTGGATCATTTGAAACCAAAAAATCAAAATGCTTTATCCAGTTTATTACTTTATCTTTCAATTGACGTCGAGTTTTTTTTAATTTTTCAATCAAAACATATATTATTATTGACAATGAAAATATTGATATATACGCCAGACGCCAGTACATAATTATTAATTTGTTTTAAAGTAAATTTAATTTATTATTGACACAACTCATTAGTTTTTAACTAATAAATTGAAAAGTTTTAATAAAAAACAAACTTGAAAGAAACCACAAACATCTATTGTCAATAATAATATATGTTTTATTTATGTCTAATTTATCGATTTTTACGCAAGTGGGAGAGGTAATGTGTACAAAAAAATAAAAAATAATTGTAAATAAAAATTAAAATCAAAATCTTAAAACCAGGCGAGACGCCAGCGCGTTGACCGTAGGGCCAACACACTTATATTTCGAGCGAACATAATACACGGTTATATTGAATACACAAATTTTCAAAGTTAATTATCTTTGTAATTAAGGCCTATGAGATCAAATTGTTGGACATGTGTCTTTTTATTTTTACTCTAGTTTGACATACCACAAGCTCATTGAAATTCTCATGGACCGTGCTGTTGCTTCCCCTTGTTAGTAAACTGTTTACAAATAAATTTTCAGATTTTATAAAGTAGTTGCAACGTGGATCGATTTTGTACAAAAATAAAGCCGCCCCCGCGCCAAACGCTAACGAAACTAGCTGACTGACTACAGTTTACAATATCTCTACACCACAAATGTGACGTAATATAAAAAAATCAGCCTTTATAAAGTAGTTACAATATTTTGTCGCTCACCTCTTGGACTATTATTAGTGTACTCGAGTTAATAAAATTTGCCTAGATACAAACTAGTTCTGTCTGTGCTTCCCAATGAATATGAGTGTACATAATATGGGTGTGTACACTTATACATGTGTATATTTACTCAAAGTTATTAAAATGCATGCGTGTATGTTCTGTAAACAATTTAGTCAAGTATGTATGAATTCATGTGTTCTCCATTACGGAGAGTTTAATTTCTATAACGCTTATTAAATTCTCGTTCGTTTTTTGTAACATAGGCTATTCTGAATTATGTTCTTTATTAATTTTTTTGCACGTTATAATATTTTTAATTTAGAATGTAATAAAATCTGATTTTTGAATATAACAAAAACCGTTTACAATAAAAAATTCAATTATATTTTGAAGTATGCAGACACTTTTTATGGAATAGTTTTTTATTTTATGGATTTCGAGTACGTATTTTCAAATCTTATAAAAAAACAAAACAATTTTTTTGTCTTTACTTGTATAGAAATAATAATTTACTAATTTAGCTCAAGCTGATGGACTAAATTTAAAACTTTATATTGTTTCAAAATATGTTACTTACAATCAGTGCCGGATTAAGTCAGCCTGTAGCAAATGTTATAAAGAGGCCATTGGCAGTGGCGTCGCTAGGAGGGGAGGGTGACACCCAGGGCGGAAATCTATAGTACCCCCCCCCCCCCTGGATAAATGTCAATAGGATTTATTTTTTGTACATTAGGCAAGTGTTCTGAATGAAAATTTTTATTTATTGTAATACCATCGAAAAATCGTGCCCGAGAAAATGACAGATTCTGATTGTACTAACTTCAAAACGTAAAGAAAAGTTAATTTCCGCATGGCGGCTGTGCGTGTGTCTGGATGTAGAATTTTCTTTTGTTCACGATAACTACTGTAAAAATGCACCGATCTGAATTATTTTTGGGGAAAATGTTTGTCTCAGTTCTCCATACCGATATTTTAACAGAATATCGATTTCGTTTCATAAGATTTTAATTTTTAGATTAAAGTTTTCAATTCAGGATTTTAATGGGATTCCAGGCTGCGGTTTAAGCAAATCTAATATATTTTCTAGTCCACGATAATTAGATTAAAATTCGCCAAATAGAAGAAAAAAAATTAAAAAACGTGGAAGAAACATCCCCTTTCACGTAAAAAACTACCCCCGCAATGAAATTTATCCCAGTTTTTCTCATATTTCATACGAACCATTGTTCAGAGAAAAAAATATAAAAGGAATTAAAGATTCTACATGAAATACTGCACCTGTGTGAAGTTAGCACCGCAAGTTTCGAAAAATAAAAAATAAAATAGAGTTCCGGATAGCACTCAAAGAGTTCTGGAGTTCTTTTATATTTTGAAAAAGAGGTCTGTCAACTTAACCCCCCAAAAACGTTTTTTCAAAATGGGGTGCTAACTTCACGCAGCACCGCAAACTCAAAAAATTCAATTTATTTTTAGAGTTCTGAAGAGCACTCAAAGAGTTCTGGAGTTCTCTTATATTTTTAAAAAGAGTTCTGGCAATTGAACCCCCCAAAAACGGGTTTTGAAAATACAGTTTTAAAATTACACAGAACAACAATCACGAACAAACAATACTTTTTTGGGATAACACTGCATGTTCCCGTAAGTTAAAAAATAGTTCTATCAATTTAAACACCCCCTCCCCACGAAAATTTTTTTTTTTACAAAAACAGTATACTTTCAGCATTGACATAATTTCACTATTGTAATTTCTGTTTAGAGTTCTGTATAGCACTCTTGAAAATAAACATATTTTCTCATTAACCCTTTCCTGACAAACGAACATATAAAAAAATAGTCAAATAATTAATATTTCAAAATTATTTAAAAAATATTTCTTTAAAGTTCTGAGATTTCTGTTTAGAGTTCTGAATAGCACTCTTGAAAATGAACAAATTTTGAAATATTAATAATTTGAATAACTTTTTATTTGTTCATTTGCCAGGAAAGAGTTAAAAAGTTATTATGTGTATTTTCAAGAGTGCTATTCAGAACTCTAAACAGAAATCTTAAAACTTTATTGAAATATTTTTAAATAATTTTGAAATATTAATAAATTGAATTATTTTTTATCTATTCGTTTGCGAGGAAAGGCTTAATGAGCGAATTTGTTCATTTTCAAGAGTGCTATTCAGAACTCTAAACAAAAATCTCAAAACATTAAAAAAATATTTTTTTAATAATTTTGAAAAATTAATAATTTGAATAAGTTTTTATCTATTCGTTTGTCAAGAAAGATTTAATGAGTAATTATGTTCATTTTCAAGAGTGCTATTCAGAACTCTAACTAGAAATCTCAAAACTTTAAAGTTATATTTTTTTAATAATTTTGAAATATAAATAAATTGAATAAGTTTTTATTTGTTCGTTTGCCAGTAAAGGGATAATGAGCGAATTTGTTCATTCTCATGAGTGCTATTCAGAACTCAAAACAGAAATCTCAGAACTTTAAAGAATTATTTTTTAAATAATTTTGGAATATTAATAAATTGAATAACTATTTATTTTTTCGTTAGCCAGGAAAAGGTTAATGGGAAAATTTGTTCATTCTCAAGAGTGCTATTCAGAACTCTAAATAGAAATCTCAAAACTTTAAAGTTATATTTTTTTTATAATTTTGAAATATTAATAATTTGCATATTTTTTTATATGTTCGTTTGTCAGGAAAGAGTTAAGGAGTTTTTATGTTCATTCGCTTGAGTGCTATACAGAACTCTAAACAGAACCCTCAAAACTTTATGGAAATTTAAAAAAAAAATTTGAAATATTAATTATTTGACTATTTTTTTATATGTTCGTTTGTCAGGAAAGGGTTAATGAGAAAATATGTTTATTTTCAAGAGTGCTATACAGAACTCTAAATAGAAATTACAATAGTGAAATTATGTCAATGCTGAAAGTATACTGTTTTTGTAAAAAAAAAAAATTTCGTGGGGAGGGGGTGTTTAAATTGATAGAACTATTTTTTAACTTACGGGAACTCCTCAGCACATGCAGTGTTATCCCAAAAAAGTATTGTTTGTTCGTGATTGTTGTTCTGTGTAATTTTAAAACTGTATTTTCAAAACCCGTTTTTGGGGGGTTCAATTGCCAGAACTCTTTTTAAAAATATAAGAGAACTCCAGAACTCTTTGAGTGCTCTTCAGAACTCTAAAAATAAATTGAATTTTTTGAGTTTGCGGTGCTGCGTGAAGTTAGCACCCCATTTTGAAAAAACGTTTTTGGGGGGTTAAATTGACAGACCTCTTTTTCAAAATATAAAAGAACTCCAGAACTCTTTGAGTGCTATCCGGAACTCTATTTTATTTTTTATTTTTCGAAACTTGCGGTGCTAACTTCACACAGGTAAATACTGCGTAAAAAATGTTCTGTGTTCGATTCAGCTAGTTAATTAATTAATTAGAAATTATGTAATTTAAATGCTTACACAGTATTGTTCTCACAATTTGTGAAAATGAAGCGGAAACCTATAAAGTATTGGAATACACTATTCTATGATGTAATGTAACCTGCAGGTCACGGCAATTGTAGGTACTGTAATTGTGTGGTAACATGAAATATGCATTAATAAAAATTGATTTTTTAAATAAATTTCTTGTAGTAATTGTATTAATATGTAAGTACAATGTTATGTAAACAATTCATAAAAAAATGTTTACTTATAATAAGTACATTTGTACATGTTATAATCTATTTACGTGTTTTGATTTTTTGTAATAAATTTCTATACACGTTTGGTAAATATGATTTGTTACGTTCTTATACGATTGTATGTAGTATGAAAAAATATTAATATTTATTTTTAATTCGACATTTTGATGGAAATATTCATTTTGACTATTTCCTATGTGGATCTCTCTGTCTAGATGTTTGTCTGTTTTGCTTCCTCGCAATATCGAAGATACGAGAAGCTATGTGCTCGTTTCAGATTGAGAAAAAATTGAATTCAAAATTTTAAATTGATTTATCCGTTTCACGTCAAGGCAAACACTTTTCGTTCCGTGTCTGTCTGTCTGTCTGTCCGTGTGTCCGTCTGTCCCCTGAATCCTTGTCACACGCATAACTCATGAACCACTGAACCGATATTATTGAAACTTGGTCGGATGGTTGGGTCTGGCTTGAGGACGGTCCCATTTTTTAATAGACGATTTAACTCAAAAACGACAAAATATAAAGTATGAAATTTTGATATTAAGGATAAATTTTTCTCTATAACAAAAACTTCCTTTTTTTAACTTCCCAACTGGAAGTTATTGCAATCGGTCCGAAAATCCAAATCATAAATTACAACATATTTGTATGTTTCAAGATCACTATAGTATATTTACACTATTTTCAGAAAGATGTCTGTGTGTGTGTATGTACGTATGTGCGTGTCATTTTTTACATACACGAAATCTCGTAAATAAAAACTGCTACTGACTTAATTGGGGTGCCAATCGAAGCGTCTTGACGTGATTATGATCTGAAAGAAAGGATTTTAATAAATTCAACCCCCAAGGGGGTAAAAAGGGGTGTAAAATTTTTTTTTGTCGGATTTATTTGAAACTTAGCATAAATATTCTACAATATAAATAATGAAACATGTATTTCAGTATTTTTTTGTTATACGTGCCTAAACAGCCATTGAAGGGGTGAAAGGTGACAACCACACTCAAAATTTGAATTTGATATACTAACTAGCTGCTACCCGCGACTTCGCTCGCGTGGATTTCGAAACCCTTCATATGTGACAGGGGGTAAAATATTAAATTTATCTTATTTTTAGTTTTCTTTAATTATACAAAATCGTAAATGTGTCGGCTCCTATGCGAGATAGAGGGGTTTTTCCGCCCTAAAACCCCCGCCCCCGTGGTATTTTTCCCGCTGGATCGAATAAAACCACTTACAACCCTTCATATGTAACGGGTAAAATATTAATTACTAAAAAAAAATAAAAATTTTCCTCCCCCTTGCAATTCCTTAGGGGTTGAATTTTCGAGAAACGAAATAGCCTTAATCCGTCCTCGGGATGTAAGCCATCTCACTGCCAAATTTCATCAAAATCGGTAAAGCAGTTTAGTCGTGAACAGGTAACAAATAGACAGACTGAGAGATACACTTTCGCATTTATAATATAAGTCGCGACTCCTATGTAAGATAAGGGGTTGTTTTGTCCCCCTAATAATCCCTCTTCCGTAGTATTTTTGCCCGCCAGATCGAATGTAATCAATTACAACTCTTCATATGTGACAGGGGGTAAAATATAAAATTTTTCTTATTTTTAGTTTTCTTTCATTATACAAAATCGTAAATATCTCGGCTCCTATGCGAGATAGAGGGTTGTTTTGCCCCCTAAAACCTACGCCCCCGTGGTATTTTTCCCGCCGGATCGAATAAAACCACTTACAACCCTTCATATGTATCGGGGGGTAAAATAATAATTACTAAAAAAAATTAAAAAATTTCCACCCCCTTGCAATTTCTTAGGGGTTGAATTTTTAAGATACGAAATAGCCTATGTCCGTCCTCGGGATGCAAGCTATCTCACTGCCAAATTTCATCAAAATCGGTAAAGCGGTTTAGCCGTGAAAAGGTAACAAACAGAAAACAGACAGACAAACACACTTTCGCATTTATAATATTAGTATGGATATCGTAAAATGTCCAAATATTACTTTACTTAATATTTTATTAACTAATTAAAATTTGAACAATAAAACTTAAATTTTTCGAAAAATTGTTCATTCGAAGAATTTTGATTCAAAAAATTGTGATTCGAAAAATTGTGTTTCGAAAAATTTACACCAAACCTAATAATTAATTTCGATATTTTACCTTTCATAGAAGTGAAATGTTTCTTCATATTTAAATTTTCAATCAATATAGGCATTTCAAAATATTTAATTGTTAATATGTGTCAAAAATCATTTAATTGTTCGACAAAATATTTTAAAGAGACATAATCATAGTAACCTAAATTAATAAAATAAAATATTGAAACCGTAAATTATAAAATTCCGTATTCCATGGCTAGGTACTATGTTTTTATATACCTAAATTATAACATACCTGGTTAAATTATTTCTATATCGTCCCCTCCAAGGCAAAGTATCGTAAGATACACTTTTTGCGAAATTGAGTTATCGATTCTAAAAATCTCATATATAAGCGACAAAATTCTCTTTTCCGCTAAAAAATCTGTTAAAACTTTTATCGTATTCCTCCAGACAATGTATTCTAAGCACCGATATCTGTTTTATGAAATATCGTAACCAACAATAATATAGTATCGTAACCAGTGACGTAGCTAGCCCTGAGTGGATCCTGACTGGCCTATATGGTAGGTACTTTCCCGCGACGGAATAATATAGTGCTGTGACGGAGTGCTTTCTTATTTATTCATTAGAGCTGGGCTTTTATCAATTTTAATTTTATTAATTTTAAGATATTTTAGAAAAATCGTACCTGTTAAAACTTTATTGCACAAACTAAATATGGTTTATCTATGAGGTTTTTTCAATATAATTTTTACCCTCAATAACTCAATTTGGTTGATATTGAAGTATGATGTAGAACAGTGCTTCCTAAACTTTTCCTACGACAGAACACTTCACAAATCCTGAAATTTTAATGGAACGTCTTGGTTATTTTGTAAGTAATATATAAAATAAGGAAAAAAGTAAATTTAAATCAGTCAAGCATGTTTGAACTTCTCGCAGCATTTAAAAACATTGAATATTAACTTTGATATTTTTTACGCTTAAACTGATAAGACATACGTTATATATCGTAGTACAGGTATTCCTCGACTTACAACCGAGATAGGTTTCTAAACATCGATCGTAAATAGAATAAGTTGTAAGTTAACACGTACAATATGTACATATTTTTGCTTTGGACGTTTTCCTTGATGTGAAGCGAATCGCATTTTCTATACATAACAAACAGTTGCGGGTTCCCAAAAATATCTACATAAATAATAATAAATTACATTTTTGGGAAATTCCCGGAACTGTTTGTTTCATTTATGTAATATGTGCATGTAAGAAAGAGACAAAGACAATTATAAGTCGAGGATTACCTGTATATTTGTTTACGATGCGTTTTCAACTCTTGTCGTATGAAAATATATTGCATACTAAATACATATTATGACATTTGTTTCTGATATGACAACGACAAAAAATTATTTTATGACTTCTGGTACATGTATTGTATTACATCATGTACTTACATGATTTGAACATTTTATGAATATTAAAAATAATTTCATTTTTGGTTTTTCTGCTCGTGTCTTTCAAAAATTCATCAATGTGTCTATATAAATACATTATTAGCTCTTGTAGATACTCGTACACCCTTTGTACAATTAATTAATTAATTACAATCAAATATAGGTCTTGTCAATTGAATGAAGCTTTCGTAACAATTTGCAATAAATCAACATCTTGTTTTAATTTTGTAAATGTACATTTTAGGTTAGTACATTGGGTAAAGATGACAGATATACACGATATACAGTTTCAAACAACAATTAAAATAATATCATTTAAAATTACAATGTTAATTTGAAATTATATAAATTCTTCTGATATTTATGATTACAAATAAATATAATAAAATACCTATACCTATGAAAGTAAAAATATTGATAATTCAATGACTTAAGATTTAAAAAATGTCATTATATACCTACTTAATTTTTATTTGTACCGGGAACACATATCTATCGCCGAATGTTGGTCGAATTGTGTCCGAATGCTGTAATTGTTTGTCTTCAATTTTTTTGTCAAATTTATTTATGAAAATTTAAATTATTTATTACATTAGAGTTGTGCATATTTTTTCGTTCGTTATGCTCTTTATATTTCTTTTTTGTTATATTTTATTGTTCACTTCAAAATTTTAAATGGCCACTGACATTTAAAATTTTTAAAAATAATCAATAAAATATAATGTATCCATAGTTACGACATTTGCAATTAATTTAGTAAATGCTTAAAGCGCATTATATGTAAACGTATTTTATTTATTTTCTCCTCTTTAACATATCTTTTTCAAAAATCAGACACGGGTTCATGGTTGCCAATTAACCAAAGTATTTGAAAAAAATTAAAAAAATCTAATATCGGTTTTCGTTTCGATACTTTTTTACATCAAAACTTTTTTTTTCCTTTTTTTTTCATTTTTTTTAAATCTGAAATTTGAACCTTACATTATATCACCCAAGGAATATAAAAAAAATAATAAAAAAATTCTAACTTTTTTTTTGAAAAATTGGGGGCCCCTTGTCACCCCATTTATGAACTTTTTCAAAAAAGGCCCACTAGTTGTTATTTTTTACCCCCAAGGAATGTATATACCAAATTTCAAGTTTCTCCGATGAGTGGAAATGGTCAAAAAAATGATTATCAGTGAGTGAGTGAGTGAGTGAGGACACTTCGTTATATATAGTAGATAAATAAATCTATAATTCATGTTGCCTTGGAAACAAATGCAATTAAATTTAAATTGTCAGATTAGTTATTATAAAAACAAATGAAATTTAATTCAAATTGTCAAATTAGTTATTCTAAAAACGTGTGTTATATTATTGACATTAGGATATTAGAAAACTTATATTCATAATACAAAGGTGAGTTTTATTTCTGACCAATTCCATTTAAATTTTTCATAAATATATTTAAAAAAATCACATAAACTATATGGAATCAATAAATAATCAGTATTCAAGTATTTATAATCATACCGTATTGGAAAGTTGATTGTGTGGACCTAAAGGGTCTCACCCCAACCCAAGGCTTGTTTCATATTATTATTAAATTTTCCTTACTTATAACACACCGCGATATTTATTTATTTATATGTTTGTGGCAACGAATCGAGTATATATGTATATCAATACAATTTGAAAACACAGTGTCAGCGAGAGTTAAGTTATAACCGAAACATTACGTTTCCATAGCACATTTTTTTAAATACCATATTTGTCATTACTGTCAATTAAGAATATTTTTAATTCTTATATCTTAGACTAAGAAAGAAATAGAACAAAATCTAATTAATTTTATAATTTTTATAAACGAAATTAAAAATGGTATATTTACATAAACTATTTTATTTTTTTCTTTGTATAATATGCATAACTAAAAACTCAAAAATAAAAATAAACTTTTTTTTTAAAATAATTTGCCTTTTAAAAACCAACTAAAAAGCAGAAAATAAAATTCAGTTAGACTCTTTTCGTACTAAACATTGCAACTTTTTTTTTAAAGGCAATATTTAGTACGAAAAGAGTCTAACTGAATTTTATTTTCTGCTTTTTAGTTGGTTTTTAAAAGGCAAATTATTTTTAAAAAAAGTTTATTTTATATTAATATCAAAAATATCGTTTTAATAAGCATAAACATGTAAAATCCATTTCATGGACACGCCCATTAGTTACTTATTAACATGTCTTTTGTAGTCGTTTTAGTTTCCTCTTCATTCGTATATAAAATGATTCATATAAAACAGATGTAAAAACATTTAAATAATATTAGTATTATTTTTCTTTAATCCTAATTTTTATTGCCTTTTTAATGTTACCATCTGTTTTGAAGTAGGTACTTGTATTGTAGTATCTATCTATAAAATATTTGATTGTAGTTATTTACTTTTCTTCATATTAAAATCTTGGGTAATAAAATTTTAGCGATCACGTGTTACGATATTTTTAATAATATTGTATTCCAATTATTAAAATTTATGTTGGCGACGCTTCATGCAATATTCATCGATTATTGTCGATAAGTTAGTAATAGGGGAGCGTATGTTTATGTAACGACTGGCAATTGTTCCAATGCAATACACTGTTCCAGTGGCGTAGTAAGAAAAATTTTCGGGGGGGGGGGGGGGGATAAGTTTGGTATTCCCAAAATATGTTAAATTATTATTAGAGTTTCTAATCGAATAATTTAAAATTTTATTTTTATTGAATTTTATAATTAAAAAAAAAAAAAAGGTCTCACAATTGAAGAGTGAAATTATTCTTGAAACCTTTTTTTTTTAGTTATAATTAACTACAGTTAACCATATGATTAAAAAAAGATCATTCAATTCAAAATTCTTATACTTATTTCGCATTTTAATAACATTGAATATTTCAGGGGGGGTTATTGTCACAAAAAAGGTAATTTAATTCAAAATTGTAATGCTAATTTCATATATTTTAAAATTTCGGGGGGGGGGGGGGTCGACCCCTACCCCCCCCCGTTCCTACGCCACTGCACTGTTCGATCTTTATCAGTGTTTCTCAACCGGAGTTCTGCGTGTGCAAATTTTAGCTAATTATGTATAACATTTAATTGCATTATTATTGCAACACAAGATTCGACTCGATATGGTCTAGTGGTTACATAGATTTCTTGGAAAATATATAGCGGATGTTTTTTTAAGACTTTTCAGAAAAAGAATTTTCGACAATAGTTTCATGGTTTCAAGGCTCGGACGCTAAATATGGGCATAGAAATATCACCTTTTTCAAATCTAAACCCATATTTTTTGTTGCAGATTATGAGAAAAAATAAACAACTTTTATCTGAAACATTTTTTAAAACAATTTTTTACTCGAAAACTATTAATTTTTAAAAATAATTGTAAAATATTTATTTATTTGCAATTGATTTTTTAAAGGGACATTTTTTATTCAATAATCAATTGTTAAAATAACAGAATATCTACTAATCCATACTAATATTATAAATGATGAGAAAGTGTGTCTGTCTGTTTGTAACCTTTTTACAGCTGAACCGCTAAACTGATTTTGATGAAATTTGGCAGGAAGATAGCTTGCATCCTGAGGAAGAACATAGGCTACTTTTTATCCCGAAAAATTTATTAGATTAAAAAAATAGGTGTGTGGCATATATACACATTATAAGGCGGCACTTTACATGGTGATACGAGACAAATATTTGTACAATTATACCAATGTGTAGATGATCATATTGGCTTAGTTTACTATGTATTGCCAAACAGTCGGTTTTTGAGCGCGCATCAAAGGGTTTCAATACGCAAATATCTGTCTTTACCCTCCCCACACCTGGCTTTGTCAATTAGTCCAATTCTTATAAATATAAAACACTAGCTGCTACCCGCGGCTTCGCTCGCGTGGATTTCGAATGTCCATTTTACAAATATTCAAATGTGAGTTTTATTAAACATACCTCATATAATCGATCCTGCATCTAAAAAATAAATGTGAGAAAACTGAATTGTAGTGAAATTTTAAACTTAGCTCATTGAGTTTAACTGTTGAAATTAATAAACATTAATTATATATTGTTCACCCAAAGGATTTTTTTATTTTCATAATCCATATCCACTATAGTATTATGTCGATATTAGAACTGTCACTTAGCACGCATCAAAACCATCTACAAAATCAAGTATCGTGTGAAGCCAACACACATTGAAACCATGACAACAATCCAGCGCCAAAACACGCTTGAAAACCAGCATTGAATCTAGCAAACAAACCAGCAGGGGTTGTTTTTTCGGGATTCGAAGTAGCCTATGTCCTTTCTCAGAGTGCATGCTATCTCCCTGTCAAATTTCATCAAGATCGGTTTAGTGGTTTAGCCGTGAAAAGATAACAAACAGACAGACAAAGAGACAGACAAACACACTTTCGCATTTATAATATTAGTATGGATAATCGTTATAATAATTTTTTTTTAAATAATTCAGATCGGTGCATTTTACAGTAGTTATCGTGAACGATAAAAAAATCTACATCCAGGACACACAGACACACGCACAGCCGCCATGCGGAAATTAACTTTTCTTTACGTTTTGATGTTAGTACAATCAGAATTTTCATCGGACACGATTTTTCGATGGTATTACTAATACTTGCATTTCTTTCAGAACATGGAAGTAAAAACATTATTTAATTAAAGGAGTCAGAGTCGGTACCTTTTTACCGACTCCGACTCCACAGCCCAGTTTTTAATAGCGATTTTACTTCCATGTTCTAAAAGAAACAACCATGATGATTCGTCAGCTAGTGTTTATATATCTGTATCTTCTCCATACAAATATTTAATTAAGTTGCAACAATGAATACAAATAGTGATTTAACACTACACATAACATAACATAGCTCTGCATTTGTTTAATCTTATATTCACATCAACGTTACTTCATGAATAGCGCAGACATATTGCATAAATCTGTTTATAAATGTATTATAACTGCATCCACTAATGCATTAGTGGATGCAGTAAGTATGCAGTCATTTAATTACCAAAGTCTACAAATATAGTTTGTTTTTACTTCCATGTTCTGAAAGAAATGGAAGTATTGTAATACCATCGAAAAATCGTGTCCGAGAAAATGACAAATTCTGATTGTACTAACTTCAAAACGTAAAGAAAAGTTAATTTCCGCATGGCGGCTGTGCGTGTGTTTGTGTGTCAGGATGTAGATTTTTTTTTCGTTCACCATAATTACTGTAAAAATGTACCGATCTGAATTATTTTTGGGGAAAATGTTTGTCTCAGTGAGTACTCTAGACCTATTTTGGTGCTAATCGGATTAGGGGTTTTGGAAATATTCTAAATTTTGTAACTATTTTCCTCTAAAGAGTGAACATTGCGAGTATTATCTCACTAATTTTGATAAGATTTGGTACATTTGCAGTTCAATTGAATCTAAGGGACATTTATTATTTGTACGTGCCCAAACAGCCATTAAAGGGGTGAAAAACACACGTAAAATTTGAATTTTAAATACTAATTAATACGTCATTAATTCATTTTGCCTTGGAAACAAATGCAACTAAATTAGGATTGTCAAATTAGTTGTTCTACGAATGTGTATTATGTTTTTGACATTATATATTTATATACAAATGGCAATAACTGCTGTAACCGTCGTAAGTATATATGTATGTTTTTTATGTATTACGAAATTTATATTCATAGTAGTAGATTATATTAAGAAAATATTTTTCAAAAAATTGATATTTAAAAATTATTTAAAAAGATAGAAAGAACATGGAAGTCATGTATGGTTCTCCATACCGATATTTGTTATCTGAAAGGATTTAGTTGAATATTTAAGAGACACCGATCTATGTAAATGGTTTGGAATGAATTCCGCCGCAAGCGAGTGTAAGTCGACATTCTCCCAATTTCCGTAACCCTCTTCACTTCCATGTTAACAATGCACACGTTCTATGACCGTGTAGTTGTGCTAATTTCCGTTAAAAGGAAAACAAAGCCTTTGTACATTAAGAACAATATTTTGCTGGCTCCGAGCGACTCACTATTGATTATCAAACGTGTTATTTAAAACGTAACCGCTAACCTGTCAGTGTTTAACGTTGCTTGAAGACTGCGTAATTGAAAAACGGTGCTGAAGATCGTTTGAGTTTACATTTCTTATATCCATGTATATGAAATATTATGTACAGTCACCTGCATTAATGGTCTTGCAGTTTGTATTCATTTTCGTTTATCACAAACTTAGTAGGCTCCTCCCATTTGTGCAATTATAATATTTAAATCATTTCTCCATGTATCAAACAAAGACAAATATTTAGAAATTCATTTGCTAGATAAAGAACTACTCTTCGTTTATAATATATAGGTACTCATATATATTTGTGCAATTAAATTATTATGTAATCTATTGAAAATTGTATACGTAAATTTTGTGGCAATAAATATTTGATATTCTGAATTTTAGTATTTAAATATATTAAACTTGATAGAAAAAGATAACCGATGATGTTTGTCTTTAAATTTGGAATCTGTTGTAAACGATTCTAGCCTTTAGGGTGCCAGACGAGTTCTGCAGGCGACTGTACATATTAGGGTGTTTTATTTTTTCGGTCCCGCAGGCCTATGTTTTAGCTTTGGATTAAAAGTTAACTGTCCCAAAATTTCAGACTCATAGATCAAACCTGTGGACAGCGCAAACCGAGTCTTTTTTCCATTTGATTAACATGGGAAAAATTACTTTTTTACTTACGCGTGAATATCTCGTTGAAAAAATTTTTTTTTTAATTTCTCAGGGGAATATTTTGTAGAGAATTAAGTGTTCAATTCATAAATCCAATAAATTTTAAGAAATGTTTGTTTAAAAATTATCATAAAAATTGGATTTTACTTTTTATGATAATGTTTAAACGAACATATCTTTAAAAATATTCGATCTATGAATTGAGCACTTGGGAAAAAGACTCGGTTTGCGCCGTCCACAGGTTTGATCTGAGTCTGAAATTTTGGGACAATTAACTTTTGATCCAAAGCTAAAACATAGGCCGGCGGGACCGAAAAAATAAAAATAAATAATAAATGAAGCCGATTTTTTTCGAATTCCGGATTTTGATGGAATTAGCCATTTTGACTTTCCCTTAATCCATTCTGACTACTTTCGCCTTGATGTCTGTGTGTCTGTCGGTAAGATTTATGAAATTTTATATAGATATAACATCCTGTATATAACAACAAATGTAGTTCTTCTAAATTAATAACAAATGTAATTGTTTATTTTAAAAGTGGCTTAACTCTATTTGTGGTAAAAAACACATATTATTCATTTAATAATTGAGTTTATTTTAATAGTAATTATAAATTGAACTCCCTTAGAAACACTTAATCAATGTGGCACATTGATATCTTACACGTATATTTTTAATTTTATTGAAACGCAAACTCTTTAATATCTCAGTTTAAACATAAATGGAGTTAGGCCACTTTCAAAATAAACGGCTCATATATTATTATGTTTTATAATCTATTTTAATAACCTTTTTTGTATTGAATTCATTTGATTATTTTGCAATGTAAATATAATAATTAATTTAATTTCTCATCATCAATAAAAACGATATGATTTATTAAATGGAATTATTCAACACAAATTGATTATTATAATTTTAACCTTTGTTTATGTTGTGCGGAAATTGCAATTCATATTCTTGTTAACTATAAATTAAATATATTTATAAATAAACTAATCATTCAATCAATTGACTCTGAATTTTTTTATGTGCAAGCTGGATATATTTGGGTCGTTATCTTTTACAAACGTTTCATTACATATAACAGTGGATATTTTTTTGAAGCGCCTTGAGGCTAACTTTGGCAGATATAACGATTGAAACAATGAAAAACTATATGCAATGCGTTGAAACATTTTCGTAAAAATAAATAAATTAAATTAAGAAACCAGAGACCAATTTTCTAGCTTCAGTCCGGTTAACAATAACCTTTGTTTAAACATATAGGGAGGGGGTGGGTGAGCTGACAGGTTTCTAGTCCTAGGGATCGGAGCTAAGGGAAGGGGGAGCAAAAAAAGTAATTGATTGCTATTTACGAATTGAAATTTTTAATTGAAAAACTTAAAAAAACGGTCATTCAAACATTCCTATGAAACCCGGTCGAAAAAAAAATTCTTAGAGGGCCTGCCAACAATTCTAATTTGGGGGATGATTGTGGGGGCCATGTTCTCACGATTTTAAACATTGTTACGTGGATAGCTGAACTACGAAAAAATGTTGTACCCACGCAAAAAATTTGTGACAACTCAAAAATGAAGTTTTCAAGACATAGAAATAAATGAAATTATAACAATTTAAATCAAAATTGTGAAGGTAATATAGGAAAAGGGCTGTCACACAGTATTTAATTTAAATATTTCTGTATTCGTGTAAGGTTAAGAAATGATAATTATTAAAACGGTAGGTATTTAAAAAAAATAATAAAAAATATATTGGAAAGCTATAGTGTTATTTATGTCTGCCAGTTGATGTACAAAAATGACATTTTTTTAGAAGAAATGTATAAGGTCATGGAGG
The DNA here is from genome assembly GCA_961205875.1 of Sialis fuliginosa. Classification (NCBI taxonomy): domain Eukaryota; kingdom Metazoa; phylum Arthropoda; class Insecta; order Megaloptera; family Sialidae; genus Sialis; species Sialis fuliginosa. The sequence continues at coordinate 504,044 of OY540814.1, read as the reverse complement.
CAAATAAAACCCACCTTAATTAGAAATGCTATATTTCAGGTAATACGTTATTTATATTAAAAAGGCTATGTTAATGGTAAACTTTGGTTTATTATTAATCTAAAAAAGTATGAAAACCAACTTTTCTTAAATGATTTTTTCATTTTTAAGACATCTTAAAAAAAAGTAACTTGGGCCTTATTAAACTATGGTGGTATAATAAGGCTACTTAACTAAATTAAACAATTTCAGATAATTATAAAGTTATTTTGTATGGGAAATATGTTTTAATCAACATTTGGCGTAATGTTTGTTTAATTACAGCTAATAAATAAACAATTAAAAATTTTATTTGTGCGTCTTTAAAACTAATATTTTTTAGTAAAATTTTATAAAAATTAAATGGCAATTTATCTAAACACGATCGGTTTTTATTTAAATTGTTGAATAATGAACTACCTTTGGTGAATTTAGCACGAGGAAGCACTGTGCATTTACTTGGCAGATGTTTTTTGAGATGTGACATTTTTTTTGCGTGGGTGCGCGGTATACGTTCACTAAAATATCAAACAAAGAAACTAGTTTATTGATTTTTGAGATTGTGCTTGAGATATGTTATGTATTGATAAATATATACATTTATAGCTCATTTAATGTACTCTTTTGTGTATTAGTATTGACGGGACATACGTTTGAAATTGCAAAAATTGAATTGAAGTAGCCGAAATAAGAAGAGCCGGTGCGGAAAATCCAATCGTTCAGAATAATTTATGAGTAGAACGTTTATATCGTTTCATGTCGTATTTTTGGGGAACTTAAGAAAGCGTATCAGTAGCGTAACTGAATCCATTCTATTTCTCCTCCTGCTGTTACCGGGAGCTTGCTTCTGTGCGAATCGTCATTTATTATTTTGTCATATTTGTGTAAAAATATATATATGTCAAGTGAGATATCTATTTCTGTCTTTAGGGGGAGGAAGATATATTGAAAAAACATCTGCCAAGTAAATGCACAGTGCTTCCTCGTGCTGAATTCACTAAAACCGATAGTGTTCAGATAAATTGCCTGGCATTGGTTAACCATTTAATTTTTATACAAATACTAAAAAATCTAAGTTCGAAATTTTTCTTAAAACGCACCTTAATATTTTTTCATATATTTTTAATTTTGTGACAATTTCAATCTAAATCTAAATTTATGCAAATGTCAAAATGACATTTAAAACGTCAAAGTGACATTTAAAACGTCAAAATGACATTTAATATATCCAATCAAATATCAATTTAGAAAAACAAAACACGAATTTTTAAAATAAATTGAGATAAATGTTTGTAAAGGAATATTTTACAGCAAACGTTGTAGACCCATATTATAGGAAATTTAATGCTCTACAAAAAATATTCTATAAAATTTTCTCGTAACATGTGTCGTTCTTGAGATATCTTGAAAAAAGAAATATTTTGGGGTGTCACCCCTCCCCCTTACACACAATTTTGATGATTTTGAAATGGGACCGTCCTCAAACCAAACCCAACCATCCGACCAAGTTTCAATAATATCGGTTCAGTGGTTCATGAGTTATGCGTGTGACAAGGATTCAGGGGACAGACGGACGGACGGACGGACGGACGGACGGACAGACAGACAGACAGACACGGAACGAAAAGTGTTTATCTTGACGTGAAACGGATAAATCAATTTAAAATTTTGAAATTGGAGAACATTTTTTTTGTCTCAATCTGAAACGATCACATAGCTACTCGTATCTTCGATATTGCGAGGAAGCAATATAAATGTACGGCAATTTTTGATTTCTTACATTGAATAAACAATTTGGTTAAAATTAATATTCTACGTTTACATGATAATATTTGGTTTACGTCTGATATTATAAAGGAGCTAGTAAAATTTGTTAGCTAGCAATTACTTTCAAATGGGGTATTAATTCTGTACTAGTATTTATAGATTAGCTATGGAATTTAGAGCAGTGACACTTCAACTAATTGTAACACAGTTGGCATCTTTCAACGTACAAAATAATTTTCATAATATCAGCACTGTTTTAATACCGTTGGTATTTACTTACTGCAACGCGTGCGCAAAACTTGTCCAAGTATTCAACAAACTCTAAAATAACTGTCATATAAGTTTGATATCTCATTTGAAAGTGCTTGCTAGCTAGCAAATTTTGCTAGCTCGTTTATAATACCGGACATTAAAATACTAAATAATCTACAATAATATTATAAATAATACGACAGTACGGCTAAACTGCTAAACCGATTTTGATGAAATTTGAGAACGACACATGTTACGTGAAAATTTTATAGAATATTTTTTGTAGAGCATTAACTTTCCTATAATATGGGTCTACAACGTTTGTTGTAAAATATTCCCTTACAAAGATTTATCTCAATTTATTTTATAAAAATCGTGTTTTGTTTTTTTAAATTGATATTTACTTGGACATATTAAATGTCATTTTGATGTTTGTATAAATTTAGATTTAGATTGAAATTGTCAAAAAATAAAAAATATACGAAAATATAATCAGGTGCGTCTTAAGAAAAATTTCTAACTAATATTTTTTAGTAAAATTGTATAAAAATTAAATGGTAAACCAATTCCAGTCAATTTATATAAACACTATCGGTTTTTATTTAAATTGTTGAATAATTAACTACCTTTGGTGAATTTAGCACGAGGAAGCACTCTGTGTATTTACTTGGCAGATGTTTTTAAGTACGCAACATAAAAAAATAGGTCATATTTTATTACGGAACGTGCAGTAAACACGTGCAACATTTCAAACAAAAAAATATAAATTATGTTGACAAAAATTTTATAATGTAACTATCAGCGTACGGATACATTGTATAAATCAACAGAACCCGGGGGAACGAGACGAGTCTGATTTTCGTGTAGACGACACCGAGCAAGTATTATTTTTATTTACGCTTATGCGTAACCCACATTCCTGTGACGTTTTAAACAAAAAAAACGTACGATTTATTCTGCCTGTGACAGACTACAAAACGTCGCCGAGAAACAGTCCTGTGTTATATTAATTCCATTTTGCAACAGTATTGGCTTAGCTCAGAGCCGGCCTTAGCAAGTCTGGAGCCTGGGCGAGATTTATTTTTCCGACCTCTCTCCCCCTAAAAATAGTCTGCCTTGGAAACACAAGATTTTCTTATACGTAATCTTAACAGTGAATAGTATACGTGATTCTTATTTTATAAAAATGTTTTAGATAAAAAATGTCGAGTATGTTATTATCTATAATTTATTCCCCATACATACATACGCGCGAAACAGATCTGTGTTTTTAGGTTTCCGTAGAAAACTAGGAAACCTTATAGTTTCGCCATGTCCGTCCGTCCTCAAAAAATTTAAGCCGATTAATATGTTTGGTATACGGACGAAGACTGATAACACAAAAACAGAAATTATAAGATTTTTGAAAAAACATTTTTTTTGGACCCCCTTTTCATAGACTGAAAAACACTTACCCCATTGAGTGGGGTGTCATTCTAAAATCCAATAAAAAAATTTATATGACATTTTGATTTTAACCCTTCAGTCACGATATATTTGCGTTCAAAGTCGTGATCAGAGCGTCCCCTCCCCTTAATTTCTAAACTATCTATTCAAAAAATCTGAAAAAATTCGAGAATATAGCTTTTAATTAGTACTTCCACTGAAAATTATAACGAACACTATAAAAATTATTTTGGACCCCCCTCCCATAGACTGAAAAGTGAACTCACATTTTTTTCACATATCCCATTGAGGTCATTGGATAGGTCTCCTAAAATTCAACAAAAAATGTTATATGACCTTTTGATTTTAACCCTTCAGTCACGATATATTTGCATTTAAATGTTGTTATCAGAACGTCCCCTCCCCCCTTCTACTTTCTAAACTATCGATGCAAAAAATCTAAAAAAAATCCAGAATGTAGCTTTTAGTTAGTACTTTCAATGAAAATTATAACGAACACTGTAGCTAGAATAGTTTATAAATTGAAATAACTCTTGTTTATAAATCGTAATGACTACGGAAACCTATCATGTGCGTACCCAACACGCACTTGGCTGTGTTATATTAATTCCATTTTGCAACAGTATTAGCTTAGCTCAGAACCGGCCTTAGCAAGTCTGGAGCCTGGGCGAGATTTATTTTTCCGACCTCTCTCCCCCTAAAAATAGTCTGCCTTGGAACCACGAGATTTTCTTATACGTAATCCTAACAGTGAATAGTATACGTGATTCTTATTTTATAAAAAAATTTTAGATAAAAAATGTCAAGTATGTTATTATCTATAATTTATTCCCCATACATTTTTTAACAACATTTATGATTTAACCAGAAAGAATTTTTTTATATAATTATTTAAAATCACCCACACTGTTCACTCTCAGTATTACGTATAAGAAAGTCCCATGGTGCCTATGACAAATACACACACTGTTCAATCTCTATAATACGTATAAGAAAGTCCCATGACACTCATGGCAGATATTTCTCCTCTGTTATGAACCATTTGAATTATAATAATTTTTTTTTTCGAAAAAATGAATAGAACATAAATTATAGACATTGATATTACCTACAATTTTTAACTTGGCCATTTTTCTCTAACAGTTTCTCTCGCACTGTTTCAAATTCGAAAAATTCATAAATCGACGTAGGTAAACATCCGTATTCGGTTGAAAGATCTTTTTAAAAAATAGGACGTTTTCTTCCCAGACAAAAATTAGTCTTAAATATAAAATTTTATCTTTCTACGATTTGTCGTATTTGACTTACAGCGCTTACAGACCGACAGACAGACAGACACACAGACATCATGGAGAAAATAGTCAGAATGGATTAAAAGAAGGTCAAAATGATAATTCCATCAAAATCCGGATTTCGAAAAAAATCGGCTTCACTATACTTACTTATACTATACTTATACTTTCATATACATGGGTATAAGAAAGAAAAAAATTGGGGGGTGTATAATATTTATTATACATTATATTATACATTATTATATACAATAATATTACATTAAATATATCATATTTATTCTTTGGAACGCCTTTTTACGGGATGCTCGTCAGGATACGTCTAAAATAAAAAAAATAAAAAATATTTTCTTGTAAACAAACGTAATAGCTATTGAGTAGAAAATGGGAATTTTTTTTTAAATTGTGGAAATGACAGTTTGAAAAAAAAGTGTCGATTTTTTGTTAAAATTTAAAGTAAAAAACTACATAAAAAGTGAACTAGACATTCCATCAAAAAAATCTTGTGCTACTCAATACATAATATTATAAAGAAGATGTGGTAAAAATTGTATTAAAATCAGTTAATTAGTTCTCGAGTTGTAAACCCCACCAATAATTTCAAGGAAAATGCAAAAGAAATAGATGTACCGCATCAGTAACTTTTACGAAATTTATATTCGTAATAGTAGGTAATATTAATAAAATATTTTCAAAAAAAATTATATTTAAAAATTATTTCAAAAGATAGAAAGAAAATGGAAGTCATGTATATTGTATAGTTCTCCATACCGATATTTCTGTAATATAATAATTTTAAATCTTTCTACTTTAAACATGCCCACCATTTTGTGAAGCTGTTAATAAATCTGTAAAGATAAATAATTATAAATATTCTTTGTCAGATATTTTTACTAAAAGGCTTTTTGCAATTATTTGATAATTTAATCTTTTCGTATTTTAATTAAAATAATGATATAATTACACCTTAAAATTGCTCTCTTATACAGAGTGTTTGGTTCGGCGATACGAATATTTTAAAGGAAGGTAGAATGAGTCATTTAGAAGTGATTTAAGCAAATATACCTATATACAAAGTGCTACAGATTTTTTTATATCGGCCATTTTAGTAAATTTTTGAAAAAAACCCAGATTTATACATGTTAATCGCAAAAGTTCAAAAGTTAAAGAGCCTATATTTTTTAAACATGATTTTTATATTACTTAAATGTCTATGCTACACTATCAGATTAAAATAAAATTTATGAATAACAAAAAGAAAAAATGGCTACAGTAACATTTATAAAACTTTGATAAAATTATTTCTTTAAAAAATTATTTTATAAAATCTAGTACACTTACAGATGTTCAGATGGTTTTAAAAACTGCTCTATTTTATACCCTTTCGAAAAATACCTACATGAATTGACTATTTTTGTTTAAAAAACTTACATTTATCTCAGAATAAGTAACATTTTACAGTGAGTCGATCGTAGTATGCTATTCTAAATAAGTTATTAAAAACGTGATACTTTTCAAATATTTTTTTATACTCAATGGACAGGGTTATTCTTTATACAGGAGTAGATGTTACACTGTCCAATGTGTATTAAAAATGTTTGAAAAGTATCGCATCACGTTCTTAATGACTTATTTAGAATAGCATACTATTCGATCGACTTATTATAAAAATGGAAAAATCTTAATTATTCTGAGATAAATGTAAGTTTTTTTAACAAAAATAGCAAATTCATGTAGGTATTATGGTAAGTTTTTCGAAAGGGTATAAAATAGAGCAGTTTTTAAAACCATCTGAACATCTGTAAGTGTACAAGATTTTATAAAATAATTTTTTAAAGAAATAATTTTTTCAAAGTTTTATAAAATATGTTAAACTGTAGCCATTTTTTATTATTGTTATTCATAAATTTTATTTTGATCTGATAGTGTAGCATAGACATTTAAGTAATATAAAAATCATTGCCACTTTAAATTTTGAACTTTTCCGATTAACATGTATAAATCTGTTTTTTTTTTAATTACTAAAATGGCCGATATAAAAAAACTGTTGCACTTTGTATATAGGTATCTTTGCTTAAATCTACCTTCCTTTAAAATATTCGTATCGCCGAAACAAACATCCTGTATAATTTTATTTAATATCTTAACATACATAGAGAATGGTTTCTTCGCAATCACTGAACAGAAAAAAAAAACAAAATATGTATAAAAATATATGAAAAAATCTACAATAGTATCCAATAAATATATTATTTTCATTAATTTATCGTTCTTATTTACATTTGATTATACCGCCAACTGAAGTTGTACGATCGTAAAAACAATTTATTTTTGTAGAGGACGCATAGGTATGAAAAATATGTGTTCGATTTAAGATAAAAAATGATTTGTTTCTTTAGATGAAGATGAAAATGGAAGAGAAAAGAATTGGAAAAACTGTACAATAACTTATTTAGAACACTGATTTAATTATATGTTTGCCTTTGTTTCTTGTATAACTGATTTTCTTACGAATAATTTCTATTTTGTATTTTTGTTTGTTCGAAAGAAACTATCCTATATTTTTAATTTACAGTAGTTTCGGTCATATGATAGAGGTTACACGATCAGTCTGGTATTAGTTCAGTCTGTGATCTTAAGACTGATGAAATAGTTATTTGTGTATCTAGGGTGTAAAACAGCAGTTTTTCGCAAGAGTGGGAATGATTGTTAGTCGAGGGGCCAGCCGATATAATTATTGATATTGATAATAATATAATACAATAGTTAATTTATATACTTTGTATTTTACTATACAGTGTATTCCAAGTTGATTAAGACATAGGAAATTTAACATAGAGACAATTAGAAATGATGTGTGATTGGTGCATTTAAAAATGCCGCCTCGAAACTAACTGATAAATTTTAAATTAATCAACAGTATTTTGTTCTCAACTTTAATTTCATTAATTTAAGCATCCTAGATAAAATTATAATAATATTTTTTGACAGATATAAATTTGAAAACAAAATACTGACTACTATTGTATTAAATTTTGTGGCGGCATTTCAAAATGCACCAATGACACATCGTTAAATTTGACTAAAGGTTACTACATTTCTAATTGCCCCCATGTTAAATTTCCTATGTCTTAATCAACTTGGAATACACTGTATAAATATTAAAATTCAACTCTAGTAAGTTTTGAACAAAATTTTTGACAGTTCTATTTTCATTAAAATGTGTTTCTTAATTTGTTATTCTATAATATAAGATGGATAAGTGTTGATACTGAAAAAGAACATAAGTGTGCACCACCAGAGATATCAGAAATTGTAAATTCTGTAATTTTAAATTTACTATCTGCAAAATCTAAATTGATATATGAAAATTACACATAATACCATGAATTGTGCCATGAAAAAAAACCTTAAAGTATTGTTTATAATTTACTAGCGCATTGGACCCGGTGTTACCCGGGGATATTAATTTAATTAAACATAAAGTAATCATGCCCACCCAACATGCACACCCAACGTGCTCACAACACAGGGTTCACTACGAATTGTTTTTTCCGGCTTCATGAAATTTATACAAAATATCCACAAATTATACACCTAAACCTAACCTATCCATTAGTGAAAACCGGAATAAAATCAATTGAAAAAATCGCGTAAAATTATATTTTCAAACTCCCAGGAAACACCAGGTCTTGTCTTAGAATTTGTATGAAAATCAAAAATAATTAAATAAATATGTAAGCAACAATCATAATAATTAATTTCGATATTTTACCTTTCTTGGAAGTGAAATGTTTCTTTATATTTCAATTTTCAATTAATATATTTATTAAAATACTGTGTTTTTATATAAATGACAGTTGTATACTCTGACATCATGGAAACAAAAGACCTGTGTGAAGTTAGCACCGCAAGTTTCGAAAAATAAAAAATAAAATAGAGTTCCGGATAGTACTCAAAGAGTTCTGGAGTTCTTTTATATTTTGAAAAAGAGTTCTGTCAATTTAACCCCCCAAAAACGTTTTTTCAAAATGGGGTGCTAACTTCACGCAGCATCGCAAACTCAAAAAATTCAATTTATTTTTAGAGTTCTGAAGAGCACTCAAAGAGTTCTGGAGTTCTCTTACATTTTTAAAAAGAGTTCTGGCAATTGAACCCCCCAAAAACGGGTTTTGAAAATACAGTTTTAAAATTACACAGAACAGCAATCACGAACAAACAATACTTTTTTGGGATAACACTGCATGTGCTGAGGAGTTCCCGTAAGATAAAAAATAGTTCTATCAATTTAAACACCCCCTCCCCACGAAAAAAATTTTTTTTTACAAAAACAGTATACTTTCGGCATTGACATAATTTCACTATTGTAATTTCTGTTTAGAGTTCTGTATAGCACTCTTGAAAATAAACATATTTTCTCATTAACCCTTTCCTGACAAACGAAAATATAAAAAAATAGTCAAATAATTAATATTTCAAAATTATTTTTTTTAAATTTCCATAAAGTTTTGAGATTTCTGTTTAGAGTTCTGAATAGCACTCAAGAGAATGAACATAAAAACTCCTTAACCCTTTCCTGACAAACGAACATATAAAAAAATATTGAAATTATTAATATTTCAAAATTATTAAAAAAATATAACTTTAAAGTTTTGAGATTTATATTTAGAGTTCTGAATAGCACTCTTGTGAATGAACAAATTTTCCCATTAATCTTTTCCTGGCAAACGAACAAATAAATAGTTATTCAATTTATTAATATTTCAAAATTATTTAAAAAATATTTCTTTAAAGTTATGAGATTTCTGTTTAGAGTTCTGAATAGCACTCATGAGAATGAACAAATTCGCTCATTAACCCTTTCCTGGCAAACGAACAAATAAAAACTTATTCAATTTATTATTATTTCAAAATTATTAAAAAAATATAACTTTAAAGTTTTGAGATTTCTATTTAGAGTTCTGTATAGCACTCTTGAAAATGAACATAATTACTCATTAAATCTTCCCTGACAAACGAATAGATAATTCGTTTGCCATGAAAGAGTTAATAAGTTATTATGTGTATTTTCAAGAGTGCTATTTAGAACTCTAAACAGAAATCTCAAAACTTTATTGAAATATTTTTTAATAATTTTGAAATATTAATAAATTGAATAAGTTTTTATCTATTCGTTTGTCAGGGAAGATTTAATGAGTAATTATGTTCATTTTCAAGAGTGTTATTCAGAACTCTAAATAGAAATCTCAAAACTTTAAAGTTATATTTTTTAAATAATTTTGAAATATTAATAAATTGAATAAGTTTTTATCTATTCGTTTGCCAGGAAAAACTTAATGAGCGAATTTGTTCATTTTCAGGAGTGCTATTCAGAACTCTAAACAGAAATCTCAAAACTTTATTGAAATATTTTTTAATAATTTTGAAATATTAATAAATTGATTAAGTTTTTATTTGTACGTTTGCCAGGAGAGGGATAATGAGCGAATTTGTTCATTCTCATGAGTGCTATTCAGAACTCTAAACAGAAATCTCAGAACTTTAAAGAAATATTTTTTAAATAATTTTGAAATATTAATAAATTGAATAACTATTTATTTGTTCGTTTGTCAGGAAAGGGTTAATGAGCAAATTTGTTTATTCTCAAGAGTGCTAGTCAGAACTCTAAACAGAAATCTCAGAACTTTATTGAAATATTTTTTAAATAATTTTGAAATATTAATAAATTGAATAAGTTTTTATCTATTCGTTTGCCAGGAAAAACTTTATGAGCGAATTTGTTCATTTTCAGGAGTGCTATTCAGAACTCTAAACAGAAATCTCAAAACTTTATTGAAATATTTTTTAATAATTTTGAAATATTAATAAATTGATTAAGTTTTTATTTGTACGTTTGCCAGGAGAGGGATAATGAGCGAATTTGTTCATTCTCATGAGTGCTATTCAGAACTCTAAACATAAATCTCAGAACTTTAAAGAAATATTTTTTAAATAATTTTGAAATATTAATAAATTGAATAACTATTTATTTGTTCGTTTGCCAGGAAAAGATTAATGGGAAAATTTGTTCATTCTCAAGAGTGCTATTCAGAACTCTAAACAGAAATATCAGAACTTTATTGAAATATTTTTTAAATAATTTTGAAATATTAATAAATTGAATAAGTTTTTATCTATTCGTTTGCCAGGAAAAACTTAATAAGCGAATTTGTTCATTTTCAGGAGTGCTATTCAGAACTCTAAATAGAAATCTCAAAACTTTAAAGTTATATTTTTTAAATAATTTTGAAATAATAATAAATTGAATAAGTTTTTATTTGTACGTTTGCCAGGAGAGGGGTAATGAGCGAATTTGTTCATTCTCATGAGTGCTATTTAGAACTCTAAACAGAAATCTCAAAACTTTACGGAAATTTAATAAAAATAATTTTGAAATATTAATTAATTGACTATTTTTTTATATTTTCGTATGTCAGGAAAGGGTTAATGAGAAAATATGTTTATTTTCAAGAGTGCTATACAGAACTCTAAACAGAAATTACAATAGTGAAATTATGTTATAACTTTAAAGAAATATTTTTTAAATAATTTTGAAATATTAATAAATTGAATAACTATTTATTTGTTCGTTTGCCAGGAAAAGATTAATGGGAAAATTTGTTCATTCTCAAGAGTGCTATTCAGAACTCCAAATATAAATCTCAAAACTTTAAAATTATATTTTTTTAATAATTTTGAAATATTAATAATTTCAATATTTTTTTATATGTTCGTTTGTCAGGAAAGGGTTAATGAGTTTTTATGTTCATTCTCTTGAGTGCTATTCAGAACTCTAAACAGAAATCTCAAAACTTTACGGAAATTTAAAAAAAATAATTTTGAAATATTAATTATTTGACTATTTTTTTATATTTTCGTTTGTCAGGAAAGGGTTAATGAGAAAATATGTTTATTTTCAAGAGTGCTATACAGAACTCTAAGCAGAAATTACAATAGTGAAATTATGTCAATGCCGAAAGTATACTGTTTTTGTAAATTATTCTTTTTTCGTGGGGAGGGGGTGTTTAAATTGATAGAATTATTTTTTAACTTACGGGAAATCCTCAGCACATGCAGTGTTATCCCAAAAAAGTATTGTTTGTTCGTGATTGCTGTTCTGTGTAATTTTAAAACTGTATTTTCAAAACCCGTTTTTGGGGGGTTCAATTGCCAGAACTCTTTTTAAAAATATAAGAGAACTCCAGAACTCTTTGAGTGCTCTTCAGAACTCTAAAAATAAATTGAATTTTTTGAGTTTGCGGTGCTGCGTGAAGTTAGCACCCCATTTTGAAAAAACGTTTTTGGGGGGTTAAATTGACAGAACTCTTTTTCAAAATATAAAAGAACTCCAGAACTCTTTGAGTGCTATCCGGAACTCTATTTTATTTTTTATTTTTCGAAACTTGCGGTGCTAACTTCACACAGGTAAACAAAAGACACTGTGCAAAAGATTCTTTTTAATCTTTTGATGTTAAATCTTAGATTTTCATAAAATATTATTAGCCACGATACTGCTCGTAAAAATTATCTAACTACTGGTGAAAACCGCATTGAAATCGGTTCTACTATATTTATAAACATACCGTGTTGGGAAGTTGATTGTGTGGACCTAAAGGGTCTTACCTCAACCCAAGACTTGTTACGTCTCATTTTAAAACGATCACAAAGCTTTCGATATGGCGAGGAAGCAATTACAGATATTATTTTTAGCGTGTAGAATAAAATCAATAACGAAATCAATCTGTTTCCCACGTTCATAACACCACGATGCGCTATGGTACGGTGCCAAAACCTGACGCAACTTGAAATTACTGACACCTATAGATTTTTCAATAATTTGTACGCGTGAGGTTAATTTCGCTTTGTACACTATGATCTTGTGAAACGTGCTGCAGCGTCAAGGTCGGACATTAATTATCCAAGGTTATGTAATATAATGTACATGTACATATACATACATACATACATGTGAGAGGAAGTGTTTTACCTTACGAACTGTAATTCCGTTTGCACGTTTATTTATGTGTTTAATTTGTATTTTAAATTAACCCTTTAATCCGAACGTATTCTCATTATGTTCTTAGAAAGAGTTGAATTTATAGTTTTAATTTTTATACTTAATTTATTTATTATAAAGTAGTTTTTATATTTATCATTATAGTAGAAGGAATAGAGAAGGGCAAGAGGTGACCGAGGGGCCCCCAGATATACAAAAAATAAAAATTGAAGACCTTTTTTTTGATCATAGCTTACTTTTACATTTGTTACTAATTTTTATTTGAATGACTTTTTTTTGCTTGCCAACTAGAATTTTACACTTCTTAGTAATTTTAATGGATAATAAGTGTAAAATTGAAGTTCATAAGCCGAAAAAAGGTCATTAAAATCAAAATTAGTAATACGTTAATCACGTTTTCAAGTTAGCACCAAATACATTTTTAAAAATCTTCAATTTATTTATTTTTTCTTGCTCACTCCAATTTTTACGCTGCTGCGGGCCACCCCTAACCTCGGGGACCCCGGTGGTATTTACGGCCTTGGAATAGAGACAAAAAAAGTGATGCATTTGGGAAGTTGGATTTTTTTGGATTTTCTCTTTATATGTTGGAAAATTAGTTGAAAATAAAAAAATTGGAAAAATCGGCCATGTGCGTCCCGAGAAAATTGCATAATTGTGCATTTTTGATACATTTCAAGTGTATCGCTACACTGTTTTTGAAAAATCTCCAGTTCTATAGATCGTAGGAAAATAAAAAAAATAATAAAATACTTATAAGTTAATAGACTATAGAACAACATAGGTTGCGTTACTTTTCAAAAGCACCCTAACCTCAAAAATAAAAAAATTGTCGAAAAACTTTTTTTATCACTAATAATTCAATAATTAACATAAAAATGAATCGGTTTTTTAAATTCCATTGGTGTTTACTACTTACCGTGCATGTGAGAAACTTGTCAAATACCACCGTAACCCCCCCTCCTCCTCTGAAAACGTTCAGCCTGTTATGAGCATTTATATAAAAGTGGAATAAAAACAATAAATATAAAAAGTATTCTATGGGTTTTACATTTTATATAACGAGTTTATTTTTAAAAGCAGTTTTATGTATGTTTTATTATACGTATGTTATGTATTAAATACAAGTTAAAATATAATTTGCATTTTGAAATTAACATTACTCTAATTTCATAACCATAAAAAATTTAATTACATAATTAGAAATATTTTTTGTATCTACGTTTTGATGGTATTAGTAATGATTTTAATTAATAATATTTTTAGCTGATATAAAAAGTTTTTTCATTAATTTAATTTGAAAAAGCTTTTCATTGAATACATTTTTATATTAACCAATTTGCTTCAACATTACACAACTTTAACAAATGTGACACCCCCCAAATTAGTTCTGTTTTATGTGTTTTAAATGATTGCAAATATGTTTCAATTAATTTTAATTTATGTTAAAAATAAATGGTTATAATCGTAAATACAGTTTGATTTAAAATAGGTAAAAGAATTTAATTTGATAAATTATATGAAAAGTAATTACAATTTTCAACAATAGAAAAGCTTTTCAGGGAGATCCATAATAAGTTGAATTATGTATTTTTTTTAATTTCCTTAGTTCATGATAATACATTAATTTCAAAAATAGCGATACACGAATTTCCTTTGGAAATGAAAAACTAAAAAAATATTAAATATGTAATAAAAATAAACGTATTTTTTTTATATTGTATATATTTTTAATATTCAGAAATGTAAGTAATCAAATATCAACAAATTAGTACAGTTAATTAAACAACACTGGGGTATTATACAAGACTGGTAGTAGTACCTTAACGGAATTTAAAAAAAAATATATATTATATTAATTTTTTATATACCTACAAATAAATACTTTTAAACGAATAAAAAATTATATATGTATAATTAAAATATATATATATCAATCTAACTAAATTATACGGTGTTTTTGATTGCGATTTTAAAAAATAATTCAAGTTCAAATTTGATTTATAAAATCACGAATGTAAAAAATTACTCATTTCCTGTTGAACACACTGAATTTTTCCTGTGAATGACCGACCGACTTTTATTTAAAGTTATTTTTTCTGTTACATATGAAATGAATTTTCTGCGCATTTGATATAATTTATGAACATGTTTTTTGTTTTGCTAAATCATTATTTCTCATTTTAAAATATTCTTTATACGTTCGAAATAATTAAAATATTTAAATATGTGGCGAAAACTTCTAGTCGATCGTAGTATGCTATTCTAAATAAGTCATTAAGAACGTGATACTTTTCAAACATTGTTTTATACACATTAAGTCCGGTATTATAAAGGAGCTAGCAAATTTGCTAGCTAGCAAGCACTTTCAAATGAGATATCAAACTTATATGACAGTTATTTTGGAGTTTGTTGAAGACTTTGACAAGTTTCGCGCACGCGTTGTAGTAAGTAAATACCAACGGTATTAAAACAGTGGTGTTGTTAAGAAAATTATTTTGTACGGTGAAAAATGCCAACTGTGTTACAATTAGTTGAAGTGTCATTGCTATAAATTCCATAGCTAATCCATAGATACTAGTACAGAATTAATACCCCATTTGAAAGTAATTGCTAGCTCCTTTATAATACCGGACATTAGACAGTGTAACATCTACTCCTGTACAAAGGATGATCCTGTCCATTGAGTATAGAAAAATATTTGAAAAGTATCACGCTCTACAAAATAATAATAATACCAGTTTCACGTAACATGTGTCGTTCTTGAGATATCTTGAAAAAATAAATATTTTGGGATGTCACCCCTCCCCTTTACACACGATTTTGTTGATTTTGAATTGGGACAGCCCTCAAGCCAGACCCAACCATCCAACCAAGTTTCAACAATATTGGTTAATGAGTTATGCGTGTGACAAGGATTCAGGGGACGGACGGACAGACAGACAGACACGGAACGAAAAGTATTTGTCTTGACGTGAAACGGAAAGATCAATTTAAAATTTTGAAATCGGAGAACATTTATTTTGTCTCAATTTGAAACGATCACAAAGCTTCTCGTATCTTCGATATTGCGAAGAAGCAAAATATTTTTGCAAAAATTACTGTACTCTTTTCCCGTGTAATGAATTTATATACATCATTTATCCACCACTGTCCAGTGTTCAATTCCTGCGCGTTCAAAAGTGGAATTCACGGTACGGTAAGTTATCGGCGTTGGATGCTGTAAAGGGTAAA
Organism: Sialis fuliginosa; assembly: GCA_961205875.1. Taxonomy (NCBI): domain Eukaryota; kingdom Metazoa; phylum Arthropoda; class Insecta; order Megaloptera; family Sialidae; genus Sialis; species Sialis fuliginosa. The sequence goes on along the minus strand of OY540814.1, from coordinate 487,979 downwards.
GTATATCTAGATTAAGTACTTATGACGATGAAATAATTTATTTCGATAAGGATTAATGTTTTGCAGGTCATAAGTCCACGTAAACAAAACCCAAATATTTTAAATTTTCCTTGTAACATAAAAGCAGTCATTGTGGCTTAAATATAAAAGTTAGACATATGGTGTCGCTGATTTTATTGTAGATCTTTTGATTCTATACAATTATTTACTACATTATTCAATATTGAACGGTTTAAGCAGAGTATTACAAAATATCGCAAAATTTTTTCCGACTTGATTTACTATTATCGTCACTGCTTAGTTGTTATGTTACCTAACGTCACAAAATATAGCCTATAATCTAGCCAGAGAATGTACCTATTAATTAAAAAAAGACTAACGGACAGATAAACAGACAGAGACACGTTGAGCTTTATATTTACATATATAAATATACCTTTACCCGTAACTGTAACAAAAACATCTGCCAAGTAAATGCACAGTGCTTCCTCGTGTTAAATTCACCAAAGGAAGTTAATTATTGAACAATTTAAATAAAAATCGATAATGTTGAGATAAATTGCCTGGAATTGGTTAACCATTTAATTTTTATACAATTTTACTAAAAAATGTTAGTTCGAAATTTTTCTCAAGACACACCTGATTATTGCTTCCTCGCAATATCGAAGATACGAGAAGCTATGTGATCGTTTCAGATTGAGACAAAAAAAAAGTTCTCCAATTTCAAAATTTTAAATTTATTTATCCGTTTCACGTCAAGACAAACACTTTTCGTTCCGTGTCTGTCTGTCTGTCCGTCCGTCCGTCCGTCCGTCTGTCCCCTGAATCCTTGTCACACGCATAACTCATGAACCACTGAACCGATATTATTGAAACTTGGTCGGATGGTTGGGTTTGGTTTAAGGACGGTCCCATTTCAAAATCATCAAAATCGTGTGTAAGGGGGAGGAGTGACACCCCAAAATATTTCTTTTTTCAAGATATCTCAAGAACGACACATGTTACGAGAAAATTTTATAGAATATTTTTTGTAGAGAATTAAATTTCCTATAATATGGATCTACTATGTTTGTTGTAAAATATTCCCATACAAAGATTTATCTAAATTAATTTTAAAAATTCGTGTTTTGTTTTTCTAAATTGATATTTGATTGGATATATTAAGTGTCATTTTGACGTTTTAAATGTCACTTTGGCGTTTTAAATGTCACTCTGACGTTTTAAATGTCATTTTGACATTTGCATAAATTTAGATTTAGATTGAAATTGTCAAAAAATTAAAAATATATGAAAAAATATTCAGGTGCGTTTTAAGAAAAAATTCGAACTAAGATTTTTTAGTAAAATTTGTATAAAAATTAAATGGTTAACCAATGCCAGGCAATTTATCTGAACACTATCGGTTTTAGTGAATTTAGCACGAGGAAGCACTGTGCATTTACTTGGCAGATGTTTTTTTTCGTATATTTTTAATTTTTTGACATGTCAATTCAGAAAAACAAAACACGAATTTTTAAAATAAATTGAGATAAATCTTTGTAAGGGAAATGTTGTAGACCCATATTATAGGAAATTTAATGCCTCTACAAAAAAGATTCTGTAAAATTTTCACGTAAAATGTGTAGTTCTTGAGATATCTTGAAAAAATTAATATTTTGGAATGCCACCCCTCTCCCTTACACACGATTTTGATGAATTTGAAATGGGACCGTCCTCAAATCAGACCCAACCATCCGACCAAATTTCAATAATATCGGTTCAGTGGTTCATGATTTATGCGTGTGACAAGGATTCAGGGGACAGACGGACGGACGGACGGACGGACAGACAGACAGACAGACAGACACAAAACGAAAAGTGTTTGTTTTGACGTGAAACGGAAAGATCAATTTAAAATTTTGAAATCGGAGAACATTTTTTTTGTCTCAATCTGAAACGATCACAAAGCTTCTCGTATCTTCGATATTGCGAGGAAGCAAAATGCTTGAAGTTACCAATAATAGTTTTAAATGTAAGAAAAAGAATAACGCTATTAAAAAATGTACTGGTTGCCGCCACTGTTTTAAATTAAAACCTGCAAGACTATAATTTCACATAGATACATACATTTCAATGTAATTCCTTCGCTTAGTTTTTAATAGCAGCGATTCAACGTATTGAGTTTCGTTTTCTGAGATTATTTTTCACCCCTCCGAACCTTTTGACACACCTAATTCTCGGAGCGGTTTCAAATTACCACCATGACGTAAATCGTGCTATACGGAACAATCGTAATTCGATTCGGGGTCGAATTGCGAAACGGCAAATTCTGTTAAGGTACACTTCTGGCGTCAATCTTTGTGCCCTACGTTACATCGTCTGTTGTTTGTAACTATAGGTTCACATTAAAAACACATGACAAAGTAAACGTGCTACAAATTATAGCTATTGTTTGTTTACATGTTTATATACGTATACTCAGGCCCGGATTTACCATGCAGGCAGAGTAGGCAGCTGCCTAGGGCGGCAAGAATTGAAGGGCGGCAAATTTTGTTGGAATCTTTGAAAACTTGTTATATTCGTGGGAATTGAATTTGATTTTGATTCCATTATCGATGAGTTTGCCATCCGAAAATCGAGACGTAAAAATTTCAACCCATAAGCAATAATTTCTCTATACATGTAACTCAAGCATGACAAAAAAAAAGGTCTTCAGTTTTTATGTTTCCTAATGTAACTTTATAAAAATTTATAAAATTTTTTATATTTTGACATCTATGACTTACACTGTTAGTTTCGAGGGGGGGGGGGGGGCAATTTTCGCAACTGCCTAGGGGCGGCAAATTTCTAAATCCGGGCCTGCGTATACTTTAAGATAATATACTTTAGGTTTAGCTGTAGAGTAGGGGAACAGAAGGCAAAATGGCTCACTTATTAAAAAAGTAAATGCACAGTGCTTTCTCGTGCTAAATTCACCAAAGGTAGTTAATTATTCAACAATTTAAATAAAAACCGATAGTGTTTAGATAAAGTGCCTGGAATCGATTAATCATTTAATTTTTATACAATTTTATTAAAAAATATTAGTTCGAAATTTTTCTTAAAACGTACCTGATTATGTTTATCTAAATTTATTATTATTATGTCCAAGCAAATATCAATTTAGAAAAACAAAACACGAATTTTTAAAATAAATTGAGATAAATCTTTGTAAGGGAATATTTTACAACAAACGTTGTAGGCCCATATTATAGGAAATTTAATGCTCTACAAAAAATATTTTATAAAATTTTCACGTAACATGTGTCGTTCTTGAGATATCTTGAAAAAATAAATATTTTGGGGTGTCACCCCTCCCCCTTACACACGATTTTTAAATGAGACCGTCCTCAAGCCAGACCCAACCATTCGACCAAGTTTCAATAATATTGGTTCAGTGGTTCATGAGTTATGCGTGTGACAAGGATTCAGGGGACAGACAGACACACGGACGGACAGACAGACAGACAAACACGGAACGAAAAGTGTTTGTCTTGACGTGAAACGGATAGATCAATTTAAAATTTTGAAATCGGAGAACATTTATTTTGTCTCAATCTGAAACGATCACAAAGCTTCTCGTATATTTGATATTGCGAGGAGCAAAATGATAAAAAATCGATATCTTAAATAGATTTTCAAATAATATATCAACGCTTTATAGGTGTCCTAAAAGTAACTACCAACTTGTTAAAATAGATTTTATTTTATTAAATATTGAAATTTGTTAACAACTTTTTTTAATTGTATAAACAATTGATTTGTAAAATGTAACATAAATGTGACATTTAATCTTGTCGCTTCTGGTCAATACATATACGACCTAACTCACGCAGTTTCCGAACTGATGCACGTTCGACGGCGTCTACCTAATGTGCTGATAAATTACCCACATCGAACCGGACTTGTGGACTGTGCTGTGGGAGGGAATATGTACAGGTGCGTGCACGAATGTTCTTCTAAGTCTGGTTCTTTCGATCTATATTTTTATTTTCCTATTTTGTGATAATAATAAAGACAATACTATATTATTATTATTATTAGTATTATTACACACATGAAAATTTTTGTATTTTTACTACAAAAATTACCAGTAACGTAGACATTTTGCTTCATGTAATTTTTTAATAATTTTCCATATTTGCGATCTATAGCACGGAATTAAAGATTTTATAAACGTAATTCCGTTTTAGGTTTTAAAGCTCAAAAAAATATATAAAATTTCGGTAAATAATTTATTATTTTTTATCAATAATGTTAAAGTAAACAAATGAAAAGATAATAAAATACTTTTATTTATAGAAACAGAAAAAAATGTCCAGTCAATACGTTCATTTAAAATGAAAAAAACTGCTGTTTTTAATGTACAATAAGATTATAATACAATTATATTGTATAGAATGTAATTACCTCTATTGAAATTTTGCAATATAATAACTCAGTTAATACATTTACACAATATAAGATAATACATTATTTTTCTAAACAATTTTTTCTGTAGCCATATTTTAATCCATTTATTTCTTTTAACACGATTTTCTGTAACCAATGTTAGTATTATTGCAATACAAGCTTTTTCCTTGTGGTGACCAGATTCCAAATGATGGAAACCCTAAGACGGGGGAAAAAAATGCTCGCCTTAATCTGAAGACCTTTTTTTTTAGTATATTTTTATAGTAATTACATAACATATAATAATAAACAGAAACAATACATATGCAATAACAAATATAAAATCTATCTGTATCAAATATTCATTAATCTGAAGAACTTTTTTTTAAGTATATTCACCTTTCTTTTACAAAAAAATTCAGAATTAAATTTGAATTTGATGACTAAAAAAAAGGTCTTTGTCACCCTAGTAACAACCCATCGTTTTTCCTATGAATATGTCTTGTTTTAACAGCGTTATCGAGAAGACTGATGTCAGTCTGGACTGAACGTGTAATACCTCCATCATTCCGTCAGTCTGGTATCATTCCATTCACGATCAAGGTCACGGACTGAACTGATGTCAGATTGATCGTGTAACCTCTGTCTAATGTTTAATCTTCTTAAAAAAAAATGTTTATTCAGTATTACGCATTGCAGTTTCTTATTTATAAAATACTAGCGCATTGGCCCGGTGTTACCCGGGGATATTAATTTAATTAAACATAAAGTAATCATGCCCACCCAACATGCCCACCCAACATGCTCACCCAACATGCTCACCCAACATGCTAACAACACACGGTTCACCACGAATTGTTTTTTCCGGCTTCATAAAATTTACCCAAAATATCCACAAATTATACACCTAAACTTAACCTATCCATTAGTGAAAACCGGAATAAAATCCATTCAGTAGTTATTGAAAAAATCGTGTAAAATTATATTTTCTCCCATGAAACACCAGGTCTTATCTTAGAATTTGTATGAAAATCAAAAATAAATAAATAGGTTACCTTTCTTGGAAGTTCTTTATTGTAATTTATAAAAATCTGTTTATTTATATTGTACAATGCATAGTTTTTCATTCAAACTCATGGTGGAATGATATATAATTGTAGGTATCATGATTCAAACTGACATTTGCTGACATTCACATACATATAGTAATTGTTTTCAGCGTCTTATATTCCATAGCTACTGTGTTTTTCTATAAATGACAGTTCTATGCTCTGACATCATAGAAACAAAAGACGCTGTGCAAAAGATTCCTTTTCATCTTTTGATGTTAAATTTTAGATTTTCATAAAATATTATTAGCCACGATACTGCTCGTAAAAATGATCTGACTATTGCTGAAAACCGCATTGAAATCGGTTCAGTAATTTCGGAGTCTATAAGCCACACACAAACGAACATTCATTTTTATATATATAGATTGAATGAATAAATTGATCTAAATAACTTAGATAAGAAAAACAGTAGGTATATCTTAATTAATATAAAATGCACATAATTATATTTAAACGTGTTAAAGATCAATTTACAAACGCTTATTGGGTAAAGGATAGATTGACTGGCTGTGGAACGATTTCCTCAAATGAGAATATTGAAATGGGTAGGGGGGGGGGGACACGAACGTTTATGTGCGGGGGCGTAGCCTTTGATTCTGAGATAGTTCTGTGTATTTAGGTGCTGGAGTTATCAAAGCCGATATAAATAAATGCAAATTCCTGCATAACTGTAACGATATAATTCAGTTATAAGCAAAGCAAGGCTCTCAAATGTCTAATTTAATTAATTATCACGCTTCACCTGTGTGTCGTAAAATCGATTTGTGTATTTAAATAAGTTTTAACAAATTTCTACCTCATTTGTATTTTATATTTTTACTAGCTGTGGACTACGGAATTATTGTTTAGAATTTAAAATATATATAGTTGAATTAATTACAAACACGATTAGTTATTATTGTAATAAAAACCAAACAACACTTAAATTACCTACCTAACAAAAACCAATCAGAACAAAAAGTAAAAATAATTATTGTTCTATTTAAATTTAAAAGTTAATTATTGAAAATAAAATAAACAATTGACAATCAAAAGAATACCGGCGTCTACATGGCACGCCCCCTCCTTGCCGCACGCCGCGGCACGGGTCGCCATCGCGCGAATAATATGTTCCCGTATGTATATTTAGATATTTTCTAAATTATACGACCAAATTGGATGCTATAAAGGGCAAATTATATCTACATTAAGTACTTATGACGATGAAATAATGTATTTCGATAAGGATTAATGTTTTTTGGAGGTCATAAGTTCACGTAAACAAAACCCAAATATTTTAAATTTTCTTTGTAACATAAAAGCAGTCATTGTGGCTTAAATATAAAAGTTAGACATATGGTGTCGCTGATTTTATTGCAGAACTTTTGATTCTACACAATTCTTTAATACATTATTTTGTTCAATATTGAACGGTTTAGGCTGCGTATTGCAAAATAGCGCGCCGACGGCAAATTTTTTTCTGACTCGATTTACTATTATATTGTTACTGCTAAGTTGTTATGTTCCTAACGTCAGGTCAAAGGATAGTTTTTGTGGTCGAGGCACACACCACTTTTTTTGCTGTTAACACACAACACATAACTACTTTTTAGGGTTCACTTTATCATCTGTCCGTCCGTCCGTCCTTTTCAGTCAAAGCTAAATATCTCGTAAACTATACATATAAGCTAGAAACTTGAAATTTTTACTAAATATGTAAATTGATGCCCTCTAGTAAAATAAAATATGTACCTACAAATTTTTTGAAAAAATATTTTTTCAGGGGGGGCACTAAGGAGCTAAAGCTAGATAAAAAAACATTTATACCAAGGCATGTGGCACGTTAAAATGTATAACCAAACCAGCGAAATTTGACCCTCTTTCTTATTTTTTTTTAAATCAAAAATTGTGCCGGCAGGGGGCTCCAAGCAGTAATTTATTTTGCCCCCCCCCCCCCCTCTAACTAAATTTGGTAATGAGGCTTTGGAGGGACTACCAACGACAAATACTAAAGTCAACAATGTAATTTTAAATTTTTTAATAATAGGGAGGGTGTCATAGAATTTTTAATTTTTATTTTCATATCTAGGCATGTACAGTCACCTGCATTAATGGTCTTGCAGTTTGTATTCATTTTCGTTTATCACAAACTTAGTAGGCTCCTCCCATTTGTGCAATTATAATATTTAAATCATTTCTCCATGTATCAAACAAAGACAGATATTTTGAAATTCATTTGCTAGATAAAGAACTACTCTTCGTTTATAATAGGTACTCATATATATTTGTGCAATTAAATTATTATGTAATCTATTGAAAATTGTATACGTAAATTTTGTGGCAATAAATATTTGATATTCCAAATTTTAGTATTTAAATATATTAAACTTGATAGAAAAAGATAACCGATGATGTTTGTCTTTAAATTTGGAATCTGTTGTAAGCGATTCTAGCCTTTAGGGTGCCAGACGAGTTCTGCAGGCGACTGTACATCTCAATTAGTAGAAAAAAAATACGCCTGTTGCTACAAACAGTCCACGTATTACGTAGTTCGGAACCCTTATGGCATACACTCATGTATGTCTTGCCCGAATTATTTAATGTATTGTATGTTATAATTATGGTATCGAATTTTCTAAAAAGTAACCAAAACTACTTAATTATTTAATTTTATATGTATTAATAAATATTTCAAAGTTAAACGTAAAATGTAAAATTTTCTAAAATGACATATAGCCATTATTTAAAAGAAAAATGGGGAGTATTGTATAAATACGGGCCTGTATCGACGTATACCTAGAATAACCATTTTTATCAAAAGGTAATATAAAAATTTAATATTAATTTCTGTGTATTCACGTACATAAAACATAAATAAAAATAAGGTTTCTGATTAAATTGCTAACATAATTTGAAACCTTTATTATATTTACGAGCGCGTACAATCAGTTTAATTATATATGAATCAAATCAAATGAATTTTATTTACCTTGAAAAAATAAAAGCAATGGATTCGTTTCACGGAAAAATATTTTGTTAGATTTTATTTATAAGTTTTCCACATATTTCTTTACTGTTGTATTTTTAACTGATTAGAATTACTGAACAGTTTTAATTTATTGTTGTTTTTGTTTCAGGTAAGCTGTGTTTTCATGTTTCTGAGATCGTAAGTTTAGAAAAAAACATTTTGCACGTATAGTAAATACATATATAAGATGCCGGCGCCAGTTTTGGATATGACCCCAGTAATGGCTATTTTTAAATTAAATGTACCTACTGAATTACAAATATTTACTGATATTTGATTACTACCATTTCTGAATATTAATCTATATACATTTAACTGTCTTACAGCGTGATTTGATAACAATCGGTCAATAAGTGTCAAAATGGTGGACATTTCAATTAATTATTAGTATAATTTATTAATTAATTATTATATTATCATAGCAACTGCTTTACATTGTTTCAAATTTGACGATTCTTTCTTTTATATCTTTTGTGTCGTAATATTTATCATTAGCAAGTGTCCATCACTGCGTGCTCATTACTGGTTTTACTTTATCCATTACTGGAGAAAAAACATAAACAAAATAAAAGGCTATAATTTAAAAAAACAAACTATATTTGCAGACTTTGGTAACTAAATTAATTAAATAAAGAATTACTTGTTTTATTAGTAACATGAGTTCATGAGAATTACAAAAAACAAGCCCATTAACCAATATTTATATTATTTATTTATATTAATAAATAAATATAACTATTAATTAAAATTTTATTTCTTGATTTAATTAATTTCATTTCTTGTCATACAATGTCACACTTCGTCGACCCCCTCCTTCCCTCCCTTAACGTATGACGTAATTTATGGATGGCCCCTTATCAAAAATTACTTTTTTTTAAAATATAATTCACGCCCGACAAAATGCACTTACATACATATTTGCAAGAGCATACAGTCACTGATGATTGTTTTACTTTAAGTCACGATAACGCACGTTTGTGAATTGAAAAAAAGTTGGGGAGAAAAATGAACAAAACATAAATTATAGATAAGAGCATTTTCTATAACTTTAATCCAAAATATTTTTTTCTACTGCGCATCGAAAAATTCAAAAATTGACATCAGTAAATATCCGTTTCCGGTTTTGTGATGGTTTCAAAAAATAGGAGGTGCACATCTAGAGTATATAAAAACCTTAAGTTTAAAATTTCATGTTTGTAAGTCTCATCGTTTTGGCTGTAGAGCGTTCACAGACACACTCAGACACACACAGATGTCATTGAGATAATGGTCGTACGTGTAATTCCGTTAAAATCTCGAGTTGGAATTTTTTCATGATCATTTTTTCATGTATGTATAAAAAAGTAAAAATTTCACGGCCCGCGCCGAGCTCTAATCTTCAATAAGAAGTAAGACATCAGCGCACTGTGGCAATATAACTCAATAACGTAACAAAACTCTTTTGAAAGAGCATAAAAAAAGAGACTTGACAAAATATCCATCGCCGATAACTTACCGTACCGTGAATTCCTCTTTTGAACGCGCAGGAATTGAACACTGGACAGTGGCGGATAAAACGATGTAGTATATAAATACATTACATGGAGAAAAAGAGTAATTTTTTTCAAAAATATTTTGCTTCCTCGCAATATCGAAGATACGAGAAGCTTTGTGATCGTTTTAAATTGATACAAAAAAAATGTTCTCCGATTTTAAAATTTTAAATTGATCTATCCGTTTCTCGTCAAGACAAACACTTTTCGTTCCGTGTCTGTCTGTCTGTGTGTCCGTCCGTCTGTCCCTTGAATCCTTGTCACACGTATAACTCATGAGTGGTATTATTGAAATTTGGTCGGATGGTTGGGTCTGGCTTGAGGACGGTCCCATTTCAAAATCATCAAAATCGTGTGTAAGGGGGAGGGGTAACATTCCAATTTTTCAAGATATCTCAAGAACGACACATGTTACGTGAAAATTTTTTAGAATATTTTTTGTAGAGCATTAAATTTCCTATAATGTGGGTCTTCAACGTTTGTTGTAAAATATTCCCTTACAAAGATTTATCTCAATTTATAATAAAATTCGTGTTTTGTTTTCTAAATTTGAAATTGTCAAAAAATTTAAAATATATGAAAAAATATTCAGGTGCGTTTTAAGAAAAATTTCGAACTAATATTTTTTAGCAAAATTGTATAAAAATTAAATGGTTAACCAATTCTAGGCAATTTACTAAACATTATCGGTTTTTATTAAAATTGTTAAATAATTAACTACCTTTGGTGAATTTAACACGAGGAAGCACTGTGCATTTACTTGGCAGATGTTTTTTTTTTCATCATACCTACTATTGTGAAATTTCTAACAATTATTTTGATTTATTTATTTGATACTAGCGCATTGGACCCGGGGAATGAAAAGTGTTTGTCTTGACCTGAAACGGAAAGATCAAGTTAAAATTTTGAAATTTTAAAATGATCACAAAGCTTCTCGTATATTTGACATGGCGAGGATGCAAAAATAAATAAAACATATTTCGTTTTTCTCTAAAATGTGAAGAAAAACATGACAAGGAATTAACATAATAATAAAAAAAAATGATTTGACATTCAAATATTCATATAGGTTACATGATTATTGCAAAGTATACCGATTATTTTTTTCAATAAAAAACTACGTGTATAAATAAAAAATATAATATAGGGTAAAGTCGGTTAATTTGGAGCTTTTTTTTAAATTGAGATATTTAGTATACTAGTTTTAGGTTAAGACAAATTATTTTTTTATGAATTGAAACAGCAGTTTAATAGATTTTGTTTTTATTAAGTATTAATCAACATAATTATTATAAACTCGACAAAAATCAACAAAATGTGAGATCGGAGCTTTGTTTCAATTTAGCTAACCGGTACTGTAAATTGGACCACGGGGTTACTAATTGGACTTTAATAGAATCTTAACTAAAATACACCTGTAAACAAAACATAATATATATTTATGAATTACAGACTATCAAACAATTATTTATCATAAGTATTAAAACTAAAAACTATAAGAAATTGGTCTCGTTACATTATTTCAATTAAATTATTCAAGAAAGACAATCATCACATATGTCAAGATTATTGGTACAAGTTTCATGATTCCAGCTATGGCAACTACGTGCGGTCCATTTTAACCAACAGTGTAAAAAGTGGGAAAAAAAATCTAACAAATATATTATAACCTATCAAAGCATGACAGTTAATTGTTGATAAATTGCTGCTGCAAACTATAAATTAAAAACGCTGTATGCTTACCTTTGTACTAACTACACCCTTAGCACGAATCACTCAAAATTACATCAAAAATCATTTATTTACATTTGCGGAAATAAAACACTAACATTCAACTTGTCAAAGAAAACAATATAACCGATATGCAATCAAGTTAGGCGCCTATCTCACGGTGTTGCCATTTAAGAAATCAGAAAACTACTTTTCGAGGTATAAGGGTAGTCCAATTTACCATACTTTCCCCTATAAGTGCATCTATTTTCGGAAAAATGCAACAGGACATTTTTTTATATAGCGAGCCGTCCTTTTTTTGGAAACGATCTTTCAACCGGATACGGTTGTTTACCTACGTCGATTTTTGAATTTTTCGGATTAAAAAAATGGTCACGATGTTGCTATTTAAGAAATCAGAAAACTATTTTTCGAGATATAAAGGTGGTCCAATATACCATACTTTCCCCTATTTATAAATATATAAACCACCACTGATCTTTTCTCGAATGCTGTATTTGACGACATCAGTTTATAAAAAAATATCTACAGCACACGGAAAACACTCATTGTTATCTTTGTCTCTGTTTAATCCACACGTCTCTTTCTATTGCACTGTTTTTCTCTCGAATGTTTTCGATAGAAATAGCGTCTGAATGTGCAACAGGGTTTCTCTGGCTAGAGAAAATTTTATTGACAATTTTTCAGTTGGGTTGGCTATAACTCACAAGATATTACAAGCGAACTTATTTATTTTGACAAACTCTTTCAATATGTATAGAGAATATATTCTTAGAGATTTATTCTTCTTTTATTCAAATCTGAAACATTTTCTGAAATAATAAATATTACTTTTTTTAATTTCATATTGAAAATATTTTATTTTGTGAGTGTTATTAGTTGAAATATTGTAATTTATATTTTTTCAGGCTACTTTTGCTTCCTCGCAATATCGAAGATACGAGAAGTTTTGTGATCGTTTTAGATTGAGACAAAAAAAATGTTCTCTGATTTCAAAATTTTAAATTGATTTATCCGTTTCACGTCAATGCTAACACTTTTCGTTCCGTGTCTGTCTGTCTGTCCGTCCGTCCGTGTGTCCGTCTGTCCCCTGAATCCTTGTCACACGCATAACTCATTATTGAAACTTGGTCGGATGGTTAGGTCTGGCTTGAGGACGGTCAGATTTCAAAATCATCAAAATCGTATGTAAGGGGGAGGGGTGACACCCCAAAATATTTACTTTTTCAAGATATCTCAAGAACGACACATGTTACGTGAAAATTTTATAGAATATTTTTTGTAGAGCATTAAATTTCCTATAATTTAAATTTCCTATAATATGGGTCTACAATTTTTTTTTTCTCTCAATTTATTTTAAAAATTCGAACTAATATTTTTTAGTAAAATTGTATAAAAATTAAATGGTTAACCAATTTCAGGCAATTTATCTAAACGCTATCGGTTTTTATTTAAATTGTTGAATAATGAACTACCTTTGGTGAATTTAACATGAGGAAGCACTGTGAATTTACTTAGCAGATGTTTTTTTAATTCACATGAATTTAACAGAAAAAAATAAAAAATGTCACTGTGAAAGTAAAAAGGGGTGTAAAGTTTTTGTTTGGTCGGATTTACTTGAAACTTAGCATAAACATTCTACAATACAAATAATGAAACATGTATTTCAGTATTTTTTTTGTTATACGTGCCTAAACAGACATAGAAGGGGTGAAAGGCGAAAACCACCCTCAAAATTTGAATTTTAAATACTAATAAATAAGTCTACAATTCATGTTGCCTTGGAAACAAATGCAATTAAATTTAAATTGTCAGATTAGTTATTCTAAAAATGTGTGTTATATTATTAACATTAGGATATTAGAAAACTAATATTCATAATACAAAGGTGAGTTTTATTTCTGACCAATTCCATTAAAATTTTTCATATACATAATATTAAAAAAATATTCACATAAACTATATAAAAACAATAAATAATCAGTATTCAAGTATTATGTTGGGAAGTTGATTGTGTGGACCTAAAGGGTCTCACCCCACCCCAAAGCTTGTTAAATTTAATTATTCATACCATGTATTGAATTGGTAAACCCGATATTTTCGGTTAAATAACCTTTAAAAAATTAAAACATAAAAATAGAGCATTTAATATTGATATGTTGGCACCTACAGCTACGCTGGAATCACGTAGAGGCATTGATTTGAATCGAAAAACCACTTAGTATGTAGATTTTATATTTGGTTCGATTAACATTTTAAATGTTTTTCTATCATGCATTCGCGAGCGAACTGTAATATTTTGTCTCGCTATTGGTATACCATTATACCACTTATATAACACTTGTGAAAATGCTAATGACATTCGGTTCTGTCAATATTATTTCCGCAGTTTGTTTGTCCATCTAATACTTCAATTAGCATGTTTGTTTTTATTGTTATCATTTTTTTTTTGTTATACATATAGTGGAACCTTGAAAATTATTCCATAAGATTGTTAGTATAGTGCATTTTTAAGTATAACCAACTCTTTTTGCTTCCTCGCAGTATCGAAGATACGAGAATCTTTGTAATCGTTGTAGAATGAAATAAAACAAGCTTTGGGTTGGGGTGAGACCCTTTAGGTCCTCACAATCAACTTCCCAACACGGTATGTTTATGAATACTTGAATACTGATTATTTATTGTTTCTGTATAGTTTATGTGAATATTTTTTTAATATGTATATGAAAAATTTTAATGGAATTGGTCAGAAATAAAATTCTCCTTTGTATTATGAATATTAGTTTTCTAATATCCTAATGTCCAATTATATAACACTCATTTTTAGAATAACTAATCTGACAATTTAAATTTAATTACATTTGTTTCCAAGGCAACATGAATTGTAGACTTATTTATTAGTATTTAAAATTCAAATTTTGAGGGTGGTTTTCGCCTTTCACCTCTTCTATGACTGTTTAGGCACGTATAACAAAGAAATATACTGAAATACATTTTTCATTATTTGTATTGTAGAATGTTTATGCTAAGTTTCAAGTAAATCGAACCAAAAAAAAAACTTTACACCCCTTTTTACCCCTTTAGGGGTTGAATTTCGAAAAATCCTTTCTTTCAGATCATAATCACGTCAAGACGCTTCGATTGGCACCCCAACGAAGTCAATAGCATATTCTATTTACGATATTTCGTGATATCTTTCTGAAAATAGTGTAAATATACTATAGTGACCTAAAAACATACAAATATGTTGAAATTTTTGATTTTGATTTACGGATCGATTACAATAACTTCCAGT
Organism: Sialis fuliginosa; assembly: GCA_961205875.1. Classification (NCBI taxonomy): domain Eukaryota; kingdom Metazoa; phylum Arthropoda; class Insecta; order Megaloptera; family Sialidae; genus Sialis; species Sialis fuliginosa. The sequence goes on along the minus strand of OY540814.1, from coordinate 472,892 downwards.
TGGGAAGTTAAAAATAGGTATATATTATTATTTGTAATAATTCGTATAAATAATTTCGGGTGAAGCCGCGGAGAAGTTGAGATAATGAATAATTTGATAAACAGAACGTATTAATTTGCTCTCGTTGAAATGAAATGTTGCCTATAAATAACGTGAAAGATAAGCACTTTTGAAGTTCTTATTTCGTAATTGAGAAAGCTGCTCATTAACCTTAGTAATTGAAAGCTTATTTGCGAACAAATATTTATTCAATTTTTTAGACGTTACAGAGAGATATTGAATTCTTTATGTTGATGCTCTGAATTTCAAATGCTAATTAAAATTTTTGTGTATTTAACAAACGGACGAGTTACAAAAAGTGGCAAATAAGTTTTTCACAGAAATGCAAATGTTTAAACAGTTTACTCGTTTTAATCAATTTTATTATTTTATCTGTATAAATAATGGTTACTTTAAGTAATGTTAATTAGTACGTGTTTTGAAATCAAAAAATATTAATAGTCTAGCTATTATAGAGCCGATCTAAAAGTATCATTACATTTTAAAATATTAAATCCATCTATACGTCTCTCTGTCTGTCCGTTTGTGCCCTTATCACACGAGAACCACTTATCAGATTTACGTGGTTTATTTTTTAATTCATAGGTACATTCTCTGACCAGGTTATAGGCTATATTTTGTTACGTTAGGTAACATAACAACTAAGCAGTGACGATAATAGTAAAATCAAGTCGGATTTTGCAATACACTGCCTAAACCGTTCAATATTGAACAAAATAATGTATTAAAGAACTGTGTAGAATCAAAAGATCTACAATAAAGTCAGCCACACCATATGTTTAACATTTATATTTTAGCCACAATGACTGCTTTTATGTTACAAAGAAAATTAAAAATATTTGGGTTCTGTTTACGTGGACTTATGACCTGCAAAACATTAATCTTTATCGAAATAAATAATTTCATCGTCTTAAGTACTTAATGTAGATATAATTTGCCCTTTACAGAATTCAATTTGGTTTTTGGTTTAGGAAATAACTTGAAATATACATACAGTAACATATTATTCGCGGCAATTCGCGCGAACTATGATGAAGTGTCGCGAGGAGAAGGAAGATTCTGCGCTCGGCGGGTAGTTTATTTTGTTTTCAATTATTAACTTTTAAATTTAAATTTTTTTTTTTATTTTTTTTTTGATTTTTTTTTTAGATACGTTAGGTTTTGATTAGTTATTATTACGATAATAATTAAGCGAGTTTGTACTTAATTCAACTATATTTTTCAACAATCCTAAACAATAATCCCGTAGAACACGCGGGCGAAGCCGCGCGTGTACATCTAGTTTATAATATGTATGTAAATGTTTTTACATACAACCTACATAATATTTTTTCAAACAAAAACAAGTGAATCGGAGTACATTTTTTTTTATTATTGTTGAGGCTATTATTGGAATATCGTGAAAGCAGGCCATGACGGAACAAAAGTTGAAATTGTTTGGTTTAATTGTTATGTAGCAGGCTAACGTACAACACTACAACCACTGCTTTTATCCTTATTTATTGTAATATGTCCAATTGTACTAGTTATACAGGATGAGTCATATCAGGTGGAACAAACTTGAACCGTGGATTGAGAAAAATATTTTAAGCAAAAAACATTATATAAACATGTGTCCGGAAATTTGTCATGAGGGGGCTACAGCCCTCCAAAGATTTTATTCAAAATTAGTTTTTATTTAATATCTAGAGAACCCATAATGCTAAAGTTATTAAATTTGATACGGGGTTTAGTATTAATAAGTATTATTGATTTCCAGTATTAACCAATTATAATTTAAACCAGGGCTGTATGGGGCCAGTAGGCCCATCGATTTTTATCTAGTATTTTTTTATTCTTTAATTTTTTCCTGTGTTAGACATTTGAATAAGACTGTATGAGACAAAATACACAAAAATATACTTTGCTCATTTATCATAGGATAAACCGTTTACCAGCAATAACGATGCAAAAGAAAGCATGCAGAATTTTCCTTAATGCGGATGCTTCAAATTAAACAAAATAAATCTATATTCCTGTTCTTTGATTAAAGGTAAGAAAAAAGTTCATGTACATATATCACCTAATACGTGTCCTCTTAGACCTATAGCCAGTTCTATTAATGTTGCAAGTAATTTACTAACATAACTAGAAAGCGATACTTAAAATGGCTATTTGTTGGTAAGGATGAATTTTTGGAGGTATATTTTTATTATTTTTTTGTCTTATTTTTTATCATAGAACAAGAATATGAAAATATTTTTTGTAATTTGAAGCATCCGTATTAAGTAAAATTCAGCATTCTTTCACGTATATAAAGTTAGCGGGGACCTAATAGCGGTTCCAAAAAAAAATACGTGGAGGTTTTGCAGCTAATTTGTTGCTAATTTGTGCCGCCAATCCTGATTTTGTTGCTCTATTCGTTTTCGAGAAAATCCGGATTAGCTAACTTAATAGCTTCAAACAGCTGTTCCGCGATATTTCAGTGAAAAATAAAGCTATCGAATTCAAACAAGTGACATAATTTGTTGCTAATTTGTTGCTAATTTGTGCCGTCAATCAAAATTTTTTTACTCCATTCGTTTCCGAGAAAATCCGGATTAGCTAACTTAATAGCTTCAAAACAGCTGTTCCGCGATATTTCAGTGAAAAATGAAGCTATCGAATTCAAACAAGTGACATAATTTGTTGCTAATTTGTGCCGTCAATCATATTTTTTTTTACTCCATTCGTTTCCGAGAAAAATCGGATTAGCTAAACTTAATAGCTTCAAAACTGCTGTTCCGCGATATTTCAGTGAAAAATAAAGCTATCGAATTCAAACTGGTGTCATAATTTGTTGCTAATTTGTTGCTAATTTGTGCCGCCAATCATAATTTTTTTGCTCTATTCGTTTTCGAAAAAAATCGGATATGTTATAATTTAATTAAATCAAATTATTATATTTATTATTATTTAGCCGTAGTTTTTTCTTTTAATTAAAATATTAGATAAGTCAAATTAAATATTATTTAACAAGGGATATTGAAAACAATCTAAGAAATAAATTAAATAGATAGTTTTATTTTAAGTAACGACATTTCAACCATGCGTATTATATATATTACATCTGGAATATCAGGAAACATAGATTGTAACAATGACACGTGAAAAAATTTTTGCTGTAATGGAAATTTCACGTACTTTTCAGAATAATCCAGATATCGGAATTAAAATTGAATTTAAAATAAAACAATCAAATAATTTTTATTTATTTTTAATATTTTTTTTAAATATCCGCTATTAAATAATGGGTTATTTATAGTTTTAGTTTCCCAAACTATTTTTGATGAATCTATATTTCATTACGTCTCATTGTTGCAATATATTTTCCAGAATAAATCAGATATCGAAATTAAAATTGAATTTAAAATAGAACAAGCAAATTATTTTTATTTATTTTTACTATATTTTTTTAAATATTCTCTATTAAGTAAAGAGTTATTTGTAGTTTTAGCGTTCCAAAATATTTTTTGATGAATCTATATTTATTTACGTCTTATTGTTGCAATGTATTTTCCAGAATATTCCAAATATCGAAATATATTATAATACGCATATGGTAGAAACTACGTTAATTAAAAAAATGAAACAATCAAATAATTTATATTTATTTTTAATATTTATTTTAAATATCTCCTACTAAATAAAGAGTTATTTATAGTTTTAGCGTCCAAAACTATTTTATGATGAAAATATATTTTTTCACGTGTCATTGTTACAATCTATGTTCCAGATGTAGATAATATATATAATACGCATGGTTGAAATGTCGTTACTTAAAATAAAACTATCTATTTAATTTATTTCTTAGATTTTTTTCAATATCCCCTGTTAAATAATATTTAATTTGACTTATCTAATATTTTAATTAAAAGAAAAAACTACGGCTAAATAATAAAAAATATAATAATTTGATTTAATTAAATTATAACTAATCCGATTTTTTTCGAAAACGAATGGAGCAAAAAAATTATGATTGGCGGCACAAATTAGCAACAAATTAGCAACAAATTATGACACCAGTTTGAATTCGATAGCTTTATTTTTCACTGAAATATCGCGGAACAGCTGTTTGAAGCTATTAAGTTTAGCTAATCCGATTTTTCTCGGAAACGAATGGAGTAAAAAAAATATGATTGACGGCACAAATTAGCAACAAATTAGCAACAAATTATGTCACTTGTTTGAATTCGATAGCTTTATTTTTCACTGAAATATCGCGGAACAGCTGTTTGAAGCTATTAAGTTAGCTAATCCGGATTTTCTCGAAAACGAATAGAGCAACAAAATCAGGATTGGTGGCACAAATTAGCAACAAATTAGCTGCAAAACCTCCACGTATTTTTTTTTGGAACCGCTATTAGGTCCCCGCTAACTTTATATACGTCATTCTTTCTTTTGCATCCATATTTCTCGTAAACGGTTTATCCTATGATAAATGAGCAAAGGATATTTTTGTGTATTTTGTCTCATACAATCTTATTCAAATGTCTAACACAGGAAAAAATTAAAGAATAAAAAAATACTAGATAAAAATCGATGGGCCTACTAGCCCCATACAGCCCTGGTTTAAATTATAATTGGTTAATACTGGAAATCAATAATACTTAATAATACTAAACCCCGTATCAAATTTCATTACTTTAGCATAATGGGTTCTCTAGATATCAAATAAAAACTAATTTTGAATAAAATTTTTGGAGGGCTGTAGCCCCCTCATGGCAAATTTCCGGACACATCTTTATATAATGTTTTTTGCTTAAAATATTTTTCTCAATCCAAGGTTCAAGTTTGTTCCACCTGATATGACTCACCCTGTATATCATATAAATAGCATAGTAATCACATAACACTTTTATCTCTGCTTATCACCTGTACGTTCATCAGAACTTCGCTTTAGCATCTTAACATATTCAGTCTCTCTGTAATGGACAATCTGTAAACAGCTTATAAATAAAATTGCTTTTAAAAAAAATAACTTTGAATTGATTTTCATAATTTACTCGTAGTTTTACGTCATTTTATATCTATATGTATTCCAAGTTGATAAAAACATAGGAAATTTAATATGGGGGCAATTAGAAGTGTTGTAGTAACCTTTGGTCAAATTCAACGATGTGTCATTGGTGCATTTTGAAATGCCGCCACAAAATTTATACTTTAATTTCATTAATGTATTTTTTAGTTGAAAACACAACAAAATTGATTAATTTAAAATTTATCGGTTAGTTTCGAGGCGGCATTTCAAAATTCACCAATCATACATGGTTAAATTTGACCAGAGGTTACTACAGTACTTCTAATTGTCCCCATGTTAAATTTCCTATGTTTTAATCAACTTGGAACACACTGATAACTAGCTGGGCCCGCGCGGCTTCGCCCGCTTGGACTACGGAATTATTGTGTAGGATTTAAAAAAAATATAGTTGAATTAAGTAAAAACACGATTAATTATTATCGTAATAATAACTAGTTGTACCTAAAAAAATAACAAATCAGAACAAAAATTATTTGTAATTTTTGTTCTGTTTAAAAAAAGTTAATAATTGAAAACAAAATAAACAACTGCCGGCCGAGCGAAGGATATTCCCTCTCCCCGCGACACTTCATCATAGTTCGTTGAATTGCCGCGAATAATTTGTTACTGTATTTATATTTCACGTTATTTCCTAAACCAAAAGACTGACGATGAAATCATTTATTTCGATATGGATTAATGTTTTGTAAGTCATAAGTCTATGTAAACAGAACCCAAATATTTTATGTTTTCTTTGTAACATAAAAGCAGTCATTGTGGCTTAAATATAAAAGTTAGACATATGGTGTCGCTAACTTTATTGTAGATCTTTTGATTCTACACAATTCTTTAACACATTATTTTGTTCAATATTGAACGGTTTAGGCAGCGTATTGCAAAATAGCGCGCCGACGGCAAATTTTTTTCCGACTTGATTTACTATCATCGTTACTGCTTAGTTGTTATGTTACCTAACGTAACAAAATATAGCCTATAACCTGGCCAGAGAATGTACCTATAAATTAAAAAAAAGAAACCACGTAAATCTGATAAGTGGTTCTCGAGTGATAAACGCACTAACAGACAGACAGACAGACAGAGAGACGTTGAGCTTTATATATATTAAGGAAGCTCAACGTCTGTCTGTCTGTTCGTTAGCGCGCTTTAAAGCCTTATATTGTGCCTATACTAATATTTGATTAAAAAAATATTTTAACCTAAAGATTTAATAATTTTAATACTTATATCTGTTTTAATTATTATCTATGTATACAGGCCCGGATTTACCATGCAGGCAGAGTAGGCAACTGCCTAGGGCGGCAAATTTTGGTGGAAATTTTGAAAACTTGTTATATTCGTGGGAATTGAATTTGATTTTGATTCCATTATCGATGAGTTTGCCATCCCAAAATCGAGACGTAAAAATTTCAACCCATAAGCAATAATTTCTCTATACATGTAACTCAAGCATGACAAAAAAAGGTCTTCAGTTTTTATGTTTCCTAATGTAACTTTATAAAAATTTATAAAATTTGAAACTGACGCAACCAAAAAAAATAAAGATCCTGAGTTTTATATTTTGACATCTATGATTAAACTGTTAGTTTCGAGGAGGGGGGGGGCTAGGGGCGGCAAATTTCTAAATCCGGGCCTGTATGTATGTATAATACGTATTATAGATATTAATGAAATATATCTGACATTTAGTAGTGGTTGATCATTACAATACATTATAAATTTATAACTTATAATTAAATGAATGCTGGAATTTCAAAGACGCTATTCATAATTAAATCTACAATTCTCGTAACAAAGGAAACTGAAATTTTAGAGTTAATTTAATAAAACTGAGAATTATATTAAATATTGCGACTTCTTACATTAAATACATATATTATACAGTTTGTTATTAAATAAATAATAACGTGCTTATTATTTAATGTAAATAAGTAGTTTATTATATTGCTTCCTAAAATATCGAAGATACGAGAAGCTTTGTGATCGTTTCAGATTGAGACAAAAAAAATGTTCTCTGATTTCAAAATTTTAAATTGATCTTTCCGTTTCACGTCAAGATAAACACTTTTCGTTCCGTGTCTGTCGGTCCGTCCGTCCGTCTGTCCTCTGAATCCTTGTCACACGCTTAACTCATGAACCACTGAACCGATATTGTTGAAACTTTAACGACACGTGAAATTTTATAGAATATTTTTTGTAAAGCATTAAATTTCCTATAATATGGGTCTACAACGTTTGTTGTAAAATATTCCCTTACAAAGATTTATCTTAATTTATTTTAAAAATTCGTATTTTGTTTTTCTAAATTGATATTTGCTTGGACATATTAAATGTCATTTTGACGTTTGCTTAAATTTAGATTTAGATTGAAATTGCCAAAAAATTAAAAATATACGAAAACATAATCAGTTGCGTTTTATGAAAAATTTCGAATTAATATTTTTTAGTAAAATTGTATAAAAATTAAATAGCTAACCAATTTCAGGCAATTTATCTACACACTATAGGTTTTTATTTAAATTGTTGAATAATTAACTACCTTTGGTGAATTTAGCACGACGAAGCACTGTGCATTTGCCTGGCAGATGTTTTTTCTCGTTTGTTTATGAGTTTTCTGTCAAACGGCTTAGAGTGTAAGTTTTTTCTATGCGACTACTAAATCCTAATTTTTTTAAAGCAATTTTTAAGTTATTATTCTAAAATTTTGTTTCATCATTGAAAATGTTTTTCTAATGTTCGGTATTATAAAGGAGCTAGCAAATTTGCTAGCTAGCAAGCACATGCAACTGAGATATCAAACTTATATGACAGTTCTTTTGGAGTTTGTTAATGACTTTGACAAGTTTCGCGCACGCGTTGTAGTAAGTAAATACCAACGGTATTAAAACAGTGGTGATGTTATGAAAACTATTTTGTACGGTGAAAGATACCAACTGTGTTACAAATAGTTGAAGTGTCACTGCTCTAAATTCCATAGTTAATCCGTAGATACTAGTACACAGGGCCGGCCGAACGGCCAGGCGACCTAGGCGACAGCCTGGGGTGCCAATTTCGTGGGGGCGCCAATTGTATTAAACTTATTTTCTATGTTCTGTTATAGGGCGCCAAATTTAAGCTGTATTTATTTTTTGAATAATAGTTTTGATTTTTTCTGCAAAATAATTCATTTTACTTAATAAAATGCTTAATATCAAAAATAAATTATTTATAATTTTTTTTTAACAAAACTTGAAAAGCACAGTGCCAAATTTGTGGGTGGCTTTGCGGATTCTTGTAATAATTCCGGTTAGTGCAGCTAGTGGTGAATGAAGTTTTAGTAAATTAAAATTGATAAAATTTTAATTTCGATAATTTTCTCACACGTTTTTTTTTGTGCGGAGATAATTTTTAATGATCGTCCCGGGGGGGGGGGGGGGGGGGGGGGTCAAAAAAAATCTCGCTTGGGGAGCCATAATCGCAAAGGCCGGCTCTGCAGTAGTACAGAATTAATATCTCATTTGAAAGTAATTACTAGTTAGCAAATTTTGCTAGCTCCTTTATAATACCGGACATAAATGATTTAAAAACGACCATTGCACGTGTGATTACTCTATCAAGAGCGTTTTCTATCCACGTATCGATAAACCGGAAGCACGTGTTTGATGACAATGCACGAATCTCTTTTACACGATACAGGTATTCGTGTACTGTTGACAGTTCATCGGGAACGATTTTTGAATTTGATATAATGTAAAGATGCACGCTATTTACAAATAAATTGGGACGCAATCGTAGCTTGTTTTTTATGAATGTTTTATCGATAGTGAAACCTTATATTATACGCACTCACTCCGTTCTGGAACAATCAAAATAATGGACATATTTTAATACAACTTTTATAATATATACATATCAAGGTTAGTAAAGTAATAGGTTGCCTCATAACTCTGGCGGGGAGTGGCATGAGAGGGGAGAACGCGTCATCGTGAGGAACTCTTTGACATTATAAATGGCTGTCAAACTATATTTACTCTTTATTTTAGTTAAGCTGATTTATTGTAAGTTGTTTTTAAATATTTTCATTTGATATTGATAGTGTACTGAGTTTTAAATCTAAATTTTTATTATTTTATTATTATAAATTATAGTTTTAAACAAGTGTTTTTTTATGTGTAACCAAGAAATGTATTTTCTTTAAGCATTGATTTCTGACATCATTTTAAAGTTTTTATGAAGAAATATTATATGTAATAATTTGTGCTTCTGTAATAAACAATAATATTTACTTTTTTTAAATACAAATATCCAAAAATTCGAAATAATTTGAAAAAAAACTTAATATATGAAACAACGTTTAAAGGTTCCTCAGGGTGACGTCATCACACGCAGCCGCTGATTGGTCAAAAAGTTATGAGGCAACCTATACATATACTAACCTTGCATATTATATATATATATATATATAATATAATAGTAGTGACGTTAAATATAAATAAAAACAAACTTGTTTGTTTAAACGTCAAAATTTATTAAAGAAGAGGAAACCGCAAGCTTTCGATTCACAGAATCATCGTCAGGCTATTAATAAAGATTTTAATAAATTTTGACGTTTAAACAAACAAGTTTGTTTTTATATATATATATATATATATATATATATATATATATATATATATATATATATATATATATATATATATATATATATATATATATATATATATTAGTATTCATATATATGACCATCTTGATATTATTTAAATATACCTATTTTGTAGGGGTTTTTTTTAGGTCAAAATATTAATTAAAGAACTAAACCAATGTTCAAATCATTTTAATTAATAGCGCTATTAATTAAAATGATTTGAACATTGGTTTAGTTCTTTAATTAATATTTTGACCTAAAAAAAACCCCTACAAAATAGGTATATTTAAATATATATATATATATATATATATATATATATATATATATTCATTTTAATACAGGTTTGGCATTGGTGATGTTAGAACATTTATCCAATTATTTATGCCTTGGGTGCTTTCCCGGTATTATATTACATATAAATAATAGCCTTTGTTTGTCATATAACGCACGACGTTGGCTGCAGAACTAAAAATTAAATTGAATACAAACTTAACAAAAAAAAACATCTGCCAAGTAAATGCTAAATTCACCAAAAGTAGTTAATTATTTAACAATTTAAATGAAAACCGATAGTGTTTAGATAAATTGCTTGGAATTGGTTAACCATTAGTTCGATATTTTTCATAAAGCGCACCTGATTATTTTTTCGTAGATTTTTAATTTTTTGACAATTTTAATCTAAATCTAAATTTATGCAAACGTCAATATGACATTTAAAACGTCAAAATGACATATAAAACGCCAAAATGACGTTTAAAACGTTAAAATGATATTTAATATGTCCAAGCAAATATCAATTTAGAAAAACAAAGCACGAGATAAATTGAGATAAATCTTTGTAAGGGAATATTTTACAACAAACGTTGTAGACTCATATTATAGGAAAGTTAATGCTCTACAAAAAATATTCTATAAAATGTTTACGTAGCATGTGTCGTTCTTGAGATATCTTGAAAAATTAACCCAACCATCCGACCAAGTTTCAATATTATCATTTCAGTGGTTCATGAGTTATGCGTATGACAAGGATTCAGGGGACAGACGGACAGACACTCGGACGGACAGACAGACATACACGGAACGAAAAGTGTTTGTCTTGACGTGAAACGGAAAGATCAATTTAAAATTTTGAAATCGAAGAACATATATTTTGTCTCAATCTGAAACGATCACAAAGCTTCTCGTATCTTCGATATTGCGAGGAAGCAAAAGTTAAGAAGTTTTCATATATTTTTTTCCTTATATTGTTGAATAAACCGGTCCTGTGTATGGACAAATAAAAACTGTATTAATATATACATATATTATCTTCTACTGAGGTAAAATGCGGTGAATGTTCAGGAAAATATCAATTTATTTACTAACTAGGTAGTATTTTTGTGATGTTATTATCTTTAGGGTGCGAGATTGTCAAACAAACTTACAATATACGAGTATAGTTGGGAAGTATTGTACAAAGTACGACAAAGCAATGGCAAACTTAGGCAGTTCATTTTAGTTTATTAGCATTATTTTCGTATCAGTGTTAAATGGAAGGAAATATTTGTTTGCTTAAAAAAGCAGAAAAAAGAAATTATCTTGTTATATTTCGTACCAGATACGTACCTACGTAAATATTAAAAAAAAAACCTGCCAAGTAAATGCACAGTGCTTCTTCGTGTTAAATTCACCAAAAGTAGTTAATTATTCAATAATTTAAATAAAAACCGATAGTGTTTATATAAATTGCCTGGAATTGGTTAACCATTTAATTTTTATACAATTTTTCTAAAAAATGTTACTTCGAAATTTTTCTTAAAACGCACCTGATTATGTTTTCGTATATTTTTAATTGCTTGACAATTTCAATGTAAATCTAAATTTAGCAAACATGACATTTAACATGTCATAGAAAATATCAATTTAAAAAAACAAATGACGAATTTTTAAAGCAAAATGAGATACATATTTTTAATATACCTATATTTTACAACAAACGTTGTAGATCTATATTATAGAAAATTTAATACTCTACAAAAAAGATTCTATAAAATTTTCACGTAAAATGTGTCGTTCTTGAGATATCTTGAAAAAATAAATATTTTGGGATGCCACTTCTCCCCCTTACACACGATTTTTTTGTCTCAATCTGAAACGATCACAAAGCTTCTCGTATCTTCAATATTGCGAGGAAGCAATACTTTTTTAAATTTGTAATTAACCAATATTTTTAATGTCGAGATTTCTGGATTGAAAAATTGGATTTAAGAAATTCTAACCAAATTACAAAAATTGTAACGAAATTTGTATACTTTTAGTACTTTACCTACTTTGTGTTTTTTTACACTTCCCGGGAAAAAATTTCAGATCTGAAGTGATCTCGGTTGATCTTCATTTTGGAACAAATCAGATCTTTGTAAATAAATAAACTTTTGTCTACCTTAAATAACAAATACACATATACTACCTATATAGAAACCTTGTTTATAATTTAATCAATTAAAAAAAAATTGTACAGAAACGTATTGAATGATATTTGAGGCCCGCGTTTTAAATTAATAAATAAATTCACAACTCATCCCCTGTCACAGATGAAGGGTTGTAATTGGTTTCATTCGATCCAGCGGGAAAAATACTTCAGGATACTAGGGGTGTGGGGGGCAAAACAACCCTCTATCTAGCACAGGAGTCGAGATATTTACGATTTTCTATAATGAATACCATAAGTAGCGAAACAGAGAAAAATTCACCTAATATCCCGAAGTATTTTTCCCGCTGGATCGAATGAGACCAATTACAACCCTTCATCTGTGACAGGGGGTGTGTTGTGAATTTATTTATTAATTTAATACACGGGCCTCAAATATCATTCAATACGTTTCTGTACAATTTTTTTTTAATTGATTAAATTATAAACAAGGTTTCTATATAGGTAGTATATGTGTATTAATTTGTTATTTAAGGTAGACAAAAGTTTATTTATCTACAAAGATTTGATTTGTTCCAAAATGAAGATCAACCGAGATCACTTCAGATCTGAAATTTTTTCCCGGGTTGTTATTATAATCTTTTAAATTGTTTTATTCTAAGTCTCGTTTATCTGAAATTCCGAGTCTCGTTTATTCGTAATTTTGTCTCCTCCTTCACCCACCACAAAAATTTGATTCGCCTAATAAGTGATGTGTCACCCCTCCCTTTGTCAATGTCTGTTAGTTAATTCTTTGCACATAACTTTCTGTATAGCTCAGATATTAATTAAAGTTACAATTTCACATTGATATGCCACAAAGAAGATAAATCAAACTTGCCAAAGTAGCTTTTCTTTTAATTTTTCTACAAATATTTTCCATTAAAGGCCTGTTTCACTTTTTCCCAAATTAGAGGTTAAAAATGAAACAGTTTTTTGATTTTTAAAGTCCGTGTTGTATCGTACAGTTCAAATGACGTAAGTATTTAAAATGGTTATTCATAAGCGCATCTAGTAGAAAAATATCTGCCTTGGGAACCACGGGACTTTCTTATACCTAACCTAACCTAACCTAACAGTGAATTGTATACGTGATTCTTTGTTTATTAAAACATTTCTAACAAACTAACAAGAAAGAACAAAATGAATAATTTTATATTTATATAACAAGTGATTTTTTTTAACGTAATAACTGAAAACGGATGTTTACTATTGTAAATTTTTGAATTTTTGAATTATTTTTGAAATAAGAAAAAAATGTTTTAGATAAAAAAATGTCGAGTATGTTATTATCTATAATTTATTCCCCATACATTTTTTTCCAACATTTATGATTTAGCCAGAAAGAATTTTTTTTATGTATAATTATTTAGATTCACCTACACAGTTCACGCTCAGTATTACGTATAAGAAAGTCCCATGTTACCTACGGCAAATACACACACTGTTCAATCTCTGTAATACGTATAAGAAAGTCCCATGACACTCATGGCAGATATTTCTCCTCTGTTATGAACCATTTGAATTATAATATTTTTTTTTTCAAAAATTCGTTTTTACAAAAAAATGAATAGAACATAAATTATAGATATAGATATTACCTACATTTTTTAACTTGACCATTTTTCTCTATTTCGCACTGTTTCAGAGTAATTTGAAAAATTAAAAAATCGACGTAGGTAAACATCCGTATCCGGTTGAAAGATCGTTTTCAAAAATAGGACGTTTTCTTCCTAGCCAAAAATTAATCTTAAATATAAAATATCACCCTTCTACGATTTATCGTATTTGAGTTACAGCGCTTACAGACAGACAGACAGACGGACACATAGACATCATGGCGAAAATAGTCAGAATGGATTCAGGGAAGGTCAAAATAGATAATTCCGTCAAAATCCGGAGTTCGAAAAAAATCGGCTTCACTATACTTACTTATACTAATGTATATTTCATATACCTACATGGTATAAGAAAGTAAAAATTAAAGTATGAATTTGTATCGTTAACTGTCAAAAAACATTAAAGATTCGTATTTTGTTTTACTTTTACCCCAGTTGGCACTACATAAAATAACGTATTCATTTTTTTAAATCAAATAATCATAACGTGAAATTTACATAATTCAATAATTAAAAAAAGTCGTTACAAATTAAATTGGAATTCAGTTTTATCTCAAGAAATAAATAAGGAAAAGAAAAAAACGAAGAAATGTAATATAATTACTACCCTACTCGACGAACTGAATCTAATGGAGCCCGCAACAACAACAAAGGTTAATATCGTCTGTGCCATATTTTCTACGTCTGAGTAAGGTTCCACATCCCCAGAGTGCCCTGTTTTACAAACTTGTGCTGAGATTCCGTTATCAGCATATAGCTTTCCAAATTCCGGCGTTAAAAATATAAACTTCACTAGTATATATACTGTGCGTTTCGGCCTGAAACAGTTTGGTGATAAAATAGGATTTTCAGATGGCCGTTACAAAATATAAAGAGTAAAATATGTCCGAAGATTACAGACGTTGTGGAATATGTAAAAATATACTTTTATATTTAGGATTATATCTCTTTTTATCTATATTTTATATGCTTGTAAATTGCTCTGATAAAATTTGATGGTTTCAATATATAATGTAAAATGGTTATATATTATGTTGGTGGTACACCAGTCTAGAACAAGGTATACTATTTTTGGGATTGATTTTTTTTGTTATTCTCATGTTCTAATAAAAAATATAAAAAAGACTTTTTTTTAAATAATTTGCCTTTTAAAAACTGACTATAAAGCAGAAAATAAAATTCAGTTACTCTTTTCGTATTAAATATTGTATTTAAAAAAAAGTTGATTTTGTTCATACTAGAAGAGTTTTAAAAAATGTCTCTTCCAGTATAATATTTAATTAATATTAATAGATTTCGTTCTATTTCTTTAATAAGAATTAAAAATATTATTAATTGACATTGATGACAAGTAAAATATTTTATTTATTAAAAAAATGTAGCTATGGAAACGTAATGTTTCGATTGTAACTTAACTCTCGCTGAGACTGTGTTCTCAAGTTGTATTGGTATAATAGTCGATTCGTTGCCACAAACATATAAGTAAATTAATAAATAAATATTGCGGTGAGTTATTTAATCAATTTAATTATCAATGTTCGCAAATATAGTTTGTTCTTTAAATTATAATCTTTTGTTTCGTTTATGCTTTTTCTCCAGTAATGGATAATGTAAAACCAGTAATGAGCACGCAGTGATGGACACTTACTAATGATTACAAAATGATAAGTACTACGACACAAAAGTTATGAAATAAAGAACCATAAAATATGAAACAATGTAAAGCAGATGCTACAATTATATAAAAATTAATAAATAGATTACACCATAGACATAGAGAATGGACCACGCATCTGACTCGAAAACAGAGTCGTGTCAAAAGAAAGAGATAGAAACAGGTTTGGAATATACTTGTCCTTTTTTTAAACAGGAGTGTAACTATTTCAAATCAAAATATTCATAGATATATGTAAAGAGGTTAAAAAACAAAAAATAATTAACGTTATAAAAAATTTTATTAAAAAAAAAACAATTATTGATTTCTAAATAATATAAGTTTCGAATTTTTTTACCTAATTTTAATATCTTGATCTTCCTTTTTCGTAGCTTCGTAATGTAAATATAAAAAAAAAATATTTAAAATTTTGTTAAGTAAATCTTGTATGTGCTGTTTGTAAGTGTAGCAATCCACCTCATCATTTTGTAGCAAAGCAACCACAGGGAATTGATTTAATACTATTTTTTATTAATATATATTTAATAATTTTGGTAGCAAAAATGTTATTTTCCCGGAATATCCGTTCATAATTTTGCAAATTTCTATCAGATCAATTGATGTTTTTTTTATATTTCCTCGATGAAATATGAACCATTATAGTATGTTTATTGTTTATATTATTTACTTTTCTAATAAAAAACTTATTTCACAAAAATCACAAGATAGATATACAAAAATATATCTGACAGAAATACTACCCTGAACTGTAGTAAGCTACCAATCAGATTCTTAGAAAAAAAGATAGATATATTCCAAACTACACTGCATCTCTCTCTCTCTAACTTTTTGAACAGATGTTACACCATTGTGTTAATACAGAATGCACTGTCCATTCTCTATGTCTATGGATTACACTAATAAATGTCTACCATTTTGACATTGTTATCAAATTAATCTGTTTTACAGTCAAGTGTTTATAGATTATGATTCAGTAATGGCAGTATGTAATCAAATATCAACAAATATTTGTAATAACTTTTATATATTTGATTTCTCAGACGTGACAAAAATAATGAAATAAATATTTTCAATGAATTTTTTTTTCTGAAAACCCTTCGATACTGATTCTTCTTAAAATATTTTTTTTTGTCTATAATATTACGTTAACTTATTTACTTCTGATTTCTACAAACAAAAAGGAAAAATATCGTCCAAATATTATTTACTCACAAACAAACGGACGTGATTTTATTGATCGTTTGAAACGCAATCGTATTCCGTTGTTTTATATCGCTAGAAGAATTAAGTTCTAAAACAAACCTTACATAACGACAGTGGCGTCGAGTGCTTTACAAGCCCTTTTATAATCCTTAATGTATATAAAGCTCAACGTCTCTCTGTCTGTCTGTCTGTCCGTTAGTGCGCTTATCAGATTTACGTGGTTTCTTTTTTAATTCATAGATACATTCTCTGGCCAGGTTATAGGCTATATTTTGTTACGTTAGGTAACATAACAACTAAGCAGTGACGATAATAGTAAATCAAGTCAGAAATTTTTTTGCAGATATTTTAGGAGTTGATTCCTTGTGTCATTGTAAGTAAAAAATTGTACGGGAAAGGGGGGTCTATCTTCAACACCCTGTAGCTCACAGGGTGTTGAAATTCATTCAGAGTAGTATTTACAAACAGAGATTATTTCATTACTTCCAAACTAATGTAACTAGAGCAAGCACAATAAGTCAGTTTCATAGGTAATTAACTAACGTATTTTTCAGTATTAGCGTTATTGCTAGCCGTGTTTCCAGTTCAGAATATTGCTCATTAAAGTCAAAAAATATGTTTATTTTTTTGAAAATTTTAATGAAAATGAGATTTTTCCCCAAAAGTACCTATAATATGTGGTATTTTTTATCATTATTTTGGTGTGACATAATGTTACCTACAAATTCACTATACCAAGTTTGGACTTGGGTCTTACAGTTTTCCAGTTATAAATGTATCTAAATAATCCCCAAAGTGACTATTTTGCTACCTTTTCTATTAAATTAAACATTCATAATTTTTTTTATTTATAATTACATAATTTTACTGTTAATGTTAATTTACATAATTTTAAAACTAATTATGTAATTATAAACAAAAAAATTATAATTGTTTCATTTAATAGGGTAGATAGCAAAATAGTCACTTTGGGGATTATTTAGATAAATTTATAACTGGAAAACTGTAAGACCCAGGTACAAACTTGGTATTGTGAATTTGTAGAACGCTAATACAGAAAAATACGTTAGTTAATTACCTATGAAACTGACTCATTGTGGTTGCTCTAGTTACATTACTTTGGAAGTTATGAGATAATCTTTGTTTGTAAGTACTACTCTGAAGGAAGTTTTTAAACATCCTGTAGCTCAGAGGGTGTTGAAGATAGACCCCACCTTCCCGTACAATTTTTTACTCACAATGAGCCAAAGAATCAGCTCTTAAAATTTCTGTATCCCAAATCGGACCATCCTGTATATTCAGGATGTATTCATATACTGGAAAAACGGAGAAACTGTGGTTTCTAGTCACTTAAACTAAATTTATACACCTTAACCACAATAAAACAATGTCACTCGACACGTGTTTCGACTTCACAGTTCCAAACTGTTAGGCTCCTGATGAGGACTTCTTGTGAGGTCGAAACACGTGTCGAGTGACATTGTTTTATTGTGGTTAAGGTGTATATTTTTAGTTTAAATGTATTTATATGGATAGCATAATAAGACATCACCAGTGGAGTATTTACGTTAAGTGCCGCCCTGGGCAAAAAAAAATTGCCGCCCTTCTAGCAAGGAAAAATATAATTTATTTTTGATAGAAGTCAGAAATACTATATGAACTGGAAGTTGATAATATTTAGAAATAATGTGAAACAAAATATAATATAAACAAAAAACTGATGACCTTTTTTTTTGATCACGCCGAGTGATATTTCAAATTTTATTAAATAAAAAGTTTGGAAGATAGGTAAATAAAAACAACTTATAAAAAATAAAGAATCTACCGCCCCTCTCAGTCTGCCGCCCTAGGCCATGGCCCCCATGGTAAATACGCCACTGGACATCACATTTAATTATATTATTAAATCGAAACCTGAAATATGAGTTTTAAAATAAATCCAGATAATGGCGTTTATTGTTTTTGACATGATCCGACACTGTAGTGTATATTTTTATCAGTTTGAATAAAATCTCTCCGCGTTGGAAAGTGCCACGTCCCAGAGTTTATTCAAAGGGCGTTGTGGATTGTTGACGCAACACGTTATGAGCTTTTGTAATGAACGCCAGAGTAACATAACGGCAAATCCGTATAGAACAAAGTATTATTTTAACATTCGCCTGGTTCATATTTCATATACAGATAGGTTACTCGCCCGTGCTTTGATTTTTGTTTTGTTACTTTTGTTTTGTATGTGTGTTTGTCTGTGTGTCTGTCTGTGTATGCATAAATGATGAAGACTTTTTTCGCGTTTTTATCTGATTTTAGTTTTATATAAACGAGGTAATGGAGTTTTGTATTAAATTTCATCTTTTACAGGATTATTTTTATTCGTATTATATCATTTTAATTTTCAGCATAAAACTACATTTGTATAATACAAAATTATTTCAAGAGATGTTCGTTTTTAATTAATTTTTATTTTAATCTCGTAAGGTTTATGCTTTTATGTATATATTTTTTGATACTCTTCTATATAAATATTTTATTATTCACGAAAATTTTCAAGCTATTGGTAATGAGTAGATATTGGAAAAATAGTTGTTATTTTCAATGAAATAGTTACTAGTTTAATTTTTTTTCGGAAAATAGTTGATTGTTTTTTTACGATTTAATAATAATTAATGCAAACGAAGCAGTAAAAAGTGTCGCAAATAATTTAAAAATAGTTGGAAAGGTAGTTACAAATAGTTGATTTC
The DNA here is from genome assembly GCA_961205875.1 of Sialis fuliginosa. Classification (NCBI taxonomy): domain Eukaryota; kingdom Metazoa; phylum Arthropoda; class Insecta; order Megaloptera; family Sialidae; genus Sialis; species Sialis fuliginosa. The sequence goes on along the minus strand of OY540814.1, from coordinate 453,468 downwards.
AAATTGTGTTCAATCAAAACAGTTTTCTGAAAACGGTGGAGATATGTAATAAAAATTACAATAAATGCATTTTTATGCAATAGTTGAAAAACTATTTTTCCAGTCTCTAGTAATGAGACAATTTCCCTAGTGGTTGTTTGCGGAACTAACGTATGACATTAGCTGTGTAATAAACAGAGCGAGTTCATTGTAATTTTTTATTCTTTAAAAAAATTCTACTATGATTTCATTATTTGACAGAGGTTACACGATCATTCTGTCATTCCATCAGTCCGTAATTCAATGCATTACTCGCTCAGTCTTGATCAAGGTCACGGGCTGAACTCATGGAATGGAATGACAGACTGATCGTGTAACCTCTGTCTTAGACATCTACGAAGTAGTGAAAAATACTATAAGACTTCTTCGCGAGGGTGAACAGTATTTTAAAAGTGGAATGTTGATGTGTAAGTGTTTCCTTTTTTATCATTATTCATATCCATCTTAAGACTTCAATTATCGTAATTTACCGCACAATTTGTTTGTTTATGTAAAAACATGAAAAAAATTATAAAAAAAACGATAAGTTGTGTGTATATTCGTATTTTTATCTGTCTTAAGTTAGTTCTGCGACTTGCCGCTAGGGAATCTACCTACTCAGTGCCAATATGTTAATTATTTCAAAAATGAAAAATCAATAATTTATATTTTATATTACCTGTGAAAAGTTAATATGTTTTTCTATTTTTCATTTATACACCAGTAATGGTCACGTTCACGACTGACCAAAAACAGTGAACAACGAGCTTTGATTAGTTGATTCATGGAATTTCTGGTGGAATGTACTAGAAATTAAAAGAATATATTTTTTTAAGCGTGTAAGGAAGTGAGAAAGAAGTAACCAGAAAGAAATAGAAACTAGTGTTCTGGCAGAAACGCTCAACATGAAGTGAACATAAAAGTTCTTTGGTTAGCCTGATCACTAGTTTCTATCTCTTTGTGGTTACTTCATTCTCACTTCCTTACACGCTTAAAAAATTACATTCTTTTTATTTCTGGTACATTCCACCAGAAATTCCATGAATCAACCAATCAAAGCTCGTTGTTCCGTTTTTTGGTCAGACGTTAACGCTCCTAATGTGTGCCTAAATAATGAATACTTTTTTCCGCGTTTTTATCTGATTTTAGTTTTATAAAAACGAGGTAATGGAGTTTTGTATTAAATTTCATCTTTTTCGAGGATTTTTTTTATTCGTATTATATCATATTAATTTTTAGCATAAAACTATGTACCTGCATTAATGGTCTTGCAGTTTGTATTCATTTTCGTTTATCACAAACTTAGTAACATAGGCTCCTCCCATTTGTGCAATTATAATATTTAAATCATTTCTCCATGTTTCAAACAAAGACAGATATTTAGAATTTCATTTGCTAGATAAAGAACTACTCTTCGTTTATAATACATAGGTACTCATATATATTTGTGCAATTAAATTATTATGTAATCTATTAAAAATTGTATAGGTAAATTTTGTGGCAATAAATATTTGATATTCCGAATTTTAGTTTTTAAATATATTAAACTTGATAGAAAAAGATAACCAATGATGTTGTCTTTAAATTTGGAATCTGTTGTAAGCGATTCTAGCCTTTAGGGTGCCAGACGAGTTCTGCAGGCGACTGTACATTTATATAATAAAAACATATTTCAAGAGTTGTTCATTTTTAATTAATTTTAATTTTATTTTGAGTGGCTTAAGTCCATTTGTGGTAAAAAAAACACATATTATTCATTTAATAATTGGAGTTATTTTAATATTAACTGTAAATTGAACTCTCTTAGAAACACTTAATCAATGTGGCACATTGATATCTTACACGTATATTTTTAATTTTATTGAAACGCAAACTGTTAAATATCTCAGTTTAAACATAAATGGAGTTAGGTCACTTTCAAAATAAACGCTTCATATTTTCGACTGAAATACATTTCTAAAGTCACACTGTGATATGTTCTACAATTTACATACCAACAAACTTTCATTAAATCTGAATTTTCGGGTTGGAATGTTACATATTATGAAGAAATATTATTGAGATAAGTCAACAACACCTTTGTTTTGCTTTTATACAATATAAACATAAAAGTTTATGATCCAGAATTTTTAATAACATTTTGGTAGCAATATGTACAGCAGGTACTAAATATACAGGATGGTCTGGTTTGGGATAGATATTTTAAGAGCGAATTCCCTGGATTATTGTCAGTAAATAATTGTGTGGGAAGGTGGGGTCTGTCTCCAAAACTCTCTGAGCTACAGGGTGTTTAAAAAATTCGTTCACGAATAGTAAATACAAATAAAGATTATCTCATAACTTCTAAAGTAATGTAACTAGAGCAACCACAATGAGTCAGTTTCATAGGTAATTAAATAACGTATTTTTCAGTATTAGCGTTATTGCTAGCCGTGTTTCCAGTTCAGAGTAATTGCTCATCAAAGTCAAAAAATAGGTTTATTTTTTTGAAAATTTTTATGAAAATTACATTTTTCCCCAAAAGTACCTATAAAATGTGGTATTTTTTATCATTATTTTGGTGTGTTATAATGTTACCTACAAATTCACTCTACAAAGTTTGGACCTGGGTCTTACAGTTTTCCAGTTATAAATTTATCTAAATAATCCCCAAAGTAACTATTTTGCTACCTATTCTATTAAATGAAACAGTCATAATAATTTTCTGTTTATAATTACATAATTTTACTGTTAATGTTTTTCATAAAAATTTTAGAAAAAATAAACCTATTTTTCGACTTTAATGAGCAATAACTCCGAACTGGAAATACGGCTAGCAATAACGCTAATACTGAAGAATACGTTAGTTAATTACCTATGAAACTAACTCATTGTGGTTGCTCTAGTTACGTTACTTTGGAAGTTATGAGATAATCTTTGTTTGTACACGGAGAGAAAATTCTTAGAAAAATTACTGTGCTCTGCACTATAAATGATGTGCGAAAGTCAATTTTATACGGTAAAATAAGAAAAATTAAAATTCTTAATATAAAAAGTAAAGGACACAATATTATTTTTTTAAATACAGCCCAGCGAAATTTGTAAAACAGCACAGTAAAAAGTTCCAATCTCGACAAATTTTTATGTTTGATGGTTTTTAAAAAAAATTTACTATTTAAGTTGTTGTAAAATCTTAGGCGGTCTAATATATTTTACCATTCTGTTTTATAAAATTCAATGATATTTCAAAGATATCTGGCAAAAGCAGAAAGAAAGAAAAATATAGAAGATACCAATTATATTGAAAACACAAAAACTAAAAATGTAATATCTCATTAACTGTTAATCGTGGAGATGTATGTATGGTTTTATTTTGTTTGTAAAAAGATTCTTTAAAAATCATACGCATTATTTTTACCTAGTTTTAGCTCCTTATTGCCCCCCCTGAAAAATTATTTATTTAAATAATTTGTACATATTTTACTAGAGGGTGCCATTTTACATGTTCAGTAAAAATTTCAAGTTTCTAGCTTATATAGTTTACGAGCTATTTGGCTTTGAGTGAAAATGACGGACGGATGGACGCACGGATGATAAAGTGAGATTAATAGGGTTTCTTCTGAAACCGGTCAATCAGAAAAACAGTAAACCTTGCTCTTATGGCGGCCATAACTGGTACCAGTACCTTTTATAACGTTGTTAATATACAATAATAATAATAATAATTTATTATATTTTTATGTTTTGATGTTAGTAGTATCAACAGATCAAAAAGTGTTTCTTTTAAAGTATAAAACATTATACATACCGTATTATAAAGTTTAAGATTCGATGTACAGTCACCTGCATTAATGGTCTTGCAGTTTGTATTCATTTTCGTTTATCACAAACTTAGTAGGCTCCTCCCATTTGTGCAATTATAATATTTAAATCATTTCTCCATGTATCAAACAAAGACAGATATTTTGAAATTCATTTGCTAGATAAAGAACTACTCTTCGTTTATAATACATAGGTACTCATATATATTTGTGCAATTAAATAATAATAATGTAATCTATTGATAATTGTATACGTAAATTTTGTGGCAATAAATATTTGATATTCTGAATTTTAGTATTTAATATATTAAACATGAAAGAAAAAGATAACCAATGATGTTTGTCTTTAAATTTGGAATCTGTTGTAAGCGATTCTAGCCTTTAGGGTGTCAGACGAGTTCTGCAGGCGACTGTACTTAGGTACTCGTACTGTGAGTTGTTTGTGTAGGTACGAAAGGTGACCTGTCGATATAACATTGGCAAGATATTAAGTATAGTTCAAGTTCGTTACATTCACCCTCTAATATAGGGTGGCATTTTATGGGCTTGATCGAGCTTTCCTCAACCCGACATATTCGTTTCAATCAAACCTCTCGGATTATTGACCATCGGTCTGTGACTTTTTACTTCTCTCTCTCTCTCTCTCAACATGAACCAGTTCATGTTGCAGTCGGATTTGATTGCGGTTCAAACATCAAAGTAAATGAAAATGATAACATACTCGTATGTTATTGATTTATGGTGTAAATAAATGTGTATAACATATAAACATAAATGTAGATTTAGTTTCCTTATTGATCATAAAGAAATATAGTTTTCTATGTACAAAGTTGTGTGACCCTAATCGACGCATGAATAGTTGGAAAAGATAAATAAAACTTTTAAAAATTGTCGGTATAATTTCTCTATTTAATCAAATATTTTAATTTAATTTAATTTTAGCAATAAATGCATTTTTAATATGTTTAAGACTCGCTAGCTTAAACAGGGTGTCCACTTTCTGGAAAGTCAGTGAAGCCTAAATTGGTCAGGGAAAGTCAGGGAATTTCTTTAAAATTCTGAAAAGTCTGGAAATTTATTACATTTTTTTTTGGAAAATCAGGGAATTTATTATATCAGGGAAGTCAGTGAAGAAGAAAAAAGTGTATAATTTTCAGTTGACGAGCAAAAAAATCAAATTTTTTCGCACATTCTGGGAACATTTCGATCACTTCTTGCCCCTGAGCCTCTAGTGATCAGGGAATTTTGAATCTGTGGTCAGGGAAAGTCAGGGAATTTTATTGTTCAAAAAACAATGGACGTTAAATATAAAAGTGAGATATATGGTAACGCGGAGATTATTTTAGATATTTTTCTTTTACATAATTTTTTACTACATTATATTGTTCAATATTCAACGGTTTAGGCAGCGTATTGCAAAATAGGGCGCTGGCGGATAAGCACACTAACGGATAAACAGACCTCTGTCTGTCTGCGTTTTGTAATATATAAGGATTGGGATACATTTAGAAATATACACGGTCGGTTTAAAAAAAATTTTTTTTAGTTGTACGGGAAAGTCAGTTAATTTGGACCATTTTTTAAATTAAGATATTTAGTATACTAGTTTTAGGTTTAGACAAATTATTTTTTTATGAAATGAAACAGTAGTTTATAGATCTTGTTTTTATTAAGTATTAATCAACATAATTATTATAAACTCGACAAAAATCAACAAAATGTGAGATCGGAGCTTTGTTTCAATTTAGCCAACCGGTACTGTAAATTGGACCACGGGGTTGCTAATTTGGACTTTAACTAAAATACACCTGTAAACAAAACATAATATATATTTATGAATTACAGACTATCAAACAATTATTTATCATAACTATTAAAACAAAAAACTATAAGAAATCAGTCTCGTTACATTATTTCATTCAAATTATTCAAAAAAGACAATCATCACATATGTCGGGATTATTGGTACAAGTTTGATGATTCCAGCTATGGCAACTACGTGCGGTCCATTTTAACCAACAGTGTGAAAAGTGAGAAAAAAATCTAACAAAAACATAACCTATCAAAGCCGCCAAACAATCCATCACAGTTAATTGTTGATAAATTGCTGCTTCAAACTATAAATTAAAAACGCTGTATGCTTACCTTTGTACTAACTACACCCTTAGCACGAATCACTCAAAATTACATCAAAAATCATTTATTTACATTTGCGAAAATAAAACACTAAAGAAAAATATATAGAAGATATGCAATAAAGTTAGGCGCCTATCGCACAGTGTTGCCATTTAAGAAATCAGAAAAGTACTTTTCGAGATATAAGGGTGGTCCAATTTAGAGAGTGGTCCAATATACCATACTTTCCCCTATAAGGCCTTATATTTATGTATTTTATTATATATCATAAACATTTATACTAGAAAATTTTAATTAAATACCTACCATTAAAATATTGAGCATCGCTGAACTTATACAAACTTTTTATAGAAAATAATGATGGAAAATAGGAAGTGAGTGACGTCACATAACAACGATGCGACGTGACGTGACATCACGCACAAGTATTTTAATGATGCTGTATGCACCGCGTCAGATGTATTTGTTTTAAATATGAGACAATATTAATTCAAAAACGTCAGTAAATATCTTTATATTTATTAATACAGAAATCATACGTCTGTGAACTTAGCATCTCATTTGTTAGCATCTCAAAAATAAACTTCAGTTCTACTCGCATCCAGCATAGTTCTATAGTTCCTGATAAGTTTTAACAATAGTTCCGTTAATTTTTCCAAAAAAAAGTGTTCCGAAAAAATGAGATGCTAACTTCTCGTAGCATATCATAGCATCTCAGCGGAATTCAACAATTTGGCATCGAAATAGTATAATTCCGGAGAGTTCCACAGTCTGCACCTTCGTTATCAATAGTTCTGTCGAAAAAACAATCAAACAAAAAGTACAAAATATTCCAAAAAAATTTTTCGGCTGTTTAGAATTTTTTTCGATAAGTTCTGAACAGTTCTCAATGAGTTCTAGATGTCTTGAACATAGTTCTTGAGTACAAAGTATTCGAACGATTTTTTTTCGATATCCATCAGCATCTCATATCAGCGAAACATGAGATGCTGGCAGTTAAGATTTTTTTTCGATGAGTTCTGAACAGTTCTCGATGGGTTCTGATCAGTTCTCGATGAATTCTAGATGTCTTAAACATAGTTCTTGAGTACAAAGTATTCCAACATTTATTTTTCAATATCCATTAGCATTTTATATCCGCGAAACATGAGATGCTGGCGGTTAAGATTTTTTTTCGATGAGTTCTGAACAGTTCTCGATGAGTTCTGATCAGTTCTCGATGAGTTCTAGATGTCTTAAACATAGTTCTTGAGTACAAAGTCATCAAACATTTTTTTTTGATATCCATCAGCATCTTATATCCGCGAAACATGAGATGCTGGCAGTTTAGATTTTTTTTTTGATGAGTTCTGAACAGTTCTCGATGAGTTCTGATCAGTTCACGATGAGTTCTAAATGTCTTAAACATAGTTCTTGAGTACAAAGTATTCCAACGATTTTTTTTCGATATCAATTAGCATCTCATATCCGTGAAACATGAGATGCTGGCGGTTAAGATGTTTTTTCGATGAGTTCTGAACAATTCTCGATGAGTTCTGATCAGTTCTCGATGAGTTCTAGATGTTTTAACATAGTTCTTGAGTACAAAGTATTCCAACGATTTTTTTTCGATATGCATCAGCATCTCATATACGCGACATATGAGATGCTGACGGTTAAGATTTTTTTTCGATGAGTTCTGAACAGTTCTCGATGAGTTCTGATCAGTTCTCGATGAGTTCTAGATGTTTTCAACATAGTTCTTGAGTACAAAGTATTCCAATATTTTTTTTCGATATCCATCAGCATTTTATATTCGCAAAACTTGAGATGCTGGCGGTTTGAATTTTATTTGATGAGTTCTGACCAGTTCTCGATGAGTTCTGATCAGTTCTCGATGAGTTATAGATGTCTTACACATAGTTCTTGAGTACAAAGTATTCCAACGATTTTTTTCGAAATCCATCAGCATCTCATATCAGCGACATATGAGATGCTGGCGGTTTAGATTTTTTTCGATTAGTTCTGAACAGTTCTCGATGAGTTCTGAACAGTTCTCGATGAGTTCTGAACAGTTCTCCATGAGTTCTGATCAGTTCTCGATTAGTTCTAAATGTCTTAAACATAGTTCTTGAGTACAATGTATTCCAACAATTTTTTTCGATATCCATCAGCATCTCATATACGCGACATATGAGATGCTGGCGGTTTAGATTTTTTTTTGATGAGTTCTGAACAGTTCTCGATGAGTTCTGATCAGTTCACGATGAGTTCTAAATGTCTTAAACATAGTTCTTGAGTACAAAGTATTCCAACGATTTTTTTTCGATATCCATTAGCATCTCATATCCGTGAAACATGAGATGCTGGCGGTTAAGATTTTTTTTCGATGAGTTCTGAACAGTTTTCGATGAGTTCTGATCAGTTCTCGATGAGTTCTAGATGTTTTCAACATAGTTCTGGAGTACAAAGTATTCCAACAATTTTTTTCGATATCCATCAGCATCTCATATATACGCGACATATGAGATGCTGGCGGTTAAGATTTTTTTCGATGAGTTCTGAATACTTCTCGATGAGTTCTGATCAGTTCTCGATGAGTTCTAGATGTTTTCAACATAGTTTTTGAGTACAAAGTACCAACGATTTTTTTTCGATATCCATCAGCATTTTATATCCGCGAAACTTGAGATACTGGCGGTTTGAATTTTTTTCGATGAGTTCTGAACAGTTCTCGATGAGTTCTGATCAGTTCTCGATGAGTTCTAGATGTTTTCAACATAGTTTTTGAGTACAAAGTATTCAAACGATTTTTTTTCGATATCCATCAGCATTTTATATCCGTGAAACTTAAGAAGCTGGCGGTTTGAATTTTTTCGATGAGTTCTGAAAAGTTCTCGATGAGTTCTGATCAGTTATAGATGTCTTACACATAGTTCTTGAGTACAAAGTATTCCAACGATTTTTTTTCGAAATCCATCAGCATCTCATATCAGAGACATATGAGATGCTGGCGGTTAAGATTTTTTTTGATGAGTTCTGAATAGTTCTCGATGAGTTCTGATCAGTTCTCGATGAGTTCTAGATGTTTTCAATATAGTTCTGGAGTACAAAGTATTCCAACAATATTTTTCGATATCCATCAGCATCTCATATACGCGACATATGAGATGCTGGCGGTTAAGATTTTTTTTCGATGAGTTCTGAACAGTTCTCCATGAGTTCTGATCAGTTCTCGATGAGTTCTAGATGTCTTAAACATAGTTCTTGAGTACAATGTATTCCAACAATTTTTTTCGATATCCATCAGCATCTCAATAATGCGACATATGAAATGCTGGCGGTTAAAAAAAAATTTCGATGAGTTCTGAACAGTTCTCGATGAGTTCTGATCAGTTCTCGATGAGTTCTAGATGTTTTCAACATAGTTCTGGAGTACAAAGTATTCCAACAATTTTTTTCGATTACCATCAGCATCTCATATACGCGACATATGAGATGCTGGCGGTTAAGATTTTTTTTCGGTGAGTTCTGATCAGTTCTCGATGAGTTCTAGATGTCTTAAACATAGTTCTTGAGTACTAAGTATTCCAACAATTTTTTTTCAATATCCATTAGCATCTCAATGCGCGAAACATAAGATGCTGGCGGTTTGGATTTTTTTGATGAGTTCTGAATAGTTCTCGATGAGTTCTGATCAGTTCTCGATGAGTTCTAAATGTCTTAAACATAGTTCTTGAGTACAAAGTATTCCAACAATTTTTTTCGATATCCATCAGCATCTCATATACGCGACATATGAGATGCTGATGGATATCGAAAAAAAATTGTTGGAATACTTTGTACTCAAGAACTATGTTTAAGATATTTAGAACTCATCGAGAACTGATCAGAATTCATCGAGAACTATTCAGAACTAATAAAAAAAAATCTTAACCGCCAGCATCTCATGTTTCGCGGATATAATATGCTGATGGATATCGAAAAAAAAGTTGTTGGAATACTTTGTACTCAATAACTTTGTTTAAAACATTTAGAACTCATCGAGAACTGATCAGAACTCATCAAAAAAAATTCAAACCGCCAGCATCTCATGTTTCGCGGATATGAGATGCTAATGGATATCGAAAAAAAATCGTTGGAATACTTTGTACTCAAGAATTATGTTGAAAACATCGAGAACTGTTCGGAACTCATCGAAAAAAAATCTTAACCGCCAGCATCTCATGTTTCGCGGATATAAGATGATGTTGGATATTGAAAAAAAATTGTTGGAATACTTTGTACTCCAGAACTATGTTTAATACATCTAGAACTCATCAAGAACTGATCAGAACTCATGGAGAACTGTTCAGAACTCATAGAAAAAAAATCTTAACCGCCAGCATCTCATATGTCGCGTATATGAGATGCTGATGGATATCGAAAAAAATTGTTGTAATACTTTGTACTCCAGAACTATGCTAAAAACATCTTGAACTCATCGAGAACTGTTCAGAACTGATCGAAAAAAAATCTTAACTGCCAGCATCTCATGTTTCGCGGATATGAAATGCTGATGGATATTGAAAAAAAATTGTTGTAATACTTTGTTCTCAAGAACTATGTTTAAGACAATTAGAACTCATTGAGAACTGATCAGAACTCATCGAGAACTATTCAAAACTCATAAAAAAAAATCCAAACCGCCAGCATCTCATGTTTCGCGGATATGAGATTCTAAAGGATATCGAAAAAAAATCGTTGGAATACTTTGTACTCAAGAACTATGCTTAAGACATTTAGAACTCATCGTGAACTGATCAGAACTCATCGAGAACTGTTCAGAACTCATCAAAAAAAATCTAAACCGCCAGCATCTCATGTTTCGCGAATATTAGATGCTGATGGATATCGAAAAAAAATTGTTGGAATACTTTGTACTCAAGAACTATGTTTAAGACATTTAGAACTCATCGAGAACTGATCGGAACTCATCGAAAACTATTCAGAACTCATCAAAAAAATCCAAACCGCCAGCATCTCATTTTTCGCGGATATGAGATGCTAATGGATATCGAAAAAAAATTGTTGGAATACTTTGTACTCAAGAACTATGTTGAAAACATCTAGAACTCATCGAGAACTGATCAGAACTCATCGAGAACTGTTCAGAACTCATCGAAAAAAAATCTTTTCGCCAGCATCTCATGTTTCGCGGATATAAAATGCTGATGAATATTGAAAAAAAATTGTTGGAATACTTTGCACTCAAGAACTATGTTTAAGACATCTAGAACTCGTCGAGAACTGATCAGAACTCATCGAAAACTGTTCAGAACTCATCGAAAAAAATCTTAACCGCCAGCATCTCATGTTTCGCGGATATGAGATGCTAATGGATATCGAAAAAAAATCGTTGGAATACTTTGTACTCAAGAACTATGTTTAAGACATCTATAATTCATCGAGAACTGATCAGAACTCATCGCGAACTGTTCAGAACTCATCAAAAAAAATCCAAACCGCCAGCATCTCATGTTTCGCAGATATGACATGCTAATGGATATCGAAAAAAAATCGTTGGAATACTTTGTACTCAAGAACTATGTTGAAAACATCTAGAACTCGTCGAGAACTGATCAGAACTCATCGAAAACTGTTCAGAACTCATCGAAAAAAATCTTAACCGCCAGCATCTCATGTTTCGCGGATATGAGATGCTAACGGATATAGAAAAAAAATTGTTGGAATACTTTGTACTCAAGAACTTAGTTTAAGACATTTAGAACTCATCGAGAACTGATCAGAACTCATCGAGAACTATTCAGAACTCATCAAAAAAAATCCAAACCGCCAGCATCTCATGTTTCGCAGATATGACATGCTAATGGATATCGAAAAAAAATCGTTGGAATACTTTGTACTCAAGAACTATGTTGAAAACATCTAGAACTCATCGAGAACTGATCAGAACTCATCAAGAACTGTTCAGAACATATCGAAAAAAAATCTTAACCGCCAGCATCTCATGTTTCGCGGATATGAGATGCTAATGGATATCGAAAAAAAATCGTTGGAATACTTTGTACTCAAGAACTATGTTGAAAACATCTAGAACTCATCGATAACTGTTCAGAACTAATCGAAAAAAAATCTTAACGCCAGCATCTCATTTTTCGCGGATATGAGATGCTAATGGATATCGAAAAAAAATTGTTGGAATACTTTGTACTCAAGAACTATGTAGAATACATCTAGAACTCATCGAGAACTGATCAGAACTCATCGAGAACTGTTCAGAACTCATCGAAAAAAAATCTTAACCGCCAGCATCTCATGTTTCGCGGATATAAAATGCTGATGAATATTGAAAAAAAATTGTTGGAATACTTTGCACTCAAGAACTATGTTTAAGACATCAAGAACTCGTCTAGAACTGATCAGAACTCTTCGAAAACTGTTCAGAACTCATCGAAAAAAATCTTAACCGCCAGCATCTCATGTTTCGCGGATATGAGATGCTAATGGATACCGAAAAAAAATCGTTGGAATACTTTGTACTCAAGAACTATGTTTAAGACATCTCTAATTCATCGAGAACTGATCAGAACTCATCGCGAACTGTTCAGAACTCATCAAAAAAATCCAAACCGCCAGCATCTCATGTTTCGCGGATATGAGATGCTAATGTATATAGAAAAAAAATTGTTGGAATACTTTGTACTCAAGAACTTAGTTTAAGACATTTAGAACTCATCGAGAACTGATCAGAACTCATCGAGAACTATTCAGAACTCATCAAAAAAAATCCAAACCGCCAGCATCTCATGTTTCGCAGATATGACATGCTAATGGATATCGAAAAAAATCGTTGGAATACTTTGTACTCAAGAACTATGTTGAAAACATCTAGAACTCATCGAGAACTGATCAGAACTCATCGAGAACTGTTCAGAACATATCGAAAAAAAATCTTAACCGCCAGCATCTCATGTTTCGCGGATATGAGATGCTAATGGATATCGAAAAAAAATCGTTGGAATACTTTGTACTCAAGAACTATGTTGAAAACATCTAGAACTCATCGAGAACTGTTCAGAACTAATCGATAAAATATCTTAACCGCCAGCATCTCATGTTTCGCGGATATAAAATGCTGATGAATATTGAAAAAAAATTGTTGGAATACTTTGCACTCAAGAACTATGTTTAATACATCTAGAACTCATCGAGAACTGATCAGAACCCATCGAGAACTGTTCAGAACTCATCGAAAAAAATCTTAACCGCCAGCATCTCATGTTTCGCGGATATGAGATGCTGATGGATATCGAAAAAAATCGTTCGAATACTTTGTACTCAAGAACTATGTTCAAGACATCTAGAACTCATTGAGAACTGTTCAGAACTTATCGAAAAAAATTCTAAACAGCCGAAAAATTTTTTTGGAATATTTTGTACTTTTTGTTTGATTGTTTTTTCGACAGAACTATTGATAACGTAGGTGCAGACTGTGGAACTCTCCGGAATTATACTATTTCGATGCCAAATCGTTGAATTCCGCTGAGATGCTATGATATGCTACGAGTAGTTAGCATCTCATTTTTTCGGAACACTTTTTTTTTGGAAAAATTAACGGAACTATTGTTAAAACTTATCAGGAACTATAGAACTATACTGGATGCGAGTAGAACTGAAGTTTATTTTTGAGATGCTAACAAATGAGATGCTAAGTTCACAGACGTAGAAATCATCAACTTTAGAGAAAAAGTATAAGATATAAAAAATGTTTATTTTGGTCTAATAAAGCTTGGAAAATTATTTAAAAATTAAAACTTTTTAAAACATTTTCTATTTATTTTATTTTAGCAAAAAACACGAAATAAAAATATCTGCCTTGGGAACCACGGGACTTTCTTATACCTAACCTAACCTAAAAGTGAATTGTATACGTGATTCTTTGTTTATTAAAACATTTCTAACAAACTAACAAGAAAGAACAAAATGAATAATTTTATATTTATATAACAAGTGATTTTTTTAAAAGTAATAACTGAAAACGGATGTTTACTCTTGTAAATTTTTAGATTTTTGAATTATTTTTGAAATAAGAAAAAAATGAATAGAACATTAATTATAGATATAGATATTACCTACATTTTTTAACTTGACCATTTTTCTCTATTTCGCACTGTTTCAGAGTAATTCGAAAAATTAAAAAATCGACGTAGGTTAACATCCGTATCCGGTTGAAAGGTCGTTTTCAAAAATAGAACGTTTTCTTCCCAGCCAAAAATTAATCTTAAATATAAAATATCACCCTTCTACGATTACAGACAGACAGACAGACAGACGGACACACAGACATCATGGCGAAAATAGTCAGAATGGATTCAGGGAAGGTCAAAATAGATAATTCCGTCAAAATCCGGAGTTCGAAAAAAATCGGCTTCACTATACTTACTTATACTAATGTATATTTCATATACATGGTATAAGAAAGTAAAAAAAAATCCTATAGACTGAAACAGCGAAAGTGCGCACTCCTGCACCACCCTATCCTAATTTTATTCTACGCTGTATTTAACTGCAAGAATAGTAAATTAACTAAAGACAACTCTCCTAAAGCCTGAATTGTTAATATTTTACGGTTTAATATAATTTCATATTCTCATATCATTTTACAGTTCATAAAAACAAAAAATATTAGTTATATGTACAGTCGCCTGTAGAACTCGTCTGGCACCCTAAAGACTAGAATCGCTTACAACAGATTCCAAATTTAAAGACAAACATCATCGGTTATCTTTTTCTATGAATTTTAATATATTTAAATACTAAAATTCGGAATATCAAATATTTATTGCCACAAAATTTACGTATAAAATTTTCAATAGATTACATAATAATTTAATTGCACAAATATATATGAGTACCTATTATAAACGAAGAGTAGTTCTTTATCTAGCAAATGAATTTCAAAATATCTTTCTTTGTTTGATACATGGAGAAATGATTTAAATATTATAATTGCACAAATGGGAGGAGCCTACTAAGTTTGTGATAAACGAAAATGAATACAAACTGCAAGACCATTAATGCAGGTGACTGTACATATATATGTATGTTGTATACACGTGATGTCATAAACCTATGTATACAGTATATATGTACATACCATATCATATAAACATTTGAAATGAACTAAATGTAAATTGCTTGTTTAAATTTGAAACCTATACAACACGACTATGGCTTAGGTATATTTGTCAGAATTACTCCATTGTATTTGTCAGCTTTATATTATTATTTTAATTATACGCCAAAATTTTCAGCGAATTTGCAGACAATTTAAAGTGAATGTTCTCTCTCTGGAAAACAGCATATTCAAATTTAATTTAAACATAAGGGTCGCGTTTTTAATTTTGATGGGTACAAACTGAATTATACAGGGTGGGGCATTTAAAGTGTTATAGATTATTATCTCAAAAAAAATTTGGTTGTGAGAGGGTAATCGAATAACAATATTTATTTGCTGTTTTAACGTGGCCTTCGAGAATATTTAAAGGTCAACATCATTTTTTTAAATAAGAACCTATAGTTTTTATTTAGTAATCTTATTCTACGTGAAAAAACATGAATCTTTTATTGAAAACTTTTTTTTGAACAGCCTAAGCTTTCCAAGGTATCTAACAAAATAATTCGAGATTTTGAACTTTCAAGAATTTTTTACTCAGAAACCACAAACTTTTGAAAAAAGTACAGGATACACAAAATATTTATTTTGGTCTAATAAAGCTTGGAGAATTATTTTTAAAAATTTAAGAATTTTTTACTCAGAAACCATAAACTTTAGAAAAAAGTACAAAATATAAAAAAATGTTTATTTTGGTCTAATGAAACTTGGAGAATTAATCTAGAATTTTTTTAACATTTCGTATTTTTTTGGGGTTTTGTTAAAATAAAATAAATAGAAAATGTTTTTTTTAATTTTTAAATTGATTCTCCAAGCTTTATTAAATCAAATTAAACATTTTTTGTGTCTTGTACTTTTTTTCTAAAGTTTAGGGTTTCTGAATAAAAAATTCTTACTACTGGAACTGTTAGGCTCCTGATGAGGACTTCTTGTGAAGTCGAAACACGTGTCGAGTGACATTGGTTTATTGTGGTTAAGGTGTATATTTTAGTTTAAGTAAAAAATTCTTGAAAGTTAAAAATCTCGAATTATTTTGTTAGATACCTTGGAAAACTTAGGCTGTTCAAAAAAAAGTTTTCAATAAAAGATTCATGTTTTTTCATGTAGAATAAGATTACCAAATAAAAACTATAGGTTCCTATTTAAAAAAAATGATGTTGACCTTTAAATATCCTCGAAGCCCACGTTAAAACAGCAAATAAATATTGTTATTCGATTACCCCCTCACAACTAAACATTTTTTGGCTGAAACATTTTTTTCAAATATGCAATGGTTCTGAGATAATAATCTGTAACACTTTAAATGCCCCACCCTGTATATATACTATATTGTAACGAGTTCAAATACAAGAGAATCTCGATTTTTCGATTTAATGGATACAATTTTGATATTTTTGTTTTACTGTTTATATTGTTTAAGTATTATTTGAAAAAGTGGATAGACATCGGAAAAATATAATGGCTTTGACATAAAATACTGATATTACTAACGTATAATTTATAATTTGTTATTTATCGAACATTTATTCCTTACCTTATCTCTCCAAAATTAGTTCATAAAATTGAGAAATGTATTTTATTATATAATTCATTAACGATAGTTGTTACCCATTATTTTAAGTTTCGTAGAAAACTAGGAACCCTCTTATTTGTATTGTACCTATTAAAATGAAATTTGGTATACAGACGTAGTTAATGACCCAAAAACAGAAATAAAAATATTTTTGAAAAAATTATTTTTTTATTAATTATTATTTATTATTATTAATTATTTATTTCCATAGATTGAAAAGTTTTTTTTTCACTTGCCTCATTAAATAAGCCTCTTAAAAAACAAAAAAAAATATTTTTGGACTTTTCAGGTCCCCCCTATAATTTTTAAACTATCGGTGCAAAAAATCTGAAAAAATTCCAAAATGTAGTTTTTAGTTAGTTCTTTCCAAAAAAAAAAATTATAACGAACACTGTAGATTTAAAAAAAATTATTTTGTAAGAATGACTTCGGAACCCTATCATGTGCGTACCCAACACGCATTTCGCTGTTTTATTTTATTATCAAAATAACAAATTCCATTATAAATTTTCATATATAATTTATCCATTTTATTCAATTTTTCGAGTTAGTATTTTTTATCTCACGATTTCTACATTTGCAAACCTCAATGAAGACAAGGTACTGGCACCAGTCTTGGCAAGGACCCCAGTAATGGAAAATTTTAAATTAAATATACTGAATTAGAAATATGTGTTGATATTTGATTACTATCATTTCTGAATATTAATCTATATACATTTAACTGTCTTACAGCGTGATTTAATGACAATCGGCCAATAGGTGTCAAAATGGTGGACATTTAAACTTATTATTTGTATAATTTATTTATTAATTATTATCTTATCATAGAAACTGCTTTATATTGTTTCAAATTTGACGACTCTTTCTTTTATATCTTTTGTGTCGTAGTACTTATCATTAACAAGTGTCCATCACTGCGTGCTCATTACTGGTTTTACCTTTGCCATTACTTGAGAAAAAAACATGAACAAAATAAAAGGCTATAATTTAAAAAACAAACTATATTTGTAGACTTTGGTAATTAAATGACTGCATACTTACTGCATCCACTAATGCATTAGTGGATGCAGTTATAATACATTTATAAACAGATTTATGCAATATGTCTGCGCTATTCATGAAGTAACGTTGATGTGAATATAAGATTAAACAAATGCAGAGCTATGTATGTTATGTGTAGTGTTAAATCACTATTTGTATTCATTGTTGCAACTTAATTAAATATTTGTATGGAGAAGATACAGATATATAAACACTGGCTGACGAATTATCATGGTTTTGTGTAGTACATAGTATACTTTTAACTAGTTTTAACCAGTGGTGTATTTACGTTAAGGGCCGCCCTGGGCCAAAAAAAAATGCCACCCTGGGTAAAAAATAATTGCCGCCCCTTTACCAAGGGAAAATATATTATGCATAAAAAACTGATGACCTTTTTTTTTATCACGTTTGTAAAAAAATAAGTTTGTAATATAGAGAAAAAGACCTTTTTCTTTTTAATCACGCTATTCATTTTTTGTTCCCCTATATTTTTTTAAATAAGCTATATTAAACTAAAATAATCTACTGCCCCTTTCGGCCTGCCGCCCTAGGCCATGGCCCCCATGGCCCCATGATAAATACGCCTCTGGTTTTAACCCATTACTTCTCAGTGTACTATTTATAGGACATCATATTTTAATTTTTTTTCCTCTGACACAATAACGTTATTCATTTGATTTACATTACTAATATGTTATTTAACTCTCACTACTTACAATACATTTCATGGACACCTCTAGAGTTCATTCAATGACAAATTACAATCCTTTTAGAGTAATCATGTTCTATGCCAGCTAGCCGACTTTTATAGTTAAATTTTTTTCACTTAGTAAAGTGTTTTTAAATTGACGAAACTATATATAATATTACTTATGAGAGTGTAAATAAAGCAAAATAATATCAATACATTTCAAAAATAAATCCAGGTACAGACTGACGTCGTTAAAATGTGCTATTCTATAAATATGACACTGAAAACTCATGGCAATAATCTAGTACATATACATAAATTCAATATTACTATGTTGATCTGTTACAATAGAATATAAATATTTTTACTTTTTCAACATGTAGATTATAGAGCTTTTGATTAAAGAGCTTTTACCTGTGACTGATTATTATTATATCTTGTATTGAATTTATTTTTTTGGTCATATTTTCAAAAAGAATTGAGAACTTGACCAAAAAATTCGAAGAAATAAAAAGTCGGGAAGTAATGGGTTAATTTTAATCAGTTGTCGATTTCAGAAACCCTATGGCTAAAAACGTTCGGAGTGTAAAATTAATATGCATAAATTCAGGATTTTACAACGTAGCTGAAGCAGAGGAGCAATGGGATTTTGTCCAGTGTTTTATTGCTGTGGTACTCCAGTTTGTTTATATATCAGGCATTTTATGTCAATATAACCCCCAAAAAAAACATCTGCCAAGTAAATGCACAATGCTTTCTCCTGCTAAATTCACCAAAGGTAGTTAATTACTGGACAATTTAAATAAAAACCGATAGTGTTTAGATAAATTGCTTAGAATTGGTTAACCATTTAATTTTTATACAATTTTACTAAAAAATATTAGTTCGAAATTTTTCTTAAAACGCACCTGATTATGTTTTCGTATATTTTTAATATAAATTATTTTTAATTTTTTGACAATTTGACTCTTAATTTAAATTTATTCAAACGTCAAAATGTCATTTAATATATCAAAGTAAATATCAATTTAAAAAAACAAAACACGATTTTTTAAAATAAATAGAGGGAAATCTTTGTAAGGGAATATTTTACAACAAACGTTGTAGACCCATATTATAGGAAATTTAATGCTCTATAAAAAATATACTATACATTTTTCACGTAACTTGTACTAAATTGAAAGTTGACAATTTTTTAGAGTATTTGTGCTTAACCCTTTGAACCCTACTAACCGGTATATCGGCCTGTTGCTCGGGAGTTTAGGGTCACGCTGCAAGTAAGTTCAGGAGCTCAGGGTTCAAAGGGTTAAGTACATTGTGCACGCAGCTCTATCAACAATTCTGTTTTTTTTTTTTTTTAATTCATTGGACTGATCAAAATTAAAGTAGGTACAACCCATTCATAAAAATATATATATAGATTATAGATATCTCAAATAGGCATGAAATTATGATTTTAAATAATGAAATAGGTTAAAAAGATTCTAAAAAATGTATTTATTTTTATATTCAAAGCGAGATTAATATGATTTTTGTTAAAATAAAAACACAAAATACAGCAATCCGCCATGTTAGATAAAACACCAGTCAGAGTGGATGACGTCACGGCTAAGGCGGCTATTACACTATCAAATAAAGATCTTTGACAAAGATTTGATCATATTTCTTTGATAAAATACGAAATTTTGTTCTATTACACTACATAAAATATTTGATAATATTTTCTTAGTAATATCTAGGGATATTTTCTTCTTTTTTTGGTGCATTTTGATAATCAATGTGTGGATGTTCGTCAGTTGACGCGATCGAGGTTTGAATTTACAACTGTGTATTGCAGTTTTTATAATCAATAAGAAGATTATCATATAATACTGGATTATGTTGATATTAATATATTAACTGTAACTGTCAGTGATAACTTGGCAGTCGCCATTTTGATTTATCTGTCAAAAAACATTTGATCAAATATAAGAGACTGTCATTAACTATGATCATAGAAATATTATTAAGGTAAATATTATAAAAGTTGACTTATTACACTGTCATATTTCTTTGATCAAAGAAATTTTATCACATTTCTTTGATAGTGTAATAGCCGCCTAAGTAAACATCATTTTTGTTTCATTAATATCTGCACTGTTTATAAATTATTTTGTGGTTTTAAATTATCAATTTGCTCAGTTTTGTGTTACCAAAACTAAAACCGAGAAACGTTAGCGATGGAACAAGGATTTATTATTGTTGACAAGGAGTGTTTACATAGGCGTGACGTCACAAATGCGCCATGACACCTGCGAGCGTTTTGGCGTTAAATTCAAAATTAGTTTCAAAAGAGTCAATTTTTGTGATTAAACCTTTATTTTATGCAGAAATAAGTATTTTTTTGGAAATAGAAGACACGTAAGATCATCATAAAATAGTTTTTAGAAATTAGACATCATGCCTATTGTCAAGTAACAAGTTTGTGATAAGGAAAACAAATAAAACTTTTCACAAGTTTCGGTATCTTTTTAAAATATTGTTATTTTGTTCCCAAAATTACGTACCAAAAAGAAACAATAAGAACAAAATAAACTGTTAAAACACTTTAAACTAATTTCCAAGAGTGTAATAAGAGTAGACATTTAGTGTACTGTTATAACATTTTATATGTGTCTTACATACCAACCTTATAAAAGTGAAAATTTCCAACTTTCGGCATTAAAAATTTTAATTTCACCTTCATAGCTCTAGTACAGTCTGACTCCTAACAATTTCGCTAATAATAATCATATTTTTATTTAGATATATTATGTTTATTTTTTAAATTAATATACAATTTGTGACAATAAAACGTCAAAAAAGGATATTTGACTTTGTTTATTTTTTCACAACAAAATATACAAAAATTTAATTAAAAATTATGTTTTGAATAAAAAAGTATACATCAATAAACATAGGGTCGAGCGGGGTAAATATGAAACACCAAAAAAAAATGGGGTAAAAATGAAACAATCTTGTAACTAAAAAACTAATTTGTTTATAAGAGAATTATAAAAACTGACATCATCATTAAAGGTTTGTTAAAGCGACCAAAAAATATGAATTGCCTAATAAGTGATGTGTCACCCCTTCTACACCCTGTTACTCAATGTCTGTTAGTCGATGTCAAAACGTGTGAATTAAATTTTAATTCTTTGCACATAACTTTCTGTATAGCTCAGATATAATAATAGTAATAATAACAGTAGTAATGACTCCCTACATAATTCCTATAATCCTGGCCACCCTATTCGTTAAATCCTGCTTTGATTGGCCCATCAGCAACTTCCCATTTCATCTTGTGTTCCTGTGCTCCCTAATACTCATATACACATACAATACACGCATTACACATTCTCCAAAGTAAAAACCAACCACGGAGGAGCTGTCTGAAAAGGCCAAGCCAGAAGACATAAATGGATGAAGAAGAAGAAGAACAGTAGTAAATCCTCCACAAGAAAAAAACAACCAAGTGCTAACCTGCTGGTAGGAACTAACGATAATTTCAACTTTAGGCTTTACATTCACCTTGAAGACGATTTTTGCGAGACGTAATACTGTTTTTTTTTCATGTTCAGTGCATCATAAAAAAATAGATATGCTAACTGGCAGGCCGAAAAATTTGACCTTGAAATGCGATTTCCAAGGTAAAGAGTGCCTCCTGAATCTTGTATACTATTTATTTCGTATTCATCACTTCACTTTACGTAGGAAAATATCGAATATTTTTTTCAGGGCTTCGAACCGGAACTGAACCGAAAACCGGAAAAACCGTTATTTTTTGCCGGAACGAAAACCGGAACAGAACCGAAATAAAAATAACGTTTTTTTCGGTTCAGTACATGTTAAAATACGTGCGTCAACATGATCTTATTTCCCACTTCAATTGTCGTTCGCACTATCATACAAGTACCAAAAAATATTCTAAATTATGGTAGAAAAATTTTTTTTAATACAAATAATTTTTTTTAATTAATCACTCGGAGCTGAACCGAAAACCGAAAAAACCGGAAAAACCGTTATTTTTTGCGGAACGAAAACCGAAACGAAAAAAATAACAGTTCGAAGCCCTGATTTTTTTGTTCTATGGGTGGTCGATATTTCGACCACTCCCGTCCATAAAAGGTTAAACGCAACTACTCAATATAAATGTTAATTTAATTTCTAGCTCGCAACCTTTCATTTGACCCTTGTTTGTAAGTAATTACATTGATTTAATTTAAATAAACATAGAAAACAACAGCCGCATCTCTAATATATATATAGGTACATGTAGTGTTTCCCCACGGACTGTACGTACGCACAGACACACAGACGTATAAAGTGCACGAAGAAGCAGTTCTATACGCAATTACATGGATAATCGTACCGCAAAATCCTGCGTAACAATTACATTAGGAAAAGTCGTGCGCTACGTGACATCCATGCAATTATTGCGTCAAGAAGTCTCACACACGTGTGCATGCTTAAACTGGCGCCAGGGCCGGCGCGGGCGCAACATACAGCGTTGTATTAACATTCACAATCGATATCTTACAATACAAGTCAACCAAACCTACCCAATTC
This sequence comes from Sialis fuliginosa, assembly GCA_961205875.1. Lineage (NCBI taxonomy): Eukaryota > Metazoa > Arthropoda > Insecta > Megaloptera > Sialidae > Sialis > Sialis fuliginosa. The sequence continues at coordinate 430,462 of OY540814.1, read as the reverse complement.
TTGAAACTTTGCACACACGTATTACGTCGGGGTTCCGTTCCGAAAGACACCGGCGTAAAATTAACACAAATATAATGGACGATATCATTTTTACTTCCATGTTCCGAAGGAAATGGAAGTATTGTAATACCATCGAAAAATCGTGTCCGAGAAAATGACAAATTCTCATTGTACTAACTTCAAAATGTAAAGAAAAGCTAATTTCCGCATGGCGGCTGTGCGTGTGTCTGTGTGTCTGTGCGGATTTAGAATTTTCTTTCGTTCACGATAACTACTGTAAAAATGCACCGATCTGAAATATTTTTGGGGAAAATGTTTGTCTCAGTGAGTACTCCAGACCTATTGATTTTGGTGCTAATCGGATTAGGGGTTTTGGAAATAATCGAAATTTTGTAACTTTTTTCGTCTAAAAAGTGAATATTGCGAGTATTATCTAATGACATCCCACTCAGTGGGTTAAGTGAAAAAAAAATGTGAGTTCACTTTTCAGTCTATGGGAGGGGAGTCCAAAATAGTTTTGACAATGTTCGTTATAATTTTCAGTGGAAGTACTAATTAAAAGCTACATTCTTTAATTTTTTCAGATTTTTTAAATTGATAGTTTAGAAATTAGGGTGGGGAGGACGCTTTTATCACTATTTTGAACGCAAATATATCGTGACTGAAGGGTTAAAATCAAAATGTCATATTGTATTTTTTATTGCATTTTAGGAGACTCATTTAAAGACGTCCCACTTAATGGATTAAGTGAAATTTTTTTTAAAATACTTTTTAGTCTATGAAAAGGGGGTCCAAAAAAAATGTTTTTCAAAAATATTATCATTTCTGTTTTTGGGTTATCAGTCTTCGTCCGTATACCAAATTTCATCTTAATCGGCTTAAAATTTTTGAGGACGGACGGACGGACATGGCGAAACTATAAGGTTTCCTAGTTTTCTACGGAAACCTAAAAAAACTCGGTTTGCGCCGCCCACAGGTTTGATCTATGCGTCTGAAATTTTGGGACAATTAACTTTTAATCCAAAACTAAAACATAGGTTAACGGGACCGAAAAAATAAAAATAAAAAGAAAATTAAGAAAACATCCTAATACATACCTATATTTACAAAAAGAAATGGACATTATGGATAAGAACATACATTTTTATTTAACGTTGGTAATGCTGTTTAATTTTTCATGAGATAAGAAAGCAAAAATGCTCGCAACGGTACTGGGGTAGCTTTATTATTGTCTCGTTCTCTCTTCAGCAATGCACTGCTCTACGAATTTATTAATGTAGTGGGGGTGTGTTCACATTGGCTGGGGTGTGTATTTAAGCACTGGGTAATTTATATGAAAATTTTATTTATTAGTTTATGATGCTTTTATTTAATATACAAGTACGTCTATGATTAACTACAAACGTACATACGACTTACACACTTTTTTATTAATTGGTTGGCTTTAATATTTTCTATACATACGCAGCCCCTGTTATTTGTATAGTAAAGGTTATTTTTATTTTCATATACCCATGTAGGGTCGAGCGGGATAAATAGGAAACACCAAAAAAATGGGGTACAAGTGAAACAAGCTTGCAACTGAAAAACTAATTTGTGTATAGGAGAATTATAAAATCTGATATCATTAAAGGTTTCTTAAAGCGACCAAAAAATATGAATCGCCTAATAAGTGATGTGTCACCCCTTCTACACCCTGTTAGTCAATGTCTGTTAGTCGATGTCAAAACGTGTGAATTAAATTTTAATTCTTTGCACATAACTTCCTGTATAGCTCAGATATTAATTAAAGTTACAATTTCACATTGATATGCCACAAAGAAGATAAATCAAATTTGCCAAAGTAGCTTTTCATTTAATTTTTCTACAAATATTTATATAAAGTATATGAAATATACATATACATAGTATAAGTAAGTATAGTTAAGCCGATTTTTTTCGAAATCCGGATTTTGATGGATTTATCAATTTCGACCTTCCCTGAATCCATTCTGACTATTTTCGCCATGATGTCTGTGTGTCCGTCTGTCTGTAAGCGCTGTTTCTCAAATATGACAAATCGTAGAAGGGTAAAATTTTATACTTAAGATTTAATTTTTATCTGGGAAGAAAACCTTTTTTTTTAAAACGATCTTTCAACCGGATACGGATGTTTACCTACGTCGATTTTTGAATTTTTTAAATCACTTTGAAACAGTGCGAATTAGAGAAAAATATTCATGTTAAAAATTGGAGGTACTATTATTATCTACAATTTATGTTCTATCTACTTTTTCGAAAGAACAAATTTAAAAAAAAAAAAAAACTTTATTATCATTCAAATGGTTCATAACAGAAAAGAAATCTATAGTTTATTCTATTTTTTATTAGCTTGTCAGAAATGTTTTAATAGAATAAGAATCACGTACACTGCCAGGATTACGTATAAGAAAGTTCCGTGGCTCTCATGGCAGATATTTTCTTTTTATATGGTACTGGCACCAGTCTTGAATATGACCCCAGTAATGGCTATTCTTTAATTAAAAGTACTGAATTAAAAATACTTGTTGATATTTGATTACTACCATTTCTGAATATTAGTCTATATACATTTAACTGTCTTACAGCGTGATTTGATGACAATCGGCCAATAGGTGTCAAAATGGTGGACATTTAAATTTTATTAGTATAATTTATTTATTAATTATTTTATTATCATAGCAACTGCTTTATATTGTTTCAAATTTGACGACTCTTTCTTTTATATATTTTGTGTCGTAGTACTTATCATTAGCAAGTGTCCATCACTGCATGCTCATTACTGGTTTTACTTTATCCATTACTGGAGAAAAAACATAAACAAAATAAAATGCTATAATTTGAAAAAACAAACTTTGGTAATTAAATTGATTAAATAAAGAGTTAGTTGTTTTATTAGTAACATGAGTTGATGAGAATTACAAAAAAGAAACCCTTCAATCACAAAAACAGTAAACCTTGTTCTTATAGCGGCCATAACTGGTGCCAGTACCTTATAAAGAAGCATTCTTTAATAATTGGTTTTCATTATTTATGTTATGTATATGATACTAACAGGACAGACAAAAACAATCGATTTGTGTGCGATATTTTTGATAGACGACAAATGGTTTGTACATTTATGTATTGCAAAATGATAAATTGGTCGACTATCAGATTGAAGCAAAGATAGCTCGTTTATGAGATGACTACCTATTTATATGAACGGATTCGATTTTGCATGTATCTATCTAATAAATATGTCAATTTTTTTGAATAAGGAATATAATATTTTTTATACATGCCATGCTTATAGTGTATTGTCCTCTATCGATTTTCATATGTTATAGATGCTATTATTATACGGTAAATTTATTAAATTAATTTGACTGCTCCTTTTACGTGTCTCATGGTTAAAAATTTAAATATATTTTTATTTCTTTATGGTAATCTATGAAATGAAATTATTTTTATTGTTCGTTTTATTGTCGTTATTGGTTAGACCAGCTTTTATTGTTTCATATTAAATTTCAAATAAAATTTCTTTTAATATGAGAATTCAATGAAATAAAAATTATAGTTGAAACTCAAAGCATTTTCTTCTTTTAAAAAAAATAAATGAATTACAAACATGCAAAAATATACAAAATACTGAATATATTTAAATTTTATCAAAAAAACAATCAAAACATTCAAGGATTATCTTAAATTATGGAATAGCAGGTATTTTGATACTGACTAATCATCAAAACCTATTATATTATATATTATAATAGGCATGACGCCTAATTTAAAAAAAAAAACTATTTTAAGATGATCTTACGTGTCTCCTATTTCAAAATAATACTGATTTCTGCAGAAAATAAAGGTTTAATCACAAAAATTCACTCTTTCAAAACTAATTTTGAATTTAACGCCAAAACGCTCGCAAGTGTCTTAATACTTTTAAAATATCTTTAATTTGCTGCTAAACAGGACTGGGCTAGCCCAGAGGCATATCGAAAATTTGACGGGGCCCATAACCTAACAAAAGCAAAATATAGAGGCCGTAGCCGGGAATATATGGGAACTGCTCCATTGAATCAATTTAATAAAAAAATTTCTCATAGGTTGCTTTTTAAATAAAATTAAATCGCCCTAAATGTCTGTGCTTCAATATATTCATTTTTGCTCAGATCATTTTTAGAAAAAATAAATAAATCTTGTCTATAGTTTTTAATGGAAGAAGATTCGCTAGTTCACAGCGGAAATGAGATTTGTTACTACTAAAGTCGATTATACACATTTCTAAGCGATTTGGGGTGATTTTTTGTTACTTAAAAAGCAACCTATGATAAAAAAAATTGTAAAATTAATTCAATGGAGCAGTTCCCATATATTCCCGGCTACGGCCTCTATATTTTGTTTTTGTCAGGCTATGGGCCCCGTCAAATTTTTGATATGCCTCTGGGCTAGCCCAGTCCTGTTTAGCAACAAATTAGAGATATTTTAAAAGTATTAAGACACTTGCACTCGCCCGTGCCACGCTCGCGCCACTCCGATACGACCGCATGCGAATTTATACGAGTATGTTATACCCTTTGTATCAATTTGGGATTTTGATATGTTGTTTGGGTACATACAAGGTATAATATATAAAAAATTTGTGATTGCCCTCCGAAGACAACATGGTCTTTTTTGATTTTTTAAATTTTATTAATTTTTTTTTCTGGTTTATTATGTACAGAGGATCATAATAAAATTACCTCTGATGAGTCATAAGTACCTCTATAATATATTTCAAGACCATCAAATTCGACTGACAGATTATCAAAAAAAAATATTTTTTTGAAAACTATATATTTTTGAAGCTAATATTTGGTCAGGTTGAATGTTTAATATAATGTGACTTCCAAAAAAATAATCAGCCAAATCCATGTAAAGGCATGTTTTGCATGCTTACCCGGCTACAGCCTTTGTGAAGAAAAAAAATTAATATGTTTTGTTTGGTAGCTAGATTATCTAAGATAATAAATAAAGTATAACATACTTGCTAAAATCTGTTTTATTTATTCCCATGGACTGAAACAGCGAAAGTGCACACTCTTGCACCACCCTACGCTACCACAATGAAGTTTAGCTGTAAATTAGCACGGAGTTTTTAATAAAGTAAATACGGTAAATCAGTAACGAACGAAATGTAAATAATAAATCGGAAGCGATATTAGAACTCGGAGATCATAAAAATCGCGAAGTTGTTTACGGATCCGTGGCAACATTCCCCCAAACAACAAATATAAAAACAAACAAAACTTTTACAACCGTGTTTTGATAACAGCGGCGGCGCTTGCAGTTGTACCAACCACCGGTGGTAAACATTCACCAACGCCAGTAAAACGTGATAAATCAATAAATCCAATTAGAGCTGGACGCGTGAGTCATTTTTGCTCACGATCACGCACGCTCACGAAATAACATTTTTTAGTCACGCCCGCTCACTCACGGTTACAAAAAAGTATTCACGATCACGCACGCTCACGAATTCTATTTTTTTACTCACGCCCGATTACGCACGGTTACAAAAAAAGTATTCACGATCACGCACGCTCACCAATTCTATTTTTTTATTTACGCCCGATCACGCACGGCGGGTCACGCTCGTGACCCGATTTAATCTAATTGTTGTAAATTAAATTTTGAAATTAATGAAAATTAATGTTTTTTACGTGCTATACATTGTGTATATTTTATATTCATATTATTTTCTTCTAAATTGCGTTCTAGTACAGTAATAGCAAACAAAACAATAAGAAAATAAAGCTACAATGCATTTTTAAATCTTTTTTTGGTGTTCTGATACAGTTGGCAATACTGACCATGTGAAAGTGCTTCTAAAAATAACATTTATTTTCCATACTATATGTTTTAATGTCAAAATTCGTTTTAAAACATTATTATATTTATGTACTAGCTGCTACCCGCGACTTCGCTCGCGTGGATTTCGAAACCCTTCATATGTGACAGGGGGTAAAATATTAAATTTATCTTATTTTTAGTTTTCTTTAATTATGCAAAATCGTAAATGTGTCGGCTCCTATGCGAGATAGAGGGGTTTTTCCGCCCTAAAACCCCCACCCCCGTGGTATTTTTCCCGCTGGATCGAATAAAACCACTTACAACCCTTCATATGTAACGGGTAAAATATTAATTACTAAAAAAAATTTAAAATTTTCCTCCCCCTTGCAATTCCTTAGGGGTTGAATTTTCGAGATATGAAATAGCCTTAATCCGTCCTTGGGATGTAAGCCATCTCACTGCCAAATTTCATCAAAATCGGTAAAGCAGTTTAGTCGTGAACAGGTAACAAATAGACAGACTGAGAGATACACTTTCGCATTTATAATATAAGTCGCGACTCCTATGTAAGATAAGGGGTTGTTTTGTCCCCCTAATAATCCCTCTTCCGTAGTATTTTTGCCCGCCAGATCGAATGTAATCAATTACAACTCTTCATATGTGACAGGGGGTAAAATATTAAATTTTTCTTATTTTTAGTTTTCTTTCATTATACAAAATCGTAAATATCTCGGCTCCTATGCAAGATAGAGGGTTGTTTTGCCCCCTAAAACCTACGCCCCCGTGGTATTTTTCCCGCCGGATCGAATAAAACCACTTACAACCCTTCATATGTATCGGGGGGTAAAATAATAATTACTAAAAAAAATTAAAAAATTTCTACCCCCTTGCAATTTCTTAGGGGTTGAATTTTTAAGATACGAAATAGCCTATGTCCGTCCTCGGGATGCAAGCTATCTCACTGCCAAATTTCATCAAAATCGGTAAAGCGGTTTAGCCGTAAAAAGGTAACAAACAGAAAACAGACAGACAAACACACTTTCGCATTTATAATATTAGTATGGATATCGTAAAATGTCCAAATATTACTTTACTTAATATTTTATTAACTAATTAAAATTTAAACAATAAAACTTAAATTTTTCGAAAAATTGTTCATTCGAAGAATTTTGATTTGAAAAATTGTGATTCGAAAAATTGTGTTTCGAAAAATTTACACCAAACCTAATAATTAATTTCGATATTTTACCTTTCATAGAAATGAAATGTTTCTTCATATTTAAATTTTCAATCAATATAGGCATTTCAAAATATTTAATTGTTAATATGTGTCAAAAATCATTTAATTGTTCGACAAAATATTTTAAAGAGACATAATCATAGTAACCTAAATTAATAAAATAAAATATTGAAACCGTAAATTATAAAATTCCGTATTCCATGGCTAGGTACTATGTTTTTATATACCTAAATTATAACATACCTGGTTAAATTATTTCTATATCGTCCCCTCCAAGGCAAAGTATCGTAAGATACACTTTTTGCGAAATTGAGTTATCGATTCTAAAAATCTCATATATAAGCGACAAAATTCTCTTTTCCGCTAAAAAATCTGTTAAAACTTTTATCGTATTCCTCCAGACAATGTATTCTAAGCACCGATATCTGTTTTATGAAATATCGTAACCAACAATAATATAGTATCGTAACCAGTGACGTAGCTAGCCCTGAGTGGATCCTGACTGGCCTATATGGTAGGTACTTTCCCGCGACGGAATAATATAGTGCTGTGACGGAGTGCTTTCTTATTTATTCATTAGAGCTGGGTTTTTATCAATTTTAATTTTATTAATTTTAAGATATTTTAGAAAAATCGTACCTGTTAAAACTTTATTGCACAAACTAAATATGGTTTCTCTATGAGGTTTTTTCAATATATTTTTTACCCTCAATAACTCAATTTGGTTGATATTGAAGTATGATGTAGAACAGTGCTTCCTAAACTTTTCCTACGACAGAACACTTCACAAATCCTGAAATTTTAATGGAACGTCTTGGTTATTTTGTAAGTAATATATAAAATAAGGAAAAAAGTAAATTTAAATCAGTCAAGCATGTTTGAACTTCTCGCAGCATTTAAAAACATTGAATATTAACTTTGATATTTTTTACGCTTAAACTGATAAGACATACGTTATATATCGTAGTACAGGTATTCCTCGACTTACAACCGAGATAGGTTTCTAAACATCGATCGTAAATAGAATAAGTTGTAAGTTAACACGTACAATATGTACATATTTTTGCTTTGGACGTTTTCCTTGATGTGAAGCGAATCGCATTTTCTATACATAACAAACAGTTGCGGGTTCCCAAAAATATCTACATAAATAATAATAAATTACATTTTTGGGAAATTCCCGGAACTGTTTGTTTCATTTATGTAATATGTGCATGTAAGAAAGAGACAAAGACAATTATAAGTCGAGGATTACCTGTATATTTGTTTACGATGCGTTTTCAACTCTTGTCGTATGAAAATATATTGCATACTAAATACATATTATGACATTTGTTTCTGATATGACAACGACAAAAAATTATTTTATGACTTCTGGTACATGTATTGTATTACATCATGTACTTACATGATTTGAACATTTTATGAATATTAAAAATAATTTCATTTTTGGTTTTTCTGCTCGTGTCTTTCAAAAATTCATCAATGTGTCTATATAAATACATTATTAGCTCTTGTAGATACTCGTACACCCTTTGTACAATTAATTAATTAATTACAATCAAATATAGGTCTTGTCAATTGAATGAAGCTTTCGTAACAATTTGCAATAAATCAACATCTTGTTTTAATTTTGTAAATGTACATTTTAGGTTAGTACATTGGGTAAAGATGACAGATATACAGTTTCAAACAACAATTAAAATAATATCATTTAAAATTACAATGTTAATTTGAAATTATATAAATTCTTCTGATATTTATGATTACAAATAAATATAATAAAATACCTATACCTATGAAAGTAAAAATATTGATAATTCAATGACATAAGATTAAAAAAATGTCATTATATACTTAATTTTTATTTGTACCGGGAACACATATCTATCGCCGAATGTTGGTCGAATTGTGTCCGAATGCTGAATTTTTTTGTCAAATTTATTTATGAAAATTTTAATTATATATTACATTAGAGTTGTGCATATTTTTTCATTCGTTATGTTCTTTATATTTCTTTTTTGTTATATTTTATTGTTCACTTCAAAATTTTAAATGGCCACTGACATTTAAATTTTTTTAAAATAATCAATAAAATATAATGTATCCATAGTTACGACATTTGCAATTAATTTAGTAAATGCTTAAAGCGCATTATATGTAAACGTATTTTGTTTATTTTCTCCTCTTTAACATATCTTTTTCAAAAATCAGACACGGGTTTATGGTTGTCAATTAACCAAAGTATTTGAAAAAAATTAAAAAAATCTAATATCGGTTTTCGTTTTGATACTTTTTTACATCAAAACTTTTTTTTTCCTTTTTTTTTCTTTTTTTTTAAATCTGAAATTTGAACCTTACATTATATCGCCCAAGGAATATAAAAAAAATAATAAAAAAATTCTAACTTTTTTTTTGAAAAATTGGGGGCCCCTTGTTACCCCATTTATAAACTTTTTCAAAAAAGGCCCACTAGTTGTTATTTTTTACCCCCAAGGAATGTATATACCAAATTTCAAGTTTCTCCGATGAGTGGAAATGGTCAAAAAAATGATTATCAGTCAGTCAGGGCACTTCATTATATATAGTAGATTATTAGTTCAGATATTAAAAAAAAGATCAAATAATAAAAAAAAATTATCTTCAAAATATACTAACGAACTCACGCACGAGAAAAATATACTCACGCACGGTTGTTTTAATTTGACTGACGATCACGCCCGCTAACGATTCAAGATTTAAAAATCTCTCACGCTCACGCGGGTCACGCCCGTGACCCGAAAAATTCACGGCCCGCGCCCAGCTCTAGTCCGATATTAAAAGTCGAACGTTTTACTACATCGATATCAATTTTAATTATTCTTATGTCCGGTATCATAAAGAACCTAACAAATTTGTTAGCTAACAAACACTTTCAACTGAGATATCAAACTTATATGACAGTTCTTTTAGAGTTTGTTGATGACTTTGACAAGTTTCGCGCACGCGTTGTAGTAAGTAAATGCCAACGGTATTAAAATAGTGGTGATGTTATGAAAATTATTTTGTACGGTCAAAGATGCCAACTGTGTTACAATTAGTTGAAGTGTCACTGCTCTAAATTCCATAACTAATCCATAGATACTAGTACAGTCTTTTTTTGAATGTAATTGCTAGCTAACAAATTTTGTTAGGTCCTTTATAATATCGGGCATTAGTAGAATAATCATGACAACACTAAATTTTATATCAGCTAAAAACAGTGGGGGGTGGGAAGGGGGATGTTTTTTTGTAATTATAAGGTACCTGCGGTAAATAAGGTCCAGGATGTAATAAGGCCCATGTGAAAAAAAACACATTTGCAATAGTTGCATCGGTCTAGATTTTTATATACACATAGAAGGTACAAAGATGGTGACGAATGCTCAATTTTATAAAAACAACAAGGATTCAGGGGACAGACAGACGGAGAGACAGACACGGAACGAAAAGTGAAACGGAAAGATCAATTTAAAATTTTGAAATCGGAGAACATTTATTTTGTCTCAATCTAAAACGATCACAAAGCTTCTCGTATCTTCGATATTGCGAGGAAGCAATATTTTGATAATTTGAAATGAGAAGATTATCATCATGTTATCGTAAATAAATATTATATTACTAGCTTATGTATATTCAATCCATTTATAAAGAAAGAAATGCCAAAGAAATAACAAAAAAACATGTACCTATATAAATAAATTAAAATTATGATAGAAAAAAACCGACTAAAAAAATAATAATTTACCATACAAACAATAAAATGTATAATATTCATTGAATTTAAATAAGTGAGTTATAATATAGAACAAGCAGCGTCTATTTAATAATATCTGGTAGTTAAAATAATATTAATTTAATGAGTGAAAATACCGCATACAAATATCAGAAACTTTTCTTGAGAAGAACATAAAATTTACTGTTTAACATCAGTAAGTTTTGACAGTTATTTCATCGTGAAATTATATAAATACTTACGGAAATGTTGGATTAAATTTGGATCAAGTTGTCTCAATAATATTTTGACATGAATATAACAAGTATGTTGATTACTTGAATTTTTTTCAGGTTACTGACAATTTTCTTTAAAAAATATCGTAATAATAAAAACAAAATAAACGTCTTTATTTACGAATAAAATAAGGTAAATGCACCAGTTATGGCCGCTATAAGAGCATGTTTTAGTTTTTTTTTTTTTATTAATGGGCTTGTTTTTTGTAATTCTCATGAACTTAAGTAACTCTTTATTTAATCAATTTTAATTTAAATTATAGCCTTTGATTTTTTTTTTTTTATGTCTATTCTCCAGTAATGGATAAAGTAAAACCTTGCTAACACTTGCTAATGATTACAAAATGATAAGTACTACGACACAAAAGATATAAAAGAAAGAATCGTCAAATTTGAAACTATGTAATATAATAATAAATAAATAAATTATAATAATAATTAGTTAAAATGTTCACCATTTTGACACCTATTGGCCTCATGTCATCAAATCATGCTGTAAGACAGTTAATATAGATTAATATTCAGAAATGGTAGTAATCAAATATCAACAAATATTTCTAATTCGGTATATTTAATTAAAAATTTGTATTATTGGGGTTCTTGCCAAGACTTGTGCCACTACCTTATTTTTGAACGATATAGATAATAATTCTTTGAAATAGTTATGGAATTCATATATCTTTAAATCAGTATTTATTGAAGAAAAAAGTATATTTCTAGTGGAGTTCTTTGACAGAAAATAGACTAAAAGGAACTTCGTAATCAGTATTCAGTGATTTCTATAAAAGAGCTTTTAAAGAATTTTACAAGTAAAAGATGTATGCTCAATTTATATCAAAAGGGATGTCTCTGTATCATGCGTATCACTAAACTCTTATAAGTGAATAATAAGGAATCCTTTCTGACTAGGGTTGCCAGGTGTCCACTATTTGAGCTTTTTTCACATTATGTTCACTATTTTTTTTTCACAAAATAGTGGACATTTCTTTTATTCAAAAGCTTTATGATGAAATGGTACGTAATCTGAAGCAAGCTTGTCCAACCCGCGGCCCGCGAAATTGGCGCGACCAAAAAAAAAACATCTACCAAGTAAATGCACAGTGCTTCCTCGTGCTGAATTCACTAAAACCGATAGTGTTCAGATAAATTGTCTGGCATTGGTTAACCATATAATTTTTATACAAATTTTACTAAAAAATCTTAGTTCGAAATTTTTCTTAAAAACGCACTTGAATATTTTTTCATATATTTTTAATTTTTTGACAATTTCAATCTAAATCTAAATTTATGCAAATGTCAAAAAGTGACATTTAAAACGTCAAAATGACATTTTATATATCTAATCAAATATCAATTTAAAAAAAAACAAAACACGAATTTTAAAAATAAATTGAGATAAATCTTTGTAAGGGAATATTTTACAACTCAAACCAAACTCAACCATCCGACCAAGTTTCAATAATATCGGTTCAGTGGTTCATGAGTTATGCGTGTGACAAGGATTCAGGGGACAGACGGACACACGGACAGACAGACAGACACGGAACGAAAAGTGTTTGTCTTGACGTGAAACGGATAAATAAATTTAAAATTTTGAAATTGGAGAACTTTTTTTTTGTCTCAATCTGAAACGATCACATAGCTTCTCGTATCTTCGATATTGAGAGAAAGCAATATATTTATAAAATCATTATATTTTTCCTAAACCCTGATGATTTATCAGTGAAGTACATGGATTTATGTGATACTAAAATAATAAATAACTTTATTCTATTGTTCGTTTTTGGGAATTATATTACTAAATAAATAAATATAAATTTATGTTTTCTATACTAATGTAAAATTTATTGCCGATAAATTATATTGGAAAAATATAACTGTAATAAAAATTAGGCCACACTTAAAAGCTTTTATTACTCATAGAAAAAATCACTTTGTGAAAACTGCTGTTAATTGACCAATATGTCAAACACTTCGCTTTCATATCTGGTCGTAAATCTCCAATAAGATGGAGTTGTATATATTGTTGTTCGTGCCAATCACTAGAACTTTACCACCGACTTTTAAACGCTCATTGCAAGTGTATAGGGGAAAGTATGGTATATTGGACCACCCCTATATCTCGAAAAGTAGTTTTCTGATTTCTTAAATGGCAACACTGTGAGATAGGCGCCTAACTTTATTGCATACCGGCTATATTGTTTTCCTTGACAAGTTGAATGTTAGTGTTTTGTTTCCGCAAATGTAAATAAATGATTTTTGATGTAATTTTGAGTGATTCGTGCTAAGAGTGTAGTTAGTACAAAGGTAAGCATACAGCGTTTTTAATTTAGGTATAGTTTGCAGCAGCAATTTATCAACAATTAACTGTCATGCTTTGATAGGTTATAATATATTTGTTGGATTTTTTTCTCACTTTTCACACTGTTGCATTGGTTAAAATGGACCGCACGTAGTTTCCATAGCTGGAATCATGAAACTTATACCAATAATCCTGACATATGTCATGATTGTCTTTCTTGAATAATTTAAATGAAATAATGTAACGAGATTGATTTCTTACAGTTTTTTGTTTTAATACTTATGATAAATAATTGTTTGGTAGTCTGTAATTCATAAATATATATTATGTTTTGTTTACAGGTGTATTTTAGTTAATATTTTATTAAAGTCCAAATTAGCAACCCCGTGGTCCAATTTACAGTACCAGTTGGCTAAATTGAAACAAAGTTCCGATCTCACATTTTGTTGATTTTTGTGGAGTTTATAATAATTATGTTGATTAATACTTCATAAAAACAAAATCTATAAACTGCTGTTACATTTCATAAAAAAATAACTAGTCTAAACCTAAAATTAGTATACTAAAGATCTTAATTTTAAAAAATGGACTAAATTAACCGACTTTCCCCTATATGCACATATTCATGTAAAAGCAAACAAAAGTCACAAGACTGTTGTCTTTTTCTGAATAATTATTTTATTTTTAATGAGAAGAAAAGTAGGCGTGAAAAGATTACATACTTGTCATAAATGTATTAATTATTTTCATGATAATTTATTACTGTTTTTTTTTTACACTTGTTCTTTCTGTTATCTTTAACTGTCATTAAGTAGTTTATGCCTGATTACATTTTAACAGGTTTTTTGATAAATACATATTTTTTAGAAACAAAATGGCACGTTCTAAGTGACAATAGGCATGATGCCTAATTTTATGATGATCTTACGTGTCTCCTATTTCCAAAAAAATACGTATTTCTTCAGAAAATAAAGGTTTAATCACTAAAATTGACCCTTTTAAAACTAATTTTGAATTTGACGCCAAAACGCTCGCAGGTGTCATGGCGCATTTTTGACGTCACGCCTATGTAAACACTCCTTGTCAACAATAATAAACCCTTGTTCCATCGCTAACGTTTCTCGGTTTTAGTTTTGGTAACACAAAACTAAGCAAATTAATAATTTAAAACCACAAAATAATTTATAAACAGTGCAGATATTAATCAAACAAAAATTATGTTTACTGAGGCGTGACGTCATCCACTCTGACTGGTGTTTTATCTAACATGGCGGATTGCTGTATTTTGTGTTTTTATTTTAACAAAAATCATATTAATCTCACTTTTAATATAATATATTTTTAAGAATCTTTTTAACCTATTTCATTATTTAAAATCATAATTTCAATGATACTTTGTTACTGGCATCATGCCTATTATGCACGAAAGTAACTTTTGCTAAGCCAAACGTGTCGCTTGTAGAGCTGGGCGCGTGAGTAATTTTTGCTCACGATCACGCACGCTCACGAGAGAAAAAATTTTAGTCACGCCCGCTCACTCACGGTTACAAAAAAAGTATTCACGATCACGCACGCTCACGAATACTATTTTTTTACTCACGCCCGATTACGCACGACGGGTCACGCGCGTGACCCGATTTAATGTAATTGTTAATCTAATTGTTGTAAATTAAATTTTGAAATGATGACAATTAATGTTTTTACATGCAATATATTGTGTGTATTTTATATTCATATTATTTCTTCTAATCTGCATTCTAGTAAAATAAATTACAAACAAAACAATAAGAAAATAAAGCTACAATGCATTTTTAAATCTTTTTTTGGTGTTTTGATATAGTTGGCAATACTGACCATGTGAAAGTGCTTCCTAAAATAACATTTATTTTCCATACTATATGTTTTAATGTCAAAATTCGTTTTAAAACATTATTATATTTATGCATTATTAGTTCAGATATTAAAAAAAAGATCAAATAAGTTTATAAAAAAATTATCTTCAAAATATACTCACGAACTCACGCACGAGAAAAATGTACTCACGCGCGGTCACGCCCGATTGTTTTAATTTGACTCACGATCACGCCCGCTCACGATTCAATATTTGAAAATCGCTCACGTCACGTCGGGTTACGGCCGTGACCCGAAAAATTCACGGCCCGCGCCCAGCTCTAGACTCGCTTGCACCAAAAGTTTTATTTGTGTGTAATAAAGTTGTGGGGCGTTTTGTCAACTGGGGCATATTGTATAGTTTAACCCTAATTTTTTTAAAGGATAAAAAAATGTCTACATCGCAATGCCGTGTTGTTTTGAGGTTATAAACTATATTTTCTAGTAAAAAAATACCATAAAATTTTATCCATGTACAAATATATATAACTAGATAACATACATGTACTATTTATGTACCTATTCGTGTTATATGTTACAAACATGCAGAGCGTCAATTTTCCCTCTACCCAACATTTAAATGTTTATAACATTCGCATTTTTATACAATTGTTAAAAATATATTCAAATATTCGGAACTTTTTCACCAGTTCGAGCAAAATCGCATTTTTATTTTAAAGTACGCATGTTTATGTATGAAATAATAACGAATTTCTATATTTACACATTTATTTGCCAGTAACACGTTTTTTTTTCAACGATAATCTCTTTACATATGCACAAATGTTGGAGCTATTTTTATGGTAATCATTTGGGAACTGAACTTCTGCTATATTTTCTATACGTATACATTTTTATTAAGTAATATTTTTAAATAATACAGTATTTGAATAGGGGATAAAAATATCGTCAGGTGCGCTTGATTACATTTCAAATTCAAAAACGTGGGAACAACAGAACTGAAATAAACGAAAGGTGATTTGGATGTAAACTGCTAGAAATGGAGATAGGATATACAGTGTGGGCCGATTTGGGATACAGATATTTTAAGAGCTGATTCTTTGGCTCATTGTGAGTAAAAAATTGTACGGGAAAGGGGGTCTATCTTCAACACCCTCTGAGCTACAGGATGTTTAAAAACTTCCTTCAGAGTAGTACTTACAAACAAAGATTATCTCATAATTTCCAAAGTAACGTAACTAGAGCAACCACAATGAGTCAGTTTCATAGGTAATTTACTAACGTATTTTTCATAATAAGCTAACCGTGTTTCCAGTTCAGAGTTATTGCTCATCAAAGTCAAAAAATAGATTTCTTTTTTTGAAATTTTTTATGAAAATGACATTTTTCCCCAAAAGTACGTATAATATGTCGTATTTTTTATCATTATTTTGATGTGTCATAATGTTACCTACAAATTCACTATATGAAGTTTGGACCTGGGTCTTACAGTTTTCCAGTTATAAATTTATCTAAATAATACCCAAAGTGACTATTTTGCTACCTACCATATTAAATGAAACATTCATAATTTATTTTTGGCCCACTATTTTTTATGATTGCGCGATAACCGTAAATTAAAAAAAAATATGCTAAAAAATCTCAAAACTAGAAACTTGAAGCTTTAAAATGCTTTTGTTTTTATTTGGATACGACCATTTTTCACAGAGATACAGCTCTTCAAAAAACACTAAAAAAAAGTTGTAATTGTTTGTTCCTTTAATTTTTTGTTATGTTTTATATTTAAGCCACAATGACTGCTTTTATGTTACAAAGAAAAAAATATTTGTGTTTTGTTTACATGGACTTATGACCTGCAAAACATTAAACCTTATCGAAATAAATGATTTCATCGTCATAAGTACTTAATGTAGATATAATTTGTCCTTTACAGTAGTTAATAATATAAAATATTATAGTCACAGTTTGATGATCGCATTTACGAGACTTGTATACATTATTCATGAAAGTTTACATAATAATATTTCAAACGTTCACCCATAGATTTGTGCTCCGTGAATTATGTGCCTGAACGCAGCCTTCCCCATGTGCATGTGCATGTGTACATACATGTAGCTCTTGCAAAAGTGCATATATAGGGTCAACTGGGGTAAAAGTCAAACAAAATACAAAACTTTCATGTTTTTTGACAGTTGACGATACAAATTCATACTTTACAATTTTATATTAATATTAAAGTTAATATTTGCATTCTAAAAATAAACGCGAGATATTTTTATTGAAATTCGCGCATTTGCCAATTTCACATATTTTTCCAAGTAGGGTCAACTGGGGTAAAAGTGAAACAAAATACAAATCTTTCATGTTTTTTGACAATTAACGATACAAATTCATACTTTAATTTTTTCTACTAGATGCGCTTATGAATAACCATTTTAAATACTTACGTCATTTGAACTGTACGATACAACACGGACTTTAAAAATCAAAAAACTGTGTTCATTTTTAACCTCTAATTTGGGAAAAAGTGAAACAGGCCTCTAATGGAAAATATTTCTAGAAAAATTAAAAGAAAAGCTACTTTGGCAACTTTGATTTATCTTCTTTGTGGCATATCAATGTGAAATTGTAACTTTAATTAATATCTGAGCTATACAGAAAGTTATGTGCAAAGAATTAAAATTTAATTCACACGTTTTGACATTGACTAACAGGGTGTAGAAGGGGTGACACATCACTTATTAGCCGATTCATATTTTCAGGTAGCTTTAACAAACCTTTAATGATGATGTCAGTTTTTATAATTCTCCTATAAACAAATTAGTTTTTTAGTTGCAAACTTGTTTCACTTTTACCCCTTGTTAATATTTACCCCGCTCGACCCTACATGTAGCTCTTGCAAAAGTGCATATATGTACAATGTACGCTCTTATCCTTGCATTGTATGTAGAAAGGCTTTTCATGAATTTCTGATAATGTTCCGAAGGAAAGAGATGTCGTATACTTTACAGTAATTTATGCAAACTTTGCTGAATATGTTTGTCTATATGATATGAATATATTCGATATTATTCCTTGTAGGTTTTAGATTTTACGGGTATTATAGTTTTTGTTCATATTTTTATGTATGTATGGAAATATTTATTTTGTTTCGACTTTATATTTAATGATGCATGCACATGATATTTATTTGTATTAAGACTTGTTTTTTACTAACAGTTTTTTATTGAAACGTCACTGATTGTGAGAAGTAACATTAATTAGTATTGATTTTTGTTATTAAGTTATTGTAATCGGTCCGAAAATTAAAATCAAAAATTTCAAATTTGTATGTTTTAAGGTCACTATAGTATATTTACACTATTTTCAGAAAGATTTTTGTGTGTCTGTGTGTGTGTATGTACGTACGTATGTGCATGTCATTTTTTACGTGCACGAAATCTCGAAAATAAAAAATGCTATTGATTTCGTTGGGGTGCCAATTGAAGTGCCTTGACGTGAATATGATCTAAAAAAAGGATTTTTCAAAATTCAACCCCTAAGAGGGTAAAAAGGAGTGTACAGTTTTCTTTTTTTGGTCGGATTTACTTGAAACTTAGCAAAATATTCTACAATAGAAATAATGAAAACTGTATTTCAGTATTTTTTTTTGTTATACGTGCCTAAACAGTCATAGAAGGGATGAAAGGCCAAAACCACCCTCAAAATTTTAATTTTAAATACTAATAAATAAGTCTACAATTCATGTTTCCTTGGAAACAAATGCAATTAAATTTAAATTGTCAGATTAGTTATTCTAAAAACAAATACAATTTAATTCAAATTGTCAAATTAAATGTATAAGAAATATTTGTTGATATTTGATTACTACCATTTCTGAATATTAATCTATATACAATTAACTGTCTTACAGCGTGATTTGATCACATGAGGCCAATAGGTGTCAAAATGGTGGACATTTAAACTATTTATTAGTATAATTTATTTATTAATTATTATATTATCATAGCAACTGCTTTGCATTGTTTCAAATTTGACGATTATTTCTTTTATATCTTTTGTAATCATTAGCAAATATCAACACATATTTGTAATTCAGTACATTTAATTTAAAAATGACCTTATTATTTCTAACTTATTTGAGTATTTCGTTATTTATTAGATGTAAAAAACAAATTATTATGAAATAACAAAATTAAAATCGTGTTGTTATTTAGTTAAGAAAAGTTTTATTTAATTTATAATTAATAATATAAGTATAGATATTAAATATAACCTTGTATTACCTTGAGTGGTTTCATTTTTATAAAATTGATATAAAAACACACATACTTACACGATTTAATTAATTATATTTATAATACATACATAAACAGGTATACTGATAGGTCCATCAGTACATGTAACATATGATGTTTTATAGATGAATGTCCTTGCAAAGTTTATATTGACTATTGGTTTGTATCTTGTCACAAACATTAACCTTTTGAACTCTGAGAATGTCATGTGACGTCACCGTTTTATTTATACAAATATAAATGTATTTACATTTTTCAGAAAACTTCGCTTCGTTTATTGTTGACTCGAAAAACATCGGACAGGTTTGCTTATCAAACAAATATACATAAATATAAAAACAAACGAATTTGTTGATGGTATTCTCTCATTCATCATAGGCGTCTTTCCTTTTAAATATTATGTAAGGTAGTGGCACCAGTCTTGGCAAGGACCCCAGTAATAGAAAATTTTTAATTAAATGTACTGAATTAGAAATATTTGTTGATATTAATCTATATACATTTAACTGACTTACAGCGTAATTTGGTGACAATCGGCCAATAGGTGTCAAAATGGTGGACATTTAAACTAATTTTTACTATAATTTATTTATTAATTATTATGTTATCATAGCAACTGCTTAACATTCCCGGGAAAAAATTTCAGATCTGAAGTGATCTCGGTTGATCTTCATTTTGGAACAAATCAGATCTTTGTATATAAATAAACTTTTGTCTACCTTAAATAACAAATACACATATACTACCTATATAGAAACCTTGTTTATAATTTAATCAATTTAAAAAAATTGTACAGAAACGTATTGAATGATATTTGAGGCCCGTGTATTAAATTAATAAATAAATTCACAACTCACCCCCTGTCACAGATGAAGGGTTGTAATTGGTCTCATTCGATACAGCGGGAAAAATACTTCGGGATACTAGGGATGTGGGGGGCAAAACAACCCTCTATCTAGCACAGGAGTCGAGATATTTACGATTTTCTATAATGAATACCATAAGTAGCGAAACAGAGAAAAATTCACCTAGTATCCCGAAGTATTATTCCCGCTGGATCGAATGAGACCAATTACAACCTTTCATCTGTGACAGGGGGTGTGTTGTGAATTTATTTATTAATTTAATACACGGGCCTCAAATATCATTCAATACGTTTATGTACAATTTTTTTTTGATTGATTAAATTATAAACAAGGTTTCCATATAGTATATGTGTATTAATTTAAAATTTAAGGTAGACAAAAGTTTATTTATCCACAAAGATCTGATTTGTTCCAAAATGAAGATCAACCGAGATCACTTCAGATCTGAAATTTTTTCCCGGGTTGTTTCAAATTTGACGGTTATTTCTTTTATATCTTTTGTAATCATTAGCAAGTGTCCATCATTGCTTGCTCATTACTGGTTTTACTTTATCCATTACTGGAGGAAGAACATAAACAAAATTAAAGGCTATAATTTTTTTACGGACATGAGTTTGAGAATTATAAAAAAGAATCGCGTCAATCACAAAAACAGTAAACATTGCTCTTATAGCGGCCATAACTGGTGCCAGTATCTAAGTATATTCCACTTCAACTCTTCATCAGTAAATTGTTTAGTGAAAGTTTATTTTATAATCGATTTCGCTCCCGATTTCTTTATGAATGTACATTTCAAAAAAACATGTCTCCCAAAATTTTGGCACACCACTAATTTTTTCGGCCAAATAACGATTTTTTTAAGTTTTGGAATCGAGCGATATTTAATTTATTTTGTAGTAAGTTATTTTTCGAAATGTCCCTTATTATGCATGTTATACAACTCATTCTCTTTGTTTTTTTATTGTTGAACTTCATTTTAAAATTGCGTTCAGAGTCGAATATTTACTTTTGGCCGAATGCACTAGACCAGAACATAAACTTTTTTTGTAAAAATCGTCGTTTTTAAAACAGCCACCAAATATTTTAGTTTCAACCAAAATACTCCCGGTATAATAGGTTTTTTATGTAGTTTCCAAACATCTTAATATTTTTTAATTTAGTTGAAAACTTTTAAAGTTACCCTTATTTTAAGATGTCTCATTTCCTAAAAAACTTTTTCCTCCATTCTCCAAGTTGCACCAATTTTTGTTCCCCCTCCCCCACATTTAAATTACCCAAACAATTAATTAATTTAAGTAGAATACAAGTGTATCCAAGTTGATTAAGACATAGGAAATTTAACATTGGGGTAATTAGAAGTGTTGTAGTAACCTTTGGTCAAATTTAACGATGTGTGATTGGTGCATTTTAAAATGCCGCCACAAAATTTAATAAAATAGTCATTAGTATTTTGTTTTCAAATTTATATCTTCCAAAAAATATTACTATAATTTTATCTAGTATGCTTAAATTAATGAAATTAAAAGTTGGAAACAAAATACTGTTGATTAATTTAAAATTTTTCAGTTAGTTTCGAGGCGACATTTCAAAATGCACCAATCACACATCGTTAAATTTAACCAAAGGTTACTACAACATTTCTGATTGCTCCCATGTTGAATTTCCTAAGTCTTAGAAATACACTGTATAAGACCCATATGCTAACACAAGGTACGCCAATGACCTTCTGTGCCGTGAGTTATACCGCAGTAAATAAATTATTGTATGTCATGCAAAATTCTACCCAAACGAATGTTTATCGTAGATTTATACTAATCACATTGATGGGTTTCTTATT
Source organism: Sialis fuliginosa (assembly GCA_961205875.1). NCBI lineage: Eukaryota > Metazoa > Arthropoda > Insecta > Megaloptera > Sialidae > Sialis > Sialis fuliginosa. The sequence continues at coordinate 408,207 of OY540814.1, read as the reverse complement.
ACTTTTAATAACAAAACTACCTGTGATTTCCAGAAGTCATTCTGCTACAATTACGTCATGTTTATTTGTAATAAATAAATATTTATATACATATATACCAATGGTGAAATTGTATTGTGTATATAAGAAAGATTTTATAAACATGTGGTTATTTAATAATGTTTTGAGAAACTCGTAAATGAATCATAAATATAAATATTTAATTAAAGATAGAACAGAAAAATAACGTAATATTGTATATGTTACCGGCAATGTATGTAATTCAGGCATTGTATAGAATTCCTAGGATTTCAGGCAAAGTATGAAATATTTGTTTAATAGAAATTTATTATATACTTTGCCTAGGCATTATATAGAATCCCTAGGAATTCTATAGAATGCCAAGATAATATTAGGAAATGTATGAAATAAAAGACAAAATGATATTAACAAAGCAGATAGGTTTTATTTAATTAATTTTAAAAAGTCCAAATTCATATTATGTAAGATTTAGGTCTTTCATTGTTAAAATAACAAAACCACATAAACAATAGTATAACATTTGATATTTATTATAATAAATAAAATAAAATAATCATATTAGTCCAGACGTGTATTAAGTAAGATTTAAGGCCCTTTTGTAAAAATAACAAATTCACAGAAACAATATACATAGTACCTACATACATTTTTCTATTATACCTATAACGCGTAAATATAAAATGTTTATTTTGATAAATAATTCAGTATTGTACCGACAATACTGAATTATAATCTAGAAACCTACCTACAGCTATCGAGAATGAACCAAGATTTTTTTATTGTATATTTGCATCAGTATTTTATAACATAAAGTAAGGCAACATCTGTACCTGGACCAAAATTGATCGATTCACCCTATTTATGTTTATATTTCATACATTGCCGGCTATCAATTAGGTATTCTATAGAATGCCTAGGAAATGTATATAATTAAATTCATTTCATACATTGCCTGGTGATTTTAGGCATTCTATAGAATACCTAGGAATTCTATAGAATGCCGTATTTCATACATTGCCGGTAACATATTATACATAAAATATGCAATTATTTATTTATTTTTGTCTTTCTTGATTGTTTAATGTTATTATGACGTCAAATAAATTTAAAACGCCAGAATGACATTTAATATATCCAAGCAAATATCAATTTAGAAAAACAAAACACGATTTTTAAAAAATAAATCGAGATAAATCTTTGTAAGGGAATATTTTACAACAAACGTTGTAGATCCATATTATAGGAAATTTAATGCTCTACAAAAAACATTCTATAAAATTTTCACGTAACATGTGTCGTTCTTGAGATATCTTTACACACGATTTTGATGATTTTTAAATGAGACCGTCCTCAAGCCAGACCCAACCATCCAACCAAGTTTCAATAATATCGGTTCAGTAGTTCATGAATTATGTGTGTGACAAGGATTCAGGGGGATAGATACACACACGGACGGATACACAGACAGACAGACACGGAACGAAAAGTGTTTGCGTTGACGTGAAACGGATAAATCAATTTAAAATTTTGAAATCGGAGAACATTTTTTTTTGTCTCAATCTGAAACGATCACATAGCTATTGCGAGGAAGCAAAATTCATAACCACGGAATCCATACAAATGTAGTTTTTTTTTTAATTAAATTTTTAATGAAAAAGAAAAATGTAATTTTCAATTATATTCTGTAAAGCTTTTTTTATGTTACCTCCCCCAACAAACAAAACATATATTTTTATGAACATACTATTAGTTTTTACGATAATCTGAAACAAATGTTACGTAACTACTATTCCGTTGATATTCTCTGAACGCATTGTCAAAACCAAAAACAATATAATTTGACATCTAAACAATTACCCTTTCTCGATTGTTTCCATGCAAAAACACGACGAGTTCAGAATTTAGTGAGCTTGTACCAAGTTAATTGAAGCTACTAGTCCCATGTGATATGTATGTGATATTAACAACTGTGTCCTTGTTTCAGGTAAGCGGGATTTAAATATGATGAAAGTACTGGATATTCAATTATGAGTGAGTATATAATATAATGTTACGAAGGTTGCTATTTATATGTCTGCGCTAATAATGAAAAATATCTGCCTTGGGAACCACGGGACTTTCTTATACCTAACCTAACCTAACAGTGAATTGTATACGTGATTCTTTGTTTATTAAAACATTTCTAACAAAATAAAACAAAATGAATAATATAGGTAATATTATTCTCTCCATTATATAACAAGTGATTTTTTTTAACGTAATAACTGAAAACAGATGTTTACTCTTGTAAATTTTTGGATTTTTGAAATAAGAAAAAAATGTTTTTGATACAAAATGTCGAGTATGTTATTATCTATAATTTATTCCCCATACATTTTTTTCCAACATTTATGATTTAGCCAGAAAGAATTTTTTTATGTAATTATTTAGATTCACCTACACAGTTCACTCTCAGTAATACGTATAGGAAAGTCCCATGTTACCTACGGCAAATACACACACTGTTCAATCTCTGTAATACGTATAAGAAAGTCCCATGACACTCATGGCAGATATTTCTCCTCTGTTATGAACCATTTGAATTATAATTTTTTTTTTTTTCAAAAATTCGTTTTTACAAAAAAATAAATAGAACATAAATTATATAGATATTACCTACATTTTTTAACTTGACCATTTTTCTCTATTTCGCACTGTTTCAGAGTAATTTGAAAAATTAAAAAATCGACGTAGGTAAACAACCGTATCCGGTTGAAAGATCGTTTTAAAAAATAGGACGTTTTCTTCCCAACCAAAAATTAATCTTAAATATAAAATATCACCCTTCTACGATTTGTCGTATTTGAGTTATAGCGCTTACAGACAGACAGATAGACGGACACACAGACATCATGACGAAAATAGTCAGAATGGATTTAGGGAAGGTCAAAATAGATAATTCCGTCAAAATCCGAGGTTCGAAAAAAATCGGCTTCACTATACTTACTATATGTATATTTCATATACATGGTATAAGAAAGTAAAAAAAAAGATCTTCATGTTTTAATTTACGTAATCTAAATTTTTTCTTTAATAAATTTCAATTGACGTGGCCAAAAAAATAGTATCCAGTTTTTAATTTATATTATATTTTGTCAAAAATAAATTATATTTTCCCTTGGTAGAGGGGCGGCAATTTTTTTTTGCCCAGGGCGGCATTTAACGTAAAGACGCCACTGAAAACACACTAGTAGGTATACCTAGGTGTCGATAATAATATTGATATTTTTGTTTGCGTAGCTCGTTAGAAACAACACTATGTTAGGGTTGAGGGGTGAGGGGTGGGCAAGACAACGGTACTGCGTCACGTTAACAAACAGATGTGTTTATCCTCGGCCGTGAGTTTTCCTGGAAACCGCACACATAACTTGTAGACATTTAACAAACATTACATCCGGGCTTAAATATACTCTGCAAGACTGAAATTATCATCGCTTAAATGTGGCTTGTCTCTTGCAAAAAAGACAAAGTTCAAATTATATGAAAATGTCAAGTGGGTGTCAACTTTTGTTTTTACAATTCGTTTATTTGAATATTTTTCTGTCAGATTTTTAGAATTAATTTTTTTTAAAGCATTTGTAATCCAGTGGAAATGTGTTTGAATTAAAAGTAAAGAAATATTTTTATTGGTTAATTTAAAGTTAAAACTAACACAAGTAAATATTTAAACGTTTTAAATATTTGTAAACACAGTTTAATAAATATTCTTTAACAAATACTTTATTTGCTAAAATTGACTTCAAATTTATAAATAACTAGCGCATTGGACCCGGTGTTACCCGGGGATATCAGTAATCATGCCCACCCGACATGCTCACCCGACATGCTCACCCAACATGCTCACCCGATATACTCACCCAACATGCTCACAACACGGTTCACCGCGAATTGTTTTTTTCCGGCTTCATAAACCTAAACATAACCTATCAATTAGTGAAAACCGGAATCAAATCAATTCAGTAGTTATTGAAAAAATCACGGAAAATTATATTTTCAAACTCCAAGGAAACACCAGGTCTTGTCTTAGAATTTGTATGAAAATCAAAAATAAATAAATAAATGGGTTATAGACATAGAGAATGGACAGTGCATTCTGTATTAACACAATGGTGTAACATTTATTCAAAAAGTGAGAGAGAGATGCAGTGTAGTTTGGAATATATCTATCTCTTTTTCTAGGAATCTGATTGGTAGCTTACTATAGTTGAGGGTAGTATTTCTGTTCGATATATTTAGTTATATCTGTCTTGCGATTCTTGTGCAATAAGTTTTTTTATTAGAAAAGTAAATAATATAAACAATAAACGTACTATAATGGTTCATATTTGATTTGTGTGTATGTGGCGGTTGGATAAAGATCCTAAAAGATATTTTCGCCGTTAAGTATATAATATTTTCAATAATATTAAAATAATACTTATCAGTAATTAATTAATTAGAAATCTGTTGTCACAGATTCTCACTTAAAGAAGATGAAAAACAAAAATGGTTAAACATTATTGGTGAAAAAGATGCAATTGTAAGAAAATGGACAATGCTGTGTTGTTTACATTTTGATGAAAGTTGTTTCTATTATGGTCTACGAAACTTATATTATTTAGAAATCAACAATCGTTTTTTTATAACGTTAATTATTTTTTGTATTTTAACCTCTTTATATGTATGTATCTATGAATATTTTTAATGTTCGTGGTCAAGAATGAATAGTTACACTCCTGTTTAAAAAAAGGACAAGTATATTCCAAACTTGTTTCCATCTCTTTCTTTTGACACATCTTTGTTTTCGAATCAGATGCGTGGTCCATTCTCTATGTCTATGGTTGGAGTACTCGATCTGAGGATTTTCTGTCTATTTAGTTGGTTCACGTACCAACATAATAAATGAAAAATCCCCAAATTGAGAAAAGTATCGATTTACAAAAGCGTATTAATTATACAGAGTATTCCAAGTTGATTTAGACATAGGAAATTTAACATGGGGGCAATTAGAAATGTTGTAGTAACCTTTGGTCAAATTTAACGATGTGTGATTGGTGCATTTTAATAAAATAGTAATCAGTATTTTGTTTTCAAATTTATATCTGTCAAAAAATATTATTATAATTTTATCTAGAATGCTTAAATTAATGAAATTAAACAAAATACTGTTGATTAATTTAAAACTTATCAGTTAGTTTCGAGGCGGCATTTCAAAATGCACCAATCACACATTGTTAAATTTGACCAAAGGTTACTACAACATTTCTAATTGTCTCCATGTTAAATTTCCTATGTCTTAATCAACTTGGAATACACTGTATACTTATACATACATTATAAATATTTTGTTGTTTTTACAGTTATTTTTATGCAATTTCAAATGTGACCGATCGATTAAACACTGTTTCGCAAGGCATGTGTTTAAATTGTTAATTAAAAGTAATAGAATAATGAAGGTTAAACTAATAATAAACTTATATAATTATTGTTATCTTTTGCATACTTATTATATTATATATTATTAAAAACATTATTTAATTTACTGAATGAAAAGCAATAAAATACATTCTAACAAAATTTAAAAAACATCTGCCAAGTAAATGCATAGTGCTTCCTCGTGCTAAATTCACCAAAGGTAGTTAATTATTCAATAATTTAAATAAAAACCGATAGTGTTTATATAAATTGCCTGGAATTGGTTAACCATTTAATTTTTATACAATTTTTCTAAAAAATATTAGTTCGAAATTTTTCTTAAAACGCACCTGAATATTTTTTCATATATTTTTAATTTTTTGACAATTTCAATCTAAATCAAAATTTATGCAAATGTCAAAATGACATTTAAAACGCCAAATAACATTTAATATGTCCAAGCAAATATCAATTTAGAAAAACAAAACACGAATTTTTTAAATAAATTGTGATAAATCTTTGTAAGGGAATATTTTACAACCAACGTTGTAGACCCATATTATAGGAAATTTAATGCTCTACAAAAAATATTCTATAAAATTTTCACGTAACGTGTCGTTCTTGAGATATCTTGAAAAATAAATATTTTGGGGTGTCACCCCTCTCCCTTTCATACGATTTTGATGATTTTGAAATGGGACCGTCCTCAAGCTAGACCCAACCATCCGACCAAGTTTTAATAATATCGGGTCAGTGGTTTATGAGTTATGCGTGTGACAAGGATTCAGGGGACAGACGGACACACACACACGGACAGACAGACAGACAGACACGGAACGAAAAGTGTTTGTCTTGACGTGAAACGGAAAGATCAATTTAAAATGTTGAAATCGGAGAATATTTTTTTTGTCTGAATCTGAAACGATCACAAAGCTTCCCGTATCTTCGATATTGCGAGGAAGCAATAAAGTACTTGTTTACATTTACACTGATTGTATCAGAACTTACTGCACAATGTATTTAATAATTAACTTATCAATATTAAATTAAAAACAAGATTAATAATTATTAGTAACTCCCTTGGGCCTGTCTTGCAGAGCAAAGTTTTTCAAAAGAAGGTTTAATCAAATTACTTGTGGGGGGGGATGAGAATTGTGATTGAAAATTGGGTCGCAAATACTAAAAGGTTGAGAAACCCTGGAGTAATGTGATGAACTAGCCTAAAATAATTCTAGATAACTATATTTTTATATTTTTTACAAAAATGTTAAAACGTTGATAATAATACAGCAACGTATTGTGAATAGATGAATAACCTACTTTTGTAATCGTTGCAATTATAATTTCCTGGTGGGCTGTATGTATAGTGTATACTAATACAGTAAAATCGCTGGGATTATGAATGATTATCTGCCATTTCCAAGCGCCTATAGAACCTAACAACCCTCTTTGTTATCTTTCATGTAAATGGACTCGGATTGTTTACTGCTATGAGTATTTACGTGTGCATATTTTCCTATGAAATTGCAAAACTACACAATTTGTAATCAAAAAAAATTAATTGGTAAAATGCAGGTCAAATACATACATAAATATGTTATATGAAGTTTTTTAGCACGAATGTAAAAAAGTGTTTTTTTTACATTGTATATTTTATATATGAAATTGAAAGGTGTAGACGTACTTGTCAAAATTATTTTTATCAAAGGATATGCCCAAATATTAATTTTTGATTCCTCGGAATATCGAAGATACGAGAAGCTTTGTGATCGTTTTAGAATGAGACAAAAAAATTGTTCTCCGATTTCAAAATTTTAAATTGATCTTTCCGTTTCACATCAAGACAAACATTTTTCGTTCCGTGTCTGTCTGTCTGTCCGTTCGTCCCCTGAATCCTTGTCACACGCATAACTCATGAACCACTGAACCGATATTGTTGAAACTCTGTCGGATGGTTGGGTCTGGCTTGAGGTCGGTCCCATTTCATAACCATCAAAATCGTGTATAAGGAGGAGGGGTGACACCCCAAAATATTTATTTTTTCAAGATGTCTCAAGAACGACACATGTTATGTGAAAATTTTATAGAATATTTTTTGTAGAGCATTAAATTTCCTATAATATGGGTCTACAACGTTTGTTGCAAAATATTCCCTTACAAAGATTTATCTCAATTTATTTTAAAAATTCGAGTTTTGTTTTTCTAAATTGATATTTGCTTGGACATATTGACGTTTACATATTGTCATTTTGACGTTTACTTAAATTTAGATTTAGATTGAAATTGTCAAAAATTAAAAATATACGAAAAAATAATCTGGCGCGTTTTAAGAAAAATTTCGAACTAATATTTTTTAGTAAATTTGTATAAAAATTAAATAGTTCACCAACTCCAGGCAATTTATCTAAACACTATCGGTTTTTATTTAAATTGTTCAATAATTAACTACCTTTGGTGAATTTAGCACGAGGAAGCACTGTGCATTTACTTGGCAGTTGTTTTCAAGATACGTAATACAAAAGAAATAATTTCTCTAAAAACTTTTAATAAAACATGTTTTTTAAATAATGAGCAATATTCCATATTTTTTACTGACTTGTATAATAATTTATATTTCTAAAATAAATTGGATTGATTTTTAAATACTTCCTATAAAGTAAACATCATTTATTACATTTAATCACGACTTTCTGTAAAGACCTATAACTGCTTTCTTTGATTTGAATAATAAATTAATATATTCTATAAATAACATGACTAATTATATTGATTTAATATTATTATTGACATTTTACAAAATTAATTTACCATAATTTTTATTGAAGTTTTTCAATTATAAAGGAATCATAAATATGTCTTTTATTTGAAAGAACATTGTCACGTAACTTATTTTTTTGAAACATTGTAAATTATTTGCAACTTTTAATATTTAACATTTCAACTTATTTATATTTTTATATTTCAGATTTGTAAATATTTTTTCATAAAGTACTTCTTTAATATTTATTATCATAAAATATTGTTTGTTTTGTTTATTTTCTAGAACAAGTGGAAGGTATGGGAATAACAAATAAATCTTTGCATTTACAAGAAAACAAATAAAAGCTCGACGATTTTTGATAAAATAATTGAAAAATAAATTATGAATCTTCTATATTGAATTATTTATATGCATTATACAGGAAGATTTACAACTAGTGTAAAAAAATTTTTTACAGAAGATCGAGGATGTAATTTTAAGCAAAATACCTTGTATGAATTTGTGTCCGGAAATTCTTCGTGAGGGAGCTGCAATCTTTTGCACAAAATTAGTGTTTAATTAATATCTAGAAAACCCATTGTGCTACAGTTATGAAATTTGATACAGGGATTGGTATTAATAAGTGTTATCGATTTCCAGTATCAAATAATAATAATTTAGACCAGGGGTGTATGGAGGCCAGTGGACCCGCCGATTTTTATCAAGTATTTTTTTGTTCTTTAATTTTTTCCTGAGTTGATTACGACTTTGAATGAAAATATATCGTGACTAAAGGGTTAAGTTTTTATGAAAAGAGAAATAAAATTAAATTGGTATAGAATTCTTATTAGATTCATTGACAAGTATTTTAACTTTTTTGTCTAGAATATTCATGGTTTTAAATGACATTGAATCAAAATTAATTGGCTTTTTCTTATATTTTTTTGTTTACAATTACTAAAATATTTATATTGTAATTGTACTTCAAAATATATAATGACTAACTGTTCTGTTACCCGCAACTTTGTTTGCGTCATATATAAAATAAGAATTTAGGTTAGGTTAGGTTAGATATAAGCTGTCATCAGTGAAGAAGAATAATTAGAAGAAGATTAGGTAATAAGGTCATGGAGGCAAATAAGGCCCACTTTAATTAAAAATGCTATATTTCGGGTAATAAGTTATTTATATTAAAAAGGCTATATTAATGGTAAACTTTGTTTTATTATTAATCTAAAGAAGTATGAAAACCAACTTTTCATAAATGATTTTAATACATCTTAAAAAAAGTAACTTTGGGCCTTATTAAACTATGGTGGTATAATAAGGCCACAAGTTAGCTTGGCGAGAGACTAGTCGATGTGTAGTTAGCTTTGTATAAGTACCTTCTATGTGTATATAAAAAATCCAGACTGATCCAACTATTGCAAATGTGATTTTTTTCACATGGGCCTTATTACACCCTGGGCCTTATTTGCCGCAGGTACCTTACAGATTCCTGTTATACACTGAAAGAAATATCGTTCATTAATATTATAAAACGCATTCAACAACCATGAATTCATAGTAATAATGAAAAAATACTTTGTATTAAGTAAAAATTCATTAAAACTACAAAAAGTAATGAATTTTAACTTTAATATAAAGTATTTCTTCATTTTTACTATGAATCAGTGGCGTAGATAGGGGGGAGGGGGGATAAAGGTGATCAATCCCCCCCCCCATGAGTCTACTTCATGAGAAAAGTCCAAGACATTTTTTCAAACTTTTCTAGTATGAACAAAATAGTAAAAGCAAATAGAAAAATAGGAAAAATTGGGTTTAACAAAAAAGGTGTTAAGTTTTTGCTTAATTTTCAATTGAATGACATATCCCCCCCCCCCCCCATCACAAAAACCTATCTACGCCACTGCTATGAATTCATGGTTGTTGAATGCGTTTCATAATATTAATGAACGATATTTCTTTCAGTGTAGTTAATAATTTTTCGGGAGACATTTTTCGGAATACAAAGTAGCCCATGTCCTTCCTCAGGATGCAAGCTATCTCTTTGCCAAATTTCATCAAGATCAGTTAAGCAGTTTAGCCGTGAAAAGTAACACACTTTCACATTTATAATATTAGTAATATGGATTTGATATACATACATCAGATATAATAAAATCGAATTTGAAACTTCGTAATTTGATTTCAAAGATGAAAAATACTTTAGATAGCTTTTGAAGAATTGTGAAAAAGGGTCTTTTTTATCACCGATCTTTAGTTGTTACGTCCATTCTGATATTAGATATATATATCACGGGAATAGATACTCTCTATAAATATACTCTTAAGTAAATTTTTGATTTGTAGATTGAAATCTATTATGGTCAAAAATCGACATTTTTAAAAGGTTATTACCTCTGAATTTTTTCGATTTTTCGCGAATTATTTTTTGTAGATAGAGTTTATACATGTCATTATATCTATTCCGACCACACGTTCAATTTTTTTTTTCCAAAATTAAAAAAAAAAAATCTTTGAAATATATCATATCTCAAGAACGGTTTGAGATACAGACCGCTATTTGAAAATTTCGCGTCATTTACTATGTAATAAACGTACTTTTAATGAAATCCAAAACTCAAAAAATTTTATTCAATTTTCATGATTCTAATTTCATTTTTCATAGAAATTTCATAGAAAAATTTCAACTTTTTATAGAAATATCGATTCGAATATAATTTATAATATGATATATTAAATTTTGACACAAGCGTGACCGGACACGAGTAAAAAAACATCTGCCAAGTAAATGTATAGTGCTTCCTCGTGCTTAATTCACCAAAGGTAGTTAATTATTGAATAATTTAAATAAACCCGATAGTATTTAGATAAATTGCCTGGAATTGGTTAACCATTACATGAAAAAAAAAATTATAAGAAAAAATGTAAATTATCAGGGGAGCCTTGTGATTTTGTATAACTAAAAAGTGGGTAGTGGGACAAATAAGTTTGGGAACCTATGATTTAAATAAATCCATAATTTTATCTTTACTGAATCTTATAAAGCCACATAAAAACTTTTGAATCTAATTTCAACTGTTTGTTTTTAGTAAAATGTAACATAAACTTTATTATGTTATTCGTGACATAAAAAAATATAACCTTTTTTATAGTTATGTTATAACAAATGTATATAGTATTTGAAAACAACTTTTACATTACGAATGTCTATCTTGCAGATGAATCTAACAGTGCTCAAATTTTATATGTTATTTGTAATAGACTCACGATAATAAACCATTGATTTTTACCATTAGAAATTTATGGCTGATTCTCAAAAAAAGTAGAAAAATGATTTTGTTATATTGTGTTTTTTTTTTTAATAATGTACAATTTCTTTCGTAAATATAATAAAACATAGGGTAATTTTCTGAAGGGTTATAGTGGTCTCCAATATTTTTGACTTTAAAGGGGGTTAAAACAAAAATTCAAAAGTGAGGATATGATAGCTTAGTGTATTAGTGAGGGAATGATCACTTAGTGAGGGAATGACAAGCGAAAATGTAAATTTGGATAATAATACTTTAAAACAATTTCAACAATACACTTCAACACTCAGCCCTTTCGCCATATTTATTTTTTAATGTCAGTATTGCCACATTATAAAAACAATAACACTGCGTTCAGATAGATTTAAAATTACGGTCTAATTTCACTGTTACAGAATTTGTGAGGGAATGATTCGTTTTTTAAGGACATACTTGTAAATTTATTTTCTGTTTGTGTTTTACTTACTGTTGTACATTTTTAAATAGAGAATATTGTTATAAATGAATAAATAATAAGTTATTAAACACATTCTAGAAAACTTTTCGAAACAAATTCGAAATGTATTTAAATTTGGTGGTTGGGACACAGTGAGGGAATGATTTTTGAGGTATAAATTTTAATATATTTTTACAATTTATAATAACTGAAATAAAATTAATATACAATTTGGTACACCTAGTGATGTAGTTTCATAAGAGAATCTCCTTAACTTTAATTTTCGATCTCGTTTTATAGAAATCAGAAAGGACAACAATTTAGATTTTTTTTGAGAATCAGCCTGATATGGAATGATCTTTTTTGATTTTAGAATCAAATTTTTTTTATTTCAAGATCAATATTTTCATTGTCAAACATTTTTCTAACAAAATTATCCAGAAGTTACACAAAAAAAATTGTTAAAAATTTTCTCTTGATGAAATGACCAAATGGCCCATATAGCTGTCAACGTTGAATCACAAATTTAATTTATCCATCTAGATATGGAATATGAATACCAGGGATGCTTTCATGAGTATTCTAGATTTTTAAAAAGAGTTTAAGACACTCTAGTACGCAGGTCTTTGAAAAATCGAAAAAACACGTGTATTTTAAATGGGAAAATCACCCCCCTCTGGTAATGGCCATTTTTCAAGATAGAGGGCTGAAACTTTTTCCACATTTTTTTAAAAATTATTTGGAGCTGATTTGAGGGGCGGCCCAGTCAAAATTCGTCCTAACCCCATATAAGGACCACCCTTCACAAATATTTTAAAAGTAGTCCAATTTTATAAATTTTAATTTAATTAATTAAATATTTAAACAAAACAAAAAGTATTAATTAGTATATTTTTTAAAATATTCGTATTAAACAAATAAATTACATAAATGTATTATATTGATTGATGAAACAGGAAATATCGCTTAAATAAATAAATACGGTATAATCTATAATATAATTAGTTGTGTAGGTATATATATATTATAATAAACATTAACATAATAAAACGTTTACTTATATTGTATTGTATTGTATTGTATTGAAATCACCGATATTAATAACATAATTATGTGTCGCCGGAACCCATAATTAGTGTCTGTGTGTACATCACTCTACATTTCACTAATAATTGAATTTTTGTCTGGTAATCCTTGTTTAATACTCAAATTAGCATAATTGTAATATATATATTAGTAAAACATTTTGATTTAGGTAACATATATAATGTTTTTGTGAAGGTACCTATTAAAGTTTATTTTTTGTTGTTATACAGGGTGAGTCATTTTAATCAACGCAGTCAAATATCTCGAAAAGTAAGCAAAATTGAGATAAATGTTTCAAACAAAAGTTGCTTGGTTTCAAGGGGGGCAAACAATAGTAACCTCGCGGTTGACCTTCAAACCATTTTTCAAGGTCAAATCAAGGTCAACTTTGATTTTTTAAATAATAAACCTATATTTTTATTGCATATTCGTTATTCTATGGGGAAAAATTAGTATCTTTAGTAGGAAAAAAATTTATTTAAAATGCTTTCTTCTCTCGGTAGAGGGCGCTGTAAGATTAATCAACGAACTCAAATATCTGAAAAAAGTTGCACCTAATAGCTCAAACTACTTTTAGCATTACCCAGAAACAACTGCGTGGACGTAGTAGTTGTATGTTTCTTTTGGGGTGCTTTTTTAATGTGAGTCCCCTTGCCTCTCAGCAAAACAAAAATACATTTCTGGATATTCGATAATTTTTTTACTCGAAAACTATACATTTTTAAGAAAAATCACAAGAGGAAAAAAGTACTTAGATTTAAGCAAGGATTCTCAGATAGTGTTTTAATTAATATTAACTTTTCATGCAACTTTTGAATAAAGTAATTTTTTTGAAATTTTGAAGAAAAAAATTAAAAACAAATAAAATAAAAATCTCTGAGTATCATTGCCTAAATCTAAGAACACTTTACCACTTATGATTATTTTTGAAAATTAATAGTTTTATAAAATTATTCAAAATCCAAAAATTTTTATTTGTTTTGCTCCTTATCATGAAAAGTGGACATTTTCAGAAAAAAATATTTCAGATAAAAGTTGCTTATTTTTCCTCGTAAATTACGAATCTGCAACAAAAAATATAGGTTTAGATTTTAAAAAGAAATGTTGAACATGAAAACCCATTGGGGTGACCTTTTCAAGGTCAACCCATATTGTCAGTATTGAGCACCCTCGAAACCATGAAACTTTTGTATGAAACATTTTCTCTGAAAATTCGTTATTTTAGAAATAATCTGCTGGAAGGTATTTAAAAAACACCGGTATATAGATTAATCAGGGTGTCCACTGGTTTTTGGAAATAAAATTCTCTGACTTTTCCCTGACCACAGATTCAAAATTCCCTGACTCGGGGGGGCCCGCGGCAAGAATATGCAGAAATAAAATTTGAAGACTTTTTTTTTGGTCATAACTTGAAAATTTTACACTTATTTATTTTACACTATTTAGTTTCAATTCAATGACCTTTTTTAAATAAAATTTATAAACTTTTTTTCCCTGACTTTTTAAAAAAAATTAATAAATTCCCTGACTTTTCAGAATTTTAAAAAAATTCCCTGACTTTCCCTGACCACTTTAGGCTTCCCTGACTTTCCAGAAAGTGGACATCCTGTTAATATTCAGAAATGGCTGTAATCAAATATCAACAAATATTTCTAATTTAGCACATTTAATTAAATAAGAATCCAACACTGGAGTATGATCCAAGACTGGTGCCAGTACCTTATTACTTTAAATATTTTTGTATATGAAAAGATTTCGTATACCAAGTATCTTATTATAAGAAATGTGAATGAGCAGGTGTCTGTAATAATAATTACGTAAAAAATCTTTAGAATCCAGTTTATTTCTTCTTAATTGAGGCAATAATAATTCTGACTGAAGAGTTTTATTTTACAAAAGTTTCAAGTATTTTTGTACTTCAAAAGCTTTTTCATATTTCAATTGAGGATTTTATGTATTTAATAATTAAAATACAGACTTTTAATTGAATACACATTTCTAAAATTCTCGCAATAATTAATTGTACAATTGAGAAATGTATTTGTAGATAATATAAAAACAGATTTATTTATAGTCACTACTCCAATTAATTTCAACAATATTTTTCTCACTTTTGGGAATTTTAAGTGAATTTAAAAATCTTTATTTATTCTTTTATATAATGAAATATAATATACTTTTCCAAATAATACCACATTTTTATTATAAGGATCTGATTCTACATAAAAAAATAATCTTTTATATCGAAATTTTTTAAATCTAAGTTGAAGAAAACATGAACAAAAAAACCATTTCACTTATGATTGTTTTTCTGATGTACTTTTTCTCTAAATAAATAAGTACCTTCTTTATGTAATTTTTACTTTCTTATACTATATGTATGTATATGAAATATACTATAGTATAAGTAAGTATAGTGAAGCCGATTTTTTTCGAAATCCGAATTATGATAGAATTATCCATTTTGACCTTCCCTGAATCCATTCTGACTATTTTTGCCATGATGTCTGTGTGTCTGTCTGTTTGTCTGTCTGTTTGTCTGTAAGCGTTGTAACTCAAATACGACAAATCGTAGAAGGGTGAAATTTTATATTTAAGATTTATTTTTGTCTAGGAAATAAGCGTCCTATTTTTGAAAACGATCTTTCAACTGGATACAGATGTTTACCTACGTCGATTTTTGAATTTTTCGAATTACTCTGAAATAGTGCGAAGTAGAGAAAAATGGTCAAGTTAAAAATTGTAGGTAATGTCATTATCTATAATTTATGTTCTATTCATTTTTTCGTAAAATCGAATTTTTGAAAAAAAAATTTTATTATAATTCAAATGGTTCATAACAGTGGAGAAATATCTGCCATGAGTGTCATGGGACTTTCTTATACGTATTACAGAGATTGAACAGTGTGTGTGTTTGCCATAGGTACCATGAGACTTTCTTATACGTAATACTGAGAGTGAATAGTGTAGATGAATCTAAATAATTACAGAAAAAAATTCTTTCTGGCTAAATCATAAATGTTAGAAAAAAATGTATTTGGAATAAATTATAGATAATAACTTACTCGACATTTTTTATCTAAAACATTTTTTTCTTATTTCATAAATAATTCGAAAATTCAATAATTTACAAGAGTAAACATCCGTTTTCAGTAATTACATTAAAAAAATCACTTGTTATATAATGGAGAGAATAATATTACCTATATTATTTATTTTATTCTATCTTGTTAGTTTGTTAGAAATGTTTTAATAAAATAAGAATCACGTATACTAATCACTGTAATGGAGTGTTTACACCGAAAAAACAAAACAGCAACATCGTGTCTTTTTGACAAAAGTGCAATAAACCCTATGCATTTTTAAATACGATGTGTTTTCAAACACCGTGTTGCTGTTTTGTTTTCTTTGGTGTGAACACCGCATTAAGATTACGTATAAGCGCATTTAACTTTACGAGTTAAACGCGCTGCTAACGCGCCCGGTTGCAAGATTTTGAAGGTTGACTATGATAAAAGGGGTTCTTCTACTTAGTATACTGTTTACAAATAAATGTTCAGATTTTATAAAGTAGTTGCAACGTGTATTGATTTTTTACAAAGTTAAAGCCGCCCCCGCGCCAAACGCTAACGAAACTAGCTGACTGACGACAGGCTGTATCTCTACATCACAAATGTGACGTAATATCAAAATAATTCGGGCAAGACATACCTGAGTGTATGCCATAAGGGTTCCGAAGTACGTACTACGTGAAATGTTTGGAACCACTTACAGGTGCATTTTTAAGTTCGAAAAAAATATATAAAATTGTCAAGTTCTACTAATTGAGATCTATATTTTGACACCCCACTTGCCTAGATATCAAAATAAAAAATTCTATGACATCCCTCCCTGTAATTCCAAAATTTAAAATTATATTATTGATTTTAGTATTTGTCGTTGGTAGTCCCACCAAAACCTCGTTACCAATTTTTTTTCAGATTTTTTGAGCCAGTAGTTACAGAGTTAGAGGGGGGGGACAAAATAAAATACTGCTTTTAGCCCCCTACCGGCGCCATTTTTGAGTTAGAAAAAAAAATATGGTCAAATTCTACTAATTGAGATGTACATTTTGACATGCCACACGTCTTGGTATACAATTTTTTTGTTTTTTTTTGGATTTGCTTTAAAGCCCCCGACAGGCACCATTTTTGATTTAGAAAAAAAAAATAGAAAAAGGGTCAAATTCCGCTTGTTTGGTTATACATTTTAACGTGCCACATGCCTTTGTATAAAAAAAAATATTTTTTTAACTAACTTTAGCTTCTTATTGCCCCCCCTGAAAAATTATTTATTCAATAAATTTGTACATATTTAACTAGAGGGTGTCGTATTACATGTTCAGTAAAAATTTCATGTTTCTAGCTTATATAGTTTACGAGCTATTTGGCTTTGAGTGAAAAGGACGGACGGACGGACGACAAAGTGAGATTAATAAGGTTTCTTCGGAAGCCTAAAAAAAATCAGCCTTTATAAAGTAGTTGCAATATTTTGTCTCTCACCTCCCCGACTAGTAGATTAATATTCAGAAATGGTAGTAATCAAATATCAAAAAATATTTCTAATTCAGTACATTTAATTTAAAAATATTGCCATTACTGGTGTCATATCCAAGACTGGCGCCAGTACTTTATATGTATGTATTATAAAATGTGCTTGAATCTTTCACCTTTGGAGACTTCCTCTTTAAGAAACGTTGTTATCTTTTATACTTAATGCATGCGGTCGTATTAAAAATTCCAGGAGAGAACAGCGTGCCATAAAAGTTGTAGCGAAATTATTTACAAACTCAATACTTCAAAAGGATTACTGTATGAAGAGATCCTGCGCTATAAATAAGTTTAAGACTAGAATTCCTTAACATCAAATCTAATATAAGTGGGCCATTGTTCTTCGGCACAGCCTTTGCCGTCACGTTTCGGTGAAATGTTAGGTATTTTACTTGTCTAAAAGCGCCCCGGCTGCATACCGCAGACCATCGCAGGGATTTGTTTATCATAGCCGACCGCGATCCATATGAAATTACCATAATGCAAATTGCGGTCATACACATTGTTAATCTATCAATGATTTTATTCAATTCACTACGGCCCTTTGTTGCCACGCTCTCTCTATCTGCTGCTGCATGCTATTGATACATTATCGGTTGTGATTTATTTCCATCCAGTTATTTTTTTTAAAAAACATAGTAAATATCCGTATAGAGAACGATACATGGCTTCCATGTTCTATCTATCTTTTTAAATAATAATTTTTAAATAAATTTTTTTTTTTTAAATATTTTATTTATATAACCTACTACTTACTATAAATATACATATACATAAAAAAAATATCTGCCAAGTAAATGCACAGTGCTTCCTCGTGCTAAATTCACCAAAGGTAGTTAATTATTCAACAATTTAAATAAAAACCGATAGTGCTTAGATAAATTGCCTGGAATTGGTTAACCATTTAATTTTTATACAATTTTACTAAAAAATATTAGTTCGAAATATTTCTTAAAACGCACCTGAATATTTTTTCATATATTTTTAATTTTTTGAAAATTTCAATCTAAATCTAAATTTATACAAATGTTAAAATGACATTTAAAACGTCAAAATTACATTTAATATATCCAAGCAAATTTCAATTTAGAAAAACAAAACACGAATTTTTTAAATAAATTATTGAGATAAATCTTTGTAAGGGAATATTTTACAACAAACGTTGTACACCCATATTATAGAAAATTTAATGCTCACAAGAAAAATTGATGATTTTCCGGAAAAGTCATAAAAAAAGTAGCGCGCGGAAAACGGATTAATCCACAAACTCAGTTATGAACTTCTCTTGATCCCTAGAACATTTTAAAACCAAAAAACCGCTGTAGGGAGAGACTATTTTATTCAATAAAAAATTTCGGTTACATATATGATTCCACTAAATTGATAATTCTCAATTTGAAATTGCAGGGATGCTAGCGCTCCTCTTTTTTCTTCTTTTCCTATTTTTTTTGGGAATTCGGCCCTAAAGTACCCTTTTTTCAAAAAATCTTTGTCTTAGAAATGTATAAAAATGAGTTGAGTTTGTTATTTGTTAGCTTATAATTAGCTTATAATTTTCTTTTATTTAGCTTATTTTATTTAATTTTAACTTATAGGTATATAGCTTATAATTTTATTTAAAAAATAAAATTGTTCGATTTAAGAGAGGCGAAGACAGAAAAGTAAAAAAGGAGTAAAATTTTGATAATATTATGTATTTCTTATGGTAAAATATAGTTTGTAATTTTATTAAATGATTTTTTTTCTTATCAAATACCCAGAAATTGTTGTCTTTTAGGTCCTTAATATTTTCTAGAATGTTTTTTGTCCTTAATAGTAAAAAATAATATCGCAAAAACGTTAGAAAATATATCTATAGATAGCCTATTCAAGAGCTAGAAAATTCCTCTTTTTGGTCTCTTTTTTACTTCCATGTTCCGAAAAATCGTGTCCGAGAAAATGACAAATTCTGATTGTACTAACTTCAAAACATAAAGAAAAGTTAATTTGTGCGTGTGTCTGTGTGTCTGTGCGGATGTAGAATTTTCTTTCGTTCACGATAACTACTGTAAAAATGCACCGATCTGAATTATTTTTGGGGAAAATGTTTGTCTCAGTGAGTACTCCAGACCTATTGATTTTGGTGCTAATCGGATTAGGGGTTTTAGAAATAATCGAAAATTTGTGTCTTTTTTCGTCTAAAAAGTGAATATTGCGAGTATTATCTCACTAATTTTGATAAGATTTGGTACATTTGCAGTTCAATTGAATCTAAGGGACATTTATTATTTGTACGTGCCTAAACAGCCATTAAAGGGATGAAAAACACACTTAAAATTTGGAATTTTAAATACTAATATGTCATTAATTCATGTTGCCTTGGAAACAAATGCAACTAAATTCAAATTGTCAAATTAGTTTTTCTACGAATGTGTATTATGTTTTTGACATTATATATTTATATACAAATGGCAATAACTGCTGTAACCGTCGTAAGAATATATGTTTTTTATGTATTACGAAATTTATATTCATAGTAGTAGATTATATTAATAAAATATTTTTACAAAAAAATTATATTTAAAAATTATTTAAAATAATAGAAAGAACATGGTTCTCCATACCGATATTTTCAAAAAAAAATTCCTCTTTTTTGAAAATTGATTAGTCTCAATTTGAAGTTGAAAAGGTATAGAAATCACACTTGATGCTTCTCATCGTCAGTTTTATTTGATGTTAGATTATTTCTTGCATATACGACCATAAGACGAACGGCCGAAAGAACAAAACCGTGTGTGCCAGTGTGTGGAAGAAAGGCAACAGGGGTTCGGGGATTGAAAGTAGAACCTGATGAAGGATGCTTTTGCTAGGTCTCCTTTGTTCTAACTGTCACATTAGAGGTGATGTGTGTGGTGGTTTTGGTGCACAGACATGTTCTGGATAGGATTTCGTAAAACAGATTCGAACGTGTCCTTGCAACAAACATCATTGCTGCTATTGTCTCTCTATACGTGAAAGATGTGTTTTTATATGGTGAAATGAGTTAGCTTACGTTGTCTCGTTCACGGTGTTTTATGTAACATATATAGTTATGTCATTTGGTAATCGACTTGTTGTCAGCTAAGTTATCGGGAATCAGGATCTGTGTTGAATTTCTTATATTTGGCTCAAATAGGTTGAATTTTTGACATGTTGTAGTTTAAGGAAATTTTTTATATGAAACCAGTTTAGTGAAACGTGTTTCATATTTGCCGCACACAAATAAAACTTTTTTAATAAAACTAATGCTGTATTGGTGGCTCTGAAATAAAATAATTTGGGCAAGACATACACGAGTGTATGCCATAAGGGTTCCGAAGTACGTACTACGTGGAATGTTTGGAACCACTTACAGGTGCATTTTTAAGTTAGAAAAAAATATAAAAAAGTGTCAAATTCTACTAATTGAGATGTACATTTTGACACCCCACATGCCTAAATATGAAAATTAAAATTCTATTACACCCCTCCTTATCATTCCAAAATTTATAATTATATTATTGACTTTAGTATTTGTCGTTGGTAGTCCTACCAAAGCCTCGTTACCAAATTTTTTTTAGATTTTTTGAGCCGGTAGTTACAGAGTTAGAGGGGGGGGGGATTAAAATACTGCTTTTAGCCCCCTACAAGCGCCATTTTTAAGTTAGAAAAAAAAATAAAAAATATGGTCAAATTCTACTAATTGATATGTACATTTTGACATACAATTGGTATACCTACAATTTTTTTGTTTTTTTTTTTGGATATGCTTTAAAGCTCCCTACAGGCACCATTTTTTATTTAGAAAAAAAATCGAAAAAGGGTCAAATTCCGCTTGTTTGGTTATACATTTTAACGTGCCACATGCCTTGGTATAAAAAAAATAATTTTTTTACCTAGCTTTAGCTCCTTATTGCCCCCCCTGAAAAATTATTTATTCAATAAATTTGTACATATTTTACTAGAGGGTATCATTTTACATGTTCAGTAAAAATTTCAAATCTCTAGCTTATATAGCTTACGAGCTATTTAACTTTGAGTGAAAAAGGACGGACGGACGGACGACAAAGTGAGATTAATAGGGTTTCTTCGGAACCCTAAAAAGAAGCCCGTCAATCACAAAAACAGTCAACCTTGCTCTTATAGCGGCCATAACTGGTGCCAGTACCTTATATGTTTGTAAATCATATAGCATATATGAATAAAACATATTATATTATTTTGTAATATTTCTACGAGTTGTAGGTTACTTTATACAATGTTGTTGTAAGCGGTATAATTCGAAAAAATAACCCGAAGATTCTATCACATTAATATAGATAAAAATCATTGTGCTAATCCTTGGTCTATATTATCCTTACAAAAGGATAAGTTGATCCGATTAGCAGTTTTTGCTTGATTGAGACACACAAAAGACGATAGACTTTCGCTTTTATATATTATTGGGGATTTATTCTTTGTCACGTTTCAATTTTATACTGTCTTCTTCGTAAGAATATAATACAGTAGAACCTCTAAATCTATATAAAGGATGCATCATATATTGGTTTCTTCTCCCCCTAAAGAAAATATGAGAATTCGAACGATTAAATCAATTTAATTACCAAAGTCCGCAAATATACTTTTTTATTATTAACCCAATCGTGCCCAACGTTGCATATATGCAACAGAGCGCTTTTGTTAAGATTTTGCGTTTGATGTAAGATTATTTTAATTCGAATGGGTTTAAAATCATACTTATTTTCGAGTATTGGACTGAATACATCAACAATGCAATTACCAACGTTCTGGAGTTTTAGGATACACAGATAGGTATGAATTAATGACAGAAAAATCAGCAATATCGGTAACAAAACAAAAACCTCAGGAACGATTGAGTTAATAAGGTCATGGCGGCAAATAAGACCCACCTTAATTAAAAATGCTATCTTTCGGATAATAAGTTATTCATATTAAAAAGGCTATGTTAATGGTAAACTTTGGTTTATTATTAATCTAAAGAAGTATGAAAACCAACTTTTCTTAAATGATTTTTTTCATTTTTAAGACATCTTAAAAAAAGTAACTTTGGGCCTTATTAAACTATGGAGGTATAAGAAGGCCACTTAACTAAATTAAACATTTTCAGATAATTATAATGTTATTTTGTATGGGAATTATGTTTTAATTAACATTTGGCGTAATGTTTACTTAATTACAGCTAATAAATAAACAATTAATAATTTTATTTTAATATTTATTTTTTACCCATAACGTGCCGATGCTGCATCCATAGCAGCTGCTAAACTCTCGCCAGACCACGTTATTTCTTCGTTCTAGAACAAAATACATATGTGATCATAAATTGTAATACATAATAAAAAGTCCAATCTTAAATTTGATGGGCCTTACTACCCCTAAAGTACTACGGTATATAATTTTTTTTTATAAAACAAAAATTTAAAAACAATAGAAATCTACTTTTTACCATAAACTTTAAGGATCGAACTATTATCTGAACAAACAAGAAACATAAAACATAAAAAAATTTAACAAAAATTAAGATTATTTGTTGGTTGTTTTTATAAAATGGAGCATTCGTCACCATCTCTCGCAACAAACTCAGAGGTACCAAAAAGTTAGCGCGGCGAGAGAATAGTTGGTGTGTAGTTAGCTTCTATGTGTATATAAAAATCCAAACCGATCCATCTATTACAAATGTATTTTTTTTCACATGGGCCTTATTACACCCTGGGCCTTATTTACCGCAGGTACCTTATTACTATAGAGATTGGAAAAATAGTTGTTATTTTCAATGAAATAGTTACTAGTTGAATTATTTTTCGGAAAATAGTTGGTAAATAGTTTTTTTTACGATTTAATAATAATAATTAGTGCAAACGAAGCAGTAAAAAGTGTCGCAAATAGTTGGAAAGGTGATTGCAAATAGTTGATTTCAAATTGTGTTCAATCAAACCAGTTTTCTGAAAACGATGGAAATATGTAATAAAAATTACAATAAATTCATTTTTACGCAATACTTGAAAAACTATTTTTCCAATCTCTACTTATTACCTTTTAGGTTAATAATTAAATTATGATATTATCCTATTAGTTATAATATTTAATATTAAAAGGAATGCCAAATATGAAATAATAAAATTAAAATATCGTTTACAGGCAATCATAAATAATAAAAACTTGACATTTAGCTGTGTTAATGAAACGTTTCTTTTGACTGATATAAACGTACACCAACAACAGATTCGTGCCTAAACGCGTAACCGAGTCTCCTATCGTCTCTCCAGTTGGTATAACGTCGAATCAGCACGAACATTATTCAACAATAGTTCAAGGACCATTGACCTATCCTATCGTATCAACTGGAATACCGCACTGAGGCGCTGAAGCACACAGAGCGGACCATCATCGCAAACAATGGCGTACCTAGAAAAAAATCGGAGGGGATTTTTAATCATTTTTTTTTTGTTATTGTTCCAAAACTCGTTCATATTAGGATTGTGCGAGTTTTGCTCAAAACTGAAATAATACCTAAAATTCTTTCAAAATCCATGCATCTCGATTTTTTTTAAATGGAAAAGAGTTTTGATATTCACCTCTTCAATTATATGTATTTTGCTTCCTCGCAATATCGAAGATACGAGAAGCTTTGTGATCCTTTTAGATTTAGACAAAAAAAATGGACTCCGATTTTAAAATTTTAAATTGATCTATGCGTTTCACGTCAAGACAAACACTTTTCGTTCCGTGTTTGACTGTCTGTCTGTCTGTCCCTGAATCAGTGTCACACGCATAATTCATGAACTACTTGGTCAGATGGTTGGGTCTGGCTTGAGAACGGTCCCATTTCAAAATCGTGTGTAAAAGGGAGATGTGACATCCTAAAATATTTATTTTTTCAGGATATCTCAAAAACGACACATGCTACGTGAAAATTTTATAGAATATTTTTTGTAGAGCATTATATTTCCTATAATATGGGTCTACAACGTTTGTTTTATAAAATATTCCCTTACAATCTATTTTTAAAAATCGTGTTTTGTTTTTCTAAATTGATAATTGCTTGGACATATTAAATGTCATTTTGACGGTTGCTTAAATTTAGATTTAGATTGAAACTGTCAAAAAATTAAAAATATACAAAAACATAATCAGATGTGTTTTAAGAAAAATTTCGAACTAATATTTTTTGGTAAAATTGTATAAAAATTAAATGGTTAACTAATTCCAGGCAATTTATCTAAACACCATCGGTTTTTATTTAAATTGTTGAATAATTAACTACCTTTGGTGAGTTTAGCACGAAGAAGCACTGCATTTAATTGACAGATGTTTTTTTATGTGTTACAATAATCACAATTGTAAAATTAAATAATTTATATTGGCAAATCCTTGGGTGCGACACTGATCACAGACATCGGCGTACAGTGATAGATTGTTGTGACAAAGATACAATACAAACTATTTGACTAATTTATTATGGATAATAATGTAATTTTTATAAACCTATAATATTAGGAACTTTTTGTTATTTTCGACCCCCCCCCCCTTTCTTGGCACACTGTGACTATGTTATATTACGTCAAAATATTATACAACCCCCAATTTTGTTCTTATTGTCTATTTTAAGTTTCCGCAGAAAACTAGGAAACCTTATAGTTTCGCTATGTCCATTTTGTAAGCCGATTAAGATGAAATTTGGTATACGTACGAAGACTGATACCACAAAAACAGAAATGATAAGATTTTTGAAAAAAAAATTTTTTTGGACCCCCTTTCCATAGACTGAAAAGTGAACTCACATTTTTTTTTCACTTACCCCATTAAGTGGGATGTCATTAGATAGGTCTCCTAAAATGCAACAAAAAATGTTATATGACCTTTTGATTTGAACCCTTCAGTCACGATATATTTGCATTTAAATGTTGTTATCAGAGCGTCCCCCCCTCTATTTTTTAAACTATAAAATAAAAAATCTGAAAAAATTCGAGAATATACCTTTAGTTAGTACTTTCAATGAAAATAATAACGAACACTGTAGCTAGAATAGTTTATAAAAAAAATTGAAATAACTCTTGTTTATAAATTGTAATGACTACGGAAACCTGACAAGTGCGTGCCCAACACGCACTTAGCCGTTTTATTTATATAAAAAATAAGATGTAATATGATGTGACATATTATCTGACCCCCCCCCCCCCCCCCCCCCCGCTCGTATGTATTTAATAAACAGTCCTTTGTACAGAAGTACACGTGAAACTGAATTTATTGATGCGTCAGGTTCAAATACGTGCAAGGTATATGTGTTTAGCAAAATAATAATTTAGATGATTCTATTCAGATTTATTATTTTGTTATCAAGGGGGAAGAAACACTTACATAAACGATATTCTTCAAAAATTGTTAATTTAAAGATAATAGTGAGATATCCCCTCACTCCCCTAAATAAATCTAAATATAATCTGTATCTAAATTATTTTTAAATGTTATTTTTATTTTCAACTTTTTAAATTGAATAAGTAAAATGTATTCAATTTAATATTTGGCACTGCGTGCTGTATATCGAGGGCCAGACGTGATTTAGGTAACTATCTGACGTCATAAAGACAAACAGTTTGACACACATAACCATTTTTTTGTCGATGGTTTAAAAGATGTATTAAAATATCTGCCTTGGGAACCACGGGACTTTCTTATACGTAATCCTAACAGTGAATAGTGTACGTAATTTTTGACGTCACGCCATTATTGAATCATAATCTATAGATATTTAACTGTAAAACAACTTAATTTGATGACAATCGGTCAATAGTTGTCAAAATGGTAGACATTTAATTTAATTTATTTATTAATTATTATATTATCATAGAAACATTGTTTCAAATTTTACGATTTTTTATTTTATTATTTTTGTGTCGTATTACTTATCATTTTGTAATCATTAGCAATAGGCATGATGCCAGTAACAAAGTATCACTGAAATTATGATTTTAAATAATGAAATAGGTAAAAAAGATTCTAAAAAATGTATTTATTTTTATATTAAAAGCGAGATTAATATGGTTTTTGTTAAAATAAAAACACAAAATACAGCAATCCGCCATGTTAGATAAAACACCAGTCAGAGTGGATGACGTCACGGCTAAGTAAACATCATTTTTGTTTGATTAATATCTGCACTGTTTATAAATTATTTTGTGGTTTTAAATTATCAATTTGCTCAGTTTTGTGTTACCAAAACTAAAACCGAGAAACGTTAGCGATTTATTATTGTTATTAGTGTTTACATAGGCGTGACGTCACAAATGCGCCATGACACCTGCGAGCGTTTTGGCGTCAAATTCCAAATTAGTTTTAAAAGAGTCAATTTTTGTGATTTAACCTTTATTTTTTGCAGAAATAAGTATTTTTTTGGAAATAGGAGACACGTAAGATCATCATAAAATAGTTTTTAAAAATTAGGCATCATGCCTATTATAAACATAGTATAACAGCATATACAGTGTATTCCAAGTTGATTAAGGCAGCTATTACACTATCAAAGAAATGTGATAAAATTTCTTTGGTCAAAGAAATATGACAGTGTAATAAGTCAACTTTTATAATGTTTACCTTAATAATATTTCTATGATCATAGTTAATGACAGTCTCTTATATTTGATCAAAGTTTTTTGACAGATAAATCAAAATGGCGACTGCCAAGTTATCACTGACAGTTACAGTTAATATATTAATATCAACATAATCCAGTATTATATGATAATCTTCTTATTTATTATAAAAACTGCAATACACAGTTGTAAATTCAAACCTCGATCGCGTCAATTGACGAACATTCAAGCATTGATTATCAAAATGCACCAAAAAAGAAGAAAATATCCCTAGATAATACTAAGAAAATATTATCAAATATTTTATGTAGTGTAATAAAACAAAATCTCGTATTTTATCAAAGAAATATGATCAAATCTTTATCAAAGATGTTTGACATATTTATTTGATAGTGTAATAGCCGCCTAAGACATAGGAAATTTAACATGGGTGCAATTAGAAGTGTTGTAGTAACCTTTGGTCAAATTTAACAATGTGTGATTGGTGCATTTTGAAATGCCGCCACAAAATTTAATAAAATAGTAATTAGTATTTTGTTTTCAAATTTATGTCTGCCAAAAAATATTATTATAATTTTATCTAGGATGCTTAAATTAATCAAATTAAAGTTGAGAACAAAATACTGTTGATTAATTTAAAATTTATCAGTTAGTTTCGAGGCGGCATTTCAAAATGCACCAATCACACATTGTTAAATTTGACCAAAGGTTACTACAACACTTCTAATTGCTCCCATGTTAAATTTCCTATGTCTTAATCAAATTGGAATACACTGTATAATATATTATGTAGTAGGCCTTGTTTGTGGTCCATAATATCTATGAATAGACCTTGCTTTACTATATTTCGCTACACGAGCACTAGAGCGTGGATTGTGAATAGTCATTACAAACATTGCCGGGTGGCGATATAGTGATAATATAAAACCAACTTGTTGAACCTCGTGGGCGGACGGAGCGGACAAACGACAGACTCTCTCTCTCTCTCTCGCTCGATGCTACATTGTTGCCAAATTCATTACAATCATTTTATATTAAAATCAATATGTGATTTATCAATATTCATTGAAAACTATAATGTTTTTAGATTAAATAAGGTAAAGACACCAGTTATGGCCACTATAAGAGCAATTTTTCGTTGTTTTTTTTTTTGTAATTCTCATAAACTCATGTTATTAATAAAACAAGTAACTTTTTTTTTAATTATAGCCTTTTATTTTGTTCATGTTTTTTCTCCAGTAATGGATAAAGTAAAACCAGTAATGAGTACGCAGTGATGGACACTTGCTAATGATAAGTACTACGAAACAAAAGATATAAAAGAAAGAATCGTCAAATTTAAAACAATGTAAAGCAGTTGCTATGATAATATAATAATTAATAAATAAATTATACTAATAATTAGTTGAAATGTCCACCATTTTGAAACCTATTGGCCGATTGTCGTCAAATCACGCTGTAAGACAGTTAAATGTATATAGATTAATATTCAGATATGGTAGTAATCAAATATCAACACATATTTCTCATTCAGTACATTTAATTAAAAATTAGCCATTACTGGGGTCCTTGCCAAGACTGGACATTTAAACTAATTATTAGTATTATTTATTTATTTATTATTATATTATCATAGCAAGTGCTTTACATTGTTTCAAATTTGGCGATTCTTTCTTTTATATATTTTGTAATCATTAGCAAGTGTCCATCACTACGTGCTCATTACTGGTTTTACCTTTGCCATTACTGGAAAAAAACATGAATAAATTAAAAGGCTATAATTAAATTGATTAAATAAAGAGTTAGTTGTTTTATTAGTAACATGAGTTCATGAGAAATACAAAAAAAACAAGCTCATTAATAAAAAAAAACCCGAAAACTTGCTCTTATAGCGGCCATAACTGGTGCCTTCATTAGTTTTTATATTTAAAATAAAAGGGTTAACAACAGCAAAATAAAAATGTAATGCAAATAAACTTGACATACCTACTATAAGGATATACTAATTGTAAGGCGGCTATTACACTATCAAATAAATATGTCAAAGATCTTTGACAAAGATTTGATCATATTTCTTTGATAAAATACGAGATTTTGTTCTATTACACTACATAAAATATTTGATAATATTTTCTTAGTATTATCTAGGGATATTTTCTTCTTTTTTGGTGCATTTTGATAATCAATGTGTGGATGTTCGTCAGTTGACGCGATCGAGGTTTGAATTTACAACTGTGTATTGCAGTTTTTATCAATAAGAAGATTATCATATAATACTGGATTATGTTGATATTAATATATTAACTGTAACTGTCAGTGATAACTTGGTAGTCGCCATTTTGATTTATCTGTCAAAAAATATTTGATCAAATATAAGAGACTGTCATTAACTATGATCATAGAAATATTATGAAGGTAAATATTATAAAAGTTGACTTATTACACTGTCATATTTTTTTGATCAAAGAAATTTTATCACATTTCTTTGATAGTGTAATAGCAGCCTAAGTGGATAGATTTGTGTATCTCTGCTGAAATGTCAAGTATAGAGCGATACAATCGCTTTTATGATAATTTTTAATTAAATTAGTGTGTTCCAGAAATAAAACCCATATAATTTTAATATAATATTTCAAAAACAAAGGGAACGTGTTTTAAAATTAAGTTTAAGACAAAGGAAGAAAGAAATGGAAAAGAGCTTTCATATTTTTAATCATATCTCTTGTAATTCCTAAATAATTTATAACTCGTATATTTTCTTCAGAAATTCGTATACGAGACAAAAAGATTAACTTTTTCTTACAAAAAAATAAATTAATTTTGACGCTTTTTATGATTTAGAAATATTAATCAAACTGGATGATTTTTTGATAACAATTTTAACTTTAATAGTTTTTATTCAAAAAATAAAGAATTTGCTTGCGTGCAAAAGATAATTAGCTTCCAGCTAACGCTTTCTGCTAGATAGTACTGAAAAAGGTACTAGTAAATATAAAAGTATGTATTTTTTACCCATAGCAAAGATTTCAGTAAAATTTTAAATATGAAATTTTTTTTTTCAAAAATTAAGTCGAAAATAAAAAAATGCAGTAATAAACAAAAATAAATAAAAAATCTGCCAAGTAAATGCACAGTGCTTCCTCGTGCTAAGTTCACCGAAGGTAGTTAATTATTCAACAATTTAAATAAAAACCGATAGTGTTTAGATAAATTGCCTGAAATTGGTTAACTATTTTATTTTTATACAATTTTACTAAAAAATATTATTTTGAAATTTTTCTTAAAACGCACCTGATTATTTGTTTTGTATATTTTTAAATTTTTGACAATTTCAATCTAAATCTAAATTTATGCAAACGTCAATATGACATCTGAAACGTCAAAATGACATTTAATATGTCCAAGCAAATATCAATTTAGAAAAACAAAACACGAATTTTTAAAATAAATTGAGATAAATCTTTGTAAGGGAATATTTTACAACAAACGTTGTAGACCCATATTATAGGAAATTTAATGCTCTACAAAAAATATTCTATAAAATTTTCACGTAACATGTGTCGTTCTTGAGATATCTTGAAAAAATAAATATTTTGAGATGTCACCCCTCCCCCTTACACACGATTTTGATGGTTTTGAAATTGGACCGTCCTCAAGCCAGACCCAATCATCCGACTAAGTTTCAATAATATCGGTTCAGTGGTTCATGAGTTATGCGTGTGACAAGGATTCAGGGGACGGACGGACAGACAGACAGACACGGAACGAAAAGTGGTTGCGTTGACGTGAAACGGATAAATCAATTAAAAATTTTGAATATTGCGAGAAAGCAATATATAATTTCCAATATTTCAGAAGTTTTTATCGATTGGCAATCGACCAAAAATCAACAGCGATTGACATTTTTGGCAAATTTGATTGTCAAATGTTCAACGAAAATTATAATAAAAAATACGATTGCCAAAAAATATTACATTAACTAGTCTCATAAAATACTATATTATTGAGGTGAGGTATTTTACTGTTCCATTCGCTTTAAAATACTTTTTCTCACATGTTATTTGAAGCAAATATAAAATTTTAAAATTCCACTCTTCGATGGCACAGCTTTATGGAATATAAATTATGAATATATATGTATAATAAAATAAAAATATGTATTCTACAATCTACATTATGTTCCTAAACGTATCGTTTTAAAATTTATAACGTCGTATAACAAATATATAATATACTGCTATAATTTTTCTAGACTAGTTATTCTAAAGATAGTTATCTCGATAGGTACAAATGTTTGTTAGTCGTTTTAATTTAGTGTATAAGTCTGGGATATGACCCCAATAATGGCTATTTTTGAATGAAACGTACTGAATTAGAAATATTTGTTGATATTTGATTACTACCATTTCTGAATATTAATCTATATATGGGACGTTCTTTGTCAAACGGAACAAGGCTCTGCCCAGGGCCGTAACTACCACTGGGGCAGCCGGGGCAGTGCCCCGGGGTCCCCGAGGTTAGGGGGCCCCTGCAGCAGCGTAAAAATTGGAGTGAGCAAGAAAAAATAAATAAATTGAAGATTTTTAAAAATGTATTTCATGCTTATTTGAAAACGTGATTTACTTATTACTAATTTTGATTTTAATGACTTTTTTTCGGCTTATGAACTTCAATTTTACACTTATTATTCATTAAAATTACTAAGAAGTGTAAAATTCTAGCTGGCAAGCAAACAAAAGTCATTCAAATAAAAATTAGTAACAAATGTAAAATTTGTAAGCTATGATCCAAAAACAAGGTCTTCAATTTTTATTGTTTACATATCTGGGGATCCCTCGGTCACCTCTTGCCCCGGGGCCTCCGAGATTCTAGTTACGGCCCTGGCTCTGCCCAAAATTCATGTTGATGGATTTTAGTGATCTTGGACTTAAAATGTTCATTATTGATTCCTCTTCATGGGGTAGTGTGGCTTTTTGGAAAATTTCAAAATGGCGGCCAGAAATTAGAGAAAAATCAAGATGGGGGGTTGTTGTTGTGGGTGAAAATTGTTTATAATTGACAGCCCTAAAAAGTTGGATTGATAGGTTAGCGAAATCCAACATGGCGGATCCAAGATGGCGGCTGAAACCTCAAAATCGTCGAAAAATGAAAAAAAGCAAGACTTTTTGACACTTAACACTTAATCTGATTATATTGGCCTCAAATGTTGAGATTCAATCACTCATTACATATACAGGTTATTATGAATCCAAAATCTAAAATGGCGGCTTTGATTAACCTCAAAATGTAATAAAATCGGTAAAAAATAGAAAATTTAGATTTAGTTATTTTATTAACATTAGTAACATGAGTTGATGAGAATTACAAAAAAGAAACCAGTCAATCACAAAAACAGTAAACCTTGCTCTTATAGCGGCCATAACAAGCGCGGATTCAGGGGGGACATGCCCCCCCCCCCAATTAAAAAAAATTAAGCAATAGTTAATGCTTATTAAATATACTAAAATAACTTTTTTGTCACAGTCCATGCCCCCCCCCCCCTAAATTGTAAACCTAGATCCACGCCTGGGTCATAACTGGTGCCAGTATCTTATATGTATATAATATACTGCTATAATATATAATATAATATATCTTTGATATCTTTTGTGTCGTAGTACTTATCATTAGCCACTGTCCATCACTGCGTGTTCATTACTGGTTTTACTTTATCCATTAGTAGAGAAAAAACATAAACAAAATTAAAAAAATTAATTAATTATTTTAAAAAAAACTATATTTGCGGATTTTAGTAATTAAATTGATTAAATAAAGAGTTAGTTGTTTTATTAGAAACATGAGTTCATGAGAATTACAAAAAACAAGTTCTTCAATCACAAAAACTGTTCTGGTTCCAGTACCTTATATGTAAATAATATACTGCTATAATATTTCTAGACGAGTTATCTACAAAAATAAAAGCTAACATTTTTGTCGTGCATATCGATAAGTACAAATGTTTGTTAGTCGTTTTAATTTAGTGATATAGTTGACGGTGACTTATGTATGTTCAGAAGATTCCTTATCGCATTCGAATGCAAGTCAAATAATCGAAAACAATCAATCTGTGCCAAATGCAGCCACATGTTCTCGCGACGTCATTGGATCATTGCCGCCGGCTAGATTTCATTTGTAAATATATTACACGAATTCAAAATACCTGGCTTCAAAATTAGAACTTATATATTTGATATTTGGCATATTATTATTGTGATTCTTTACTAGCTTTCTTTACTCGCGTGGACTACGGAATTATTGTTTAGGATTTAAATAATATATAGTTGAATTAACATAAGTACAAACACGATTAGTTATTATTGTAATAAAAACAAAACAATACTTAAATTACCTACCTAACAAAAAGTGAAAATAATTTTTGTTCTATTTAAATTTAAAAGTTAATTATTGAAAACAAAATAAACAATTGACAATCAAAAGAATACCGGACTGTGATCATTCCCTCTGCCCTGCGACTACTCAGCATGCTCCCTCCTTACCGCACGCCGCGACAGGGGTCACAATCGCGCGAATAATATGTTCCCGTATGTATATTTCGATATTTTCTAAACTATACGACCAAATTTGATGCTGTAAAGGGCAAATTATATCTACATTAAGTACTTATGACGATGAAATCATTTATTTTGATAAGGATGAATGTTTTGCAGGTCATAAGTCCACGTAAACAAAATCCAAATATTTTTAATTTTCTTTGTAACATAAAAGCAGTCATTGTGGCTTAAATATAAAAGTTAGGCATATGGTATCTCTGACTTTATTGTACACCTTTTTATTATACATAATTCTTAAATACATTATTTTGTTCAATATTGAACGGTTTAGGCAGCGTATTGCAAAATAGCGCGCCGACTGCAATTTTTTTTCCGACTTGATTTACTACTATCGTCACTGCTTAGTTGTTATGGCCAGATAATGTACCTATGAATTAAAAAAAAAAACACGTAAATCTGATAAGTGGTTCTCGACTGATAAGTGCACTAACGGACAGACAGACAGACAGAGAGACGTTGAGCTTTATATATATTATAAAGATGAGATATATATTTTAAATAGTTTTATTTAACTTAAAAAATCAGATACTATTTCAGTCTTGTGGCTTCCGCAGTGATCTTGATATGAATCTTGGCTTCTGGGTGTAAGCCGCGTCGGTTTGGTCGTTTTATCGGTCAACGTTTCGTCACACATTGCAGTGGACATCTTCAGGGCTCTTCTAATAGATATCCACTGCAATGTGTGACGAAACGTTGGCCGACAAAACGACCAAACCGACGCGGCTTACACCCAGAAGCCAAGATCCATACTATTTCAGTATTAGTTAAATAAATTAATATTTTATCGAATTTTGTATGTTTATTCATTTCTTTATTTGGAATTTCATAATTAAGATATCACTATTTTTATTACATTTCAATTTACATTCAGATCGATGAAAATAAAATAAATAATAATACATTTCATCGAACGAAATTACAGTAATTGATTTTAGTTCTCGGATCTGTTTGGTTTTTTATGATGATAATAAAATGTATTATCCAATACCAGCAGAGGTCAAGAGTATAATAATTACTTGTAATGATACGCTTTTTAATGGACACACGTACATTAAATAAATGGTCAAGAACAAAATAGAGTACTTTTAATATTAGGTTATTAGGATTAAAACAGTTTCGAAATTTTAAGTAATCCTTACTAATATTATAAATGCAAAAGTAACTTTGTATACCTTTTCACGGATTAACTGCTGAACCGATCTTGATGAAAAAATTAATAAGATAAATAAAATATCGATATAGTGACCCATACATGACTTTCATCTTCTTTCTATCATTTTAAATAATTTTTAAATATAATTTTTTTTTAAGTTTTATTTATATAACCTACTACTATGAATATAAATTTCGTAATACATAAAAAACATATATATTTACGACGGTTACAGCAGTTATTGTCATTTGTATATAAATATTAGTATTCTAATATCCTAATGTCAAAAACATAATACACATTTAATTTGACAATTTGAATTTAGTTGCATTTGTTTCCAAGAATTCCAAGGCAACATAAATTAATGACGTATTAATTAGTATTTAAAATTCAAATTTTAAGTATGTTTTTCACCCCTTCAATGGCTGTTTAGGCACGTACAAATAATAAATTTCCCTTAGATTCAATTGAATTGCAAATGTACCAAATCTTATCAAAATTAGTGAGATAATACTCGCAACATTCACTTTTTAGACGAAAAAAGTTACAAAATTTCGAATATTTCCAAAACACCTAATCCGATTGACACCAAAATCAATAGATCTGGAGTACTCACTGAGAGAAACATTTTCCCCAAAAATAATTCAGATCGGAGCATTTTTACATTAGTTATCGTGAACGAAAGAAAATTCTTCTCGGACACGATTTTTCGATGTTATTACAATACCCCCCCCCCCCCCCACCTTGATTTTAATTGTTGGTTTTTTTCAAATTATACTCGATTACTTTTTACATATCTGATAAAATTTAAATTGGAGATATTTTATCTCCAATTCTCGAGATCAATCTTATCTGATAATTATAGTTTTGTTACTAGACAATTTTGCTGTGTTTAATCACAGTTATTAAGCCTCGTAAAGGATCTATAATTATCATATACAGTTGTTAAAAATAATAATAATTAATAAAAGAAGAAATACAAACAAAAATAAAGTAAAAAAATAGAAAATTAAAGCAATAATAACTCGATTAGGATATTTGTATTCAATAAAAAAAAATTAGATGTCTAAAAAATTGTTCATATCTATCATCAAAAGCAGGACAAAAAACCATATACTTATTTTAAAAATTAAAACAACGACGCAATATTGAAAAATTTCTAAAAATATATTATATAAAATAAAAAATAGTAATAAGTTATTTCTATAAAAAAAGAACAAAAAAATCTGTAAAAAGTTCTGATAAATTGATACCTAAAGGAACATTCTTCATCATCCAATCTTCGAAAAACTAAATAAAAATTAAGCTGATCGATAATTTCCTCCGTATAATCATGAAAGATAAAACTTTTGTAAAACGTGCTTGTAATGTTAACAGATCTGCAATATATATATATTGTTCATGCTAGCACATAATGAGGAAGAATCATGTATGGAATATTTATTAGATATAATTAATATTAATAATGAAATGGAATTATAATATTATTTCACGAAGCTCTGTTTATCTGCTTAAATATATTGCTTGTGTTTAATATTATCTACATTATTATGCAAATTTATCAATAAGTATTATTTATAGTGTAATAAGTATCTACATGTTATTGTTCAAATTATAATTAAATAATCCTCAGGTACTAATCATTTTCCATTTTGAAAATATATACGAATATTTCTGAAATAAAATTATTTCGTTAATATTCCAAGCACCCTGAAACTATTGATTTAAAAAAAAAGTCTATGAGACAAAAAATGTTCATTTTAATCCAATGAAGCTTACATAATTTTTTCAGATTTTTAATACAGATTTAGATTTATTAAACAAAAAAATGTGTGTACCTATTGAAGGACCGCATAAAAAAATATCATGTAAATATACATTTATGAGAAAAAACATCTATATAGATGTTTTTTCTCAGAAAAATATAAAGAATTTAATAAAATCATTTTTAGCCACTAGAACGGTTAGTGTCATTTCTAAGGCAGCTAGGGCTAGACTGGATAATCCGCTCGTCTAGAAATTGTAATTACACAAAATAATCGTATAATAACCGTTCATTAATTACGTAAAGGGGGGGGGGGGTATAAAAGAGGCTATAACCTTGTCAGCCCCCCCTTTGTGGTGGAGTATTACATTAGTACTATTTAGTACCGACTGAAATAAATTGAAAAGAATAATTTTTAAGTAAGATATTGGCAACAATCTTGGATACTTTACTTACCATTTTTGAATATTAATTTATATACATTTAACTGTCTTACAGCGTGATTTGACGACAATCGGCCAATAGGTGTCAAAATGGTGGACATTTGAACTAATTATTAGTATAATTTATTTATTAATTATTATATTATCATAGCAATTGCAACACATTGTTTCAAATTTAACGATTCTTTCTATTATATCTTTTGTGTCGTAGTACTTATCATTAGCAAGTGTCCATTACTGGTTTTGCTTTATCCCATTACTGGAGAAAAAACATAAACAAATTAAAATGCTAAAATTTAAAAAACAAACTATATTTGCGGACTTTGGTAATTAAATTGATTAAATAAAGAGTTAGTTGTTTTATTAGTAACATGAGTTGATGAGAATTACAAAAAAGAAGCCCGTCAATCACAAAAATAGTTATAGCGGCCATAACTGGTGCCAGTACCTTATATAGATAATTAATAATTACCAAAATTGAAATGCAAGTTTGCATAATACAAATTGTAAATGAATTTAAAATTTATCGTGTCACATGCATGGTTGTAATATCGTAATAAATGTAGATTGTAGATACTATGTTAATCAAAACAATGCTATATCCATACTAATATTATAAAAGCAAATGTAATTCTGTCTGTTTATTACCTTTTCACCAGGGCCGTAACTAGAGGCTCAGGGGCCCAGAGGCAAGAAGTGACCAAGGGTCCCCCAGAATATGCAAAAAATAAAAATTGAAGACCTATTTTTTTTACCATTGCAGCATTGCTTACAAATGTTACATTTATTATTAATTTTGATTTGAATGATTTTTTTTCGCTTGCCAACTAGAATTTTACACTTCTTAGGCGGCTATTTAATTACACTATCAAATAAATATATCAAAGATCATTGACAAAGATTTGATCATATTTCTTTGATAAAATACGAGATTTTATTTTATTACACTACATAAAATATTTGATAATATGTTCTCAATATTATCTAGGGATATTTACTTCTTTTTTGGTGCCTTTTTAATATCAGTGCGTGGATGTTCGTCAATTGACGCGATCAAGGTTTGAATTTACAACCGTGTATTGTGGTTTTTATAATCAATAAGAAAATTATCATATAATACTGGATTATGTTGATATTCATATATTAATAATTATGTAACTGTAACTGTCAGTGATAACTTGGTAGTCGCCATTTTATTTTTGACGTCAAAAAACTTTGATCAAATATAAGAGACTGTCATTAACTATGATCATAGAAATATTATGAAGGTAAATAGTAAATATTATAAAAGTTGACTTATTACACTGTCATATTTCTTTGATCAATGAAATTTTATCATATTTCTTTGATAGTGTAAATAGCTGCCTTAGTAATTTTAATGGATAATAACAATAAGTGTAAAATTGAGGTTCGTAAGCCAAAAAAAGGTCATTAAAATCAAAATTAGTATCACGTTTTCAAGTTATACCAAACACATTAAAAATAATCTTCAATTTACATTTGTTTTTCTTGCTCACTCCAATTTTTACACTGCTGCCCCCCCCCCTTAACCTCGGGGGTCCCGGTGGTAGTTACGGCCCTGCTTTTCACGATTAAACCGCTAAACCGATCTTGATGAAATTTGGCAGGGAGGTAGCTTGCATTCTTAGGAAGAACATAGGCTACTTTTTTTAAAATTTTATTAAAATAATGGCTTTTCTAATAATGAAAATCAGGTTTTGCATTATAAAAATTTTTGTTATTTATTGGGAAAATTATATTTTGAAGTTTAGATAACAGTCTTCTTTAGTGATAAATTAACAAAGTGGAAATATCTCTAAATTCCACGTAGTAATAAATTACTCCTTATCCCAAATATAATTCCACTTTAGAATATTTGTGCACACACAATTTTATATTAATATTAAAGTTAATATTTGCATTCTAAAAATAAACGCGAGATATTTTTATTGAAACTCGCGCATTTGCCAATTTCACATATTTTTCCAAGTAGGGTCAACTGGGGTAAAAGTGAAACAAAATACAAATCTTTCATGTTTTTTGACAGTTAACGATACAAATTCATACTTTAATTACTAGATGCGCTTATGAATAACCATTTTAAATACTTACGTCATTTGAACTGTACGATATAACACGGACTTTCAAAATCAAAAAACTGTGTTTCATTTTTAACCTCTAATTTGGGAAAAAGTCAAACAGGCCTCTAATGGAAAATATTTGTAGAAAAATTAAAAGAAAAGCTACTTTGGCAAGTTTGATTTATCTTCTTTGTGGCATATCAATGTGAAATTGTAACTTTAATTAATATCTGAGCTATACAGAAAGTTATGTGCAAAGAATTAAAATTTAATTCACACGTTTTGACATCGACTAACAGGGAAATATGTAGGGGTGACACATCACTTATTAGGCGATTGATATTTTCAGGTCGCTTTAACAAACCTTTAATGATGATGTCAGTTTTTATAATTCTCCTATAAACAAATTAGTTTTTTAGTTGCAAGCTTGTTTCACTTTTACCCCATTTTAGGTGTTTCATATTTACCCCACTCGACCCTATATATTGTTCATGGAAAATGTGGAAAATACATCAATATTTCAAGCATATATATTTGATATTAAAGTTTACAGAAAAGTTTTTCGCTAACATCAGGACTGCATTCATCTGCATTATGAGTATTTATTTGTTCGAGTTACTTCACGGGCGCCCACTTGAATTTTCCTAGGGTGGGATTCATACTTTATATAAGATATATTCATTTCTTGTTTGAAAATAAGGTACTGACACCAGTTATGGCCGCTATAAAAGCTGTTTTTGTGATTGACGGGATTCTTTTTTGTTATCCTCATAAACTCATGTTACTAATAAAACAACTAAATCTTTATTTAATCAATTTAATTATCAATTAATACAGTTTATTTTTTAAATTATACCCTTTTATTTTGTTGACCTTCCCTGAATCCATTCTGACTATTTTCGCCATGATGTCTTTGTGTCTGTCTGTCTGTCTGTCTGTAAGCGCTGTACATAGTAGAGAATAATATTTATTATCTATTCATTTTATTTTATCTTTTATTAGTTTGTCAGAAATGTGTTTTAATAAATTAAGAAAGTACTTTAATAAAATAAGAAAGTACCGTGGGTACCAAGGCAGATATTTAGGTTAATAATGACAGTAAGTTGTGGAGCGAGGTGGGGGGGGGGTAATTTGTCACCCTATGTTTTGCGTGTGACGCCTATGTGTGGCAATATGTACATTTTCGGTACCTGTCAGAACAAGTTGAAAGCAATCCCAGAGTGAATCACATATGAAAGTTTTGTGACGGTGTTTTCATGCCGAAACTTTATGGCAAAGTATGCATTATGGGCAGGGGTGTACAACAACGTAAAAACCCTTCTGTACAATTTATATTACTTGCGGGTAAATTTATGGCACTGCACGTGATGAAAATAACTAAACCAAAACAATATGTTCTTTATTTTACTATGATGTATAACATGTACGTTGTATCAAAACTGGAAATTGCAATTTCGTGCCGTAAAAATAGAAGAGAAACGAATATTTTTAATATTTTATGACTTAAATAATACGAATACATGTCAATATATTTTTACTTACTTATAATATTCTATATGAAATATACATATAGTATAAGTAAGTATAGTGAAGCCGATTTATTTCGAAATCCGGATTTTGATGGAATTATACATTTTGACCTTCCCTAAATTCATTCTGACTATTTTCTCCATGATGTCTGTCTGTTTGTAAGCGCTGTAACTCAAATACGACAAATCGTACAAGGATTATTCTCAAGCATACCACCTAGCAATAAGCATTGTACAATATTATAATAAATAAAGATTTTTTTAAAAGATTATTTTCTCAACGAAAAATATAATTCGTGTATTCATCTGAGTTATCTGTATCTAAGCAATCTTCTTATTGTTAGTGAACTAACGTCACAACTCACAATTTAATAATCAAAATGGCACACAGACTGAGGAGACACAAAACCAAAATTAATATCTATGAAACAACTTTTGACATTAGTGTAATCTGATGTGGGAGAGAATCAAGACAAAGTGTTTCTGAACATTACAGAAGTTTTACTTCTATGTATGTATGTGTATATATACACACACATACATATGTCGAACTGTTTCTAATCAAGTTGCATTTAATGAACGAGTTTATTGCAGGTGTATGAAATTATCCTAATCGAGTTTATATCGTTCGAATAAAATCATTCATCTCTGCTGGATTTTTACTTTCTTATAAGTAGAGATTGGAAAAATAGTTTTGCTTCCTCGCAATATCGAAGATACGAGAAGCTATGTGATCGTTTCAGATTGAGACAAAAAAAAAGTTCTCCAATTTCAAAATTTAAAATTGATCTTTCCGTTTCACGTCAAGATAAACACTTTTCGTTCCGTGTCTGTCTGTCTGTCTGTCCGTGTGTCCATCTGTCCCCTGAATCCTTGTCACACGCATAACTCATGAACCACTGAACCGATATTATTGAAACTTGGTCGGATGGTTGGGTTTGGTTTCAAAATCATCAAAATCGTGTGTAAGAGGGAGGGATGACACCCCAAAATATTTCTTTTTTCAAGATATCTCAAGAACGACACATGTTACGAGAAAATTTTATAGAATATTTTTTGTAGAGAATTAAATTTCCTATAATATGGGTCTACTACGTTTGTTGTAAAATATTCCCTTACAAAGATTTATCTAAATTAATTTTAAAAATTCGTGTTTTGTTTTTCTAAATTGATATTTGATTGGATATATTAAGTGTCATTTTGACGTTTTAAATGTCACTTTGGCGTTTTAAATGTCACTTTGACGTTTTAAATGTCATTTTGACATTTGCATAAATTTAGATTTAGATTGAAATTGTCAAAAAATTAAAAATTTATGAAAAAATATTCAGGTGCGTTTTAAGAAAAAATTCGAACTAAGATTTTTTAGTAACATTTGTATAAAAATTAAATGGTTAACCAATGCCAGGCAATTTATCTTGAACACAATCGGTTTTAGTGAATTTAGCACGAGGAAGCACTGTGCATTTACTTGGCAGATATTTTTCAACTATTGCGAAAAATGTAACTATTGTAATTTTTTTTACATATCTCCATCGATTTCAGAAAACTGGTTTGAATGAACCTAATTTGAAATCAACTATTTGCAACTATTTTACCTTTCTAACTATTTTTAAACTATTTGCCTTTTTTTTATCCAACGTTAAAAATTTTGTAGTTTTATATATCTTTAGAAATACATTTTGTCTATTAAACAGATATTTTTATAGATATTTATGTTGAGTTTATACATATTTATTTGTTTTTCTTTTTTTTTAACTTCTAAAATCTATCTAGAATCGACCATAACATGTTTTCCTCGAAAATTTCATATTTGACACTTTTTACTAATACGTTAATTTCACTAATTATTGATTAAATCGAAAAAAAAATAGTATTGTAAAAAAATTTGTAACTATTTCACAACTATTTTGATTAAAAAAAAACTATTTGCCAACTATTTTGCAGAAAAAAAATCAACTATATAGTAACTATTTCATTTAAAATAACAACTATTTTTCCAATTTCTACTTATAAGTAAAGTATAGTGAAGCCGATTTTTTTCGAAATCCGGATTTTGATTAAATTGTCCATTTTGACCTTCTCTTAATCCATTCTGACTATTTTCGCCATGATGTCTGTGTGTCTGTCTGTCTGTCTGTAAGCGCTGTAACTCAAATATAATATAATCGTAGAAGGGTGAAATTTTATATTTAAGATTAATTTTGTCTGGGAAGAAAACGTCATATTTTTGAAAACGATCTTTTAACCGGATACGGATGTTTACCTACGTCGATTTTTGAATTTTTCGAATTACTCTGAAACAGTGCGAAATAGAGAAAAATGGGCAAGTTAAAAATTGTAGGTAATATCATTATCTATAATTTATGTTCTATTCATTTTTCGTAAAACCGAATTTTTGAAGAAGAAAATTTTTAATAAAATAAGAATCACGTATACTAATTACTGTTAGGATTACGTATAAAAAAGTCCCGTAGTTCCCAAGGCAGATATTTTTTATTTCAATTTTAAATCAATATATTTAATTGTTAACGTGTCAAAAATTATCCAATTGTTCGACAAAACATTGGAAAGATACTTTTTTCTACTAAATTAAGTTGCATTTTATTACAAAAATGGGTCACGTGCGAATCGAGCCACGTGCGATTAGTGTTCCGTACAAAAAAATCGTATGAATTATAATATTTATAATTTACAATTTTGCGATTCATTCAAAATGTAACTCTATTGTAAAATTATAATTTTAATTGCATTTGGGAATACTAGATGGCACTAACGTTGTTGTTGACTAGCAAAGTTAAAACACAATTCAAACACTAACATAATAAAGACAAAAACAGTATT
The DNA here is from genome assembly GCA_961205875.1 of Sialis fuliginosa. NCBI lineage: Eukaryota > Metazoa > Arthropoda > Insecta > Megaloptera > Sialidae > Sialis > Sialis fuliginosa. The sequence goes on along the minus strand of OY540814.1, from coordinate 364,554 downwards.
TACGAATAGATAAAAAAAAATCAAATTTGGTTTTATTGATGGGGGACAACATTTTTCGATACTTTTATTAATGGTATAAAATTATTGTTCATATATTTAAGTTTATTTCATTTGAAAGAGATGGGATATTTATTTCTGTTAGAAAACTGTCACCAAAAACTTTTTTGACAATTTTCGATCTTTCACATATTTTATGAATAATTTAAGTTCGCTGAGTTAAGTAATTTGGAAATTAGAAACATGTGAAAGACAACATGTTCTTATTTAGACTTGCGTCTAACCTAAATTAAAGACTAATTGAAAGAAAACACATTTCCTAATATTAAAGTTGTATGAACTTATATTACACTTTTTAAGATTTAAAAAATATATAGTTGAATTAAGTACAAACATGATTAGTTATTATTGTAATAAAAACCAAATAACACTTAAATTACCTACCTAACAAAAACCAATCAGAACAAAAAGTACAAATAATTTTTGTTCTATTTAAATTTAAAAGTTAATCATTGAAAAAAAATAAACAATTGACAATCAAAAGAAAATCGGCCTGTGATCATTCCCTCTTCTCAGCAAAATCAAATGGAATGATATATCTAAAAGTAGATAATTTTAAAGATCATAAAAAAGTAAGAAACGTTTGTAAAAAATTTTTTTCAAACATTTAATTATTTAGAAAATATAGCGCCTTGTTTCCAAATTTTAGAGTTTTACTAAAATTGCTCTAGTTTCGTTAAATATTAATGAAATTTTATTTTTAAAATTTGTATTGAAAGTAGAAATAATGAACTTTCTAATGATGTATGATTATTTGAGATTTGGATAATTTAAAGTGCTATACGCGACATATCAAAAATGCAAAATCAATTGGGGATAATTCAAAAATTTAAAATGGAATGATATATCAAATAGTACTTTATCTTAAAAAATATATTTAAATTAACAACTTTTGATAAGAAATTTTTAAATTTAAAATTGTAATTATACGTGTAGCTTAACTTTTTGAGTTTCTCAATTCGAGAGATGCTATCGTAATGGGGCGTAAAGATGGAGATGTGTGAAAGTGAAATATGTTTGGGTGAGCAAAAACGAATTGTTTTTGCCCTTAGGGAGATGCCTAAGTTTCTCGAATATCAGGCCCTAAAGTTCATGAACCTCTGTTTTAGTTATAGATGATTATGACGCTATTTTCATTATAGATTATAAGAACTATAATTTATTTTATATAAAAAAACTTTAAATATAAATATAAGGGGTAACTTCAATTCATCAAACATTTTGTTGCAGTTGATAAGTGTGAGCCCCTTAAATTTTAAGTCAAATAATAAAAATGAAATATAATATATATATTATACCCTGTATTATAAACCAATTTAAGCGTTAAAAAAGGTAGTGGCAACAGTCTTGGCAAGTTTTTAATTCAATGTACTAAATTAGAAATATGTGTTGATATTTGATTACTACCATTTCTGAATATTAATCTATATACATTTAACTGTCTTACAGCGTGATTTGATCACATGAGGCCAATAGGTGTCAAAATGGTGGACATTTAAACTAATTATTAGTATAATTTATTTATTAATTATTATATTATCAAAGCAACTGCTTTACGTTGTTTCAAAGACGATTCTTTATTTTATATGTTTTGTATCGTAGTACTTATCATTAGCAAGTGTCCATCACTGCGTGCTCATTACTGGTTTTACTTTATCCATTACTGGAGAAAAAATAGACTATAATTTAAAAAACAAACTATATTTGCGCACTGAGAAAAAGAATTCATAGTATCAATGCAAACGAAGTTGACTCAATCCCGCCGCGAGTTTAAATGCGGCGAAGCTCGCTACAAGAATGAGTCAACTACTGGGCGAGTTTAGAGAAATATGTTCGGTCAATCCCGCCGTGAAGTTGAGTTGACAATATGTATTTTGTAGCAAATTTTTACGATATCCATACAAAAAATTTGTAGTCTATTAAGAGAAATATATACTTAAATTAATATATTAAAGTTTTAGTTTCAACAAAGGTTGAGGTTATAACAATAAAATATTATATTTTGTCAAAAAACGAAAAAATTTGAACGAACATATAGGTATAGTTCAGTAAACTTAATTTTAATTTTATTAGATTTCTTCATGATTTTAGCTCAATTGTAATATAAATTGTATCAGGAGAGTATCGGATCGGTGTAAATTTTCAATGTATTCGAGTAAAATGGTTGAACAATTAATTTAAAAAATTATATATTTTGTTCAAATGATCAATTATGTTATTTTAATGGAATTTCTTTCATAACAATAAATATCATGTCAAATTTCTATGTTTTTATTTATGGTGATTAATAATTATAAAACACAATTTACCAAAATAAATCATTTTATTATCCTATAAAATATATGATTACAATGCTTTTAGAATATACATACATACATATAATAGCTACCTTAATTATTACATATAATCCAACATGAATAAAAAATATGGAATATTACTTATATTTTCTAAAATATTAATTATTAATTAATATATTAATTGTAATAGTTTTCAGAGAAATTATTTCCTATGATCCTAAAGTAATTATTTGTTGTCAATATTTTGAACCGAGCGACAGATGTTTTTTGCCAATGAACTATCAGTTCATTGGAATATATGTTGTTATTGTTGCAACCAGGAAAGACTTTGATTGACTTCAGCATCTGAAATATTCAGTATTAATTTTATGAAACTGTGTTCAATTGAATAGATTATACAAAAAACTATATTACCAGATAATAATGGTGCGTCGTCACCACTAAACTGCTCATGTGGTGAAGATTTTGATAGTTTTCAAAATTTGAAGTTGTTGTAATTTATTATGGAACTTGTTGTAGAGCCTTCCACGAGCATGCTCCGACGAATTACTTTTTGAGTATCGCTTGTAGACAGGTGGCACGTAGTAAGTCTAATTTTTTTCATTCGGGAATTGTTCGATTATTTCGTCAACCAGGTCCGACAAATCTTCATTGCTTATTTTACTGAATAAAAAGGAAGAAATATGTTAAAGTAAAAATTAGAGTGTACTATATAATAATAAAATTAAATATAATTTCAAATTGATTAAAATAACTTACTGTAAAAATTCTCTATCAAATTTTCCAAATCCCAGTTAATGAGATACTGCCTTGTTTCTTTATCAGCCATTCTTCACAATGTTAATAATGTTGTTCACAAAGAAAATAAGGGGCTTCTACACTTATCAAATATTTCATAGAAACTAACAACTGACTGATTTAAAATGAGTTTTTACGTCGTAAACTGATACAAATACCTTCACAACAAAAATATTCTGGACCCTGGGTCTGATTTATTACAAACACATGTGATTATATGACTAGAGTCATAAGGTACTCGTACAGGGATTGTACACCGTCCATGGGATAGGGTCAACAACATGAAATTACGGCAGCCGCACAGATAACTTAGAGGAAGACGATGAAGAATTTGACATAAATTTATTTTTTATTTGACTTAACCATAAAGACGAACTTATCTGAATTTTACCTTCAGTTCTTTTAAAATTTTTTTGGATGTTGACTCGAATTAATATTTTTTTATAGTAATTTCTCACATAATTCGCTCAGTTATACTGATTTTATTTTAAATCCATATTTTTTTATAATAATACCGCTCTATCTTTGGCTGAAAAAAACATAAAACCTTGTTTCAACCATCGTATTGTTGAAACAACTGAAATTCAGTTGAAGCAGTTACAAAACGGCCAATCTCGCGGCGAAGTTGGTACCATATTTTTTTTTCTTTCAGTGCGGACTTTGGTAATTAAATTGATTAAATAAAGAGTTAGTTGTTTTATTAGTAACATGAGTTGATGAGAATTACAAAGAAGCCCATTAATAACAAAAACAGTAAACCTCGCTCTTATAGCGGCCATAACTGGTGCCTACCTTATGTGTATTTTTATTATTTGTCGTATAACAATTGATATGTATGTATACTTATATTATTGCTTTAAACTCGCAAAATAAATAGGATATATTTTTAAGAAAATATGTATATAAATTTTAACATTGTTTTCTTTGTTTCAGGTAAATTGAGCAATTTATCCATATATTCTCTACGTTTGGTAAGATACTGTTTGATAAATTACACCATTTTTCTTTTTACACTGTAACTGTGTGTTTTCATTCTAATCGAAACTTATTTTTTAACAAGATGAATACAGTATTTAAACTTTGTTTATATGTACAAAAAAAAGTACACCAATTAGTTTAAAAAACATCTGCCAAGTAAATGCACAGTGCTTCCTCGTGCTAAATTCACCAAAGGTAGTTAATTATTTAACAATTTAAATAAAAACCGATAGTATTTAGATAAATTGCATGGAATTGGTTAACCATTTAATATTTATACAATTTTACTAAAAAATATTAGTACGAAATTTTTCTTAAAACGCACCTGATTTTTTTTTTCGTATATTTTTAATTTTTTGACAATTTCAATCTAAATCTAAATTTATGCAAACGTCAATATGACATTTTGTTTTTTCTTTCTGACACATTTAATGTACTTTGTACAATTTCTTAAATAAAGAATATTATTATTATTATTATTTAAAACATCAAAATGACATTTAATATGTCCAAGCAAATATCAATTTTGACGTGATTATGATCTGAAAGAAAGAATTTTTCTAAATACAACCCCCAAGGGGGTAAAAAGGGGTGTAGTTTTTTTTGGTCGGAATTACTGCAAACTTAGCATATTCTACAATATAAATAATGAAAAATGTATTTCAGTATTTTTTTTTGTTATACGTGCCTAAACAGCCATAGAAGGGGTGAAGGCGAAAACCACCCTCAAAATTTGAATTTTAAATACTAATAAATAAGTCTACAATTCATATTGCCTTGGAAACAAATTGCAATTAAATTCAAATTGTCAAATTAGTTATTCTAAAAATGTATGTTATATTATTGACATTAGGACATTAGAAAACTAATATTCATAATACAAAGGTGAGTTTTATTTCTGACCAATTCCATTAAAATTTTTCATATACATATTAAAAAAATATTCACATAAACTATACGGAAACAATAAATAATCAGTATTCAAGTATTTATAATCATACCGTGTTGGGAAGTTGATTGTATGGACCTAAAAGGGTCTTTTGTATGCATTGTTTTAATAATATAATATATATGTATATGGGTTTAAGCTAAATTTACAAACATGAAATGAGCTCCTAATTCAACAATATGGTCTCGATAGACCCATTGATAGCTGTATGTATTTGTGTGATTGCATGCGTATGTGTAATTGTCTTGTGTTATACATTACATACGAGTGTATCATGCATTTGTATAGGGTTTGTCATAATCATGTAACAATATTCATAGAACAAAACATATTTGTCTATATATTAGAATCTTATGTAGATTTATGTAAATAAAATAAATACGGTACCAGTTATGGCCGCTATAAGAGCAAGGTTTACTGTTTTTGTGATTGACGGGTTTCTTTTTCACAATTCTCATAAACTCATGTTACTAATAAAATAACTAACTCTTTTTTTAATCAATTTAATTACCAAAGTCCGCAAATACAGTTTGTTTTTTTAATTATGGCTTTTTATTTTGTTTATATTTTTTCTCCAGTATTGGATAAAGTAAAACATGCAAAAAATGACAGTTTTGGAAATGTTTAAGAATTTATTAACAAGTGGGTAATTTTTTTCTAAAGTTTTCGTTCGCGGTAAGAAATAGTACTATCTTTCCTCTTTAAAATGAATTTTTACTTTTTATTTTCAGTGTCCTATAAATGAAAATAAGAGTTTATAAATTGATTAATTAATTATTAATTCGTTATTCAGAAGAATTTTACATATTTATAAACATCTTTAAAATTTGTTGATATTTGATTACTACCATTTCTATATACATAATCTATATACATTTAACTGTCTTACAGCGTGATTTGATGACAATCGGCCAATAGGTGTCAAAATGGTGGACATTTCAACTAATTATTAGTATAATTTATTAATTAATTATTATATTATCATTTCAAATTTTACAATATCTTTTGTGTCGTAGTACTTATCATTTTGTAATAATTAGCAAGTGTCCATCACTGCGTGCTCATTATTGGTTTTACTTTATCCATTACTGAAAAAACCATAAAAAAGGCTATAATTAAAAAAAAAACTTTATTTGAGGACTTTGGTAACTAAATTGATTAAATAAAGAGTTAGTTGTTTTATTAGTAACATCAGTTGATAAGAATTACAAAAAATAAACCTGTTAATCACAAAAACAGTAAACCTTGCTCTTATAGCGGCCATAACTGGTGCCAGTACCTTATATATATAAATAATTCGCAATTATTTCGCTAATGATGATAAAGTCATAGCATATAATTATTTCTTCAAATTATAAATTAGTACACACCACAGTCATCAATTTTTATTTTTCGCTTCATTAATTTTTTATCTGTTAATGTAATAGTTACTTTTTATAGTAATAGAGGAAAGACGGGCAAAGTGGCTACTCTAAGGTTTGATGCATTTTTTTGATACCTTTTTAATCAGCAACATTATAAAAAAAATACCAATAGCAACTATAACTATTTAAGTTTATAATGCTACTATATTTTTTTGAAATTTTTTACTTTTAAAATGTAAATTTTAGTTTAAAAAAAAAAACTGTAAAGTGACCAATTTACCCGCCTAGGTCGGGTAAAGTGGCCAAACCCTGAATCGCTGCACTAGCAAATAGTATCTGGTCCGTTTTTACAGCTTCTATAGCATTTCGCATTGCATCCACATTCCATGATTGTTGAGTAGATTTTCAAACATATTTTCTAACCTAATAATAAAAAATGATTAAAATGGCGATAAAACGCAAAAATGAGTTTTGAAACAAAACACGTATAACTTTCCGCTTCAAAGTTACAGAGAACATCGGTTGTGACCTGTTTTCTCTCCATATTCAACGAAGAAAACTTAAATGCACTGTCCACTTTGCCCGTCTTTCCCCTACATGTGTACTTAAGCAATTTTTTATACTTCAAGTAGGTTTTTTTTTCTCCACGGTAATTTAGCTGATGCAAACCTCGGTAATTGCCATACTTAGTGTAATTGAGATTACAGATAACTATCTATTACATTACATGAAAGTGAATTTATGAATATTTTTAGATTTTATTTTGTAATAGGGGAAAGTATGGTATATTGGACCACTCGCTAAATTGGACCGCCCTTATATCTCGAAAAATAGTCTTCTGATTTCTTAAATGGCAACACAGTGAAATAGGCGCCTAACTTCATTGCATATCGGCTGTATTGTTTTCCTTGACATGTTAGTGTTTTATTTCCGCAAATGTAAATAAATGATTTTTGATGTAATTTTGAGTGATTCGTGCTAAGGGTGTAGTTAGTACAAAGGTAAGCATACAGCGTTTTTAATTTATAGTTTACAGCAGCAATTTATCAACAATTAACTGTCATGGATTGATTGGCGGCTTTGATATGTTATATTTTTGTTAGATTTTTTTCTCACTTTTCACACTGTTGGTTAAAATGGACCGCACGTAATTGCCATAACTGGAATTATGAAACTTGATGATTGTCTTTCTTGAATAATTTAAATGAAATAATGTAACGAGACTGATTTCCTATAGTTTTTTGTTTTAATAGTTATGATAAATAATTGTTTGATAGTCTGTAATTCATAAATATATATTATGTTTTGTTTACAGATGTATTTTAGTTAAAGTCCAAATTAGCAACCCCGTGGTCCAATTTACAGTACCGGTTAGCTAAATTGAAACAAAGCTCCGATCTCACATTTTGTTGATTTTTGTCGAGTTTATAATAATTATGTTGATTTATACCTAATAAAAACAAAATCTATAATTTACTGTTTCATGTCATAAAAAAATAATTTGTCTAAACCTAAAACTAGTATATACTAAATATCTTAACTTAAAAAAATGGTCCAACTTAACCGATTTTCCCCTACTATTGAAGATGGTAGCAGAATATTTATTACGTATTGTTAGTATCTCGTTAACATATGCATTTTTTGTTTTTTCAAAATCACTTTTAATGAAGCAGAAAGTCATTGAAGCATTTTAAACTTTGCAAAGAATAATTGGGAGTTTATTAAATTTAATTCATTAGTTTTCAAATATTTATTGCACACCCCAAGCATATATATATATATATATATATATATATATATATATGAATATATTTATATTCATAAAATATATTAAATTTCTACAGTAACCCCCTTACTTAATATCGATTGGTTTTAATTTTCTGTCATAAAAATATAAACAAAGTTCAATTTGTCGTTTTAGACCAATTTTTACACCACGGCAACTAACGTAATACCTAATGTATTATTTATTATTTGTGGAATATGATTTTCAGGTTCTGTATTTATTTATTCTTTTGTGACAAATTGTTTTAAGAAAATATACTACTTGAAAGTGAGGTTATTTCATTTATTTCTATTAACATCAATTTTTTACAATACATTTTTTAAAACATCCTTCAAAAAACGATAGTTACAAAAAGGGTGTGCATTTTATGGCCAAGCAATACTATTATGATTTATAGTTAATTGTTTTATTAGACATATATAATCTACTCAGTAGCGTACCGTAGGTTTATGCCGCCCAGGGCAGATGGCAAAATTGCCACCCCACTCCCCGTACACTTTATGCTAAATATGACAGTTTTGCGCCTTCTACTATTTTGATAACCTTTTTTTCGTTGCTACTTCAAATTTGCTACCGTCAAAATGACATTTAATATGTCGAAGTAAATATCAATTTAAAAAAATTTGTCGTACTTGAGATCTTCAAAAAATAAATATTTTGGGATGTCACCCCTCCTCCTTACACACGATTTTGAAATGGGACCGTCCTCAAGCCAGACCCAACCATCCGACCAAGTTTCATTAATATCGATTTTGTGGTTCATGAGTTATGCGTGTGACAAGGATTCAGGGGACAGACAGACAGACACTTGACCTGAAACGGAAAGATCAATTTAAAATTTTGAAATCGGAAAACAATTTTTATTGTCTGAATCTGAAACAATCACAAAGCTTCTCGTATCTTCGATATTGCGAGGAAGCAATAGCGATTCCAATTCCAGTTTGTCCATGTAGACAGGTACCCACCCAATCAGAGCCTGTGTAAACACTCGCCAAAGCCGGCCGAGACGTTGCGTTGTCGTTCTGGAGTACTCAAGCGTCAACGCCGCGCCGTTGTTTGTTCTACGGAAATCACTTTCGCCGTACAGGTTTACAAACGCCCCAAATGCAAACACGGCCGTTAACAACAAAATGCACGTTGTTGGACGAGTATGGTACACAACACACACACACAAACCCTGTTTTGTGATATTACATCACTCAAATCATATAACCAGTCTTCAATATGTCCCCAGTAACGGCTATTTTTAAATTAAATGTACTCAATTAGAAATATTTGTTGATATTTGATTACTACCATTTCTGAATATTAATCTATATCGGTCATTCCATAAATAACTGCACACTTTTTTTGTTGTTACCGATTTTTTTAATTTTTACATATGTTTTAGTACTAATAAAACAAGTAACTCTTTATTTAATCAATTTAATTACTAAAGTCCTCAAATACAGTTTGTTTTTTTAATTATAGCTCTTTATTTTGTTTATGTTTTTTCTCCAGTAATGGATAAAGTAAAACGTGCCAAAAATGACAATTTTAGAAGTGTTTAAGAATTTATTAACAAGTGGGTAAATTTTTTCTTAAGTTTTCGTTCGCGGTAAGGAATAGTACTATCTTTCCTCTTTAAAATGAATTTTTAATTTTTAAATGTACTCAATTAGAAATATTTGTTGATATTTGATTACTACCATTTCTGAATATTAATCTATATCGGTCATTCCATAAATAACTGCATACTTTTTTTGTTGTTGTTACCGATTTTTTTAATTTTTACATATGTTTTAGTACTAGTTAAAAGAAGATTTTTAACGGTACTTGAAAATCGAGAAAAAAATTCCTCTTAAAAATATCGACTTCTGAAAATTTGACTTTTTTTTTAAAACAAATATCTCAAAAAATTATCAAAGATAGCGTAAAAATACAAGGGATCAATTTTGTAGGCAAATGTATATACATAATTTATTTTTTTAAATATTTTGTTGCATAAAACTTTTGTTTAAAAATATATATTTTTTTTTATTAAATTTAACTGAAAATTTGGGGCACATGTTAACTCTGAATTTTAAAAATAAAAATATATGTTGTAGCTTAATCATTCCTGAGTATGTAGCACTTTGAAAATTTATGAACTTATGAAAACTTGATGAAATATTAATTTTTGTAGGTAATTTTTGTTGCTTGGACTGCGCGACTGTCGGAGCGTTTAACATTAACTGCAGTGATACTGATTAACTGAATTACATTTCAATTTGCAAAAAAAATCTGAAAAATATAAATTTCAATCTTCAAAATCTAATTTTATTGTTTGCCTTTTTTTCTAGCAATATTTGAATGCCTATTAATGTTTTTTCTTTTTCAGAAAATGTTTTATTTGTTATTATAATTAGAACAAAATAATTTATTTCAATTACAAACTTGAACCCGAACCTGAACCTGAACCCTAAAAAAATAATGGTTTTTGAACCCAAATAGTTTGCAACATTTGAACCCAAACCCGAACCTAAATAATAAATAAATTCCGGTTCAAGTCCCTGGTTTAAACTATCATTACAGAAATCTGTATTACCACACGAACGAAGTCGCGCGGGTACAGATAGTACCTACCTACTATACATACAATGCACCGCCGCAATAAACATAATATAAATAGATTACTTTATATTTTATTACCACATGTTAAACGTTCATTACAGCAATCAAAGATGTGAATTTTTCATTCATAAAATTTAAATATGGGATATGTCGGCGAAATGTAACAAACAGCACAAGATGAGATGTGTGCCAAATAATAGATTCTCTCGCAAACGCGAGTTCTAAATTAGATCCCGCGAGATGTTGCTGTGATATTCGTTTCACTCTAAATACGACACAGACCTTTACACACTATACACTATATAGCTCTGACTGACAGCTTGCAAACTAAATATTTTTATTTCTAACAAGTTCTTAAGATGAGATTTCCACATACGAATATGTTTACGTAATTTTATTTATAAGTCTAGACTTCTATGCAAAATAAAGGGTTGTTTTGTCCCCCAAAACACCCGCCCCTGTAGTATTTTTCCCGAGAAATCGAATGTAACCAATTACAACCCTTTATATGTGTCAGGGGGTAAAATATTAAATTTTTCTTATTTTTAGTTTTCTTTCATTATAAAAAATCGTAAATATATCGGCTCCTATGCGAGATAGAGGGTTGTTTTTCCCTTTAGAACACCCACCCTCGTAGTATTTTCCCCGGGAGATCGAATGTAACCAATACAACCCTTCATATGTGACAGGGAGTAAAATATTAAATTTTTGTTATTTTTAGTTTTCTTTCATTATACAAAATCGTAAATATCTCAACTCCTATGCAGGATAGAGGGTTGTTATTCCCTTTAAAACACCCACCCCCGTAGTATTTTCCCCGAGAGATCGAATGTAACCAATTACAACCCTTCATATGTGACAGGGAGTAAAATATTAAATTTTTCTTATTTTTAGTTTTCTTTCATTATACAAAATTGTAAATATCTCGGCTCCTATGCGCCCCCGTAGTATTTTTCACGCCGGATCGAATAAAATTACTTATAACCCTTCATATGTAACGGGGGGGGGGGGGGGGGGGTAAAATATTAATTACTAAAAAAATAAAAAAATTCCACCCCCTTGCAATTAAATTAAGGGTTGAATTTTTGAGATATGAAATAGCCTATGTCCGTCCTCGAGATGCAAGCTATCTTACTGCCAAATTTTATCAAGATCGGTACAGTGATTTAACCGTGAAAAGATAACAAACAGACAGACACACTTTCGCATTTATAATATTAGTATGGATAAATAATCCGTATTTAAGGATGTATGGCACGTACAGTCTGACAAGGGGAAGCAACAGCACGGTCCATGAGAATTTCAATGAGCTTGTGGTATGTCAAACTAGAGCAAAAATAAAAAGACACGTGTCCCAACAATTTGATCTCATAGGCCTTAATTACAAAGATAATTAACTTTGAAAATTTGTGTATTCAATATAACCGTGTATTATGTTCGCTCGAAATATAAGTGTGTTGGCCCTACGGTCAACGCGCTGGCGTCTCGCCTGGTTTTAAGATTTTGATTTTAATTTTTATTTACAATTATTTTTTATTATTTTGTACACATTACCTCTCCCACTTGCGTAAAAATCGATAAATTAGACATAAATAAAACATATATTATTATTGACAATAGATGTTTGTGGTTTCTTTCAAGTTTGTTTTTTATTAAAACTTTTCAATTTATTAATTAAAAACTAATGAGTTGTGTCAATAATAAATTAAATTTACTTTAAAACAAATTAATAATTATGTACTGGCGTATATATCAATATTTTCATTGTCAATAATAATATATGTTTTATTTATGTCTAATTTATCGATTTTTACGCAAGTGGTAGAGGTAATGTGTACAAAAAAATAAAAAATTGTAAATAAAAATTAAAATCAAAATCTTAAAACTAGGCGAGACGCCAGCGCGTGGACCGTAGGGCCAACACACTTATATTTCGAGCGAACATAATACACGGTTATATTGAATACACAAATTTTCAAAGTTAATTATCTTTGTAATTAAGGCCTATGAGATCAAATTGTTGGACACGTCTTTTTATTTTTGCTCTAGTTTGACATACCACAAGCTCATTGAAATTCTCATGGACCTGCTGTTGCTTCCCCTTGTGAGTCAAAAATAATGTAAATCTAGATGCAATGAACGATCAAAATCAAATTATAGTAAAATTGGTTTATACACTACATAAACTACAAAAATATTTTTGTTTAAAACCTTATTTCCCATTATTAACTGTTATTTTAGAATTTTAACCAAAAAATTAATATTTGTGTTGATAATATAACAAAATTTTATTCTAAATTCATCTGTCAGATATAAAAACAAAAGAAGTATTTTATTGTTATAAATGACATAAATTAAAATATTTTTAAATAACACTATTCAGAATATGTGTGGAACAAACAAATGTAATTAAAATAATAATATTGGTACTTTATATGCTTACATATATGAAAAAATATGTAATAAAAAGAAATCATTACATTTTAGTACGCCATTTTTTTTCAATATTTTTCAGCAATAATTTTTTTTTCTCACAATTTAGTTGTATGTGTCTAATTTTTTTTACACTTATTGCTAAATATATAAGTGACGTTTTGTGAAAATTTCAGATTTTTCTCGATGCCTGAACCATGTGTTTTATTGGACTTTAACCGTAAATACACCATTCTGCCATAAGAGCCCATGTTAATTTAAAAAAATAATAACTTTGAAACTATGTTGTAAAACTTTTTGAAATTTTGTGTGGGTACTTAAGATTTATAAAGGAGTAACTTCTCCAAATTTCAACTATTTCTCGTTGAAATTAGATACCTGCCATACATCCTTAACATAAACTTCCTAGTATAACGGAACTATATTATTGTTGTGGAAATAAATTCAATTACGATAATTGATTAATGTTAATATTATTCATGATAGGTACAGTAATTATACCAAGAAATACATATGTGACCTTTCGGAAAAGTAGTTTGAAAATTGATATACACCTTTATTTGCTAGTAATATATAATATGTATAAGTAGTCGAGGACACCTGTCCTCTAATTAATTACTTTACCTGGTGACAGGTGTCAAAATGTTATGCATTTTTACGAGTAAAATGGTTATTATCAAAAAAAAATAGATAGCAAAATTCTCTATAAAAAATATGTTACATTTACGTTTATTTTTGCATATCAGATATTTCTATCATCTTTAATATATATAAAGCTCAACATCTCTCTGTCTGTCTGTCTGTCCGTTAGTGCGCTTTTTACTCGAGAACCACTTTACATAGTTTCTTTTTTAATCCATAGGTACGTTCTCTGGCCAGTTTATTTTGTTATGTTAGGTAACATAACAACTAAGCAGTGACGATAATAGTAACTCAAGTCGGAAAAAAATTTGCCGTCGGCGCGCTTTTTGCAATACGCTGCTTAAACCGTTCAATATTGAACAAAATAATGTATTAAAGAATTGTGTAGAATCAAAAGATTTACAATAAAATCAGCGACACCAAAAAGTTGTAAAGTTTTATTTTGGTCGGATTTACTTGAAACTTAGCATGAATGTTCTAGAATACAAATAATGAAAATTGTATTTCCGTATTTTTTTTGTTATACGTGCCTAAACAGCCATAGACGGGGTGAAAGGTGAAAACCACCCTTAAAATTTGAATTTTAAATACTAATAAATAAGTCTATAATTCATGTTGCCTTGGAAACAAATGCAATTAAATTTAAATTGTCAGATTAGTTATTCTAAAAACAAATGCAATTTAATTCTAATTGTCAAATTAGTTATTCTAAAAATGTGTGTTATATTATTGACATTAGGATATTAGAAAACTAATACTCATAATACAAAGGTGAGTCTTATTTCTGACCTTTTCCATTAAAATATTTCATATACATATTAAAAAAATATTCACATAAACTATACGGAAACAATAAATAATCAGTATTCAAGTATTTATAATCATACCGTGTTGGGAAGTTGATTGTGTGGACCTAAAGGGTAATTCATAAATACATTGATTATTAATTTTTGGTACATTTTTATACCATTACATATGTATACAAACATGTGTTATACATTTTTCTAAAATGTACTCTACTGATTATAAAAAAATGTATACTTTATTATTAGCCCAGAAAATAAAGGAAAAAATACAAGGAAAATGTATGAGGTGCCAAATTTAAACAGTGATTAGAACATGTCCAGATGTATATTTCCTGAAAACTCCCTAGCAAAATTTGCACCGGAACACCCTCAATCAAGGGCCCAAAGTTTTGTTTTACAAGGATTTTGTAAACAAACTGTAACTAATGAACGGAATAAAAAAATACCTACGTTATTGGCGATTGTTATTACAATGTCTTGTATGAAAATTTTCCTACAATTTTATGTTTACTAAATAACAAATTTGAAAAGTAACTCCCACACTGATTAAGTTTAGAATATAGACAATTATAATTTGTGATTCTGTATTGTATGTTTGTTAGTAGCAAGAGATGTGAAGTGAACTTGAATCCAATCTGTAAATAATAAGTCTGGTGGCAGATTGCCGACCTAACGACAGTGGTTAATTTGCACTCGTGTTACGTAATAACGATCATGCACACTTATTTTCATCCGAGAGTTGATTTGTATGCCAGACACTGCAGCCGAGACACTATCGATCAAATGTCCACAGTTTAACGTCACCTACTGTTATATTTCTCTATGTATTTTTAAACAAGGTAAAACCAACACATTCACTTCTATATATATAATTATGGTGCCAAGAAACCATAGAGTTCATCCTTAATATAGTCTGTCTGTCTGTCCGTTAGTGCGCTTATCACTCGAGATTTACGTGGTTTCTTTTTTAATTTATAGGTACATTCTCTGGTCAGGTTATAGGCGATATTTTGTTACGTTAGGTAACATAACAACTAAGCAGTGACGATAATAGTAAATCAAGTCGGAAAAAAGTTTGCCGCCAGCGCGGTCTTTTGCATTACGCTGCTTAAACCGTTCAATATTGAACAAAATAATGTATTAAAGAATTGTGTAGAATCAAAAGATCTACAATAAATTCAGCGACACCATATATTTTACTTTTATATTTAAGCCACAATGACTGCTTTTATGTTACAAAGAAAATTTAAAATATTTGGGTTTTGTTTACGTGGACTTATGACCTGCAAAACATTAATCCTTTTCGAAATAAATGATTTCATCGTCATAAGTACTTAATGTAGATATAATTTGCCCTTTACAGCATCCAATTTGGTCTTTTGGTTTAGAAAATAACTTGAAATAATATAATATAATTAATTTGCAAAATTGAATTTCGTATAAATACAAATACATTTTTGATTAATAATGTACTAAAAAATTCGATGTTTTCTACTTTAAATGAAAACAATAAATCAAAAGTCGGTTTGACTGTTGTTCTTTTTATACGTTATTTGCTACAGTTTAATAAATAATTGTTATCAACAACGTGTTATAGTTTTGTTATGAACATTACATTAAAATTATTACAGCTCTTTATCTCTACACGTAAAAACAATTTGCAATAATAAAACAACACCGGTGAAATGCATTGAACAGAAAGCACATGTTACAAAAAGATCAAACCCAATCTGGTACCAGTGTTTGAAGGTCAGTTTTAGCAAAGACTATTAAAAGTATACATATTGTAGCCAGTGCCAGGTGTTACCAAGAGGTTTTTGGTCGTATTTGTCTAAATGGTTATTTTTTCTTGAAACGATAATACTTTCGACCTAACCTTTAAATAATTATTTGGAAGATATTTAAAATCTTAACATCCTTACCTCGAGTTACATAAAGCAAAATTAACCACAATTAGTTAATCAGTTATTTTCAAACCATGATTAATGTTAATTTTAAACTTAATCTCAATTTGTAAATTAACAATTCACTAAATATGCTGATCTTTTACCTTATAAAATATACCATAACCGTGATTGTTTTTTAGAATTGACGTAATAATTATTTTAAAACAACTGATTAACTAATTGTGGTTAATTTTGCTTTATGCAACCTAAGGTTAATATATATAAAGCTCAACGTTTCTTTGTCTGTCTGTCTGTCCGTTAGTGCGCTTATCACTCGAGAACCACTTATCAGATTTACGTGGTTTCTTATTTAATTAATATGTATATTCTCTGGCGAGGTTATAGGCTATATTTCGTTACGTTAGGTAACATAACTACTAAGCAGTGACGATAATAGTAAATCAAGTCGGAATAAATTTTGCCGTCGGCGCGCTATTTTGCAATACGCTGCCTAAACCGTTCAATATTGAACAAAATAATGTTGTAAAGAACTGTGTAGAATCAAAAGATCTACAATAAAGTCAGCGACACTATTTGTCTAACTTTTATATTTAAGCCACAATGACTGCTTTTATGTTACAAAGAAAATTTAAAATATTTGGGTTTTGTTTACGTGGACTTATGACCTGCAAAACATTAATCCTTTTCGAAATAAATGATTTCATCGTCATAAGTACTTAATGTAGATACATTTTCCCCTTTACAGAATCCAATTTGGTCTTTTGGTTTAGGAAATAACGTGAAATATACATACAATTCGCGCGAACTACGATGAAGTGTCGCGGGGAGAGAGGAGATTCTTCGCTCGGCCGAAAGACAATAATATAACTGATGTCCAGTATTATAAAGGAGCTAGCAAAATTTGCTAGCTAGCAAGCACTTTCAAATGAGGTTTCTAACGTATCTGACAGTTCTTCTTTAGTTTGACAATTTTTGCGCACGCGTTGTAGGTAAACACAATGGTATTAAAACAGTGGCGATATTATGAAAATTATTTTGTACGGTGAAAGATGCCAACTGTGTTACAATACGTTGAAGTGTCACTGCTCTAAATTTCATAGCTGATCCATAGATACTATCACAGAATTAATACCCCATTTGAAAGTGCTTGCTAGCTCCTTTATAATACCGGACAATTAATGAAGCTATTAAATAAGATATATCTGTATATTATACGTGTATACTTTTTTGAGTATAATATTTCATATTTACATATGTTTTTAGTTTCAGACAAAATAAATATGACATATTTTCCGCATAGAGGACATTTTAGCTTATATCAACAATATATCCCATATGTGATAATAAAACGATCAAATAAAGTATGCATTATTTATTTTCTCACATGCTCCCAACAAAATGTAAACTGAAACAGCAAACTATTTGCAAGACTATTTATACTTTTGATGCATTAGCTATTCCAGAATACGTCAAACAGTGTGCGATTTTTTTCAATTTTATACGTGGACTGCAGAATTATTGTTTAGAATTTAAAAAATATACCGGATGTTTTTTTTAACATGAAACTTTCAAATATCTCGAAAAATAGGCAGCTACGGAAAAACATCTGCCAAGTAAATGCTAATTGCTTCCTCGTGCTAAATTCACCAAAGGTAGTTAATTATTCAACAAATTACCTGGAATTGGTTAACTATTTAATTTTTTATACAATTTTACTAAAAAATATTAGTTCGAATTTTTTCTTAAAACGCACCTGATTATTTTTTCGTATATTTTTAATTTTTTGACAATTTAAATCTAAATATAAATTTATGCAAATGTCAAAATGTCATTTAAAACGCCAGTTGCTTTATAAAATGCGTACAATTTATAAAAGTTGGTAACCCTGAATAACTATACAGTGTATCCCAAGTTGATTAAGACATAAGAAATTTAACATGGAGGCAATAAGAAGTGTTATAGTAACTTTTGGTCAAATTTAACGATGTGTAATTGGTGCATTTTGAAATGAATTTAATAAAATTGTAATTAGTATTTTGTTTTCAAATTCATATCTGCCAAAAAATATTATTATAATTTTATCTAGGATGCTTAAATTAATGAAATTAAAAGTTGGAAACAAAATACTGTTGATTAATTTAAAATTTATCAGTTAGTTTCGAGGCGGCATTTCAAAATACACCAATCACACATCGTCAAATTTGACTAAAGGTTACTACAACATTTCTAATTGTCCTCATGTTAAATTTCCTATGTCTTAGGCGGTTATTACACTATCAAATAAATATGTCAAAGATCTTTGACAAAGATTTGATCATATGTTATTTCTTTGATAAAATACGAGATTTTGTTTTATTACACTACATAAAATAATTGATAATATTTTCTCAATATTATCTAGGGATATTTTCTTCTTTTTTGGTGCCTTTTGAATATCAGTGCGTGGATGTTCGTCAATTGACGCGATCGAGGTTTGAATTTACAACTGTGTATTGCAGTTTTTATAATCAATAAGAAGATTATTATCATATAATACTGGATTATGTTGATATTCATATATTAACTGTAACTGTCAGTGATAACTTGGTAGTCGTCATTTTGATCTATCTGTCAAAAACATTTGATCAAATATAAGAGACTGTCATTAACTATGATCATATAAATATTATGAAGGTAAATATTATAAAAATTGACTTATTATACTGTCATATTTCTTTGATCAAAGAAATTTTATCACATTTCTTTGATAGTGTAATAGCCGCCTTAATCAATTTGGAATACACTGTATACGTGATTTTTCACAAATCTGACAGAAGACCCCCAGCCAAAAATCCAATAAGAATGTATTATTATTTTTGAATTCGTTGATCCCCGTGAAGATGATCGGTTACGTGCCCACACTTTTGGGCGAGTGCCGATTTCGTGTGTTGTAGAAGCAACAACATACATGCACAACTGTTTCAGTATCGCCAGACACACAGAATGCAACCTTTTATCAACATCGCACTCGCGGCTGACGTCACACCATGTCTGTATTTCGCTTCGACCGATTGCTGCTCAGTCCTTCTTGGTTTTTTTATTCGTATTCGTAGGTTGTAACATCTTTCGGTCTTTGGCTAGCACACAAGTGAAATATAGTTTTGTATATTTTATGTTCGTGTGTGTGCATGGGCGCCAGCAGAATTTCTTTGAGGGGGGTGCATCTAGATATATGAAATTAAATTACATGCGGCCCGCGAGGATAATTAAAAAACATCTGCCAAGTAAATGCACAGTGCTTCCTCGTGCTAAATTCACTAAAACCAATAGTGTTCAGATAAATTGTCTGGTATTGGTTAACCATTTAATTTTTATACAAATTTTACTAAAAAATCTTAGTTCGAATTTTTTCTTAAAACGCACCTGAATATTTTTTCATATATTTTTAATTTTTTGACAATTTCAATCTAAATCTAAATTTATGCAAATGTCAAAATGACATTTAAAACGTCAAAGTGACATTTAAAACGCCAAAGTGACATTTAAAATGTCAAAATGACACTTAATATATCCAATCAAATATCAATTTAGAAAAACAAAACACGAACTTTTAAAATTAATTTAGATAAATCTTTGTAAGGGAATATTTTACAACAAACGTAGTAGACCCATATTATAGGAAATTTAATTCTCTACAAAAAATATTCTATAAAATTTTAACATGTGTCGTTCTTGAGATATCTTGAAAAAATAAATATTTTGGGGTGTCACCCCTCCCCCTTACACACGATTTTAATGATTTTGAAATGGGACCGTCCTCAAACCAAACCCAACCATCCGACCAAGTTTCAATAATATCGGTTCAGTGGTTCATGAGTTATGCGTGTGACAAGGATTCAGGGGACAGACGGACGGACACACGGACAGACAGACAGACACGGAACGAAAAGTGTTTGTCTTGACGTGAAACGGATAAATAAATTTAAAATTTTGAAATTGGAGAACTTTTTTTTGTCTCAATCTGAAACGATCACATAGCTTCTCGTATCTTCGATATTGCGAGGAAGCAAAAATAATAATAATAATAATTTTGTAATAATAAAAGGTCTTCAGTTTTTATTTTTCCTAATCTAACTTTATTAAAATTTATAAAATTAGGAATTGAAATTGGCACGGCCAAAAAAAGGTCCTCAGTTTTATATTCTGACCTGCGGCCCAGAAAGTTCAAAAGGTTTGATACCTATGTCTTAAACTGTTATTCAAAATGTGAATTTTAAAATAAAAATTATATTTCTTAATTTTTTCATGTTTTTTTTGCCAGCGGGGTGCAAGTGCACCTCCTTGCACCCCCCTCTCGACACCCATGTGTGTGTGTGTGTCTGTCTGTGTATGTGTGTTTATTATCATTTGCATTTATATTGCGGTGCCAAAAGTGTTTTTAAATTTCAATGACGTGTATTGAGTTGACTGAAATATTATTGGCTTGTTTTTATTATCTATTATAATATGAAAAGATATCTGCCAAGTAAATGCACAGTGCTTCCTCGTGCTAAATTCACCGTAGGTAGTTAATTATTTATCGAACAATTTTAATAAAAACCGATAAAATATTCTCATGAATTGTCATTTAATTTTTATACAATTTTATATAAAAATATTTATTTGACATTTTTCTTATACGCACCTGAATTTTTTTCTATATTTTTTAATTTTTGATAAATTCAATCTAAATCTAAATTTTTCTGCTAACAAACGTCAAAATGATATTTAATATGTCAAAGCAAATAGTAATTTAAAAAAAAAACATCTGTCAAGTAAATGCACAGTGCTTCCTCGTGCTAAATTCACCAAGGATAGTTAATTATTCAACAATTTAAATAAAAACCGATAGTGTTTAGATAAATTGTCTGGAATTGGTTAACCATTTAATTTTTATACAATTTTACTAAAAAAAACATTAGTTCGAAATTTTTCTTAAAACGCACCTGATTATATTTTCGTATATTTTTAATGTCCAAGTAAATATCAAATTAGAAAAACAAAACACGAAATTTAAAATAAACCGAGATAAATCTTTGTAAGGGAATATTTTACAACAAACGTTGTAGACCAATATTATAGGAAATTTAATGCTCTACAAAAAATATTCTATAAAATTTTCACGTAACATGTGTCGTTCTTGAGATATCTTGAAATAAAATAAATATTTTGGGATGTCACCCCTCCCCCTTACACACGATTTTGATGGTTTTGAAATGGGACCGTCCTCAAGCCAGACCCAACCATCCAACCAAGTTTCATCGGTTCAGTGGTTCATGAGTTATGCGTGTGACAAGGATTCAGGGGACAGACGGACACACGGACGGACAGACAGACAGACACGGAACGAAAAGTGTTTGTCTTGACGTGAAACGGAAAGATCAATTTTAAATTTTGAAATCGGAGAACATTTTTTTGTCTCAATCTAAAACCATCACAATGCTTCTCGTATCTTCGATATTGCGAGGAAGCAATAAAACAAATTATATGTATATAAACTAACTATAAGTCAAAAATCTTGGCATAATTTTTGACACAAATTGTCTGAAATGAATGTTAATATGCTATAAATAACATAAAATAAATATTTTAATTTAATTGGTAATTTATAATACATACAGCCTAGAGGTCTTAATAATTAATATGAATATTCAGTGGATATTAACTTGAAGTTATTGTTTTTGCAGAGAAATAATCTAAAAGCGCAGTTAACTTTTGAATAATGATTACATTTAAAACGAAAATATCATTAAATGCAAAATTTGTCATGACATTTATAACATCTTTTATAGCATCCTAAGTCTTATGTCGTGTTTACACCAAAAAGACAAAACAGCAGCATGGTGTTAAATACAATTCGTATTTAAAAATGTATAGATTTTGTTGCTACTTTATTAAATAATATCGGTATATGGAGAATAACTAATATTGTTTTGCTGTTATAAATAAAATCTCATAGAGTTAAATATTAACTAGACACGTTTTTGATGTTTTAATAAAATATATATATAAAGATAACATGCTTTGCTCACTTCGTAAATGTAATAACTTAATCTGTAGATTTTATCAGATTACTGAATTATTTAATAACATTTGCACAACCAACAAACATAACGTCATATTACTTTTAAAGATTAAATAACAGAAAAATACCTGTTTGTTAATACGATATTGTGGTGTGATATGTGTTACAATAATCATGTCATATAATAAAATAACCAAGCAGCAGTCATGGAAATATTTATTTATTTAAACTTGAAAAATGATTAAAAATTTTGGTATGGAAAACTATACATGACTTGCATGTTCTTTCTATCTTTTTAAATAATTTTTAAATATAATTTTTTTTTAAATATTTTATTTATATAACTTACTACTATAAATATAAATTTCGTAATACATAAAACATATATATACTTACGACGGTTACAGCAGTTATTGCCATTTGTATATAAATATTAGTTTTCTAATATCCTAATGTCAAAAACATACAACACATTCGTAGAACAACTAATTTGACATGAATTAATGACGTATTTAAAATTAAAATTTTGAGGGTATTTTTCACCCCTTCAATGGCTGTTTAGGCACGTACAAATAATAAATGTCTCTTAGGTTCAATTGAACTACAAATGTACCAAATCTTATCAAAATTATTGAGATAATACAATGTTCACTTTTTAGACGAAAAAAGTTACAAAATTTCGAATATTTCCAAAACCCCTAATCCGATTAGCACCAAAATCAATAGATCTGGAGTACTCACTAATACAAATATTTTCCCCAAAAATAATTCAGATCGGTGCCTTTTTACAGTAGTTATCGTGAACGAAAGAAAATTCTACATCCAGACACACGGACACACAGACACACATTTCATTATTTGTATTGTAGAATATTTTTACTAAGTAAATCCGACCAAAAAAAAAAAACTTTACACCCTTTTTTAATCCATTAGGGGTTGAATTTCGAAAAATCCTTTCTTTCAAATCATATTCTCGTCCAGAAGCTTCGATTGGCACCCCAACGAAGTCAATAACATTTTTTATTTACGAGATTTCGTTAACGTAAAAATGACACGCACATACGTACTTACACACACACACACACACTTCTTTCTGAAAATAGTGTAAATATACTATAGTGACCTTAAAACATACAATTATGTTGAAATTTTTGATTTTGATTTTCGGACCGATTACAATAAATATTTACTTGGGAAGTTAAAAATATAATGTTGTCTCAAAATGCAGATCTATCACGAATCACGATCTGATTTGATCACTTCAAATCTGAAATTTTTTCCTGGGTTCATACAAATAATGATTTTAATGGAAATATTTTTAATAATGTACCTTTATCAGATTCATAAAATATCAATAAAAATAAATACAGTACATGTCGTGTTTTATGTATTATAACTCACCAGCTGGAATGTAATTTCTTTATTATGTATGTACATGGGCGCCGGGAGGGGGGTGCAAGGAGATGCACTTGCACCCCCCTGGCAAACGAAATAATTAAGAAATACAATTGTTATTTTAAAATTTAATACATTTGCACCCCCCTGGCAAAATGAAAAAAAATTTACCCCGTGAATAATAAATGTGAAAATATTAAACTGAGGACCTTTTTTTTTTTTAGTCTTGTCAGTTTCGAATTTTATTTTTTTTTTACTCATGTTAACTTCCATCAATTTTTTTTTCGTATGTACTTTCATCTCATATATCTAAATGCACCCCCCTAAAAGAAATTCTGCCGGCGCCCATGTGTATGTATGTTGAATATTTGTTGATTCTTTATCCTGTTTATCTTGAAAGTTGTGAGCTTTAGCTTATGTTAGACGAATTACGAGACATATTTTATTTACAGGGAATTTCTATTCTTATTAAATTTGCGAAGAGGTATATATGACTATAAAAGAACCCATAAAACAGGCTACGATATTAAAAATGAATGCATTATTACATCCATTGTAGGAAGCCCATTGTAAACACAGTCGTAAAACTGTGTATGATAATGTTTTCCAACTTTCCAAATATAAAGCAAAATTAACCCTATTTTAATAGCTTTGTTTCAATTAATTATTTAAAAATTAATGGCCCTTTTATTGAGTACAAAGTACATCGTAACCTACTTTCATTAAAATAATATTTAACCAACAATAGCTTAGAAACAAAAAGGTCTTTATTTTACAGTAGATACTAAATTCTTAATTCCCCTAAAATTATGGGGACCATAAAGGTTTATTATGTTATTCCCAAAATGCTGCTTTTAAATACGTTAGTATTATAATGTACCAGCTTATATTTTCTAAGTGAGCTAAATTACATTTCTTAAAATATTTTAATCGCTATCTACAGAAAAGAAACATCACAAAAAAAAGAAAATTCAAAAATCTGTAACTCAAAAAATATAGGTTTTTTGTATTTTTTTTCGTCTAAAAAGTGAACGTTGCGAGTATTATCTCACTAATTTTGTTATGACTTGGTACATTTGTAGTTCAATTGAACATAAGGGACATTTATTATTTGTACGTGCCTAAACAGCCATTGAAGGGGTAAAAAACACCCTCAAAATTTGAATTTTAAAACGTCATTAATTCATGTTGCCTTGGAAACAAATGCAACTAAATTCAAATTGTCAAATTAGTTGTTCTACGAATAGTATTATGTTTTTGACATTAGAACATTAATATTTATATACAAATGACAATAACAGCTGTAACCGTCGTAAGTATATATGTTTTTTTATGTATTACGATATTTATATTCATAGTAATAGGTTATATAAATAAAATATAAAAAAAACATCTGCCAAGTAAATGCACAGTGCTTCCTCGTGCTAAATTCACTAAAACCGATTGTGTTCAGATAAATTGCCTGGCATTGGTTAACCATTTAATTTTTATACAAATTTTACTAAAAAATCTTAGTTCGAATTTTTTCTTAAAACGCACCTGAATATTTTTTCATATATTTTTAATTTTTTGACAATTTCAATCTAAATCTAAATTTATGCAAATGTCAAAATGACATTTAAAACGTCAAAGTGACATTTAAAACGCCAAAGTGACATTTAAAACGTCAAAATGACACTTAATATATCCAATCAAATATCAATTTAGAAAAACAAAACACGAATTTTTAAAATTAATTTAGATAAATCTTTGTAAGGGAATATTTTACAACAAATGTAGTAGACCCATTTTATAGGAAATTTAATTCTCTACAAAAAATATTCTATAAAATTTTCTCGTAACATGTGTCGTTCTTGAGATATCTTGAAAAAATAAATATTTTGGGGTGTCACCCCTCCCCCTTACACACGATTTTGATGATTTTGAAATGGGACCGTCCTCAAACCAAACCCAACCATCCGACCAAGTTTCAATAATATCAGTTCAGTGGTTCATGAGTTATGCGTGTGACAAGGATTCAGGGGACAGACGGACACACGGATACACGGACACACGGACAGACAGACAGACACGGAACGAAAAGTGTTTGTCTTGACGTGAAACGGATAAATAAATTTAAAATTTTGAAATTGGAGAACTTTTTTTTTGTCTCAATCTGAAACGATCACATAGCTTCTCGTATCTTCGATATTGCGAGGAAGCAATTGTATTTAAAAATTATTTAAAAAGATAGAAAGAACATGGAAGTCATGTATGGTTCTCCATACCGATATTTTTAAACATTTTTCAAGTTTAAATAAATAAATATTTCCATGACTGCTGCTTGGTTATTTTATTATATGACATGATTATTGTAACACATATCACACCACAATATCGTATTAACAAACAGGTATTTTTCTGTTATTTAATCTTTAAAAGTAATATGTTGGTTGTGCAAATGTTATTAAATAATTCAGTAATCTGATAAAATCTACAGATTAAGTTATTACATTCACGAAGTGAGCAAAGCATGTTATCTTTATATACATTTTATTAAAACATCAAAAACGTGTCTAGTTAATAATTAACTCTATGAGATTTTATTTATAACAGCAAAACAATATTAGTTATTAAACATTTATAAATTCAGATAAATCTTCTTATTTAAAAAAAATAAAGAACGCACAAGAAATCGACAGTGAAATAAATAAAATAAAAATAGACACTTAAATTAATATCATATATACTTTACTTTAATGTCCGGTATCATAAAGGACCTAACAAATTTGTTAGCTAACAAGCACTTTCAACTGAGATATCAAACTTATATGACAGTTCTTTTGGAGTTTGTTGATGACTTTGACAATTTTCGCGCACACGTTGAAGGTAAATACAAACGGTATTAAAACAGTGGTGATGTTATGAAAATTATTTTGTACGGTGAAAGATGCCAACTGTGTTACAATTAGTTGAAGTGTCACTGCTCTAAATTCCATAACTAATCCATAGATACTAGTACAGTATTAATACCCCATTTGAATGTAATTGCTAGCTAACAAATTTTGTTAGGTCCTTTATAATACCGGACATAAATTCAATATATTTTCACTCATTTTCTTTACCAAAACGGTTGTTATCGTTTTATTATACAATTGCACACCCCAAGCATAGCTTGGAATGTGGTCTATTGTCCTATTTTTTTGCGTAGAACATTGATAAAATGAGCATTATATCTTAAATTTCTTCAATAACCCACTTACAAGTTTACATTTTCTGAAAGAGAACATTACAGTCTCCATATTCACTTAATTTAATATCAATTGGTTTTAATTTTCTGTCATAAAAATATAAACAAAGTTCAATTTGTCGTTTTAGACCCATTTTTACACCACGGTAACAAACTACAGCTCGCAATACGTAATAAATTAACATCAAATCTTTTGAATTCGGCTTCATCTATTTGCAGAATAGAACCCTACTAAAACTCAGATAAATCGGATAACTAGAAGTAAGGAAATTTGCAGTTTATTTAAATATTTTTATGTATTTTAACGTCAAAATTTTTGACAAATATACAGTGTGGTTCAGGAAAGTTTGAAAAATATCCACTAGGCGCGACCATCGCGCGAATTGACATGTTTTACACATCTACTTACATCTGTCATTATAGCTAAAAAATGCACATTTAAATTTTGTATTGTATTAAATTATGTTATTGTTACTTATTATTCGATGCGTTTTTCTATGAAAATATACGACGGTAATAAACATCTGGATATTGTTCTGTGTTATGAATTCCATGTTTCATGTTAAGATTTTAAAGGCGAAAAAAAAGGCATATTTTCATGATTTTTTTTTGGAGATATGAATAATGTTGGTTTATTTATTTCATATACACGTTATAGTATGATATCTAAAGTATCTTTGGAAAAATTTTCAATTAAAATTATCAAAAAATAAGTCCATGACAGCGAATCTCTGGAGGCGCCTCGAAAAAAAGTTGTTATGCGGTGAACACCATAACTCGTTACCGGATCATCTGACACAAAAAAATCGAAATGTGCTTAAAAGGTGATAAGTTTCCCTAGGTAGTCAGAGAGAGTTTTTTTTTCGATTTTCTTATTTTTGGCAGCATTTGAAAGTGAAAAATGTGATTTTCGTTAAAAAATTTCAGTGAATTTGTTATTATAAAATGGAAAAAAATGGTAAAAAAAAACTCTTTGATTACCTGTTGATTTATGTCAAGAAATAGTGTTTAAAATTTCAAAAGGATCGGTCAAGTAGATTTTGAGTTATAATGTTCACGAACTTCAAAAATGACGTTTGCGAAAAAATCGATTTAAAGTTTTTTATACTCGAACATTAACAAAATTAAAGCATTAATAAAAGGGTATAATTTTTTATATTTACACAGAATCATCAATGCCAGCTTCGTACAGTGAAACACTGTCATTCAGGATGTCCAATGCATTTTTTTGCTCTTGCCTACGTTGGATTCTACCCTCTTTACTTGTACGTGCAGCTTGTTCGTATAAAAATCGAGCATGAGGGTCAGTCGCTTGAAACGCTGTATCTTCGTTAGTTTTATTCCGATTTACTTGAAATTTTGATACAATACTCCCGACATGTTGTACATTCAGAAAAAAATAAAAAAAATGCAAATTTTTTTTTCTAAACTTAACCCCCCCCCCCCCCCCCAAGAAAGCCACTCTTATATTGGCTTGCACATGTAGTGAATCTTATGCTGTATAGTTAATATATTAGTCAAAACAGTGTAATGCATTTTTTTGCTCTTGCCTACGTTGGATTCTACCCTCTTTACTTGTACGTGCAGCTTGTTCGTATAAAAATCGAGCATGAGAGTCGGTCGCTTGAAACGCTGTATCTTCGTTAGTTTTATTCCGATTTACTTGAAATTTTGATACAATACTCTCGACATGTTGTACATTCAGAAAAAAAATAAAAAAAATGCAATTTTTTTTTAAACTTACCCCCCCCCCCCCCCCTAAGAAAGCCATTCTTATATTGGCTTGCACATGTAGTGAATCTTATGCTGTATAGTTAATATATTAGTCAAAACAGTGTAATTGTTTTGAAAAAGAACCGACATTTAACTATAGTACCTACCTACTTTAAATAATATGTATTAAAAAGCGTGATATTTATGTTACATAACATTATATATATATTGCGTTGGTTGAGATACCTACGCGCGTAACGATTCGCGGGCGTGTGAGTTTCTGAGAGACAGGTAGGTAACATATAATGTATGCCACCTGCATATCTCAGTGTAAATTTCCTAAACAAAGATGATCCTTAACGTTTATTTCATTACGACGCTTTCAACTTAGGTAAATATAATTCCATTCATGGGGCTTGGCAGATACGCAGCTTTCTTCATTAAATTAACTTGCGTCGAGAGACGCTTCATAAGACAAACAAATTAAAATAGACAAGAGATGTACGACCTCTCGTACGTTTATAACATACATACACAGGGCCGTAACTAGAGGCCCCGGGGCAGCAAGTGATCGAGGGGGCCCCCCTTATAATTTTTTTTTAAACACTTTTGAAGTATGTGACTATTTTCGAAAAAAATAAGTTTTTCAATAAAAATGTGAATGCTTTCAAATTGTAATTATTAATATTTTTTGTAAACAATGACAATTAAACCAGTAAATAATTTTTTTGAAAAAAAACAAACAATAATTTCTTATATCGAGCTGCATAAAATTCGATTTATAATGGAATCATATTAGCGAAATTTTTTGTACCTTTTTGAAAAAACTACCATTTTTACGGTTTTTCGTGCACGTTTTTTTTAAAATAAATTCTATTGGCCGGATTGCAAAAATAAAAAAAACATTTTAAAATTTGTTATGAATTTCCCTAAAAAACTAAATTTTTAAAAATCTCATAATTTTATTACGAACGTTAAGTACTTTGTTTTACAACGACCAATAGTAATGCGATTTTAATAAAATTTTGAGAAAAGATATTCCTTATGATTATAAATAAGTAATTGTGACAAGTTTCAAATCAAAACGGCTAAAAACACATTAAAAAATAAAAAATATCTTGTGGGCAACAAATGCTAGAGGGACATTCTTTTTTTTGTAGATTTTTATGTATACTATGCGATGGCGTTGAAGATAACTCTATAAATGTATTGAAAATAGTTTTTTTTTTGGGTTTTTGTTTTTGAAAAAATTTGTCCGTATTGAATCAAAATGAGTTTAACTCAAAACTTTTTTTAATTTGATTTCGTAAAAAAAAAAGTACATTCCTTGTTCGGGGCCCCCCTATACTCGGGGTAGTTACGGCCCTGTACATACATACAGTAGACACTACGTGTGTTGATATCAAAAATTGTTATGCACGAACATGTTTTTCAAATATCAAACTTTATAGCCAGCCGCTGGTTATGAATTTGCTTAGTTGATATGATTTTTAAAAGCATATTTAAACATACTGTCATTTCAGATTTTTTCATTTAATTATTTTTTATTCGTCTATTTTCAAAGATTGCAGATGTAGTATATTTAAAATTTAAATATTTTTTTGTGAATTTACATATTTCATCATACTACGTTTTTAGCTACTTTTATAAATATAAATTACCCGGCGAGCGACATATTATGTATAATAGAGTTGATGACAGAGATCGCTCCCTATAGTTCAGTGGTCTTTAATGAACTAGTTCGTTCTTCTAGTTCTTTTAGTTCATAGAATTTTTTCCGGACTATATACGATGATAATTTATTGATTTAGATATATTGGATTGTTGTATTTTTAATGTATAATTAAATTGTTTAAACTATAGAAATGCAAAGTTATAAACACAGTGGCGTAGATAGCTTTTTATGATGGGGGGCGATATGATAAGTGGGAATTGAGGGAGTTCTAAAATATGCGTAAGAAAAATTATTGATGTAATCTAAAATTGCGTGACCTTTTTTTTTTTTGATCATATAATTTGTATTTTGTTTACTTCATTACTAAAAAAAAAGGTTATTGAAAACTTTCAAATAACTGACTTTTTTTTTTTTACTCTTAATTTACCATATTATTCCCATTTACTTCTACTATTTTTTTTTAATTTTCTGTAACTAAACTCATGGGGGGTGATTGATCATCTCAATCACCCCCCTATCTACGCCACTGTATAAACAAGATCGATATGTTTAAATGTATATATTTGCAATAATCTTTTCTTTTTTTTTAAATCAAACCCTCAATATATTTGAACATTTTGAAACATTTTCAATGATTTATTATTTATTGTATAGTAATTTAAGCAATATATTTAAATTTCATTAAAATCTATGACATTCCTTTTTGTTGATTGTCATAAAATAATATAAAAATCACGTGTCTTTGACAGATATATTGCATTCATGTGAACTAAAAAAAAATTCAATATAATATATCATTAGTAAAAAAATTCAAAATTGGTAATAAAGTATTGCAAACGTAAATTATTAAACATAAAAATCGTACAATCTCATTTTTAGAACAGTGTATTTGAAGTGTATCGGGAACTATTGAACTAAAAGAGCGGAGCGCATACGAACTAGTTCCTCTAGTTCTCGTGTGAGAGCGCTCTTTTTTCGTTCGTGAACTACACAAGTCTAATGTATAATTTACTTAAAATATTTTTATCATTTTACAGTGGCGGACTAAGGAAGATTTTACTAGAGGTGGAATGACCTTTTGAATTTTGAACACTTAGTGATATTTATAAAAAAAATTTTTTTAAATGATAACACTTTAAAACATAATATCTGCCATGGGAGCCACGGGACTTTCTTATACGAAATACTGACATTGAACAGTGCACGTGTTTCTAATTTTATTAAAAAATCTGACAAACTAATAAAAGATAGAATAAAATTAATGGGACATAATTTATATATAATATTTTCTATACCATGTATCAAATAATTTTTTTAAACGTAATTATTAAACCGGAAATGGATGTTTGCTCTTATCAATTTTCAAATTTTCGAATAAACATTTTTTGTATCTTGTACTTTTTCTCTAAATTTGGTGATTTCTGAGTAAAAAATTCTTGAATGTATAAAATCTGTCTGTCTGTTTGTCCGTCCGTGTATCCGTCCATCTGTCCTCTGAATCCTTGTCACACGCATAACTCATGAACCACTGAACCGATATTATTGAAACTTGGTCGAATGGTTGGGTCTGGTTTGAGGACGGCCCCATTTCAAAATCATCAAAATCGTATGTAAGGGGGAGGGGTGACACCCCAAAATATTTATTTTTTCAAGATATCTCAAGAACGACACATGTTACGTGAAAATTTTATAGAATATTTTTTGTAGAGCATTAAATTTCCTATAATATGGGGTCTACAACGTTTGTTGTAAAATATTCCCTTACAAAGATTTATCTCAATTTATTTTAAAAATTCGTGTTTTGTTTTTCTAAATTGATATTGCTTGGATATATCAAATGTCTTGTTGACGTTTTAAATGTAATTTTGACATTTGCATAAATTTAGATTTAGATTGAAATTTCCAAAAAATTAAACATATATAAAAAAATATTCAGGTGCGTTTTAAGAAAAATTTCGAACTAATATTTTTTAGTAAAATTGTATAAAAGTTAAATGGTTAACCAATTCCAGGCAATTTATATAAACACTATCGGTTTTTATTTAAATTGTTGACTAATTAACTACCTTTGGTGAATTTAGCACGAGGAAGCACTGTGAATTTACTTGGCAGATGTTTTTTTCAAGTATGCCATGGTTCTGATTTAAATAACACTTTAAATGCCCCACCCTGCATGTATATTTCGTATATGGGTATAAGAAAGTAAAAATTTCTTTAAAGTTATTAATGTGTTTTCTTCCTTTATACCTGCTACATACAGTACAGAATGTCGACTGTACGCTCTGTATATTCTTAAAGAGCTGTTGTTTAATATCAGTATAATAAATTCAGTCTAAAAGGTTACTTTAAGACAGTGTAAACCGTTTATAATTGTAATTATAATGGTTAAACTTATTTATTTTAAACTTTATAGTGTGTATTATTATAATAAAATATTTAATGACAATAAACTAACAATAAGTATAAAACACGTTTTACCAACAACAACAAATGGGTTCATTCAGTTATACTTTTACATTTCATTTTTTATTTCAAATGAATGTATGTTAAATTACGAAATCTTACATATTACATACAAAAATAAAATAGCATGGCTTGGCCATAAAATGCATACCCCTTAGTAACCTAAATTACTAAAATAAAATATTGTAACCGTAAATGATATAATTCTGCATTCCATGGCTAGGTACTATGTTTTTATATACCTAAATGACAGTTGTATACTGTGACATCATGGAAACAAAACACGACTTGATAAAGATTTTTTTAGTTTTTTGATGTTAAATATTAGGTTTCCATAAAATATTAATAGCAACGATACTGCACAGAAAAATTATCTAACTATTAGAGAAAACCGCATAGATATCGGTTCAGTAATTCGCGAGTCTATAAGGTTCATACAAACGAACATTCATTTTTATTAATAGAGATAATAATACCTATTTTTTAAATAAATTGCACCTATTGCACACCCCAAGCAAGGTATGCTTAGAAGTATGATCTATTCTCGTCCTAAAATTTATTTGCGTATGTACAGTCGCCTGCAAAACTCGTCTGGCACCCTAAAGGCTAGAATCGCTTATAACAGATTCCAAATTTAAAGACAAACATCATCGGTTATCTTTTTCTATCAAGTTTAATATATTTAAATACTAAAATTCGGAATATCAAATATTTATTGTCACAAAATTTACGTATACAATTTTCAATAGATTACATAATAATTTAATTGCTCAAATATATATGAGTACCTATTATAAACGAAGAGTAGTTCTTTATCTAGCAAATAAATTTCAAAATATCTGTCTTTGTTTGATACATGGAGAAATGATTTAAATATTATAATAATCAACTAATAAGTTTGTGATAAACGAAAATGAATACAAACTGCAAGACCATTAATGCAGTCGACTGTACATTGTTAAAATGAGCATTATATCTTAAATTTCTTTAGTAACTCACATAAAAGTTACATTTTCTGAAAAAGAACGTTACAGTCTCCATATTTACTTACAATTAGTTTAATAACAATTATGTCCGGTATCATAAAGGCCTACCAAAATTTGCTAGCTAGCAATTACTTTCAAATGGGGTATTAATTCTGTACTAGTATCTATGGATTAGTTATGGAATTTAGAGCAGTGACACTTCAACTAATTGTAACACAGTTGGCATCTTTCACCGTACAAAATAATTTTCATAACATCAGCACTGTTTTAATACCGTTGGTATTTACTGACTACAACGCGTACGCGAAACTTGTCAAAGTCATCAACAAACTCCAAAAGAACTGTCAGATAGGTTAGATACCTCATTTGAGAGTGCTTGCTAGCTAGCAAATTTTCTAGGTCCTTTATGATACCGGACATTAAGTTATCAAAGCGCCCTCCTCTAATTATCGATTCAAAAAAATCGAAAAAAATCCAGAATGTAACTTTTAATTAATACTTTCAATGAAAATTATAACGAACACTGTAGCAAAAAAAGTTGTATGAAAAATACGTGTTATTTAGAATTTACATGTACACTTTGATATAGAGTTTATTTTTTATAAAAAATATTTCTTTTAATTCGTATGTGAAAGTCCCATGGCACGAATAACGGTTTTTTAATTTTTAATTTTTTAAATTCATATGGGCCCTTACAAAAAAAGGGGGGGGGTCGAAAATTTTAAAAATGATTCGTACGTAAATAATGGATACAAATGAATTAAAATTAAATGTAGAAAATAAATAGTTAATAATCGTTTTGGCTTTTAAACGATTCGTATAGTATATGTATAGTTAGCATACGAGTATAGGTACATATATTTATTTTCATTAATTAAAGTGGTACTTGTTAGAGAAGAGACAATAGCATTCTCACTTAATTGGTTGATTAATTATCTGATGTATAAATTATACCTGCTAGGTCTTCGACTTTGTTTTGTAATCCATAGACCTTGAGGTAATTGCTTTGTATTGCTGGTACATTATTTCTTGCGAATTGTATACCTTTTTGGGGTTAACCAGTTACGTTTTATAATATATTCTCTATATGAGTTATACATGTTTAATAAATTAACAACATATAAGGTACTAGCACCAGTTATGACCGCTTTAAGAACAAGGTTTAATGTTTTTGTGATTGACGGGCTTGTTTTTTGTAATTCTCATCAACTCATGTTACTAATAAAACAACTAACTCTTTATTTAATCAATTTAATTACCAAAGTCCGCAAATATAGTTTATTTTTTAAATTATAGTCTTGTTTATTTTGTTTATATTTTTTCTCCAGTAATGGATAAAGTAAAACCAGTAATGAGCACGCAGTGATGGACACTTGCTAATGATAAGTACTACGATACAAAAGATATAAAAGAAAGAATCGTCAAATTTGAAACAATGTAAAGCAGTTGCTATGATAATATAATAATTAAATTTAGAATTTAAGAAAATGACCATTTTAGATTTTATTTTGTTTTGTTTTCTTCGAGGTTTTAGGTCATTAAAACAGTTATACGTGTTATAACAACATAATGAACTAACATACATAAGAAATGCTGAAAATCTGATTGTTGTACAATAATGTATGATTGTTTTCTAAAAGTAGATTGTTTTTGTGATTTTTTTATATTTACTGAGGAAGTCTAAAATTACGAAACGTTTAAATAAATAATGTTATAACACGTATAACTGTTTTAATGACCTAAAACCTCGAAGAAAACAAAATATAATAATTAATAAGTAAATTATACTAATAATTAGTTGAAATGTCCACCATTTTGACACCTATTGGCCGATTGTCATCAAATCACGCTGTAAGACAGTTAAATGTACCTAATATTATATTGAGTAATTTGATTGTGAGCAAAGCTGTGGGTCGACTGCTAGTGGATTATATTTCCTGTAAAACGAAATATAAACTAAAAAAATCAATTTTTTTTTATTAAAAAAACTTAGAAATAAACAAATATTTTGAAACTAAATACTCGTATAACCTTAATTTTTCAAATCATTACATGAACTGAGCAGTAAGAAACTGAAAAGTAATCAAGAAGTTTGTTCGAGCATTTAATTTTTTGTGATAATATGAAAGTGATTAAAATCTATTCAATGGTATTTAATCATAGAAATTAAAAAGTTAGGTTAGGTTAGATTAAGTCTATGTATAATCTTACATTTAGAAGTCAATATTTAAATTACATTGATTATCATGAATGCATAAATAAAGTAATTTAAAAAAGAATCACTTTTATTCTGATGAATAATAATGATAAATATAACCAATTTTTCTTCAATGTCCGAGCTTTGTTCGTTAATAGGTTAATGTATTCAACAAATAATCGTTAAAATGTCATCTGATAATGAAAAGTTGAGTAATTAGTTAAACAGCACTACTCGTATATCAGCAAGGTTCAAATAAAATTTTACATCAATATGTATCTATAGGTTTACATAAAAAAAATTTACAAAAAATATTTTTCGCCTTTCTGAGAAAGTAAAGGCAGTGTTTGTCCAGGTATTTGTTATGAAATGTATTTATTCAGCTGCATTTTGTGGTGTGACCTGTTCCTTTAACCGGTTTACTTACTGTTGTATTTTTATTGTTTTTCGTTGTCTTTAAACTTCAAGAAAATAATAAATACTGGAATTTAATTACATATATACATTCATACATTACAATAATATTATACATCAATCATTTCATATACAGGTGATTTACAACTTGTATGTAAAATGTAAAAACATTTAACAGTAGATCGAGGATATAATTCTAAGCAAAAAACTTTATGTGAACCTATGTTCGAAAATTCTTCATAAGGGAGCTACAGTCTTCCAAAAATTTGTGTTTATTTAATATCTAGAGCAAACTTGTCCAACCCGCAGCCCTCGAGGATAATTACAAAAAAAATAATAATAAACACAGTATGATTATAAATACTTGAATACTGATTGTTTATTGTTTCCGTACAGTTTATGTGAATATTTTTTTAATATGTATATGAAAAATTTTAATAGAATTGGTCGGAAATAAAACTCACCTTTGTATTATGAATATTAGTTTTCTAATATCCTAATGTCAATAATATAACACACATTTTTAGAATAACTAATTTGACAATTAGAATTAAATTGCATTTGTTTTATAAAACGTAACTAGTCTGACAATTTAAATTTAATTGCGTTTGTTTCCAAGGCAACATGAATTGTAGACTTATTTATTAGTATTTAAAATTCAAATTTTGAAGGTGGTTTTCACCTTTCACCTCTTCTAGGGCTGTTTAGGCACGTATAACAAAAAATATTGAAATATATTTTTCATTATTTGTATTGTAGAATATTTATGATAAGTTTCAAGTAAATCCGACCAAAAAAAAAACTGTACACCCCTTTTTACCCCCTTAGGGGTTGAATTTCGAAAAATCCTTTCTTTCAGATCATATTTACGTCAAGACGCTTCGATTGGTACCCCAACGAAGTCAATAGCTTTTTTCATTTGCGAGATTTCGTTAACGTAAAAAATGACACGCACATACGTACGTACATACACACAGACAGACAGACATCTTTCTGAAAATAGTGTAAATATACTATAGTACCTTAAAATATACAAATATGTTGTAATTTTTGATTTTGATTTTCGGACCGATTACAATAACTTCCAGTTGGGAATGGATCTTGGCTTACACCCAGAAGCCAAGATCCATATCAAGATCACCGCGGAAGCCTCAACACTTGTATTCCAATGTTCTGCATGATTTAGTTTTGTTTTGGGCGTTAATGGGTTAATTCTAAAATTGCTTCGCTATAATTATATTTATTGCTTCATTCATCAGAATTATAAATAATAGATAATGCTACAGGTCTAA
Organism: Sialis fuliginosa; assembly: GCA_961205875.1. Taxonomy (NCBI): domain Eukaryota; kingdom Metazoa; phylum Arthropoda; class Insecta; order Megaloptera; family Sialidae; genus Sialis; species Sialis fuliginosa. The sequence continues at coordinate 326,538 of OY540814.1, read as the reverse complement.
TGTCTAATAGATATCACGATGGATTGTAAAGCAAACTCATCTTCTAACTAGTTCGTGCAGATTGTTTTATAGAACAGGTTTGGTGAATTACAGACAATGATTTCATATTGTTTTTTATCTATTTTTTTATACAAAAAACATAAATAAATATTTGATATTACATCAGTATGTACGTGTATCGTATGTACATGTACACATAGATTCAAATAACTATAGATCAGGAATATGGCTTTTAGTAGGTACCTATCGATAAAAAATTTCAAAAAACATGATTTTAAAGAATTTTTTTTTTTGATAAATTATTTTTTTTAAATAGAGTCTGAATATAATATTGTGTGAGTAAATTTAATGCCGTGTTAAGAACAAAAAGACAAAACAGCAAACAACACTTCGTATTGAAAAATGTATAGGGTTTGTTGCTTTGTCTTTGACAGAAAACAAATAATTATTTTATTTTTTTATTTAAAAAAACTACAAATATCATTTTGTATTAGAATTTGTCAAATAAAATGACTTATTATTTATTTTAATTCGCATATTTACCTCAACAAAATAGATTGTTGTTGCTTCCTCGCAATATCGAAGATACGAGAAGCTTTGTGATCGTTTTAGATTGAAACAAAGAAAATGTTCTCCGATTTCAAAATTTTAAATTGATCTTTCAGTTTCACGTCAATACGAACACTTTTCCTTCCGTGTCTTTTTGTCTGTCCGTCTGTCCCCTGAATCTTTGTCACACACATAACTCATGAACCACTGAACCGATGATATTGAAACTTGGTCGGATGGTTGGATCTGGCTTGAGGATGTTCCCATTTCAAAATCGTGTGTAAGGGGGAGGGGTGACATCCCAAAATATTTATTTTTTCAAGATATCTCAAGAACGACACTTGTGAAAATTTTATAGAATATTTTTTGTAAAACATTATATTTCCTATAAAATGGGTCTACAACGTTTGTTGTAAAATATTCCCTTACATAGATTTATCTCAATTTATTTTAAAAACTCGTGTTTTGTTTTTCTAAATCGATATTTGACGTTTGCATTTTAGATTTAGATTGAAATTGCCAAAAAATTAAAAATATACGAAAAAATAATCAGGTGCGTTTTAAGAAAAATTTCGAACTAATATTTTTTAGTAAAATTGTATAAAAATTAAATGGTTAACCAATTCCTGGAACTTTATCTAAACATTATCGGTTTTTATTTAAATTGTTGAATAATTAACTACCTTTGGTGAATTTAGCACGAGGAAGTACTGTGCATTTACTTGGCAGATGTTTTTTTGTTTTGGTTATTAATAGAATTTTTTTGTTTTGGTTTATTTATAAAACTCCAAGAGAGAGAGATTGATATCTGCATGCAATGTTTTTCATTTTATTTTAAATTGAAGTTTAGCAGGCCTTATTACCCGCAAGTACCTTACACAATATGTTTAGATCAATATAGGCTGTTTTTATGTATTTTCTACGACAAACATTCAAACGTCAACTGATGAGTTTCAGTGTATAAATAAACTTTGGCACGTAAGACAATTATGTTGATGATCTTTAGTTTAGACTTCCAAATATACTTACGTATATAAATACAATATATTAAATTGTATTTTTAATTTAAGAGATGATATATATTTATTTCTAGAAAAGTCAATATTAATTTGATATTTGTGAAACGAACGAAGAATGACAGTTATGTTTTTGAAGTCTCCGCAGTGTTTATTTTAGTTTGATAAGTATTTATTGGTTTGTAAATATGAAATGCGTCTTCAAAAGTTTTTATGATTTTTGAATTAATTGCTATCATATTTTTATAAATGCTCAGCTGTGTAATTTTTGTATAAAAGGGATTAGCTGAAACAAAAAACAAACCTGATATCGATATCAGAGGTGAAAGAAAACTAAAAAAAAACATCTGCCAAGTAAATGCACAGTGCTTCCTCGTGCTAAATTCACCAAAGATAGTTAATTATTCAACAATTTAAATAAAAACCGATATTGTTTTGAATCTTTGTAAAGGAATATTTTACAACAAACGTTGTAGGCCCATATTATGCTCACAAAAAATTTTCACGTAACATGTGTCGTTCTTGAGATATCTTAAAAAAATTAATATTTTGGGATATCACCCCTCCCCCTTACACACGATTTTGATGATTTTTAAATGGAACCGTCCTCAAGCCAGACCCAACCATTCGACCAAGTTTCAATAATATCGGTTCAGTGGTTCATGAGTTATGCGTGTGACAAGGATTCAGGGGATAGACGGACGGACAGACAGACACGGGACGAAAAGTGTTCGTATTGACGTGAAACTGAAAGATCAATATAAAATTTTGAAATCGGAGAACACTTTTTTTGTCTCAATCTAAAACGATCACAAAGCATCTCGTATCTTCGATATTGCGAGGAAGCAAAATATTTTAAGTAATACTACTTAAAAGTGTTGAGTCATTACTTTTATTATGAACTAGAAAACTAAGAAACTGTCATTTAAAACTAAAAATAAACAACAATTTCCCTCGACACGTGTTCGTCTGGCATCAAACACGTGTCGAGTTAATTTTTTTGTATTGTATATAGTTTATTTTAAGTGCTGGGCATTTTTATTTGAATTCATTCTAACCAATTTTTACAAATTTATTTCAAAATTACAAAAGAATAAATAGAAAAAAAATTCTTCAGAAAAAAATTTACTTAGCAGTCTCGGTCAAATGAGACGAGGCTTCAGTTACAAAAACTCTCTTATCGTCTCGTGAACGTCTAATACAGGCCTGGCCAACCCAAATTACACGAACATAAATAAGAAATTTTGTAAAAAAATGAATTTCCGGTTTTGAATATTTTTTTTTATAAAATGTTTGTGTCTCTGTGCTAAACCGCTGTACCGATCTTGATGAAAATTGGCAGGGAGATAGCTTGCATCCTGGGGAAGGACATATGCTACTTTGAATCCCGAAAATTGATTAGATTTAAAAAAATGGCGTAATAACATCAAGCGTGCAAATACGAAACTAAAAACCTATTTAATCGACTATCATAACAGAAATCTGTATTACCACGTGGACGATGTCGCGGGTAACAGTTAGTTATGTATATAGTACACCCTCCTCACAATGTATTACACACATGAAACCAATAACTACTAAACAACATAACCTTGGCATTTAACTTTGTTCCTCTAAAACAAAGCAAATTTGAAATAGACAAATATGTTTTCCACAGAGGAATAGCGCTTAATCTGATCCCGATTCTACCCGCATGTCGGCTCCACCCGCTTCAAGCTTACAATTGTAGAAAATAGATTAAATTACTGTACCAAAATGCGATTGAATTAAATAAGAGGCGTGGCAAAGTATCAAATGAGTAATTGTATTAAATTCAATTCGAAAGATAATGACCTGAGCATGTAACAAGGTTAAATAGAATTTGTTATCTCATCTCTGTAGACCGTCACGATTTATAATGAAAAATTAAACTTCTAAATAAACTTGAAACGCCAGACATTAGAGGTACATTAAATTAACACAACAAATGTACCACACATCGATAAAAGAAGATGCTAATTTAGTACGCAAAAATAATATAATAATAATTTATAACTATTTTATTAAAAAAACATCAGCCAAGTAAATGCACAGTGCTTCCTCGTGCTAAATTCACCAAAGGTAGTTAATTATTGAACAATTTAAATAAAAACAGATAGTGTTTAAATAAATTGCCTGGAATTGGTTAACCATTTGATTTTTATACAATTTTACTAAAAAATATTAGTTCGAAATTTTTCTCTTAAAACGCACCTGAATATTGTTTCATATATTTTTAATTTTTTGACAATTTCATTCTAGATCTAAATTTATGCAAATGTCAAAATTACATTTAATACATAACATGTCCAAGCAAATATTAATTTAGAAAAACAAAACACGAATTTTTAAAATAAATTGAGATAAATCTTTGTAAGGGCATATTTTACAACAAACGTTGTAGACCCATATTATAGGAAATTTAATGCTCTACAAAAAATATTCTATAAAATTTACAAGACACATGTGTCGTTCTTGAGATATCTTGAAAAAATAAATATTTCAGGATGTCACCTCCCCCCCCCTTACACACGATTTTGATGATTTTGAAATGGGACCGCCCTCAAGCCAGACCCAACCATCTGACCAAGTTTCAATAATATCGATTCAGTGGTTCATGAGTTATGCGTGTGTCAAGGATTCTGGGAACAGACGGACACACACACGGACGGACAGACAGACACGAAACGAAAAATGTTTTTCTTGACGTGAAACGGAAAGATAAAATTAAAATTTTGAAATCAGAGAACATTTATTTAGTTTCATTCTAAAACGATCACAAAGCTTCTCGTATCTTCGATATTGAAGCAAAATTACGAGCGAGTGTGCCAGCTTAAGATTTAAGCCGGCACACTCAAGTAAAATAAGGACTAATCTTAATAAATCAGGTGTCAAACATTTAGTGCTAATTTATAACTCGCTTTAGACAATTCAGAAGCAATTATTTATCAATGTATTCGAAAATAAGCATGAGTGGGCGCTGACTTAACACTTAAATTAACAAACATGCGTCGAATTGATGGCTCGAAAACGAAATTCGCATAAATATATTTAGTACTAATTTAATACTACGAAAAAAACTGCATTGTAGCGATAGATAGGTTGTATTTTAGCTCATATGTGCTAGCTTAGTGTTTATGTTAGCACACATCATTGTCGAAAACACAACCAAAGTGGTGTACTAAATTAGCGCACATTTAGTGTTAATTTCGTACGATTTTAAAACTTCCATTTTTTTTAAATTACAATCAATTGTGCTAGCTAAAGAATGAAGTTAGAATTTTCACGTAAAAGGATTTTAAATTTGTCAAAATGAAGCGTTAAGTTATAATTTGTTTAATATCACACATTTATAATATGTATTAGTATGGATTTGCAACCCTGTTAATATTACGATAAGACAAACTAATTTTGGTGTTTAGTCTCTGTTAAAACTATGAGAAACTAAATTGATGCGAATCACACAAAGTGTTCGTAGCAATTTAAAACATCGCTCAAGGACACAGATAGAAGACGCTATTGAACCTTTATCAGTGTTGTTGAGAATAACCGTTCGTTCGGACAGAAGGGGTGGCACAAGTGGATCATTGAAAACACGACGGTCGGCGCGGGCGAGTCAAAGACCACTGTATTTTGGGACGATCTAATCCGACATGGGACTACTCTCTCTCTAGATCGTGCGTAGATTTGACAAACATTAGGTGTGCTATTCAACTGTAAGAATGTCTCAGTCAGATATATACAACTGGTGAATACGCTAACGAGAATACGAAAAGGGAGGAGCTCTTTACAACGAATTATCTTCAGATGGTCGAATACTACCTACGTTAATCAATAATTTGGATAGATATGCATACATACACTTTAATACCTATGATGGCTCTCCAGAAGATGGAAGTTCAAGATTGCAAGTTTTACTTATGTCCGGTATTATAAAGGAGCTAGCAAAATTTGCTAGCTAGCAATTACTTTCAAATAGGATATTAAAACCCATTAATGCCCAAAGGGATGTTTTCAAAAATTATAAGTAATGTTTTGTTGATATGTTTATATATGTTTGGGGGGCCCAAGTTCTCCAATTTTTAATGTTGCGTTGACGCACTCTTGGGCGTTAATGGGTTAAAATTCTGTACTAGTATCTATGGATTAGCTATGAAATTTAGAGCAGTGATACTTCAACTAATTGTAACAAAGTTGGCATCTTTGACCGTACAAAATAATTTTCATAACATCACCACTGTTTTAATACCGTTGGTATTTACCTACAACGCGTGCACGAAACTTGTCAAAGTCCAAAAGAACGGTCATATAAGTTTGATATCTCAGTTGAAAGTGTTTGCTAGCTAGCAAATTTGCTTGCTCCTTTATTATACCGAACATTATAATAACAATTTAGTTATTGAACTAAGGTACTGGCACCAGTCTTGGGTATGACCCCGCTAATAGCTATGTTGATATTTGATAATTACCATTTCTGAATATTAATCTATATACATTTAACTGTCTTACAGAGTGATTTGATGACATGAGGCCAATAGGTGTCAAAATGGTGGACATTTAAACTAATTATTAGTATAATTTATTTATTAAATACTAGCTGATACCCGCGGCTTCGCTCGCGTGGATTTTGAAACTAATTACAAACTTGCATACATGACATATTTAATTTTTCATTTATTTGTTTCTTATTGACTATACAAAATCGTAAATATCTCGACTCCTATGCAAGATAGGGGGTTGTTTTTCCCTCTAAAACCCCCTCCCCTGAAATATTTTTCCCGCTGGATTGAATGAAACTAATTACAACCTTCCATACGTGACGGGGGATGAAATATTAAATAATAATTTATTTTTATTCATTACCTACACAAAATCGTAAATATGTCGGAACTTAGTTAAAAATTACAGAACCCCAACCCCATGTCGACCCTCGCCATTATACTGTTTTGCTCGAATTCACCTTTATAACTTAAGCAGCTATGCAGATAAATATACCAAAAACCCACCCTCGTCCCCCTCTTACGCTATTAGAGGTTGAATGTCGAAATTTTAATTTTAATTGAATATTATCTTGTCCAAATTTACCTTAATATTATAAACAGTTACGTAGATAAATAGATAAATATATCAAAATTTAAAAAAGTTAACACCTCCCCCACATCCTTTAGGGGTTGAATTTTCGAAAATGTTATTTGTCTTGTAGATTATTTGTGCAAAGTTTCATTCGAGTGAATACAAAAAAAAATTATCATACAAATTTTTCCACCTTCTTGCAACCTTTTAGGGGTTGAATTTTGAGAAATTCTGAAATACGTGTTTCATTGTTTGTATTGTAGGATATTAATTTTAAGTTTCAAGTAAATCCGATCAAAAAATATTTTTCCTATACAAACTTATCCACCCCCTTGCATCCCCTTAAGGATTTTAATTTTGGAAAATGCTGAAATACGTGTTTCATTGTTTGTATTGAAGAGCATTTATTTCAAGTTTCAAGTAAATCCGACCAAAAAATATGCTTTCCCATATAAACTTTTACAACCTCTTGTGTCCATCACTGTTTTACTTTATCCATTACTGGAGAAAAATGATAAACAAAATAAAAGGTTATAATTTAAAAAACAAACTATATTTCCGGACTTTGGTAATTAAATTAGGTAGTTGTTTTATTAGTAACATAAGTTGATGAGAATTACAAAAAACAAGCCCATCAATCACAAAAAAATAGTAAACCTTACTCTTATAGCGGCCATAACTGGTGCCAGTACCTTACGCAAGCATGGTTTGTGGGGTCTCAAAACGTTAGAGGGAAAGTCAGTTTCTAAATGAATATGCTTTTAAAAGTGAATTCGCTAGACTGCAAGCAAGATTAAGAATCCTGCGTTGGGAGTCTTGGATTGAGTTGAATTGACAGAAGGATTTAAGGGATAATCATGTGCAGTTTGGTAGAAGAAAACCTTTCAGCAGAACTGGGTATTATATGTTCAATAATGTATAACTGATTGTGAGTTCCATTCAACCTAAAAACGCTTTTCAATTAATCAAAAGAAACAACTTGTAAGACTTTATAGACGTTTAATTTGAACGTGACATGTTTGTATTGAAATTTTAAATTATGCATTAATAAATCTTTTCAATATTTACTTTACAATCGGCAAAACTGTTATTTACTTTATTTATTTAATTAAACAAGTGGTAAATACATATTTTCTATTAATACAGTATCTACTATATATAACGAAGTGCCCTGACTGATAATCATTTTTTAGACCATTTCCACTCATCGGAGAACCTTGAAATTTGGTATATATATTCCTTGGGGGTAAAAAATAACAACTAGTGGGCCTTTTTTGAAAAAGTTCATAAATGGGGTGACAAGGGGCCCCCAATTTTTCAAAAAAAAAGTTAGAATTTTTTTATTATTTTTTTTATATTCCTTGGGTGATATAATGTAAGGTTCAAATTTCAGATTTAAAAAAAATGAAAAAAAAAGGAAAAAAAAAGTTTTGATGTAAAAAAGTATCAAAACGAAAACCGATATTAGATTTTTTTAATTTTTTTCAAATACTTTGGTTAATTGGCAACCATGAACCCGTGTCTGATTTTTGAAAAAGATATGTTAAAGAGGAGAAAATAAACAAAACACGTTTACATATAATGCGCTTTAAGCATTTACTAAATTAATTGCAAATGTCGTAACTATGGATACGTTATATTTTATTGATTATTTTTAAAAATTTTAAATGTCAGTGGCCATTTAAAATTTTGAAGTGAACAATAAAATATAACAAAAAAGAAATATAAAGAGCATAACGAACGAAAAAATATGCACAACTCTAATGTAATAAATAATTTAATTTTCATAAATAAATTTGACAAAAAAATTGAAGACAAATAATTACAGCATTCGGACACAATTCGACCAACATTCGGCGATAGATATGTGTTCCCGGTACAAATAAAAATTAAGTAGGTATATAATGACATTTTTTAAATCTTAAGTCATTGAATTATCAATATTTTTACTTTCATAGGTATAGGTATTTTATTATATTTATTTGTAATCATAAATATCAGAAGAATTTATATAATTTCAAATTAACATTGTAATTTTAAATGATATTATTTTAATTGTTGTTTGAAACTGTATATCTGTCATCTTTACCCAATGTACTAACCTAAAATGTACATTTACAAAATTAAAACAAGATGTTGATTTATTGCAAATTGTTACGAAAGCTTCATTCAATTGACAAGACCTATATTTGATTGTAATTAATTAATTAATTGTACAAAGGGTGTACGAGTATCTACAAGAGCTAATAATGTATTTATATAGACACATTGATGAATTTTTGAAAGACACGAGCAGAAAAACCAAAAATGAAATTATTTTTAATATTCATAAAATGTTCAAATCATGTAAGTACATGATGTAATACAATACATGTACCAGAAGTCATAAAATAATTTTTTGTCGTTGTCATATCAGAAACAAATGTCATAATATGTATTTAGTATGCAATATATTTTCATACGACAAGAGTTGAAAACGCATCGTAAACAAATATACAGGTAATCCTCGACTTATAATTGTCTTTGTCTCTTTCTTACATGCACATATTACATAAATGAAACAAACAGTTCCGGGAATTTCCCAAAAATGTAATTTATTATTATTTATGTAGATATTTTTGGGAACCCGCAACTGTTTGTTATGTATAGAAAATGCGATTCGCTTCACATCAAGGAAAACGTCCAAAGCAAAAATATGTACATATTGTACGTGTTAACTTACAACTTATTCTATTTACGATCGATGTTTAGAAACCTATCTCGGTTGTAAGTCGAGGAATACCTGTACTACGATATATAACGTATGTCTTATCAGTTTAAGCGTAAAAAATATCAAAGTTAATATTCAATGTTTTTAAATGCTGCGAGAAGTTCAAACATGCTTGACTGATTTAAATTTACTTTTTTCCTTATTTTATATATTACTTACAAAATAACCAAGACGTTCCATTAAAATTTCAGGATTTGTGAAGTGTTCTGTCGTAGGAAAAGTTTAGGAAGCACTGTTCTACATCATACTTCAATATCAACCAAATTGAGTTATTGAGGGTAAAAAATATATTGAAAAAACCTCATAGAGAAACCATATTTAGTTTGTGCAATAAAGTTTTAACAGGTACGATTTTTCTAAAATATCTTAAAATTAATAAAATTAAAATTGATAAAAACCCAGCTCTAATGAATAAATAAGAAAGCACTCCGTCACAGCACTATATTATTCCGTCGCGGGAAAGTACCTACCATATAGGCCAGTCAGGATCCACTCAGGGCTAGCTACGTCACTGGTTACGATACTATATTATTGTTGGTTACGATATTTCATAAAACAGATATCGGTGCTTAGAATACATTGTCTGGAGGAATACGATAAAAGTTTTAACAGATTTTTTAGCGGAAAAGAGAATTTTGTCGCTTATATATGAGATTTTTAGAATCGATAACTCAATTTCGCAAAAAGTGTATCTTACGATACTTTGCTTTGGAGGGGACGATATAGAAATAATTTAACCAGGTATGTTATAATTTAGGTATATAAAAACATAGTACCTAGCCATGGAATACGGAATTTTATAATTTACGGTTTCAATATTTTATTTTATTAATTTAGGTTACTATGATTATGTCTCTTTAAAATATTTTGTCGAACAATTAAATGATTTTTGACACATATTAACAATTAAATATTTTGAAATGCCTATATTGATTGAAAATTTAAATATGAAGAAACATTTCACTTCTATGAAAGGTAAAATATCGAAATTAATTATTAGGTTTGGTGTAAATTTTTCGAAAGACAATTTTTCGAATCACAATTTTTTGAATCAAAATTCTTCGAATGAACAATTTTTCGAAAAATTTAAGTTTTATTGTTCAAATTTTAATTAGTTAATAAAATATTAAGTAAAGTAATATTTGGACATTTTACGATATCCATACTAATATTATAAATGCGAAAGTGTGTTTGTCTGTCTGTTTTCTGTTTGTTACCTTTTCACGGCTAAACCGCTTTACCGATTTTGATGAAATTTGGCAGTGAGATAGCTTGCATCCCGAGGACGGACATAGGCTATTTCGTATCTTAAAAATTCAACCCCTAAGAAATTGCAAGGGGGTGGAAATTTTTTATTTTTTTTTAGTAATTATTATTTTACCCCCCGATACATATGAAGGGTTGTAAGTGGTTTTATTCGATCCGGCGGGAAAAATACCACGGGGGCGTAGGTTTTAGGGGGCAAAACAACCCTCTATCTCGCATAGGAGCCGAGATATTTACGATTTTGTATAATGAAAGAAAACTAAAAATAAGAAAAATTTTATATTTTACCCCCTGTCACATATGAAGAGTTGTAATTGATTACATTCGATCTGGCGGGCAAAAATACTACGGAAGAGGGATTATTAGGGGGACAAAACAACCCCTTATCTTACATAGGAGTCGCGACTTATATTATAAATGCGAAAGTGTATCTCTCAGTCTGTCTATTTGTTACCTGTTCACGACTAAACTGAGTTTACCGATTTTGATGAAATTTGGCAGTGAGATGGCTTACATCCCGAGGACGGATTAAGGCTATTTCGTATCTCGAAAATTCAACCCCTAAGGAATAGCAAGGGAGAGGAAAATTTTTAATTTTTTTTAGTAATTAATATTTTACCCGTTACATATGAAGGGTTGTAAGTGGTTTTATTCGATCCAGCGGGAAAAATACCACGGGGGCGGGGGTTTTAGGGCGGAAAAACCCCTCTATCTCGCATAGGAGCCGACACATTTACGATTTTGTATAATTAAAGAAAACTAAAAATAAGATAAATTTAATATTTTACCCCCTGTCACATATGAAGGGTTTCGAAATCCACGCGAGCGAAGTCGCGGGTAGCAGCTAGTTTTAGTATATTATTATGCATTTTGCATAATGCATAGGTTAGGTATATTTATGTATATTTGTGCCCCTGTACAAGGATTTTTTGTGAGCCCTCTCCTGCTAGTGACGTAACCAGGGATTTTTTTGGGGTGGAACAGTTTAAAAAAAACATCTGCCAAGTAAATGCACAGTGCTTCCCTGTGCTAAATTCACCAATTTAAATAAAAGTTTAGATAAATTGCCTGGAATTGGTTATTTATTTAATTTTTATACAATTTTACTAAAAAATATTAGTTCGAAATTTTTCTTAACACGCATCTGAATATTTTTTCATATATTTTTAATTTTTTGACAATTTAAATCTAAATTTATGCAAACTTCAAAATGATATTTAATATGTCCAAGCAAATATCAATTTAGAAAAACAAAACACGAATTTTTAAAATAAATTGAGATAAATCTTTGTAAGGGGATAATTTACAACAAACGTTGTAAACCCATATTATAGGAAATTTAATGCTCTACAAAAAATATTCTATAAAATTTTCACGTAACATGTGTCGTTCTTGAGATATCTTGAAAAAATAAATATTTTGGGGTGTCACCCCTCCCCCTTACACACGATTTTGATGATTTTGAAATGGGACCGACCTCAAGCCAGACCCAATCATCCGACTAAGTTTCAATAATATCGGTTCAGCGGTTCATGAACTATACGTTTGACAAGGATTCAGACGGACACACACACGGACGGACAAACAGACAAACACGGAATGAAAAGTGTTTGTCTTGACGTGAAACAGAAAGATCAATTTAAAATTTTGAAATCGGAGAACATTTTTTTTGTCTCAATCTGAAACGATCACAAAGCTTCTCGTATCTTCGATATTGCGAGGAAGCAAAATCGGCTTTACTATTATTTCTTATATTATACATAAGAAACAAAAAATATATACCTACAACTAAATATATTTGTAGATTACATCATTCAATTAATATGATCTGAGATTATTAAGTGCTGTTTTAAATATTCATAAAGCAAAATGAACATAGAAATATTTATGTAAATATCGTTGAAAAATCTTGAATAAAATCACGTTTAATGAATCACAAACTAGTAAATACAATTATGTTTGAATACTTGAGTGCAATATTGAAGAATAAAAAACGTACAAGTAGAAAAACGTGAGATTTTATAATTAACTGTTAAGTCACACATCGTTTTTAGCAGTTGTTTTAATACATATTGTAGCAATGCTTCTCAATATGTAGTTTTACCTCTATATTACATTATAATTAACGATTACTAAACACTAATGATGATTAAGATGATGTTGCATTTCTTGTCGACTGGATTGCTGCTTTTCCAACAGCTCAATAGTGTTTGTTTATTACATGTTAGTGCAATAGTTTTTCTTTAGGCGCGTTCAGGGTGAAATTTTAGTAATGTAACGGGAATGAATACGACGAAAACAATGTAACATCATAAAGTTAGGTTAGATTTCTGTTATGATAGTCGGTAAAACAGGTTTTTAGTTTTGCACTTGCAAACTAGATGTCACTACTTTAGAGAAGTATAACTTCTAATGCGTGTACATAAGTACACACACCCACTGTTTTTACTTCCATGTTCCGAAGGAAATGGAAGTATTGTAATACCGTCGAAAAATCGTGTCCGAGATAATGACAGATTCTGATTGTACTAACTTCAAAACATAAAGAAAAGTTTATTTCCGCTTAGCGGCTGTGCGTGTGTCTGTGTGTAGAATTTTCTTTCGTTCACGATAACTATTGCAAAAATGCATCGATCTGAATTATTTTTGGGGAAAATATTTGTCTCAGTGAGTACTCCAGACCTATTGATTTTGGTGTTAATCGGATTAGGGGTTTTAGAAATATTCGAAATTTTGTAACTTTTTTCGTCTAAAAAGTGAACATTGCGAGTATTATCTCACTAATTTTGATAAGATTTGGTACATTTACAATTCAATTGAATCTAAGGTACATTTATTATTTGTACGTGCCCAAACAGCCATTAAAGGGGTGAAAACACACTTAAAATTTGAATTTTAAATACTAATTAATATGTCATTAATTCATGTTGCCTTGGAAACAAATGCAACTAAATTCAAATTGTCAAATTAGTTGTTCTACGAATGTGTATTATGTTTTTTGACATTAGGACATTAGATTATATTTATGTACAAATGGCAATAACAGCTGTAACCGTCGTAAGTTTTTTATGTATTATGGAATTTATGTTCGTAGTAGGTTATATGGTAGGTTATATAAATAAAATATTAAAAAAAAAATTATATTTAAAAACTATTTAATAAGATAGAAAGAACATTGAAGTCATGTATGGTTCTCCATACGGATATTTTTATATATCAGACGTACTATATGTTTGAATCGGTTTTAAAATGAACCATACATTGTGACATTAACAAAAATGAAAAAATCTTCAGTTTCATCTTGTTACTATCAGATATTCCGTCGAAAAACAAAAAAATTGTGAAATTTCCCTCATGCAAAATGGCATTCTTAAGAAAACGAATATCCATTCATACAAAAAGAAGATAAATTATTTTTCCCATTTTCTTTGCCAATCGATTGACAGTTTTTGCATACGTATTGAGATTCTACAACAGATTTAACAAGTGTTCGTATAGAACGAATGAATGTTCTTATCAGAAATAGTTCCTATTTGTGATAATAAAAATATTAATGGAACATTATTCCAAATCGTGTAAAAAAGAAATATGTATTGAGAAAATGTTCGTTTAACCCATTAACGTCCAAAAAAAAACAAAAACATGCAAAACATTTTTTTAAATGAAATTAAGTACACATACAATATATTTAACTAAATATTACAACAAAAACTTTTTTTTTATATTTAGAAAAAAAATAACGTTTTGAATTCGTGCGAGTAAATTTGGCAGATATGAAGCCTATTTTGTGTGAGACTGCTTTTCTGATATCATTTTGTTTTAGATAAATTACATTTAAAAATCAAATTATATGTATATTTAAGTTATTCCATATGATTTAAACAAAATTCGAAATCACATGCTTCAGTTGGTAAAATATATTAGCATATCACATGCCTCTATTCATATACAAATAATTGGCAGCAATTAAAACACGTTTAAACACTCATGAAACTAATAACGTTAACAGATTTTGTTTGTTGCACTTCTAGCATCTGATTTTTAAGGAAATATTGTGAATTAATATCTATAGAAAGCAACACGAATTATAAAGTGAGGTGTGTACGGCGGGCGTTAATGGGTTAATACAAAATTAATTCAACATTCTGAAGAATTCATTATTGTGACATTAGAATTCTTAAATTCCACTGGGCTTTTTTTCTGGTTGCAAATGATATTTTTTTGTGTTTTAATTTCGTTATCATTTTATGAATCAATTATTTTTAATAGCGTTAATACTATTAGCAAAAACAACCCAAAACCATTATAAATATACATATTTTGTACGAAAAAATTATCCATAAAATTTTAGATTTCCCACAGGAGTTTAATTCATTACGACATGAAGACAAAATATAGAAAACCTTATGAATAATAAAATATTTTTTCATTAAATATTTAAATTATATCATGGAGCTTCAAAAAAATTGCTTCTTAATTTTCCTCTTATTGTCTTCGTCTTTTATAAAACGATAAATAATTTATTTTCCTAAAGTAAAAAGCCAAACAATCTTATAAAATTATATATGAGCTTTTTAGAAACCAACGGCTTTCAGGAAAATCAATGTTTTTTATAACCAGTTTGGCATTAACTAAACTGATGTGAGATATAATACTACACTAGCTGGGCCCGCGCGGCTTCGCTCGCGTGGATTACGGAATTATTGTTTAGGATTTATGAAAAATATAGTTAAATTAAGTACAAACACGATTAGTTGTTATTGTAATAAAAACATCTGCCAAGTAAATGCACAGTGCTTCCTCGTGCTAAATTCACTAAAACCGATAGTGTTCAGATAAATTTCTTGGCATTGGTTAACCATTTAATTTTTATACAAATTTTACTAAAAAATCTTAATTCGAAATTTTTCTTAAAATGCATCTGAATATTTTTTCATATATTTTTAATTTTTTGACAATTTCATTCTAAATCTAAGTTTATGCAAATGTCAAAATGACATTTAAAACGTCAAAGTGACATTTTATATATCCAATCAAATATCAATTTAGAAAAACAAAACACCAATTTTTAAAATAAATTCAGATAAATCTTTGTAAGGGAATATTTTACAACAAACGTAGTAGACCCATATTATAGGAAATTTAATGCTCTACAAAAAATATTCTATAAAATTTTCTCGTAACATGTGTCGTTCTTGAGATATCTTGAAAAAAGAAATATTTTGGGGTGTCACCCCTCCCCCTTACACACGATTTTGATGATTTTGAAATGGGACCGTCCTCAAACCAAACCCAACCATCCGACCAAGTTTCAATAATATCGGTTCAGTGGTTCATGAGTTATGCGTGTGACAAGGATTCAGGGGACAGACGGACGGACGGACGGACACACGGACAGACAGACAGACACGGAACGAAAAGTGTATGTCTTGACATGAAACGGATAAATAAATTTAAAATTTTGAAATTGGAGAACTTTTTTTTTGTCTCAATCTGAAACGATCACATAGCTTCTCGTATCTTCGATATTGCGAGGAAGCAAAACCAAACAACTTTTAAATTACCTACCTAACAAAAACGAATCTGAACAAAAAGTACAAATAATTTTTTAATATATATTATATGAAAAATTTTAATGGAATTTGTCACCTTTGTATTATGAATATTAGTTTTCTAATATCCTAATGTCAATAATATAACACACATTTTCAGAATAACTAATTTGACAATTTGAATTAAATTGCATTTGTTTCCAAGGCAACATGAATTGTAGACTTATTTATTAGTATTTAAAATTCAAATTTTGAGGGTGGTTTTCGCCTTTCACCCCTTCTATGGCTGTTTAGGTACGTATTACAAAAAAAATACTGAAATACATCTTTCATTATTTGTATTGTAGAATATTTATGCTAAGTTTCAAGTAAATCCGACCAAAAAAAAAAAACTTTACACTTCTTTCTTTCAGATCATATTTACATCAAGACGCTTCGATTGGCACCCCAACGAAGTCAATAGCTTTTTTCATTTAAGAGATTTAATGCACGTAAAAAATAACGCACATACGTACGTACATACACACACACACATAGACATCTTTCTAAGAATAGTGTAAATATACTATATACAATATACTATATACAAATATGTTGAAATTTTTTATTTTGATTTAAAAATTCTGTAATAAAGCTAGTTAGTGCATAAAAGATATTTTCATTTTGTTATATTGTATATTTTTATAAGCATCGTATAAAAACTGTCCATTCATATATCTTTGTTATCTTCCACAAACAGAGTACCTAAGTGCTCTCATATTTTCAATAACTTTTTTACTGGGAAAATTAAAATCTCGTTTGCTATGAATTTTCTACACTGCACAGTGAAATGTGAACATAATACTATCAAAACTAGGTGTCGTTATGTTTAAAAACGGAACATTAATGACACTTATCTGAAAAACTGCAGCAATAAATAGAAAATAGCACATATAAACGTAATAACCTTTGACCTTTACTTCGTCATAACTCTATACTTCATCAACAATATACGAGTATCTTCTGTTAATAAACTTCCTAATGAAATTTATGTTATATAATATAATATATTATGTTCTATAATAATTCCTAGCTTGCAATTTCAGTTATATTTGCAGAATTAAATCTATCTTACAAATATAATATTAAAAAAAATTTTAAGTATCAATTTTTGCTTCCTAGCAATATCGAAGATACGAGAAGCTTTGTAATAATTTTAGATTAATGTCCGGTATCATAAAGGAGCTAGCAAATTTGCTAGCTAGCAAGCACTTTCAACTGAGATATCAAACTGCTATGACAGTTATTTTGGAGTTTGTTGATGACTTTGACAAGTTTCGCGCACGCGTTGTAGTAAGTAAATACCGACGGTATTAAAACAGTGCTGATGTTATGAAAATTATTATAGATCCTTAATTATTTTAAGATCTATATGGCAGAAATCTTTATTGATATTTGATTACTACCATTTCTGAATATTAATCTATATACATTTAACTGTCTTGCAGCGTGATTTGATGACAATCGGCCAATAGGTGTCAAAATGGTGGACATTTAAACTAATTATTAATTTAATTTATTTATTAACTATTTATTATATTATCATAGCAACTCCTTTACGGAAAAACATTTTGTTAGATTTTATTTATAAGTATTCCACATATTTCTTTACTGTTGTATTTTTAACTGATTAGAATTACTGAACAGTTTTAATTTATTGTTGTTTTTGTTTCAGGTAAGCTGTGTTTTCATGTTTCTGAGATCGTAAGTTAAAAAAAAAACATTTTGCACGTATAGTAAATAAATATATAAGATGCCGGCGCCAGTTTTGGATATGACCCCAGTAATGGCTATTTTTAAATTAAGTGTACTGAATTACAAATATTTGTTGATATTTGATTACTACCATTTCTGAATATTAATCTATATACATTTAACTGTTTTACAGCGTGATTTGATGACAATCGGTCAATAGGTGTCAAAATAGTGGATATTTAAACTAATTATTAATATAATTTATTTATTAACTATTATATTATCATAGCAACTGCTTTACATTGTTTCAAATTTGACGATTCTTTCTTTTATATCTTTTGTGTGGTAGTACTTATCATTAGCAAGTGTCCATCACTGCGTGCTCATTACTGGTTTTACTTTATCCATTACTGGAGAAAAGGCATAAACAAAACAAACTATATTTGCAGACTTTGGTAACTAAATTGATTTAATAACTTGTTTTATTATTAACATGAGTTGATGAGAATTTCAAAAAAGAAACCCGTCAATCACAAAAACAGTAAACCTTGTTCTTATAGCGGCCATAACTGGTGCCAGTACCTTATTAAGTAAATAAGAACGGTCTCGTATTGATGTTATTAAACTAACAATTTATATTTAATAATTAGATCAGGCACGTGTTAAGAAAAAAATGAATATTTTCTAATAAAAAGGTTTAAAAAATAAATATTAATATAATTAAAGCCATTTTGGCCAGAGTAGAAATTTCACCTGCGTTTATTGATCTTGGAATATACTTGAGAAAACTGCGGGAAAATTCTAGTATATGTATTATAATCTGGTTTTAAGTAAAATACCATAATTTTATGTTTTTTATACAATTGACTGCAACCTTAACGACACGCTTATGATTAAATACACACATGGTTATTTTCTCATAGTTCGATTCCCTCACGCTTCTGTTATCTCTACGTTTCAGTTCAGTGGAATTCTGTGACGTCACTATTTTTCACAGCCCTCTAGGAGCGCGGGCGGTTTTCTAACTTATTATGTTGTCATCAGTTACTTCCTCACTAAGTTTTGCTGTCTATAATTTAGATAATAATTAATCGTGAAATTGACTGGAAACAATTCACATTTATTGCTTTACTTAATTAATTTTGCGGTAATATAGGGGAAAGTCGGTTAATTTTGACCATTTTTTTTAATTAAGATATTTAGTATACTAGTTTTAGGTTTAGACATTTTATTTTTTTATGAAATGTAACAGCAGTTTATCAATTTTATTCTTAGTAAGTATTAATCAACATAATTATTATAAACTCGACAAAAATCAACAAAATGTGAGATCGGAGCTTTGTTTCAATTTAGCTAACCGGTACCTACTGTAAATTGGACCACGGGGTTGCTAATTTGGACTTTAATAGAATATTAACTAAAATACACCTGTAAACAAAACATAATATATATGAGAGCATTTCCAGTAGTTTTTTAAAAAACAGGGCGCACGTATGTCACCGATTTTGCTCCCAATTTTTTTTTCTCAAAGTAAATATCAAAAAAACATGTTTCCCAAAACCTTTTCCCCCACTCCCTTTTTTGGCCGAATAACGATTTTTTAAACTATTGAAATCGAGCGAAATTATACTTTTTACGAGAGTACCTTATTTTTCAAAATATCCCTTATTATGCATGTTATAGGGATCATTTTCTTCGTTTTTTGTTGATCTTTCATTTGAAATCGATTTCAGAGCCAAATATTCAATTTTGGCCGAATGCGGTACCAAAACATTAAGTTTGACTTTTTGTAAAAATAGTCAATTTTGAAATTGCCGCCAAATATTTTGGTTTCCACCAAAATACTTCCGGTAGATGTCATTTTATTCTATTTTTTATGTTGGTTCCAAATATTTATACATTTTTTAATTTGGTCAACAACTTTTAAGGTTACACTTGTTTTAAGATGTCTTATTTTCCAAAAAAACGCTATATTCACACCATTAAAACTTTTTTCTCTATACTCCAAATTGCACCATATTATGGAAAAAAAATCCTTTTTTTATCCTTATAACAACCCTAAAAAAATTTTATTTCATATTGAGCTCGTAAGTGAGATATAATTTTTATAAAACACCTAATTACTCGTGTATTAAAGATAAGAATTTACAGGAATTTTTAGTGTTTCTGAAATGTCGAGGCTCCTGATAATCGAATAAAAGATATACCACTTAATTCGTTATGAAATTCCCTACAAATCTACATAAGTTTAATTTTTTTAGATTAATTAAAAAACCTATAAAACAATAAAAGCCGAGCGAGCGCAAACGAGCCAGTCTTAAAAATCAGTACATGTTAAACAACGAAGTTATGAGACACTATTCATTACATTTAAAGTTGTTATTAAATAAATACGAAATCGATGTACAAGTTTATATTTATTTGTAGGTTTTGTAATTAATCTAAAATAATTAAACTTATGTAGATTTATAGGAAATTTCATAACAAATTAAGTGGTATATTTTTTATTCGATTATTAAGAGCCCCGACATTTCAGAAACACTGAAAATTCCTGTAAATTCTTATCTTTAATACACTAATAATTAGGTGTTTTATAAAAATTATATCTCACTTAGAAGCTCAATATGAAAAAATATGTTTAATAATATTTATTCTCGATAAACTCGCGCTCCACATTTAGTTTTATCACGCCGCACAGTTTGAGAATCGCTGCTTTGATCGTTATTTATGCACTGGTATACATAATGCAAGCAGCAGAACTCGCTGCAAACGGAGTACAATAATATTATTATTGACGGTTTTTAATTCTGCAGTTTTATTGTATGGAATAGACGTAAGGTACTGGTGGTATACATTCTGGCATTGCCGTAACCCAGTTTTTCCGTCGAATAAATATCCGCATACAACAACATATGGTGTTTACAAACAACGCATTCGTTCTCAGCTGTTTTTGCGAATTCTTCTTTCTCGGCAAAAGAACGTTTATTTTTTTACTGGAAAACAAATAATGAGACAGATTTGTTAGGGGCTGTAACATGTTACGTCATTTGCGGGTGTTGGTGATATGTTATACCTACTTCTAAACAATGCGATTCTTTATTAAATAAAACTGTTGTTTGAATTTGTGGTGTATATATTACAATAAATATGTTGTTTCTACGTGCATCTATTTCTTTCTTAAAATCTAATAATAAATCAGAGATAACAATACTAAACAGTATGAGTGTGAGGTACACGGGGTGGAATCGTTTTTTTTTTAGTTGCATAAAACTGAATTCAAAAATTACTATTTTGACCATACTTATAAATATGTTACCAATCAGGTATTTTTTTGAAGTTTTACTTTTTTAGACACGTTCAGGATGAAATTTTAGTAATGTAACGAAAAGCACACACCATCCAAAGAAGATAACATAGATAATACATATTTCTGTTATGATAGTCGGTGAAACCGTTTTTTAAAGTTATTAGTTTTACATTTGTTCACGAAGTTTCAGAGTATTTTTTGTTTCAAAATTTAAAGCTGGGACCGAGGACTATAAGGTTATACCTACAAGGACCTCTTTCCTTACAACCTTAGTTTGTACAAGTGGCTCAGACAAATATGTAGTGTAAATGAATATCTTATGTCCGGTATTATAAAGGAGCTAACAAAATTTGCTAGCTAACAATTACATTCAAATGGGGTATTAATTCTGTACTAGTATCTATGGATTAGTTATGGAATTTAGAGCAGTGACACTTCAACTAATTGTAACACAGTTGGCATCTTTCACCGTACAAAATAATTTTCATAACATCACCACTGTTTTAATACCGTTGGTATTTACTTACTACAACGCGTGCGCGAAACTTGTCAAAGTCTTCAACAAACTCCAAAAGAACTGTGATATAAGTTTGATATCTCAGTTGAAAGTGCTTGCTAGCTAACAAATTTGTTTGGTCCTTTATGATACCGGACATAATAATAAATCAGAGATAACAATACTAAACAGTATGAGTGTGAGCAGGCCCGGATTTACCATGCAGGCAGAGTAGGCAGCTGCCTAGGGCGGAAAGAATTGAAGGGCGGCAAATTTTGGTTGAAACTTTGAAAACTTGTTATATTCGTGGGAATTAAATTTGATTTTGATTCCATTATCGATAAGTTTGCCATCCGAAAATCGAGACGTAAAAAATTTCAACCCATAAGCAATAATTGTAATACATGTAACTCAAGCAAGACTAAAAATAAAAAAAAGGTCTTCAGTTTTTATGTTTCCTAATGTAACTTTATAAAAATTTATAAAATTTGAAACTGACGCAACCAAAAAAAAAGATCCTAAGTTTTATATTTTGACATCTATGATTTAAACTATTAGTTTCGAGGGGGGGGGGGGCAATTTTCGCAACTGCCTAGGGGCGGCAAATTTCTAAATCCGGGCCTGAGTGTGAGGTTAGGTTACTCGGGCTGGAATCATGCGACCCGTCAGTGCCTTTGGTGTGGCTCTCATCTGATTTTTTTTAAATAGGTAATATCGATTTACGACTTATTTAAAATACATATATTAGAACGATTTTATTTCAAAACAAATTTGAATATTTCGGAATATTAACGTAACACAATTTCTATAATATTTATTACAAAACCAAGGTTCGAATTTTAACAGCTTATTTTCCCTTATTACGATTTTGCACTATTCATTTACTATCGTATACAGAATAATGAATATAACACATACCATAATACTAAAAAGATTCTACGATTTCAAAAATGAAATAAAATGATTTTGGAATCAAAAGTAAAAACCATAGGAACCTGAATTGGAAGACCCGAATTGATTGGCAGATTTAGCTTTTAAAACTAAGATTAAAAATTAAAAAACACTTAAATTTTTTTTTTAATTAATAGTTTTTGAAGTTGATTTTATTTTTTAATTTATTAAAAAGTTTTTTTATTGCCTTGGCACCGATTTCAAAAGCAGTTAAATTTAACTATTAGGAATACTTTTCAAAGTTTTTAGGTTTTTTTTAAAGTCGGTTTTGTTTTTATTTTTTAAAGTTTTTCTATTTTCCTCTATTGAGGGTCTTCAGTTACAACAGGGGAGGGGGGAGGGGCTATTTTCAGTGTTCGTAGACGCGGCAACCCCACGCTACGTCACTTTTTCTGAGCAGATTTTCTCTCGTATGAAGCACACAAAAATTGTAAATTGGGTTAGTGCTGTGCAGCCCAGAAGATTCAAAAAGTTGGACGCGTATGCTTTAAAACTCTAAACGTTTTGTCGCTCTTAAGGGAGCAGACCCAGTTGGGATTTCCAAAAAAAGCTCTTTTTTAGGATTTTTTTTTGGTCACGCATTAAAATAATTAATAACAAATATTTTTCCACATGAAAGATATGTATTTACAGAAAACATTGTAATTTTTTCTATGGCAAAATATTAAAAAATAAGTGGGACACAGCAAATTTAGGAGGGGTCCAAAAAAAAGTGTTTTGCCGTGATCACTGCTGCTCGTCATTAGATCATCTGAAATTAAAAAAAAACATAAGGGATCATTAGCTAATGACATAATGCTCCGGATGAACGAAGGGATTTGAAAAATTTTGAATTTTCACAAAATAGCGGATATTGAAAGTCAAAATTCTTTATTCGACTAAAATTTCACTCGCATTTTCGGCTATAAAAAAAATAATAATCGTCCAAAAAAAATCCTTCGTTCATCCTGAGGACAATTATGTATAGAATAAGTGAGAAAAATTTCAAACCAATCGACAAAGCCGTTCTCAAGTTACAGTGATCACCGACTTCGAAAACATAATTATTGTACCGTATATATTACAAATTCACCACAGAACATAAATTTGGTCGCGGTTGTACCTAACATCACCTATTTAGAACTAGAAACTGGCTACACGTTAAATCAAAACCTGGTGAAGTACATATTTTACCACAAATTATATCGATCTGCAATGTATCGTTAGTTGAATCAATTGTGTTTTCATAATTAATTACATCGAATGTAAGATAGTTCAACCCAATCGTGGCCAGCGTTACATATGTATATGTAACAGAGCGCTTTTGTTAAGATTTTGCTTTGATGTAAGATTATTTGAAATGTTTAATATAGTTAAGTGGCTTTATTATACCACCATAGTTTAATATGGCCCATAGTTACTTTTTTTAAGATGTCTTAAAAATGAAAAATAATTTTAAAAAAGTTGGTTTTCATACTTCTTTAGATTAATAATCACCGGCACACTAAAAAAATTAAGTAGAATGTGCATTTGACCGGACCTACCTACGGGTACGTATTTTGGTCCGCTGAATCCGAATTCGAGGTCAGTTTGACCCCTACACCCTCGAAATTTCGAGAAAACTTCGAAAAACCGTAAAAATGATGAAAATCGGCAGTTTTAATGATAAAAAAATTTTTTGGAACTAAACTAAGCGTGATTTTCATGTATTTCGATCCGCTGAATATGAATCGAAACTTTATTGAGACCACGAGCCATTTCAAATGCGAAAAAATCACACAAAACTCTCGAAAATTCCGAAAAAATATAGTTTTCATGATAAAAAAACTTTTGTGTGATTTTTTCACATTTGAAATGGCTCGTGGTCTCAATAAAGTTTCGATTCATATTCAGCGGATCGAAATACATGAAAATCACGCTTAGTTTAGTTCCAAAAAATTTTTTTATCATTAAAACTGCCGATTTTCATCATTTTTACGGTTTTTCGAAGTTTTCTCGAAATTTCGAGGGTGTAGGGGTCAAACTGACCTCGAATTCGGATTCAGCGGACCAAAATACGTACCCGTAGGTAGGTCCGGTCAAATGCACATTCTACTTAATTTTTTTTGTGTGCCGGTGTAATAGATAGATATTTTATTTCATACAGTGTCAAATATGTCATATAAAGAAATTAAACCTATGTATAAAGCAAAAGCAAAATATAAAAACAAAATATAGTATTGTACAAATTTATCATTAATGCATACATATGTGGACACATAGTATAAATATATACACCTGTATACATATTAACAAAAAAATATATTATTATTATTAGTCAGTCATCAAAATATTCGGCAATGCTATAATAATTTTTAGATAACAAATATTCTCTTAATTGAATTTTGAACTGACGAAATGGTAACGTTTTAATATGCATCGGTAGATGGTAATATATTTTTATTATTTGACTCAGTGGGCTTTTTTGGAAAATATTCCAAATATAAACAAAAGTTTATCATTCATCATAGCATTTTTACTATACAGTGTATTCCAAGTTGATTAAGACATAGGAAATTTAACATGGGGGCAATTAGAAATGTTGTAGTAACCTTTGGTCAAATTTAACGATGATGATTGGTGCATTTTGAAATACCGCCACAAAATTTAATAAAATAGTAATCAGTATTTTGTTTTCAAATTTATATCTTTCGAAAAATATTATTATAATTTTATCTAGGATGCTTACTTTAATTTGTTTATTCTTTATTAAAGTTGAAAACAAAATACTGTTGATTAATTTTAAATTAATCAGTTAGTTTCGAGGCGGCATTTCAAAATGCACCAATCACACATCGTTAAATTTGACCAAAGGTTACTACAACATTTCTAATTGTGTCCATGTTAAATTTCCTATGTCTTAATCAACTTGGAATACACTGTATAAATAACTTATTACCCGAAATATAGCATTTTTAATTAAAGTGGGCCTTATTTGCCTCCATGACCCTATAAATCAAAGTCCCTCGTTAAATCTGTCTGTGCATGAAAAATAATAAATATATTTTAAACGATATTTAATAAGTTTATTAGAGATTAAATTAATACCCCCAGGTAAGTCCTTAAATGCTGTTTATTTGTATTTAAAATAAGTAAACGTGGAATGCATATGATGAAACTGTAAATAAATGAATAGTTTGAAAGAGATTCACGTAACAAACGTGGTAACATAATGTTTGGAACGTTAACAAGCAATCCAACAACCAACAATGTGAAGTAGTAAAGTTAGCTAGATTGTTCCACAGTGTGGAGAGGCAATCATGTGTGTGTCTGTGTGTCTGTACGTAAGAGTACGGGTTGGAGTAAATCAACTTCTGTAAACGGACATGGAAAAAGTGCACTCGTTGTGAAAAAAGTGGACTACAAATTGCTTGTCCTTGCGAAAGAATTCTCTGTGAAATAAATTAACCGAACAACTTTGTAATCAGTAAATACTTGAACAATGTAAACAAAAAACACTGTGTTTGGTTCGGCGATACGAATATTTTCAACGAAAGTAGAATGAGTCATTTGGAAGTGATTTAAGCAAATATACCTACCCGGGAAAAAATTTCAGATCTGAAGTGATCTCGGTTGATCTTCATTTTGGAACAAATCAGATCTTTGTAAATAAATAAACTTTTGTCTACCTTAAATAACAAATACGGGTTGAGCACAACTCATACCAAGACAACTAATACCGAGACAAATCATACCGGGACAACTCATACCAAGACAACTCATACCAGGAGACAACTCATACCACGACAGCTAATACCAGTAGACAACTCATACCAAGGGACAACTCATACCAGGACAACTCATACCAGTGGACAACTCATACCGCGACAACTCATACCACGACAAGTCATACCAGGGGACAACTCATACCAGCGGACAACTCATACCACCGATATTTTTTTATTTTGTAAGATTAAGGTTTTTACGGAAAAAAAATGATATTTACGTATTAAGTAAGATTATAGGCCCGTATTGTTCAAATAACAAATTCAAATGAACTATATAGAAACCTTGTTTATAATTTAATCAATTAAAAAACAATTGTACAGATGCGTATTAAGTGATATTTGAGGCCCGTGTATTAAATTAATTTATAAATTCACAACTCGTCCCCTGTCACAGATGAAGGGTTGTATTAGGTCTCATTCGATCCGGCGGGAAAAATACTTCGGAATACCAGGGGTGTGGGGGGCAAAACTACCCTCTAACTAGCACAGGAGACGAGATATTTTCAATTTTCTGTAATGAATACAGCAAAACAGAAAAATTCAATCTTTACAATAAATACAAAATAGAAACATTAGATATTATCATTGAATTTCATAAAAAGTCCAGGCACGTATTAAGTGATATTTTAGGCCCGTATTGTTAAAATAACAAATAGACATATACTAAATAGAAACCTTGTTTATAATTTAATCAATTAAAAAACAATTGTACAGATGCGTATTAAGTGATATTTGAGGCCCGTGTATTAAATTAATTTATAAATTCACAACTCGTCCCCTGTCACAGATGAAGGGTTGTATTAGGTCTCATTCGATCCGGCGGGAAAAATACTTCGGAATACCAGGGGTGTGGGGGGCAAAACTACCCTCTATCTAGCACAGGAGTCAAGATATTTTCGATTTTCTGTAATGAATACAGCAAAACAGAAAAATTCAATCTTTACAATAAATACAAAATAGAAACATAAGATATTATCATTGAATTTCATAAAAAGTCCAGGCACGTATTAAGTGATATTTTAGGCCCGTATTGTTAAAATAACAAATAGACATATACTAAATAGCAACCTTGTTTATAATTTAATCAATTAAAAAACAATTGTACAGATGCGTATTAAGTGATATTTGAGGCCCGTGTATTAAAATAATTTATAAATTCACAACTCGTCCCCTGCCACAGATGAAGGGTTGTAATTGGTCTCATTCGATCCAGCGGGAAAAATACTACAGGATTCTAGGGGTATGGGGGGCAAAACTACCCTCTAACTCGCACCAGAGCCGTGATATTTACGATTTTCTGTAATGAATACTACATAAGTAGCGAAACAGAAAAATTCAATATTTACAATAAATACAGCATGGAAACATGATATTATGATTAAATTTAATAAAATGTAAAAATCTAGATACGTATTAAGTGATATTTTAAGCCCGTAGTGTTAAAATAACAAATTCACATACACTATACAGAAACCTTGTTTATAATTTGATAAATTTAAAAAAATGTTTTTTATATAGTATATGTGAATTTGTTATTTTAACAATATGGGCCTAAAATATCACTTAATACGTGTCTGGACTTTTTTTTCATTTTATTAAATTTAATAATAATATCATATGTTTCTATACTGTATTTACCGTAAATATTGAATTTTTCTCTTATTTTTCTACTTTTTCATCACAGAAAATAGTAAAAATCTCGACTCCTGTGCTAGATAGAGAGTAGTTTTGCCCCCCACACCCCTGGTATCCCGAAGTATTTTTCCCGCCGGATCGAATGAGACCAAATACAACCCTCCATCTGTGACAGGGGACGAGTTGTGAATTTAAAAATTAATTTAATACACGGGCCTCAAATATCACTTAATACGCATCTGTACAATTGTTTTTTAATTGATTAAATTATAAACAAGGTTTCTATTTAGTATATGTCTATTTGTTATTTTAACAATACGGGCCTAAAATATCACTTAATACGTGCCTGGACTTTTTATGAAATTCAATGATAATATCTAATGTTTCTATTTTGTATTTATTGTAAAGATTGAATTTTTCTGTTTTGCTGTATTCATTACAGAAAATTGAAAATATCTCGTCTCCTGTGCTAGTTAGAGGGTAGTTTTGCCCCCCACACCCCTGGTATTCCGAAGTATTTTTCCCGCCGGATCGAATGAGACCTAATACAACCCTTCATCTGTGACAGGGGATGAGTTGTGAATTTATAAATTAATTTAATACACGGGCCTCAAATATCACTTAATACGCATCTGTACAATTGTTTTTTAATTGATTAAATTATAAACAAGGTTTCTATATAGTTCATTTGAATTTGTTATTTGAACAATACGGGCCTATAATCTTACTTAATACGTAAATATCATTTTTTTTCCGTAAAAACCTTAATCTTACAAAATAAAAAAATATCGGTGGTATGAGTTGTCCGCTGGTATGAGTTGTCCCCTGGTATGACTTGTCGTGGTATGAGTTGTCGCGGTATGAGTTGTCCACTGGTATGAGTTGTCCTGGTATGAGTTGTCCCTTGGTATGAGTTGTCTACTGGTATTAGCTGTCGTGGTATGAGTTGTCTCCTGGTATGAGTTGTCTTGGTATGAGTTGTCCCGGTATGATTTGTCTCGGTATTAGTTGTCTTGGTATGAGTTGTGCTCAACCCAACAAATACACATATACTACCTATATAGAAACCTTGTTTATAATTTAATCAATTAAAAAAAATTGTACAGAAACGTATTGAATGATATTTGACGCCCGTGTATTAAATAAATAAATAAATTCACAACTCACCCCCTGTCACAGATAAAGGGTTGTAATTGATCTCATTCGATCCAGCGGGAAAAATACTTCGGGATACTACGGGTGTGGAGGGCAAAACAACCCTCCATCTTATTTACGATTTTCTATAATGAATACCATAAGTAGCGAAACAGAGAAAAATTCACCTAGTATCCCGAAGTATTTTTCCCGCTGGATCGAATGAGACCAATTACATGAGTATAAAAAAATGTTTGAAAAAAAAAGTATTATGGTAGGTTTTTCGAAAGGGTATAAAACAAAGCAGTTTTTAAAACCATCTGAACTTAATAATCAGTAAATACTTGAACAGTGTAAACAAAAATATCTGCCTTGGGAACCACGGGACTTTCTTATACCTAACCTAACCTAACCTAACAGTGAATTGTATACGTGATTCTTTGTTTATTAAAACATTTCTAACAAACTAACAAGAAAGAACAAAATGAATAATTTTATATTTATATAACAAGTGATTTTTTTAACGTAATAACTGAAAACGCATGTTTACTCTTGTAAATTTTTGGATTTTTGAATTATTTTTGAAATAAGAAAAAAATGTTTTAGATAAAAAATGTCGAGTATGTTATTATCTATAATTTATTCCCCATACATTTTTTTCTCTGTTATGAACCATTTGAATTATAATAAATTTTTTTTCTTCAAAAATTCGTTTTTACAAAAAAATGAATAGAAAATAAATTATAGATATAGATATTACCTACATTTTTTAACTTGACCATTTTTCTCTATTTCGCACTGTTTCAGAGTAATTTGAAAAATTAAAAAATCGACGTAGGTAAACATCCGTATCCGGTTGAAAGATCGTTTTCAAAAATAGGACGTTTTCTTCCCAGCCAAAAATTAATCTTAAATATAAAATATCAGCCTTCTGCGATTTGTCGTATTTGAGTTACAGCGCTTACAGACAGACAGACACACAGACATCATGGCGAAAATAGTCAGAATGATGTATATTCCGCTGGCAGTCCCACTATAGCACCCCTCAAAAAAACCTATTGCATAATTTGTTGCTATTTTGTTGCTATTTTGTGCCACCAAGCCCGATTTTGTAACTTGCTCCATTCTCGAGAAAAATGGGGGGGGGCTAGCGTCAGTTCTCGCTAGCAGTCCGCTCAATTACTCCGTAACTAATAAAGCTGGATAAATTTTTTTTGCAGGATATTTTGTTGCTAGTTGAGTACTTCCGGATACCAATAAAATTTTTACCCCCCCCCCCATTTTTTAAATTTATTTTTTATAATAATAAATGAAACAATAATATTCAAACCAGTTTCTAATTTGTTGCATCCAGCACCCCCCCCCCAAAAAAAAAACATGCTCTGTCATTTTATCTAAAAAGTTAACATAAGCGCCATCATATGGAGTATAATAATCTTACATGTTAAATTAATATTCAATCTAGTTTCTAATTTGTTACCGCCAGCACCCCCCCAAAAAACCTTCATATTTACCTTAATATATTATTATTTAATGTGTTTAAGCCCTAAAACATTTTGTTGCTCCCTCTTTTTATCTAAAAAGTTAACATAAGCGCCATCATATGGAGTATAATAATCTAACATGTTAAATTAATATTCAAACTAGTTTCTAATTTGTTGCCGCCAGCACCCCACCAAAAAACCTTCATATTTACCTTAATATATTATTATTTAATGTGTTTAAGCCCTAAAACATTTTGTTGCTCCCTCATTTTATCTAAAAAGTTAACATAAGCGCCATCATATGGAGTATAATAATCTAACATGTTAAATTAATATTCAATCTAGTTTCTAATTTGTTGCCGCCAGCACCCCCCCCAAAAAACCTTCATATTTACCTTAATATATTATTATTTAATGTGTTTAAGCCCTAAAACATTTTGTTGCTCCCTCTTTTTATCTAAAAAGTTAACATAAGCGCCATCATATGGAGTATAATAATCTTACATGTTAAATTAATATTCAAACTAGTTTCTAATTTGTTGCCGCCAGCACCCCCCCAAAAAACCCTCATATTTACCTTAATATATTATTATTTAATATTTCTGAACCCTAAAACATTTTGTTGCTCCCTCATTTTATCTAAAAAGTTAACATAAGCGCCATCATATGGAGTATAATAATCTTACATGTTAAATTAATATTCAATCTAGTTTCTAATTTGTTGCCGCCAGCACCCCCCCCCCAAAAAAAACCTTCATATTTACCTTAATATATTATTATTTAATGTGTTTAAGCCCTAAAACATTTTGTTGCTCCCTCATTTTATCTGAAAAGTTAACATAAGCGCCATCATATGGAGTATAATAATCTTACATGTTAAATTAATATTCAATCTAGTTTCTAATTTGTTGCCGCCAGCACCCCCCCCCCAAAAAAAAACCTTCATATTTACCTTAATATATTATTATTTAATGTGTTTAAGCCCTAAAACATTTTGTTGCTTCCTCATTTTATCTATAAAGTTGACATAAGCGCCATCATATGGAGTATAATAATCTTATATGAAAAATTAAGGTAAAGTAATAACACAGTTTCAATATATTTAATTAAATTATGTTTTATTATGTTAACTTTTTAGATAAAATGAAGGAGGAACAAAATATTTTAGGGTTCAGAAATATTAAATGATAATATATTAAGGTAAATATGAAGGTTTTTTGGGGGGGTGCTGGCGGCAACAAATTGGAAACTAGTTTGAATATTAATTTAACATGTGAGATTATTATACTCCATATGATGGTGCTTATGTTAACTTTTTAGATAAAATGACAGAGCATGGTTTTTTTTTGGGGGGGGGGGGGGGGGAGTGCTGGATGCAACAAATTAGAAACTGGTTTGAATATTATTTTTTCATTTATTATTATAAAAAAAAAATTTTAAATGGGGGGGGGGGGGGGTAAAAATTTTATTGGTATCCGGAAGTACTCAACTAGCAACAAAATATCCTGCAAAAATGTTTTATCCAGCTTTATTAGTTACGGAGTAATTGAGCGGACTGCTAGCGAGAACTGACGCTGGCCCCCCCCATTTTTCTCGAGAAGTTACAAAATCGGGCTTGGTGGCACAAAATAGCAACAAAATAGCAACAAATTATGCAATAGGTTTTTTTGAGGGGTGCTATAGTGGGACTGCCAGCGGAATATACATGTCAGAATGGATTAAGGGAAGGTCAAAATAAATAATTCCGTCAAAATCCGGAGTTCGAAAAAAATCGGCTTCACTATACTTACTTATACTAATGTATATTTCATATACATGGTATAAGAAAGTAATTAACTCATATGTATTTCACCCCCCTCGAAATTTTTTCCTACTACGCCACTGCCAATGAGTATAAAAAAATGTTTGAAAAAAAGGTATTATGGTAGGTTTTTCGAAAGGGTATAAAACAAAGCAGTTTTTAAAACCATCTGAACTTAATAATCAGTAAATACTTGAACAGTGTAAACAAAAAAACACACAATGTGAAAACATTTGTGATCTCTGTGCAAGTTCAAAGGGCCGAAAGAAAGTGGGAAAGGGCGGACAATTTTAAATGACATGCTCTGAAATTTAATGAGTTTAAAAAATTGTCTTTTTGTTGTCAGAAGAAAGATTACGAGTAATTATATAATTATGTTTAAATTGCTGGTACAGATTTTTTATGTACAACGCGAAAGATGTTAAAAATTGTTTATTCGATATAATTAGAATAAATTACCATTCATTTATTTTATATTAAGTGATGGCGATAAAACGTTCTCGTATAAAAGTTTACTCTAATCAAATTAGTAGGTATTTATTAAAAAGTATTGACGTTTATTTTGTATTCATATTTTGTAATGTCCGCAGCAACGCATAGTGAACTTTCAGCTTCAAAAAGTTAATTATTTTAATGTTCTTCTTGAAATACTTTGACTATAATTACTACAACTTATTTATGTATGTATACAGGCCCGGATTTACCATGCAGGCAGAGTAGGCAGCTGCCTATGGCGGCAAGAATTGAAGGGCGGCAAATTTTGGTGGAAAATTTGAAAACTTGTTATATTCGTGGGAATTGAATTTGATTTTGATTCCATTATCGATGAGTTTGCCATCCGAAAATCAAGACGTAAAAATTTCAACCCATAAGCAATAATTTCTCTATACATGTAACTCAAGCATGACTAAAAAAAAAAGGTCTTCAGTTTTTATGTTTCCTAATGTAACTATAAAAATTTATAAAATTTGAAACTGACGCAACCAAAAAAAAAAGATCCTGAGTTTTATATTTTGACATCTATGACTTAAACTGTTAGTTTCGAGAGGGGAGCGGCGGCAATTTTCGCAACTGCCTAGGGGCGGCAAATTTCTAAATCCGGGCCTGTATGTATAATTAACTATCCTTGTTTAATCAGTAAGGTTTTTGAACTAACGAAAAAAAAATTTGTTTTGCCAAAATAACTGATTTCTTCATTAAAATGATAGTATCCCCCCCCCCCCCGCCTTCCTGATAAATTCCTCTATAGATTTACTTACACAAAAATAGCATGATCCGATTTATAGCATTTTTAAATAGTGATATATATATTCTAATTGATTTATGGAAAATACATAATAAATAAAAGAAAAAAGAAACATAATCTCTTTCGCTTGGAAATTCATACAAAAAACATCTGCCAAGTAAATGCATAGTGCTTCCTCGTGCTAAATTCACCAAAGGTAGTTAATTATTCAACAATTTAAATAAGAACCGATAGTGTTCAGATCAAATTTTACTTAAGGCGCATGATTATTTTTAATTTTTTGACAATTTCAATTTAAATTTTAATATGTCAAAGCAAATATCAATTTAAAAAACAAAACACGATTTTTAAAAGCAAATTGAGATAAATCTTGGTAATGGAATATTTTACAACAACACGTTTGTTGTAAAATATTCAATATATTATATTTGACATGTGTCGTTCTTGAGATATCTTGAAAAAGTTAATATTCTGGGGTGCCACCCCTCCCCCTTAGACGACATGATTTTGAAATGGAACAGTTCTCAAGCCAGACCCAACCATCCAACCAATAATGTCGATTCAGTGGTTTATGAGTTACGCGTGTGACAAGGATTCATGGGACAGACACGGACAAACAGAAAGACAGACACGGAAGTGTTTCTCTTGACGTGAAACGGAAAGATCAATTTAAAATTTTGAAATCGGAGAACATTTTTTTTGTCTCATTCTAAAACGATCACAAAGCTTCTCGTATCTTCGATATTGCGAGGAAGCAAAATATCCAAACTCCACTTTTTTTGAAGTCGGTTAAAAATGGCGCTGAATAGTTTTTGTGCCCTTACTAGGGAGTTTAAAAATCACATACATATTTTCATACATTTTGATCGAAGTTACGAAAATAATTAAAACAGTAAAAAAATAATGTTAACATTCTTTATTTGTAACGTAAATAATTATAAATTAATCCAAACCGTACTGTTCGTCTACTAAACCTGCACCGACAGGTCCGGTAGCAACTTCCTTATCCGTCGTTCCAAAAATCCAATGTTATGTCTATAGAAACGGAGAAAAAAAAAACAATTAATTACTTAATTAATTAAAAAAAAAAAAAAAAAATAAGACGAAAAGCAGAAATTGAAAGGACGAAAAGAAAACAGATAAAATCAAAATGTTCTGGCTGAGGGGCTATTAAAATAGACCCGATGGCCAATTAAAATAGAAATTAAAAAAAAAAATTATAAATTATAATTACATCATTGTTTTTTTATTATAATAATATGCGACGCTTTTAAATATAGCAAGACAAAACGAGAAAATAACAATATAAAGTTCTGTGAAACTAGAGAGTGGTTTTTATTTGTTAACAAATAGGTATATAGTGGAAGAATACTTATTTATAAAAGTAAGGTAAAGTACCCAGTTATGGAACGATTTTTCCACACCTTTTTTTTGCGCTCATATAAAAAATCTATAAGTTATTAAATGGAACATTGTAATACATTATTTGATGGGCCTATGTTTCCTCTATAACGTCATACTTACAAAACTCAAATAAATATAATATTTTTCATGATATAAAAAAAAAGTGAATGAACTAATGTCCACTATTATGAAACAAGATTTTTGCATTGGCACCTATGTTCCATAATTCATTCACCTAATATGGAACAGTAGTTTTTCTTCTATAAGTTATTTTTCCATTGATTTTTATAATTTTATTGATTTTAAATAATTAAATCAACCGCTTTCATTGATTTTTTTTATAAAATTACACTTGAATTCAATCTTCTATTCTACTATTGAAGACGGTTTAGTATTTAAGGGTTGATTCTTACCCTTATAATTTATTTTAAATTTTTAATATACAGTACCCTTGTATACAGGGTTTACTACCCAGTTTGTAAATTTCACAGTTTTATCTTTACCTGTGTCCTTCGAATTAATTGTAATAAATTGGGGTTGGAGTGATTAACGTACAAAGTTGTTATTTCTTGGACTTTGAGACAACACCACATTAATGATTTTTCTGAAATTTCATATTAATATGACAATTTTTAACAAAACTGTTCCATTCAAAAAGTCTCCCACTAATTGTGACAAGCAGTGTATCAGTAATATTAATTGGATTTAAAATATTAGATTTTTATTT
Source organism: Sialis fuliginosa (assembly GCA_961205875.1). Taxonomy (NCBI): domain Eukaryota; kingdom Metazoa; phylum Arthropoda; class Insecta; order Megaloptera; family Sialidae; genus Sialis; species Sialis fuliginosa. The sequence goes on along the minus strand of OY540814.1, from coordinate 290,629 downwards.
TTATTGGAAATGCACCTAAAATAATATTAATGATGAAAGGAAATAAGAAAAATAATTTGAAAACATCATTAACATACATTAATCTTAAGCAGAACTTTATTAAATTTTTTAAATGTTATAAATCATAATAAAATATAAATATCAATAATATAAAGTTATAAAATTTAAATATACAAATTTAATACACCCAATTCTGTTTTCTCACGATACGTTCAGCCTATTAATTTAAAATTTAACAAGAAAAAGAACTTCATTGTATGAAAATAATAAATTGTATAAATTTTACAGTGATTTAGAATAAATGGATCATGTAAAATCAAATCAGTACGCATAAAAAAAAGTTTTTTATTGTTATCGACCGTGCTTCTTCAAAATCGTGTAAAAAAAATTTGTTTGAAAACAGAATTGGCTGTACCTATATGAAAAATATAAAATATTAAAAATAAGGTAACAAAGTTTATGAAAAATTAAGTTTCTTGCTTAATTTTTAGGGTTTCGTAGAAAACTACGAAACCTTATAGTTTCGCTCTGTCAATCTGTCTGTCTATATAAATTTTATACCGATTAAAATGAAATTTGGTAGACGGACGAAGACTGATAACCCAAAAACAGAAATGATAAGATTATTGAAAAAAAAAAAAATTTCACTTAATCCGTTAGGTGGGGTGTCTTTAGATAGGTCTCCTAAAATGCAATAAGGTATGTTATATTTTAATTTTAACCCTCCAGTCATGAATTATTTTCTTTTAAATGTCGTTGTCAGAGCTAACTAAACTATCAATTCAAAAAATCTGAAAAAAATCCAGAATGTAGCTTTTAATTATAACAAACACTGTAGCAAAAATAGTTTATGAAAAATTTTGAAATAACTTTTTTACAAATCATAATGACTACGGAACCCATCATGTGCGTACCGAACATGCACTTGGCCGTTTTATTTTTTTAATTGTTTCATTTGTTCTTCAAATTCTTTATTTTTTTCAGCTAATCATTCGTTTCTCTTCTTGCAATTGTTACGATGGTAATTTCATTATGTTGTAAATCAATTATATCTAGAATTATAAATAATATAGATAAATATTCAACATTAATTAATTAATTAATTCAAACAATCAGTACCTACCATCGAATACAATTAAGGGATCATTAAGTGTCTTTGTAACACCTTCTTCATAATAATATATTGATTCTTTGGTAACCACTGTGATAATATGATCAAATGCGTTTTCATTATTTTGCATTGTAAAGTTTCTGTATCTTTCATCGTACATACCTCGGAGAGGTTAAGATGGTAATTTTAATCTATCTAGTCCAGTTTATACTAGAACATTTGTTATTTCAATCAATTCTTTCGCCTTTGAAGAATTCAAAACATTTCCTTTCTTAATAATGTGACAGCTGACACTGAATCGTTTTAGATGTACTATTTTTCCTTCTAATTTTATTTTTTTATTTATTTATTTTGATTAATACTCTTTATTTTTCGAGTTTTCATTGCTAAAACAAATATAAGTATAGGATTAAATTATAAATATTATTGACAGGTAATATTTTGAGGTTAGGTTTTTACTTTATTTCACTCACCTATTTCTTATATTCTTAAATAAAATGCATGAATATTGATTGATCACACCACTTTGATGATAAAATAATAATTCAAATACAGAAATAATACGATAATGACACAAATTAGTTGCAAACAATACGTTCCAACAGATGATTGAAAAAGTCCCACTCCAGGCACAAGCATTTCGGTTGTTTCATATATTGGTTAATAATGACATTCAACGTTCCTATAAAGAAACATGTATTTATCAATAATGACTTTACTTAAATCTATGAAATAATTATATCATATCATTTATTAAAGACTTACCTACAATTTGAACTATTATTTATATCGTAAAATACTTGAAATATTAAGAATTACATCAAAACAGTGAACTGTACAAATCACTACATTTGTGATAAACATGTCAGTGAATACCAACTTTTATGTAGGCTATAATAAAATAATTTTTTTCGACTATTTATATTTAAATAATACTTTGATTTTTAGTACTATAGTTAAATTAAAAGGTTTAATGACACTAGGTAAATTTTTTTAGTACGCAAAACGAAGTATGAATATTATTAAAATTGATTAATATACGTGTGTTCCACAATAGCCGCTGTTTTTCGCGTTGTGCCATAACTGGGTACTTTACCTTATATTAAGCGTTACCAACGTGACGCTATTTAAAACTGAAGTGGAAGTTTAGTAGATCTTTAGAAATTATAATACATTCATACTACATGTATCATACTTAATGAATGTAATAGCTATGCCTTGTGATTCTCTATATTTAACGGTTTCAAATATAAAACAATTCATTCAACATTTTACGGTGTTTTTAATTAAATTAGTTATTTATACAACAGTTTTAGTGTAGGAGAAACACAAATATTTTAAATTTAATAGGCGGCGAAATTTTTTAAATTGTATGTGTCATAAATTACACATATTTATTGGCGCAAGAGTGTTTGTGAACATTTATTATATGTGGACTATAAATAAATTAGATAATGTAATATTGTTGCGAAAAAACTGTTTTAAAAAAAATACAATGCGTCATAATAAATGCTATATCCTAAAAACAATGCAAATTAGGGGAAAATTAAAAATCTGATCAGAATTAAACAAAAAATGGGTGTAACTGTGTCGGGATGCACAGTCGAGGGATTGACGTGAATACGTGAAAGTGGGGTTAAATAAAACATAGATTAATGGATTGATACATCTTTAATTTTTTTGTTTGAATACAGTCGGGACTCGTTTATTCTAAACCTTCTGAATCGTTTTGACACGAGGAAGTCGCGTTTATTCTAAGTCGAGAGGGGCTCCCACCAAGTTATGTATAGATCCTTGACCAATCAGCGTTGGCGCGGGAATTGACGTCATCACAAAGACGTATTCAAATGTTATAAATGTATAATAGAATATCAATTACAAGAAATCCTTTATTTATTCTTGTCTTTGTATTTTTTGATATTTTAACAACAGACAATTTTATCTATTCGGGAAGTGTAATTTTTACTATTCTTAAGTTGGCATGTGATAAATGTCTATATACCTTGGTATTTAATATTTATCGTTAATAGTTAATCGTGATAGTGAAACAATTTTACTTTACTTTTAATTTCGAATATGACAAAATATGAGCAAGGTGACGAGTGACGACGGTGATAAGTGTAAATTATAATATGTATGTATTCTATCTGACCTAACCTCAAATCTATAGATAAGGTTTTCGTTGCATTCGTAGCATGCAATGAATATCAAAAACATTAAAATCTTTTTAAAAATATTGTACAGTCAATGAGATGAATACAAATGCTCTAATTCATTCTACAAAAAATTTCAAAAATATGTTCGTTTACGCCATGACTTGAGAATGGTGGGAGGTGAAGGAGGAGAAAAAATTACGAATAAACCCCTCCCCCTTACACACGATTTTGATAATTTTGAAATGGGACCGTCCTCAAACCAAACCCAACCATCCAACCAAATTTCATTAATATCGGTTCAATGGTTCATGAGTTATGCGTGTGACAAGGATTCAGGGGACAGACGGACGGACGGACAGACACGGAAAGAAAAGTGTTTGTCTTGACGTGAAACAGAAAGATCAATTAAAAATTTTGAAATTTTTTTGTTTGAATCCGAAACGATCACAAAGCTTCTCGTATCTTCGATATTGCGAGGAAGCAAAATATAACGTAAATTATGTTTAAATTCTATTTAAAAACATTTTCGTGATGAACCACTAAACAACAAATGTTCTTATTATTGTTATTTATTTTGGCGCAATTTTGACGTTAAATTGTTACATGACTTTGGTGCTGTCATTCAACAGATGGTTCCTTCTTTCTCGTAGTTTTTTTTTATATTTATCTTAAATACAAGGCTGTCCAATTTGATGATTTTGCCAACATTTTCATATGAAAACATCATATGTAATTAGTTATAAATGAGCTATTAAAAACTAAAATGACCCACTTTATTTTCGTTATTTTTGTTAACACATTGCCCGTATCTCACAATAAAATATTTGACGAAATATTGAAATTTCGCGTATGTTTGTAATAACGTTTATTGCTTCCACGCAATATCGAAGATACGAGAAGCTTTGTGATCGTTTCAGATTGAGACAAAATAAATGTTCTCCGATTTCAAAATTTGATCTTTCTGTTTCACGTCAAGACAAACACTTTTCGTTCCGTGTCCGTCTGTCCGTCTGTCCCCTGAATCCTTGTCACACGCATAAACTCATGTACCACTGAACCTATATTTTTTAAACTTGGTGGGATGGTTGGGTCTGGTTTGAGGTCGGTTCCATTTCAAAATCATCAAAATCGTGTGTAAGGAGGAGGGGTGACACCCCAAAATATTTATTTTTTCAAGATATCTCAAGAACGACACATGTTACGTTAAAATGTTATAGTATATTTTTTGTAGAGCATTAAATTTCCTATAATATTGGTCTACAACGTTTGTTGTAAAATATTCCCTTACAAAGATTTATCTCAATTTATTTTAAAAATTCGTGTCTTGTTTTTCTAAATTGATATTTGCTTGGACATATTAAATGTCATTTTGACGTTTGCATTAATTTAGATTTAGATTGAAATTGTCAAAAAATTAAAAATATACGAAAACATAATCAGGTGCGTTTTAAGAATGGTTTCGAACTAATATTTTTTAGTAAAATTGTATGAAAATTAAATGGTTAACCAATTCCAGGCATTTTATCTAAACAATTTATATAACCTACTACTATGAATATAAATATCGTAATACATAAAAAAACATATATACTTACGACGGTTACAGCTGTTATTGCCATTTGTATATAAATATTAGTTTTCTAATATCCTAATGTCAAAAACATAATACACATTCGTAGAACAACTAATTTGAATTTAGTTACATTTGTTTCCATAGTAACATGAATTAATGACGTATTAATTAGTATTTAAAATTCAAATTTTAAGTGTGTTTTTCACCCCTTCAATGGCTGTTTAGGCACGTACAAATAATAAATGTCCCTTAGATTCAATTTAACTGCAAATGTACCAAATCTTATCAAAATTAGTGAGATAATAAATGCAATGTTCACTTTTTAGACGAAAAAAGTTACAAAATTTCGAATAATTCCAAAACCCCTGATCCGATTAGCACCAAAACCAATAGGTCTGATGTACCCACTGAGACAAACGTTTTTCCCAAAAATAATTTAGATCGGTGCATTTTTACATTAGTTATCGTAAACGAAAGAAAATTCTACATCCGCACAGACACACAGACACACGCACAGCCGCCATGCAGAAATTAACTTTTCTTTAACTTTTGAAGTTAGTACAATCATAATTTGTCATTTTCTCGGACACGATTTTTCGCTGGTATTACAATACTTCCATTTCTTTCAGAACATGGAAGTAAAATACCTCCAAATTACGTTACAGGCATAATCTCTCATATAAGATTACTTTTATACGAAAATAAAAAATAATTTATTATACGGTTAAAAAATACATCATAAGCCATAATTATTAGACCTTAATCCTGTAGAAAGTTATAATACATTGTTAATCCTTTTTGTTAACTTATTTAACTTTTGTATACCGGCTCTTCGCCATTAAATAACACCACATCGAGATGATGCTGTGGACAAAGTTTGTAAACAATAATATCGATATTAATTAATAATCTCTAACATACATATGTATATTCATACTTCGTCATCAGTTTCAATTAAACACGAGTTTAAGAGCTCAACTGATATTATATAGATATTGTCTCATAATTCATATTTACAAACGATTCATTCTGAACGAAAGAAATCCAAATTTCAATTAAGATCGATCTGATTACTCTATTTCTTGACATAGGGATTATTTTATTACGTAAAATTGCAAAAAGAAGACCAAAAAATGTATTTTAAGATTGAAAATCTGAAATAATATTTTCTTTTATATTTTGGGACTTCCTTTTTTAGTATTTTTTTTTTGGCCACGCATTAAAATAATTAATAAAAATGTTTTTCCGCATGAAAGTTATGTATTTACAGAAAATATAATTTTTTTATGGCTAAATATTAAAAAATAAGTGAGATACAGCAAATTCGGGAGGCGTCCAAAAAAAGAGTTTCGCCGTGATCACTGCTGCTTGTCACTAGATCATCTGAAATCAATCTGAAATAAAAATAAAAACAAAAGGGATCATTAGCTAATGACATAATGCTTCGGATGGACGAAGGGATTTGAAAAATTTTAAATTTTCACAAAATGGCGGATGGTGAAAGTCAAAGTTCTTTATTCGGCTAAAATTTCACTCGTATTTTCGGCTATAAAAAAAAATAATCGTCAAAAAAATCCTTTGTCCATCCGGAGGACAATTATGTATAAAATAAGTGAGAAAAATTTCAAACCGATCGGCAAAGCCGTTCTCAAGTTACAGTGATCACCGACTTCGAAAACATGGTTTCGAGGAAAACGCGTTTAAAGTTTTGAGTACGAATTGCATGCAAATAAAAAATTTATTTTGGAACTTACACTGAATCGTCTATGGACAGGACATTTGTCTGAAATTTTCAGAGAATACTTTTGAAATATTCTACTTTGAGAAAATGCAAAAAAATAGATTTTTTCAAAATTCTAATTGGGTCTGCCCCATTAAATGTTTTAATTCTGGAGGAAAGAAATTGAAATTCCAATTAAAATCGATCTGATTACTCTATTTATAGACATAGGGATTATTTTATTACATAAAATTGCAAAATGAATACCAAAAAACGTATTTTAATATTAAAAATCTGAAATAATATTTTCTTTTATATTTTAAACTAACTGTTACACGTGGAATTAATTTTTTTTATTTAATCAATTCTTCAGGATACAAAGTAGCCTATGTCCTTCCTCAGGATGCAAGCTATTTCCTTGCCAAATTTCATTAAGATCGGTCTAATAATTTTTGTACCTTGTTAATCGAATGTTATTTATATTTAATGCTCTTTATTAATTTCGTTTTTTTTTATTTTCAGGTATGCATTATATTATTCTGAACGACTCTTCACTTGTAAGTAGATATATTTATAGTATAAATAGCGCATTGGACCCGGTATTGATAATTGATTATTTTAAGATGTATAAGGTACTGGCACCAGTCTTGGATATGACCCCAGTAATGGCTATTTTTTAATTAAATGTACTGAATTAGAAATATTTGTTGATATTTGATTACTACCATTTTTGAATATTAATCTATATACATTTAACTGTCTTACAGCGTGATTTGATGACATGAGGCCAATAGGTGTCAAAATGGTGGACATTTAAACTAATTATTAGTTTAATTTATTTATTAATTATTATATTATCAAAGCAACTGCTTTATATTGTTTCAAATTTGACGATTCTTTCTTTTATATATTTTGTGTCGTAGTACTTATCATTAACAAATGTCCATCACTGCGTGCTTGCTCATTACTGGCGAAATAAAAAAAAAACAAAATAAAAGGCTATAATTAAAAAAAAAAACTATATTTGCGGACTTTGGTAATTAAATTGATTAAATAAAGAGTTAGTTGTTTTATTAGTAACATGAGTTGATGAGAATTACAAAAAAGAAGCCCGTCAATCACAAAAACAGTAAATCTTGCTCTTATAGCGGCCATAACTGGTGCCAGTACCTTATGGCTAATAAAGACAAATGAAATCTATTGAACCGTAATCGATAAAGTCATCCGTCAGTGCGTCGACGATTATACATAAATATATTATATACTAGCTGGGCCCACGCGGCTTCGCTCGCGTAGACTACGGAATTATTGTTTAGGATTTTTGAAAAATATAGTTTAATTAATTAAGTACAAACACGATTAGTTATTATTGTAATAATAATTTATCAATACCTAAATTACCTAACAAAAACGAATCAGAAGAAAAAAGTACAAATAATTTGTGTTCTGTTTAAATTTAAATGTTAATTATTGAAAACAAAATTAACTCAAACGTCAGCCGAGGGACTCCGAATATCTACCGAACGTAAGCGAATCCAGTCTGATGTACATCGCTTCGATGCGGCACGACACCATACATTTAAAATGTTACCTTTATAAATATATTTTAAGATATTTTCTAAACTATACGACCAAATTGGATGCTGTAAATGGCAAACTATATCTACATTAAGTACTTATGACGATGAAATCATTTATTTCGATAAGGATTAATGTTTTGCAGGTCATAAGTCCATGTAAACAAAACCCAAATATTTTATGTTTTTTTTGTAACATAAAAGCAGTCATTGTGGCTTAAATATAAAAGTTAGACATATCGTGTCGCTGACTTAATTGTAGAACTTTTGATTCTACACAATTCTTTAATACATTATTTTGTTCTATATTGAACGGTTTAGGCAGCGTATTACAAAATAGCGCGCCGACGGCAAAATTTTTTCCGACTTGATTTACTATTATCGTCACTGCTTTGTTGTTATGTTACCTAACGTAAAAAAATATAGCCTATAACCTGGCCAGAGAACGTACCTATGAATTAAAAAAAAAAACTCGTAAATCGGATAAGTGTTCTCGAGTGATAAGGTAACTAACGGACAGACAGACAGACAGACAGACAGACAGACAGAGAGACGTTGAGCTTTATATATATTAAGGATGAAAATAATATGTCTAACCTTTACAAGGGGAGAAATAGGAAATATAATACCAACAATCAGTCTGTCTCTGTCTCTGTCAGAGGGAAGATTTATCGTAAGAAACATAACACACAGTCGCCGGATTTATCGTCGCGACAAACGTTTGCAGAAATGATTGATATCACTTCGATTCATCTTCAAGAGTAGACGTATGTATGTTATGCATCTATGTTTATTTCAAATATTAAACACATTCAAGTGAACTCGCCCTTTATTGATACCACAGAAAAAGGTATTAAAATGCACTCATGTTAAAAAAATCAGCGATTTTATTTTGCTTCCTCGCAATATCGAAGATACGAGAAGCTTTGTGATCGTTTCAGATTGAGACAAAAATAATGTTCTCCGATTTCAAAATTCTAAATTGATCTTTCTGTTTCACGTCAAGACTAACACTTTTCGTTCCGTGTCTGTCTGTCTGTCCCCTGAATCATTGTCACACGCATAACTCATGAACCATTGAACCGATATTATTGAAACTTGGTCGGATGGTTGGGTCTGGCTTGAGGACGGTCCCATTTCAAAATCGTGTGTAAGGGGGAAGGGTGACATCCCAAAATATTTAATTTTTCAAGATATCTCAAGAACGACCCATGTTACGTGAAAATTTTATAGTATATTTTTTGTAAAGCATTAAATTTCCTATAATATGGGTTTACAACGTTTGTTGTAAAATAATCCCTTACAAAGATTTACCTCAATTTATTTACACACGATTTTGATGATTTTGAAATGGGACCGTCCTCAAGCCAGACCCAACCATCCCACCAAGTTTCAATAATATCGGTTCAGTGGTTCATGAGTTATGCGTGTGACAAGGATTCAGGGAACAGACGTACACACGGATGGAACGACAGACAGACAGACACGGAACGAAAAGTGTTTGTCTTGGCGTGAAACGGATAAATAAATTTAAAATTTTGAATTCGGAGAACATTTATTTTGTCTCAATCTGAAACGATCACAATGCTTCTCGTATCTTCGATATTGCGAGGAAGCATTTGTACATAAAATATATAGAATATTACCTTACAAAGATTTATCTCAATTTAATTTAAAAAATTAGACTTAAAAAAATACATTATACGAACAGCCAATAAAATATGTTTTATTTTTTTGAAAGCAATTTATTTTATATATAATATGTAAATCTATTACAATTCTTCTTTTAACAAACAATATGTCGAAAAAATATATATAAAATCTTAAATAATACTACAAAGACTCTTTTGTTAGATATATTATATTATTCATGCATAGAGACTACAGATATTGAAGCGAAATAATTGACATTTAAAATTACAAAAGCATCTTGAGTTTACAATACATAGTTTACATCACAATAACTTCTACAACTGATTTCGCTGAAAATTAGCAACACATACAGGGTGTTTGGTTCGGCGATACTATCAGGAAGGTAGAATAAGTCATTTGAAAGTGATTTAAGCAAATATACCTATATACAAAGTGCAACAGTTTTTTTTGTATCGACCATTTTAATAAATTAAAAAAAAAAAAACAGATTTATACATGTTAATCGCAAAAGTTCAAAAGTTAAAGAGCTCATATTTTTCAAACATGATTTTTATATTACTTAAATGTTTATGCTACACTATCAGATCAAAATAAAATTTATGAATAACAAAAATAAAAAATGGCTGCAGTTTAACATTTAAAAACTTTTTTGATAAAATTATTTCTTTAAAAAATGATTTTATAAAATCTAGTACACTTACAGATGTTCAGATGGTTTTAAAAACTGCTCTATTTTATACTCTTTTGAAAAACCTACCATAATACCTACATGAATTGGCTGTTTTTGTTAAAAAAACTTACATTTATCCCAGAATAAGTAAGATTTTTATATTTTTACATTGAGTCGATCGTAGTATGATATTCTAAATAAGTCATTAAAAACGTGATTCGAAACTTTTCAAACATTTTTTTATACACATTGGACAGTGTAACATCTTCATCTGTGCAAAGTGTCCAGTGAGTATAAAAAAATATTTGAAAAGAATCACGTTTTTAATGACTTATTTAGAATAGCATCGACTCAATGTAAAAATCTTACTTATTCTGGGATAAATGTAAGTTTTTTTTAACAAAAATAGCCAATTCATGTAGGTATTATGATAGGTTTCGAAAGGGTATAAAATAGAGCAGTTTTTAAAACCATCTGAACATCTGTAAGTGTACTAGATTTTATAAAATATTTTTTTAAAGAAATAATTTGATCAAATGTTTATAAATGTTTAACTGTAGCCATTTTTTATTTTTGTTATTCATAAATTTTATTTTGATCTGATAGTGTAGCATAAACATTTAAGTAATATAAAAATCACGTTTAAAAAATAAAGGCTCTTTAACTTGTGAACTTTTGCGATTAACATGTATAAAAAAATTTACTAAAATGGCCGATATAAAAAAAACTGTTGCACTTTGTATATAGGTATATTTGCATAAATCATTTCCAAATGACCCATTCTACCTTCCTTTAAAATATTCGTCGAACCAAACACCCTGTATAACGAACCGAACGATGCGTTGAAAATCGGTTGACATTTTTCCTCGCGTCGCGTCGTTATGATTTTAAGATTAGACTTGCAGATGTGCCACTCGCATGTCACCAACTGTAAGCAGTAGAATTCCCCATGCGTTTGATTGTGTAACCAGTTTCTACCCCATTATCGTTGATTACAGACACCGACAAACCCCCCCCCATGATTTCTACGCCCAAATGAGTTTTCTCGTTCAAATGCTTTTCAATGATTTATTTCTATTTTTACTTTCTTATATCCATGTATATGAAATATACAACAGTATAAGTAAGTACCTATAGTGAAGCCGTTTTTTTCGAAATCCGGAATTTGATGGAATTATTTATTTTGACCATCCCTTAATCCAGGGATCACCAAACTTTTCGAGAAACGGGCCGGATCGAATTTGTTTTAAACATACGAGGCCGGACGAAAAATATTCTTGTCGGAATCCTATTAGAACATTTATTTACATGTGCAATTAGCTGTGTATTAGAGTATTTATCGAAAATAATGAAAAATATATATTCAAATGTAGATAAATACACATATTTACATCAAATCCTTAAATTATATAAAATTATTTAAAAAATTATAAAAATCAGATGCCGGATGAAAAACTTTGGAGGGCCGGATTCGGGCCGCGGGCCGTAGTTTGGTGACCCCTGCCTTAATCTATTCTGACTATTTTCGCCATGATGTGTGTGTGTCCGTCTGTATGTCTGTCTGTCTGTAAGCGCTGTAACTCAAATACGACAAATCGTAGAAGAATGAAATTTTATATTTAAGATTAATTTTTGTCTGGGAAGAAAACGTTATATTTTTGAAAACGATCTTTCAACCGGATACGGATGTTTACCTACATCGATTTTTGAATTTTTCGAATTATTTGGAAACAGTCGAGATAGAGAAAATTGATCAAGTTAAAAATTGTAGGTAATATCAATATCTATATATAATTTTTGTCTATTCATTTGTTCGAAAAAATGAACTAAAAAAAATTATTATTAATTCAAATGGTTCATAACCGAGGAGAAATATCTGCCATGAGTGTCATGGGACTTTCTTATACGTATTACTGAGACTGAACAGTGTGGGTGAGTCTAAATAATTATATAAAAAATTCTTTCTGGCTAAATCATAAATGTTGGAAAAAAATTTATGGGGAATAAATTATAGATAATAACATACTCGACATTTTTATCTAAAACATTTTTTTCTTATTTCAAAAATAATTCGAAAATTCAAAAATTGACAAGAGTAAACATCCGTTTTCAGTTATTACATTAAAAAAATCATTTGTTATATAATGTAGAGAATAATATTACCTATATTATTCATTTTATTCTATTTTGTTAGTTTGTCAGAAATGTTTTAATAAAATAAGAATCACGTATACTATTCACTGTTAGGATTACGTATAAGAAAGTCCCGTGGTTCCCAAGACAGATATTTTGTGTGTTGAATAACGTAATACAATTTTTGTGTTTTGACATAAAAATAGCTTTTATATATATGTAACTATTGATTGTCAACACGGGTAAAAATAATATTTTACTTGACCACTTTATTTATTTGATACGATAATTGATATTGCGTATTTGATATACAAAGATAAATAGGTACAGTTCATGCTAGTTAATTAATATTTGTTCAGTTCCATATATTTTAATATTATTATTTGAATAGCGAGCAAAACGAACATGTATTCATAAAATTTAAAAACTGGGGTGCCCATATTACTGAAAAAAATACGTTTAAAATTAATAACATATACACTGCTCTGTAAAAGTTGTAAGACCACCTGAAAATTTTTCCTTTTTTGGACTTTTGCAAATATTTTTCGGTCTCTGACCGCTATATTCAACGTGTTTGTATTTACCGGTAATAAAATATGTTCCTCGCCCGATAACTGGACAGTCGGTTAGTTGCCCGGTGCTCACATGTATTTCAAAGTGTCAATTTAAATTGTCTCAGCTTTGCCAAAGTGACAATTTCTTTTTCCCTAAAATTAGTGAGTATATTCTATAGACATACAGAATGGACAGCGCATTCTGTATTAACACAATGGTGTAACATCTGTTCAAAAAGTGAGAGAGATGCAGCGTAGTTTGGAATATACCTATCTCTTTTTCTAAGAATCTTCTAAGAAAAGTAAATAATATAAACAATAAACATACTATAATGGTTCATATTTCATCGAAGAAATTTAAAAAAAACATCAATTGATCTGATTTGCAAAATTATAAACGGATATTCCGGGAAAATAACATTTTTGCTACCAAAAATATATTAATAAAAAATAGTTTTAAATCAATTCCCATGTGGTTGCTTTGCTACAAAATGATGAGGTGGATTGCTGCACTTACAAACAGCACATACAAGATTTACTTAACAAAAGTTTAAATATTTTTTTGATATTAGGTTACATTACGAAGCTACGAAAAAGGAAGAACAAAAAAAATTGGGTCAAAAAATTCGAAACTTATATTATTTAGAAATCAATAATTGTTTTTTTTTTTTTTAAATAAAATTTTTTTCTGTTTGCAATTAAAAATTAAAATTAAAAAGCACACACTGGGAATCAAACCACGGGTCCATCGATTATCGATCTGTTATCATTACCGCTGGGCCAACAAACGCTTATGTCTATAGTTTAAACAAATAGGTATATATGCAGCATTAATTGGGTCATATCTTCTAAACTATTACCCGTCTACGCCCAAAACCGGGTATAGGTGCTATCAGGGGACCTTCCTCTACAACATATTTCAATATGAAGAAAATCGGAAAGAACAAGTTGAGAGGTTGCCCTTGTGAGACAAATTGAATAAAAATATTAGCAAAAAATCCAAAAATCGACTTTTTTTCAGATGGTCTATCTATTATTCAATATTTATATAGAAATAATAAAGTATACCTGATTTTACAATTTGGTGGAGGTTTTTTAAGATGTTCGCAAATGCTTTCATCAAATTTAAAATCTTTAATAGAAGTGAAGTTTGATAAATCGTACATCTAAAAATATCATCAATTTTTATACATTAATATTTAAAAAAAAAACATACTCTCCCACTATTCCAAAATAGTTGTTACATTTTAAATAAAAATTGAAAACATAAAAAATATCGGCTGAAATTGAACCTTTTTTTTACTTAAATAATTTATGAAGAATAATACGAATTATTAAAATTCCCTTTTCGATTTTAATTTGTTAATAATAAGGGAAGGGGGTCTCGACAGTCTTAGGGCATTTGATAGTCTTAAAGTTAATGGTGTAATATATATTTTAAAAAAAAGTTGGAGTCTGTAGGATCGCGCCAAGCTGAGATATTAACTATTCAACTTATTTGTTAATTTATCAATTTTTATTGACATTGTTGGTGATTTTTGAACATTTTTTTAGGGGGAGAGAGGGCGGAAAAATAAATCTCGCCCAGGGCGCCAGACTTGCTAAGGCCGACTTTGTTGGTAGGCAATCAAACATCAACTTTAATAAAAACTGTCGATAATACCTATCTATACATATAAAAATGAATGTTCGTTTGTGTGTGACTTATAGACTCCGGAATTACTGAACCGATTTCAATGCGGTTTTCACCAATAGTTAGATAATTTTTACGAGCAGTATTGTGGCTAATAATATTTTATGAAAATCTAAAGATTAAAAAGAATCTTTTGCACAGCGTCTTTTGTTTCCATGATGTCAGAGCATACAACGTATTGGAATTAATAAAGAAAGCGAATGTGACAACTTTTTCGGAACAGAGAGTAGAGAGAGGGAATGTATAATTACCTTTTCGTTAACAACCAATGTAGGTATTCTTACTGTTCCGTTAAAATAAGATTCAGTTAATTTCCCAAAATAACTGAGATACTTGTTTCCTTCTAGCATACATTCATAAATATGTTCGTAGCTTAAATAATATATTTCCACTTCACAGGCTGTTACTGTAAACGAAATAGGTAATATAATTAGTAATAGTGCTCTACCAGTGTTACAAAATAAATAATATTTAACTGTAGCAATTCAGATACGGTATTTTATCTGGAGCGTCTATGGCTTCAACGCATGCGTGGTATCTGTTTACTTCGCATGTTCTATCGTTTTCGCATTTGAAAACTTCGTATGTGTCGTTTAATTGTATGCGCTAAAAATAAACAAAATTAAAAAAATAGATATCATACATTATAAAACATAAATAAACGTTCATAATTTGTAATTTTATTTTCAACTCAAAATAGGGAATAATAGACTAAAGCAGCGTTTCTCAACCTTTTAGTATTTTCGGCCCAATTTTCAATCACAATAGGCATGATGCCTAATTTTTAAGAACTATTTTATGATGATCTTACGTGTCTGTTATTTCCAAAAAAATACTTATTTCTGCAGAAATAACCACAAAAACTAATTTTGAAATTGACACCAAAACGCTCGCAGGTGTCATGGCGTATTTGTGACGTCACGCCTATGTAAACGTGTATTTTATTTTGTATTATGTCAGAATGTATTTTATTGCTTTTCTTTCAGTAAATTAAATAAATATTTTAATAATATTTTTTCTCATTTTTTCTCGATTTAGTTTTATTATCGCGCGCCTCGCAGGTTGAGAATTGCTGGACTAAAGCGTAAAAAAATGGCTTTTTACATTTTTAATCGCAAGACCTCAATAATATTTAATAAAACATTTCGAAAAAAAAAATGAAATTTAGTATGTAGACAGGGGAAAAATATTTTTGTTTAAATCATCCTATCTTGAGATACGAGTATCTTACATAACTTTTTTAAATATATTTTTGCTGAAATCTTATTCAATATAATAATAATATGTGAACAAAAAAAATAACGAAAAAAGTCGTCTTTTTCGACGTTTCACCCATTAAATGTATTGGTTTATCATAATTTAAAGGTATGCTAATTGTAAAGCCCAAAATACTGTACTTTGACAATTTATATTAATAAAGGCCTTTATACCAATCTGCAGGGGGCCGATTTGTCAAGAGATATAGTGGGGGTACTGCAGATTTGCCTATACACGACCCAATCTGCAGTACCCCCACTTTACCTCCCGACAAATCGGCCCTAGATTGGGTGGTGTCCAGGCCCGGATTTAGAAATTTGCCGCCCCTAGGCAGTTGCGAAAATTGCCCCCCCCCCCCTCGAAACTAACAGTTTAAGCCATAGATGTCAAAATATAAAACTCAGTATAGAAAAATTATTGCTTATGGGTTGAAAATTTTACGTCTCAATTTTCGGATGGCAAACTCATCGATAATGGAATCAAAATCAAATTTAATTCCCACGAATATAACAAGTTTTCATAGTTTCCACCAAAATTTGCCGCCCTAGGCAGCTGCCTACTCTGCCTGCATGGTAAATCCGAGCCTGGGTGGTGTATAGAGACCTTAAGATATAAAATAAACTAGATAAAACGACTTATATTAAAAAATAAATTTGCAATTAATTTATACATATTACCAAAGTATATCCATAGGGCACAAATTGAAAACGATCTACATATTTTTCAATGGTGTCATATATTCTATCAAACTCTTGAATAAACCCCAGACTTAAATCATCAGTTGCATCATAATAAAATGTTATATTTACTTTATCCTGAAAATTTCACTTTATATTATATCTACATATATGTAATTATACACTTAATATAGTAACGTCAAAAATATACTTACTTGTACATTTTTACCACAAATTACAGATATTATTGCAAATAAAATAATTGTATTTTGAATAAACATAATTGCTAATTTTGTAATTTAGATTCACTGAAATAAATTTAACATTTCGTTGACAGTACAAATGTCAAAAACTGACAAGTAAATTGCAAGTGTTTTGTTAAAATTAAAAATGACGAAATTAAAATTTATCAGTATCTTTTTAATTAACGTTTGATGTTATTTTTCTCAATAACTCAACTATTTATAGTCATAGCAATAATCAGTTATACCTAATCAAAAATGTTGGAAATATAAAAAATTCTAAAATCACCGCTCTAACATCATATAGCTTTTATAAAGAACTTGTTATTTTCCATACCATGTGTTATCTGATATTTTAAAACTAAAACGGTGTTAGTTAAAAGTTGATACAACTATACATAATTAATATAATTTGAAGATATACTTACAATAAATGTATTAGGCACGCACTTGATAGGTTTCTGTAGTCATTACGATTTATAAACAAGAGTTATTTCAATTTTTTTTATAAACTATTCTAGCTACAGTGTTCGTTATAATTTTCATTGAAAGTACTAACTAAAAGCTACATTCTGTTGTTTTTTTTTTTAATTTTTTGCATCGATAGTTTAGAAAGTAGAAGGGGGGAGGGGACGCTCTGATAACGACATTTAAATACAAATATATCGTGACTGAAGGGTTCAAATCAAAAGGTCATAAAACATTTTTTATTGCATTTTAGGAGACCTATCTAAAGACACCCCACTTAATGGATTAAGTGAAATTTTTTTTTTGAATATACTTTTCAGTCTATGGAAAGGGGGTTCAAAAAAAAATTTTTTTTCAAAAATCTTATCATTTCTGTTTCTGGGTTTTCAGTTTTCGTCCGTATACCAAATTTCATCTTAATCGATTTAAAATTTTTGAGAACAGACGCACATGGCGAAATTATAAGGTTTCCTAGTTTTCTACGGAACCCTAAAAAGTGTTCATTTTTAATTACTAAGAAAAAAACAATTTCATGAAATTTTAAAGAACGAAAGATATTATGTAAAAATTTCTTATACGTAATCCTGGCAGTGTACGTGATTCTTATTTTATTAAAACATATTTCTGACAAACTAATAAAAGGTAGAATAAAATGAACCATTTGAATTTTAATTAATTTTTTTTTTTCAAAAATTTGTTTTTTTCGAAAAATTAATAGAAAATAAATTATAGATAATATTACCTACAATTTTTAACCTGAACTTTTTTTTCTAATTCACACTGTTTCAAAGTAATTCGAAAAATTAAAAAATCCGGTTGAAAGATCGTTTTCAAAAATACGAGATTTTCCTCCCAGACAAAAATTAATCATAAATATAAAATTTCACCCTTCTACGATTTGTCGTACTTGAGTTACAGCGCTTACAGACCGACTGACAGATAAATATCGTTCCAATATCGATAAGGTAGTGGCATCAGTCTTGGCAAGGACCCCCAGTAATGGCATATTTTTAATGAAATGTACTGAATTAGAAATATGTGTTGATATTTGATTACTACCATTTTTAAATATTATATACATTTAACTGTCTTACAGCGTGATTTGATGACAATCGGCCAATAGGTGTCAAAATGGTGGACATTTAAACTAATTATTAGTATAATTTATTTATTAATTAGTATATTATCATAGAAACTGCTTTACATTGTTTCAAATTTGACGATTCTTTCTTTTATATATTTTGTGTCGTAGTACTTAACATTAGCAAGTGTCCAACACTGCATGCTCATTACTGGTTTTACTTTATCCATTACTGGAGAAAAAACATAAACAAAATATATAATTTAAAAAACAAACTATATTTGCGGACTTTTGTACTCAAACTGATTAAAATAAGAGTTAGTTGTTTTATTAGTAACATGAGTTGATGAGAATTATTACAAAAAACAAGCCCATTAGTCCCAAAAAACTGAAACCTTGGTCTTATAGCGGCCATAACTGGAGAAAAGTCTCATCCCGGCAAAAGCTATAAACTGTGAAAGTGATTGTAGCTCACACATTGTGTTTCAATGATTGACAATAAACCTGACAGACCACAACTATTTTATAGCATAATCAACACGTAATGACTGTAGCGGCTCGTAAATAATTTCACTTGTAGACGTCATTCCACTCGCAAAGTGTCAAAATGCTGTTATGCGATGTGCCTGAAAATTTACTATTAAATGAAAACAGTTTATAGCCGAGCGGCGAACGCTCGCCAGTAAACAAAGCGTCAAAATGCGTATCGTTATTACATCAAATGCTTTATTGTTATAATGTGGCTCTAACAATAAATTGTTCATGATACTGTTCAATTTATTCTAGAAAGCAATTGAATTTTTTGGTTATAATTATAATATCGTTTTATCTTAAAGCCGGGGTTTAATTATTATTAACATATTATTGGCAGTGTAAATTATCCTTTTCATTTTTATAAGGTACTGACACCAGTTATGGCCGCTATAAGAGCAAGGTTTACTTTCTTTGTGATTGACGGGTAATTCTCATCAACTCATGTTACTAATAAAACAAAAGTCCGCAAATATAGTGTGTTTTTTTTTTAAATTATAGTCTTGTATTTTGTTTATGTTTTTTCTCCAGTAATGGATAAAGTAAACCCGGTAATGAGCACGCAGTGATGGACACTTGCTAATGATAAGTACTACGACACAAAATATATAAAAGAAAGAATCGTCAAATTTGAAACAATGTAAAGCAGTTGCTATGATAATATAATAATTAATAAATAAATTATACTAATAATTAGTTTAAAGTCCACCATTGTTGACACCTATTGGCTGATTGTCATCAAATCACGCTGTAAGACAGTTAAATGTATATAGATTAATATTCAGAAATGGTAGTAATCAAATATCAACAAATATTTCTAGTTCAGTACATTTAATTTAAAAATGGGGTTTAAAAATGGGGTTGTATCCAAGACTGGTGCCACTACCTTATGTATATTTATTAGAAATATTAAATAGAAATTCATCGTTGTTCGTGCAAATTCTGCTATGTGACATTTTTTGGTAGAATAGCTTCATGCGACTAAACGTTGGAAAAAATGCTTTGCAACAAAAATGTATATATATATTAATTTTGGTAATGAAAATGAAAATAGGCATGATAATTTCAGTGATACTTTGTTAATGGCATCATCATTAACAAAGTATCACTGAAATTATGATTTTAAATAATGAAATAGGTTAAAAAGTTTCTAAAAAATGTATTTATTTTTATATTAAAAGCGAGATTAATATGATTTTTGTTAAAATAAAAACACAAAATACAGCAATCCGCCATGTTAGATAAAACACCAGTCAGAGTGGATGACGTCACGCCTAAGTAAACATCATTTTTGTTTTATTAATATCTGCACTGTTTATAAATTACTTAGGGCCGGTATTATAAAAGGCAGATAAGTTTACTCGATGAATAAATAGCGACAGTACTAGGTAGTAAAAATAGTATTGTTGTTTCACTTGCTACAGATAAGTTCTTCTCTTTCTGATGTCGACTAGTTCAACATTCGGAACGAAAAATTACTAAAAACGGAATAAAAATAACAAATTCACTATAAATATCACTATATCATACCATTAAATTTATTCCCATCTTTTTGCAAGGAATAAATATTTACTTGGTCACGTGGTAATTAGAATAAATTGTAGCAGCCATAGTCATAGGCGACAGCTGTTTTGTGGAAATATGCTTACCTACAATTCACACGTAAATGTCAAATTTGTTTTGTGTATTATTTAAGGAGTAATATATAATGTTATGAAGATATTGAAACTGCGACCAGCTAGGAATGCTTTAATAATAATTTTTCAAAAACATGGTAACTTAATTAATAATTATTTGTGCTTATAATAATGTAGATTTTGTGCTAGTTTTATATTTTTATAATTTTTAGAAACAAGCCTGTTTATTTATATGTACATAGTACATATATACAAATATCCATACATTGTACATATGTATGTGATATGACTCAAGCAAAAGAAACATAAAAAAAGACGAAAGAGATTTTTTCATTTGAAGCAGATACGAATATACAAAAAATTAAATAAAAATTAGTTTGCAGTTTGATACGTAAAGAAATTAATGTTTTGTAAAGGTTTGTACCGAACAAAATAACATCGTATTTATACGAATAAATACAAAAAACTAAACCAAAATTACTTTGCTGTTTGTTACGGAGGAATTAATGTTTTCTAAAGGTTTGTACCGAACAACATCGTAAGTACATATAAATTTTTTTTTTAACTAGAAATCATATTATTAACAGTTTCACAAGAAAAATATTTTTGTTTCTTGTACATTGTTTTGAAAATTAATGTATAATTATAATCAATAAATTTTTTTGCATAACTATTTACATTTTTATTTCATACCCGAAGCTGTACTCTACGATAACATCAATAAGAAATAAAATAAAGTATTAAATCATTCCTGTTTCTTTTAACTGTAGTCTAATTTTAATAAACCAGCAAATTTTAAATGATAATGTAATACGCAGTCAATTATTATACCTGCGACTGAAAGACATTATCGATTCTAAAATCTTTTTGGACATTTATATGGGGAAAAATTGTATAAATTTAGATCGAAGGAATACAGTAATATAAAAAATTAAAGACCTAAAGATACCGAACTGTCTTATGGATTTTCAAATACATTCAAATTTTTATTTTATCAAACCTTTTTTTTAAATAATTTTCTGCATGTTTTATACCATCCCATCTAAAAATGAAGAAATATGTGCCAATATTGTTGTATTATTATATATCAATAAAATTTAACCTTCATTTTGAGCACATAATAAAATTCATAAGAATTTTAAATACTGTAAAAATTCAAATTTCATGTTATGCGTTATATGCATTTACGTATGAAGTTTTAGGTTATTTGTTTGATGCACGTTTGACGTTTCAATATGTACATAGATAAAGAAATCATATAGACGTTATTGGTTGCAATATTTTCAAATGTAAAAATTTATTAGAAATCTCCATAATATTGAATTAAAAATTGATATTTTGGAGTTTTTATATGTATATAATCACTTTTGTATTTAATATGTCTCAACATTATTTTGTGTAAAAAAACCGAAATCGATATGACATTTCTGACAATGACATTTCTCAAATAAGGACCTCATAGAATGTGTAAACTATTTGTGGAATAAATTTATTCCCTAGAGTAAAAGTTATCTGGCTTTTATAATACCGGGCCTTAGTGGTTTTAAATTATCAATTTGCTCAGTTTTGTGTTACCAAAACTAAAACCGAGAAACGTTAGCGATGGAACATGGATTTATTATTATTGACAAGGAGTGTTTACATAGGCGTGACGTCACAAATGCGCCATGACACCTGCGAGCGTTTTGGCGTTAAATTCAAAATTAGTTTTAAAAGAATCAATTTTTGTGATTAAACCTTTATTTTGTGCAGAAATAAGTATTTTTTTGAAAATAGGAGACACGTAAGATCATCATAAAATAGTTATTAAAAATTAGGCATCATGCCTATTATAAAAGTGTATTTTGACAAAATTGGCTTTCGAGTCAAAAACTGCACCAATTTATGAAATTTTAAACAGATTTCTTATGTTATGAAAATGTTTTCATTCAGTTTAAAATGAAATACAATATAAATAAATATCTACCCTTTAGTTATTTGTGGTTGCTTATTATGATGCGTGAAAAATAAATGAAGGCAATTTTATTATAATATTATTAAATTCGCGAAAACTCATGTCTCGCATTTAAAAATTTAAATTAACTTTGAAAGTTTGGGTAAAAGTTTACTTTAGCAACTTGTTTGAGTAAAACAGAACTTCTACTTTACTTCATCTGTTTCCATTATCATTTCTTTCCGCCGAACTACAGAAAGCTTCTTATACCGAGTAAATATCAACCACCCGACGTCAAATACATAAAAATGCATTTGTTTCTGGGTAGCGGTAGATTAATACTTTTCTAAACAAAAGAGAGCTGTATTTTTATTTAAATCAATAAATACATTTTTTGATTTCCGTAGAAAACTAGGAAACCTTAGTTTCGCCATGTCCGTCCGTCCGTCCTCAAAAACCGATTAAGATGAAATTTGGTATACGTACGAAGACTAAAAACTCAGAAACAGAAATGTTAAGATTTTCAGTCACGATATATTTCGTTCAAAGTCGTGATCAGAGCGTCCCCCCCCACTTAATTTCTAAACTATCTATTCAAAAAATATGAAAAAATTCGAGAATGTAGCTTTTAATTAGTACTTCCACTGAAATTTATAACGAACACTGTCAAAATTATTTTGGACCCCCCTCCCATAGACTGAAAAATGAACTCACATTTTTTTTTCACTTACCCAATTGATATGTTAAATGACCTTTTGATTTGAACCCTTCAGTCACGATATATTTGCATTTAAATGTCGTTATCAGAGCGTCTCCTCCCCCCTTCTACTTTCCAAACTATCCTCAAAAATTTTAGACCGATTAAGATGAAATTTGGTATACGGACGAAGACTAAAAATCCCAAAACAGAAATGATAAGATTTTTGAAAAAAAAATTTTTTTTGACCCCCTTTCTATAGACTGAAAAGTATATTCAAAAAAAAAATTTCACTTGATCCATTAATTAGGGTGTCTTTAGATAGGTCTCCTAAAATGCAATAAAAAATGTTTTATGACATTTTGATTTTAACCCTTCAGTCACGATATATTTGCGTTCAAAGTCGTGATCATTTTTGATTATTTTTTTAAATTCAAGAATATAGATTTTAATTAGTACTTTCAATGAAAATTATAACGAACACAGTCAAATATTTTTTGAACCTCGCTTCCATAGACTATAAATAAATGCCTGGATTTTTTTAATACTAAAATGCATTAAAATATTATTAAATATTAACAATAAAATTCGAATTATATAAAATATATAAATATAAATCGCATAAACAAATTTAAATTGCATTAATTATATATTTAAAGGACTAATAGCTATTGTTCTTCTAAAGGTTAAAAAACGGTTTATTAATTATTTTTAATCAAATCATAATTATAATATGTAGTACCTTTATCTTTTAAATACTATATGTGTATGTATGATTTTATAAAAATAGGTATTATAAAATTAGAATTCATATAAAAAATGTATTATTACGAAAAATATTTTATTAAAAATACAGAGGGTAAAAATATCCATTAAGAAAAATGTAAATATGTATTCATATGGCTGAATCATTTTTTCACGTCTCTGAATATTAAAAATCTAAAATAACGATGGAAAAAAATGATGAGATCAGTTGGAATCAAAATTCCTGCTGAATTATTTCAAATATCAAAGTTCAATTTTTGTCATTTCTTTTTTTACAATTACAAGTTCTATACATTTCAAACAATGAGAGATGCTTTTGTTCAATGAATAAATTAAAAAGAGGTGAAATATAAGGAAACAATTTTAAATGTTTTATGTAGATAGCTTTTTGTTTCTTGACTACAATGCCGCCTACCTTTGAAAAATGACAATGTTGAACGGAAGTGACGTAAAAGTCAACGAAATTCATTTATGTAATACCTACATTATTTAGCAAATTATTTATATAATTATAGATAAAAGTGAGGGGAAATAGGTGGTATGTTTTTTAATTCAATCCTACAAGCAGAACTTTTGAAATTTTTCTGGTTAGACACAATCTTACTTACAATCTTATTTACTGAAAAAAAAATTAATAGCCATTAAAAAATTAAAAACACTAAATTTATATTTATCAGTTTTATTTGCAAATTGAAATGTAATTCAGTTATAGAATTAAAAAAGAATGTGAAAAATATGTAAATTTCATTAGTTGACTTGATAAGTCACATCATACCATAAAATTCAAACAGATTTCCAGTATTAGTACATTTTATAATCTTTATTGGAGGAAAATATTAAAAATAATTTATTGAACCTTTTAAAAATATAAAGGTTAACGGTTATCCATGAAAAGGTTCGGGTTCAGGTTCAGGTTCGTTGACTTTGAAATATAGCGGTTCGGTTCGGGTTCAGGTTAATGAAAAATAGTGTGTTTTTTCGGGTTTACGGTTCGGGTTCGGGTTCAGGTTCAAGTCCCTGGTTACATTTATTTCTGATCTCTAAAAAAAAGTCTGGTCTTTCGTTGCTGGGGTAATTTGTTTAAGAAAAAACAGATTTAGAATAAGGTACTGGCACCAGTCTTGGATATGACCCCAATAATGGCTTTTTTAAATTAAATGTACTGAGTTAGAAATAATTGTTGATATTTGATTACTACCATTTTTGAATATTAATCTATATACATACATTTAACTGTCTTGATGACAATCGGCCAATAGGTGTCAAAATGGTGGACATTTCAACTAATTATTAGTATAATTTATTTATAAACATTCTTTCTTTTATATCTTTTGTGTCGTAGTACTTATCATTTTGTAATCATTAACAAGTGTCCATCACTGCGTTCTCATTACTGGTTGTACTTTATCCATTACTGGAGAAAAAACATAAACAATATAAAAGGCTATAATTAAAAAAAAAAGTATATTTGCGTACTTTGGTAATTAAATTGATTAAATAAAGAGTTACTTATTTTATTAGTAACATGAGTTACTTGTCCGTCTATCACAAAAACAGTAAACCTTGCTCTTAGCGGCCGTAACTGGTGCCAGTACCTTATATGTATCTTTATTAATAAAATAATTCGGGCAAGACATACCTGAGTGTATGCCATAAGGGTTTCGAAGTACGTACTACGTGGAATGTTTGGAACCATTTACAGGCGCCATTTTTAAGTTAGAAAAAAATAAAAAATATGGTCAAATTCTACTAATTGAGATGTACATTTTGACATTCCACACACACGTCTTGGTATACAATTTTTTTGTTTTTTTGGATTTGCTTTAAAGCCCCCTACAGGCACCATTTTTGATTTAGAAAAAAAATAGAAAATGGGTCAAATTCCGCTTGTTTAATTATACCTACATTTTAACGTGCCACATACCTTGGTATAAAAATAATAATATTTTTACCTAGCTTTAGCTCCTTATTGCCCCCCCTGAAAAATTATTTATTAAATAAAGTACATATTTTACTAGAGGGTATCATTTTACAAGTTCAGTAAAAATTTCAAGTTTCTAGCTTATATAGGACGGACGGACGGACGGCAAAGTGAGATTAATAGGTTTTTTTCGGAACCCTAAAAACAATAATCATACATTTTAAATAATAAAACATAAATCTTATAACGACAAAAATACCCGAACTTCAATTAACATGGTGGAATCTCCAACAGTGATAAGAGCTGACAATCTATGTTAAAAGATGTTCACTGACAAACAAAATTAAACAGATCCAAAGCGAGCTGTCTTATAATTAAACAGATAGATTTTGCGTGAAACTCCCTGAGGGTCGACAGAGAGCCCCCGATCTCGGCAAGTGTACCATTAAATTGTCGAAAGGGAATCTTGAGCGAGCGGACCACTCGCTTCTGTCTCCAAGGCTGGTGTCCGGGTTATTAATTACAGAGCCATAATTGGTTCCGTGTATTGATGGCGTTCGACATCTTGTCTTGCTCCATTTTGCATACTCTTCGATACTTTATCAGGCTTGTCTGTCCAAACATGAGTATTTATTACGTCTTGAAATTTAATCTCTATAAAAAAATATCTGCCTTGGGAACCACGGACTTTCTTATACCTAACCTAACCTAACAGTGAATTGTATACGTGATTCTTTGTTTATTAAAACATTTCTTAACAAAATAACAAGATAGAACAAAATGATAGACAGACCGACAGGCAGACACACAGATATCATGGCGAAAACAGTCAGAATGGATTCAGGGAAGGTCAAAATAGATAATTCCGTCAAAATCCGGAGTTCGAAAAAAATCGGCTTCACTATACTTACTTATACTAATGTATATTTCATATACATGGTATAAGAAAGTAAAAAATGTTCGTTTGTATGAGGCTTATAGATTATTTCTTTACACATTTTTTTTAATATGTCTACAACAAAAATAGGTATGATGCTTAATTTTTAAAAACTATTTTATGATGATTTTACGTGTCTCCTATTTCCAGAAAAATACTTATTTCTGCAGAAAATAAAGGTTTAATCATAAAAATTCACTCTTTTAAAACTAATTTTGAATTTGACGCCAAAACGCTCGCAGGTGTCATGGCGCATTTTTGACGTCACGCCTATGTAAACACTCCTTTGACAACTATAATAAATCGCTAACGTTTCTCGGTTTTAGTTTTAATATCACAAAACTGAGCAAATTGATAATTTAAAACCACAAAATAGTTTATAAACAGTGCAGATATTAATAAAACAAAAATGATGTTTACTTAGCCGTGACGTCAT
Source organism: Sialis fuliginosa (assembly GCA_961205875.1). Lineage (NCBI taxonomy): Eukaryota > Metazoa > Arthropoda > Insecta > Megaloptera > Sialidae > Sialis > Sialis fuliginosa. The sequence continues at coordinate 263,207 of OY540814.1, read as the reverse complement.
CCACTCTGACTGGTGTTTTATCTAACATGGCGGATTGCTGTATTTTGCATTTTTATTTTAACAAAAATCATATTAATCTCGCTTTTAATTAATATAAAATAATACATTTTTTAGAATCTTTTTAACCTATTTTATTATTTAAAATCATAATTTCAGTGATATTTTGTTACTGGCATCATGCCTATTATAGATAATAATATTCTCTATAACTTGTATCCAAAAAAAATTTTTCTAATATAATTCGAAAAATTCAAAAATTAAAGAAACTCGTTTTTAACCCGTTTTCGATTATTTTATTGACATTATCTGATCTTTCATTTTTATTGTGTTCTCTAGTTTGTACACACACAAACTTTGATGTTCTAAAGTTAATTATGTCGATTATTGGGAACAAGTAAAAGTCTATAAAGTTGTTCAGGGAAATTGCCTTCAGCTAATTAATATGGAAATTAGTTTTGCTTTTTATTTACGTCAACTTTTTCTATAGTCCATGTCACGAAATACGATTTTCAGTTAGAATTGTGCCCTTTCACAATGAATAAAAAGTTGATGAATATTTATACTTTTTATAATTACCTAATAGATCTTTTTTTTGCAATAAAAAACTTTTTAAGAAAAAATAAAATATACTTAATAAAAAAAACTAAAAACACTGTACACTCTATTTCAAAAAAATAAAAAATCATCCAAATCGATGCATATTTGTCGTAGGTATGTTTAGACATACATACATAAAAAATATACAGGGTGAGTCATTTAAATCAACGCAGTCAAATATCTCGAAAAGTAAGCGAAATTGAGAAAAACGATTCAATCAAAAGTTGCTTGGTTTTAAGGGGAACAAATAATGGTGACCTTGCGGTTGACCTTCAAACCATTTTTCAAGGTCAACTTTGATTTTTTAAATAAAAACCTGTATTTTTTATTGCATATTCGTATTCTACGTGAAAAAATTAGTATCTTTAGTAGGAAAATTTTTTCTTAAAAATGCTTTCTTCTCTCGGTGGAGGGCGCTGTAAGATTAATCAATGAACTCATCAAATATCTGAAAAAAAGTTGCACACAAACTACTTTTAGCATTACCCAGAAACAACTGCGTGGACGTAGTAGTTGTATGTTTCCTTTGGGGTGCTTTTTTAATGTGAGAGGCAAAGGGGACTCACATTAAAAAAGCATTTTCTAACTATGTTGTAAAACCTTTTGAAATTTTGTGTGGATACGTAAGACTTATAAAGGAATAACTTCTCCAAAGGACCCCGCAGTTTTTGATAGGGAAATGGCTTTCAGTCAATCTCTTTGAAACCAACTGGAAAATATTCTCTAAATCATCCCGATTAAAAGTCTCAATGGTCGCAAAACCGCCTAAGTTCCCGAGGTCTCGCGCAAAAGGCTGTTTTGTACCTATTAATGCAATAAAAATATCGATATAGTACAGGATTTCCCAAGTTCAATATTTAATTTATTATAACAAATGGAAGAAAACTTTAAATACAAAAGTTGTCAGGCTAGACAAGCAGTATCTTTTTAAAATAGTTACATTTATATAAGGTGTCCCATAAGTGTGTTACAAATCAAAGTTATATTTTTATGACAACTAATTTTCTATTGTTTTTATTTTACAATTTAATATTTTTAATACTATCGCTAGTAGCTGGCGCTGACGTCACTACACATACTTTAACATGTTTTATAAAAACTTTATTATAATCCATAAAACAATTTGCTAGAACTTGCAAACTTTAACAACATAAAAATCTAAAAATTAAATAAACAAAACGATACATAAAAATTAATTTCAAAATGTCCTGTACTATATCGATTTTTTTATTGCATTATTAGGTACAAAACAGTTTTTTGCGCGAGACCTCGGGAACTTAGGCGGTTGCGACCATTGAGACTTTTAATCCAGATGATTTAGAGAATATTTTCCAGTTGTTTTCAAAGAGATTGACTGAAAGCCATTTCCCTATCAAAAACTGCGGGGTCCTTTCAACTATTTCCCGTTGAAATTAGATACCTGCCATACATCCTTAAAGTCAATCATATTTATTTTATTTTTCACGGCTTTCTTTGAACTTGGATTCAACTGTGAAAAGACATCGCATTAAAAAGGATTTCTATCTAAAAACACGGAAATGTCTACAAAAATAATTGTGTTGTGTTTATCAAAGAAAACGTTGAAACAGGAACTTTATATATAAAATTTTAATTTCTTTGCGGAAGTATAAAGGTTTAAGTCTTTAGCATTTCTGTTGTCTATTTTATCTTTTAGTTATTTAAACTGAATGAAAACTGGAAAGTTTCGTGGGAGTGTTATTTTTTTTGTTTTAATTATTTTAGATGAATAAAGATAACATTTTATTTTTAATTTACGTATAGGAAAGGTACTGGCACCAGTTATGGCCGCTATAAGAGCAAGGTTTACTGCTTTTGTGATTGACGGGATTCTTTTTTGTAATTCTCATCAACTCATGTTACTAATAAAACAACTAACTCTTTATTTAATCAATTTAATAACCAAAGTCGGTTTTATTTATTTTTTTAATTATAAATTTTTATTTTGTTAATGTTTTTTCTCCAGTAATGGATAAAGTAAAAAAAGTTCTGGACACTTGTTAATGATAAGTACTTCGACATCAAGGATATAAAAGAAGAAAGAATCATCAAATTTAAAACAATGTAAAACAGTTGCTTTGATAATATAATAATTAATAAATAAATTATACTAATAATTAGTTTAAATGTCCACCATTTTGACACCTATTGGCCGATTGTCATCAAATCACGCTGTAAGACAGTTAAATGTATATAGATTAATATTCAAAAATGGTAGTAATCAAATATCAACAAATATTTCTAATTTAGTACATTTAATAAAAAAATAACCATTACTGGAGTCATATCCAAGACTGGACCTTATGTGAGAATTTTAAGCTAGTTGCGATTTATTCTGCGCCTGTAAATGTCTCATGTTCATGTCAGTATCTTCTTGGAAAACTTATCATCAAGTTTATATAATTGTAGAATGAATGAAAGGTGCTGTAGGTATGCATTACGAATAATAAAATCAATAGTTTCTGAAAGTGAACAATTCCTAATGGAGTTGTTATCTACTTATTGCACAAGTCAGTCTGACTCGGTATGAATATTCATATTATCCATTACGACTACGTCATAGTTTGATGTCAATGCAATAATGCAATTACAGTTTGACATTCGTGCAAAGCTTTCTGATCAAACTTTATTCCTACCCTTTTTCATAATGACTATTCAGTCAGTCTAGGTGATTGTTAACATTATACATAATGGACAAAATGTGCAATTTTGATTCTATGATTGGCGGGATTCTTTTTTATAATTCTCATCAACTCATGTTACTAATAAAACAACTAACTCTTTATTTAACGTATTTCTCGTGCTACAGTACTATCAAAAAGTTACGCTCATAATACCATAGTAAAATATCGAAAATAATTGCGTTGCTACAGAGAATTTTTGATCAAGTCTATACCCAAAGCCGTCTATACAGATTATTACAAACACAATCATACTATGAATATATTTTCTTTATTTTATGACTAAACGCTTCGACAGATTTTGATAAAAAACTACCAAACATTAAAGGGTTATTATTCTAATATGTGATATTAAATTTAAAATGTTTGACCGTTTTGTTTTTGAAATATAATTAAATTTCAAATACGATACGGTCAATCATTTTGTTTTTGAAATACAATGTCAATCATTTGGAATTTTTTATCACATATCAGAATAATAAACCTTTACTATTTGATAGTTTTTTATCAAAATCTGTCGAAGTTTTTAGTCATGAGAATGGACATAATACGAACTTGATATAGTGGATACGTACAAAAATGGCAACTTTGATGACAATTATCTCGAGTTTAAAACGGTCGATCTTTTTAAAAATTCACGTTTGGATAGATATCATTATTCTTTTTATGCCCTGATTTTTTTTTTAATTCTATCGAAATTACGTTTACACGAGAACTACCTTAATCAATTTAATTTCCAAAGTCCGCAAATATAGTTTGTTTTGTAAATTATAGCCTTTTATTTTGTTTTTTTATGTTTATTATCCAGTAATGGACACTTGCTAATGATTACAAAGTGATAAGTACTACGACACAAAATATATAAAAGAAAGAATCGTAAAATTTGAAACAATGTAAAGCAGTTGCTATGATAATATAATAATTAATAAATAAATTAGTTTAAATGTCCACCATTTTGACACCTATTGGCCGATTGTCATCAAATCACGCTGTAAGACAGTTAAATGTATATAGATCAATATTCAGAAATGATAGTAATCAAATATCAACAATTATTTCTAATTGAGTACATTTAATTTAAAAAATAGTCATTACTGGGATCATATCCAAGACTGGTGCCAGTACCTTACATATTGTTAATAGTTTAGAAAACATTGAAAGCCGTATGTCTACAACTTTACCAACTGATTCGTGAATCACCTTCAAATTCATCTTACACTTTAACATCTACATATAAATCAAACGGAAATAATCTTACCTTTCCTACCTCAATCTTCAATTCTTACTTTCTTTCTTCAAAACCGTTTTACATTTTATCATCACCATATCATTTACTATTTTTATTTTGATCCTTATTCTCTACTAGAATTCCCTTCAGTTTCGTTCGCGTTTATTTCAAAATCAAATCATTTTTATACATTTTGAATAAATCATTCAATTTGTAAATTTTTCTTAAGGGGGCAGACCCAGTTGGCCAGCTTTGTTTTAGTATTTTTTTTGGCCACGCATTAAAAAACAATTAAATAACAAATGTTTTCCCACATGAAAGATATGTATTTACAGACAATATTGTAATTTTTTAATGGCAAAATATTAAAAAATAAGTGAGATACAGCAAATTTGGGAAGGGTCCAAAAAAAGAAGTGTTTTGCCTTGATCACTGCTGCCCGTCACTAGATCATCTGAAATAAAAAAAAACAAAAGGAAACATTAGCTAATGACATAATGCTCCGGATGGACGAAGGGATTTGAAAATTTTTGAATTTTCACAAAATGGCGGATGTTGAAAGTCAAAGTTATTTATTTTACTAAAATTTCACTCGCATTTTCGGCTATAAAAAAAAATAATCGTGCAAAAAAAATACTTCGTCCATCCGGATTCTGCCCCCTTAATACGTACTTTTCTTACATCCATATCCAGAATCCAAATCATATAGCCCTAAATAATTATAGGGTTTTAGGTTTTCGAACAGTGAAAACTATATCCAAATCGGTTCAGTTCTTTTCATTTTAAATTAGAACAAACCAAGTTTTTTTTTAATTACCAAAATGGAATGTATTTGTAAACATCTTCTACCCCCAATTTATAAATAATTTTATTAATAATTACTTTTAATAAACGTTTAAAACTTGATTTATGTGTTCATGTATAACATAAGTAGGGTCGAGCGGGGTAAATATGAAACACCAAAAAAAAATGTGGTAAAAGTGAAACAATATTGCAACTAAAAAACTAATTTGTTTATAGGAGAATTATAAAAACTGACATTAAAGGTTTGTTAAAACGACCTGAAAATATGAATCGGCTAATAAGTGATGTGTCACCCCTTCTACACCCTGTTACTCAATGTCTGTTAGTCGATGTCAAAACGTGTCAATTCAATTTTAATTCTTTGCACATAACTTTCTGTATAGCTCAGATATTAATTAAAGTTACAATTTCACATTGATATGCCACAAAGAAGATAAATCAAAGTTGACAAAGTAGCTTTTCTTTTAATTTTTCTAGAAATATTTTCCATTAGAGGCCCGTTTTACATTTTCCCAAATTAGAGGTTAAAAATGAAACACAGTTTTTTGATTTTGAAAGTCCGTGTTGTATCGTACAGTTCAAATGACGTTAGTATTTAAAATGGTTATTCATAAGCGCATCTAGTAATTAAAGTATGAATTTGTATCGTTAACTGTCAAAAAACATGAAACATTTGTATTTTGTTTCACTTTTACCCCAGTTGACCCTACATATCTTATACAAATAAAAATTTACACATTCGTTTTCATAAACACTGCATACATAAAACTAAAACAATCAGATAAAATGTTTAAATATCACGAATAGCTAATTAGCTTTTCCTTGTAATCTGCTTATCGAGTTCGTAGAAATGTACATTAAGTAATACACGAAAATATACTTTCAACAACGAGAATACACAAAAACTTTTAAAAATAATATAGAACTATAGAAATCGGTTTTCTAGTTTTTAACAAAAAACTTTTGAATATAATCTCAAAATGATTAAGTATCTTTTAAATCGTCAATATAAAATATACAGTTTACCCTCAGTTATACCATGCAAAGAATATACGATTTAAAAAAGGTATACGAACAAGGTACTGGCACCAGTCTTTGATATAACCCCGGTAATGGTTATTTTTTATTTGAATATACTGAATTAGAAATATTTGTTGTTATTTGATTACAACAATTTCTGAATATTAATCTATATACATTTAACTGTCTTACAGCGTGATTTGATGACAATCGGCCAATAGGTGTCAAAATGGTAGACATTTAAACTAATTTATTTATTAATTATTTTATTATCAATGTTTTTTTAAACGTTCAAAATGAAATTATATTACCTAAAATCTACGTAGGTACTGAGTAAAAAAATCAATATATTTTAATTCTACAGATATTTTTACGTAACAAATAAGGCACTGGCACCAGTCTTGGATATGACCCCAGTAATGATTATTTTTAAATTAAATGTACTGAATTAGAAATATTTGTTGATATCTGATTACTACAATTTCTGAATATTAATCTATATACATTTATCTGTCTTACAGCGTGATTTGATGACAATCGACCAATAGGTGTCAAAATGGTGGACATTTAAACTAATTATTAGTATAATTTATAAATTAATTATTATATTATCATAGAAACTGTTTTACATTGTTTCAAATTTGACGATTCTTTCTTTTATATCTTTTGTGTCGTAGTACTTATCATTAACAAGTGTCCATCACTGCGTGCTCATTATTGGTTTTACTTTATCCATTATTGGCGAAAAAACATAAACAAAATATAAGGCTATAATTAAGAAAACAAACTATATTTGCAGACTGGTAATTAAATTGATTAAATAAAGAGTTACTTGTTTTATTAGTAACATGAGTTGATGAGAATTACAAAAAAGAAGCCTGTCAATCACAAAAACAGTAAACCTTGTTCTTATAGCGGCCATAACTGGTGCCAGTACCTTATATTCTTGAATATAAATACATAAATATTATGATATATCAACATTCTGATATACTCGATCGAGGTGTGTATAATTTTCCTATTTTTTCCCATAAAAAAATACTTTAATCGATTGGAATCTTTCATATATATATGTATGTATACACGATATAGAGAAAGTCTTGTCCACAATACACGTCTTATGAAATACTTCAGAAAATCATAATAATGGATCGTCTTTTGGAAGTTAATCCATTTCCAAATAATTGACATAACAAAACTTTATAAAAACTAATACTTCCGTGTTTTTATTAGTACAAGTCAGTGTTGTTCTCAGAGTTTATTATATATTTAATTAATCAAGGTGCCATATTATCGCATCTATATATCAAATGAATGAACTGTACTTAATTAATTTATAAATGACTAGCAATTACTCTCATGAACTAGAGTATTCAATAAAAATTTGATTTTATTATCAACAGCACAATTACGTTTTATTTTTATTAATTTTATGTTTATACTAGCTGGGCCAGCGCGGCTTCGCCCGCTTGGACTACGGAATTATTGTTTAGGATTTAAAAAATAGTTGAATTTAGTACAAACACAATTAATTATTATCGTAATAATAACTAATCAACACCTAAATTACCTAAAAAAAAAACAAATCAGAACAAAAATTACAAATAATTTTTGTTCTGTTTTAGTTTAAAAATTAATAATTGAAAACAAAATAAACAACTGCCGGCCGAGCGCAGAATCTTCCCTCTCCCCGCGACACTTGAACATAGTTCACGCGAATTGTCGCGAATAATATGTATGTATATTTCACGTTATTTTCTAAACCAAAAGATCAAATTGGATTCTGTGAAGGGCAAATGATATCTACATTAAGTACTTATGACGATGAAATCATTTATTTCGTTAAGGATTAATGTTTTGGAGGTCATAAGTCCACGTAAACAAAACCCAAATATTTTAAAATTTTCTTTGTAACATAAAAACAGTCATTGTGGCTTAAATATAAAAGTTAGATGTATGGTGTTGCTGACTTTATTGTAGATCTTTTTATTCTACACAATTCTTTAATACGTTATTTTATTCAATATTGAATGGTTTAGGCAGCGTATTGCAAAACTTGATTTACTATTATCGTCACTGCTTAGTTGTTATGTTACCTAACGTAACAAAATATAGCCTATAACCTGGCCAGAGAACGTATGTGAGTGATAAGCGCACTAACGGACTAACAGACAGACAGACAGACAGAGACACGTTTCAAAAGTCTAAGAGGTGTAAATTTTATGGCCAAGCCATGCTATTTTCGATATTGTGAAGAAGCAATATTAAATTTAAAAAAACAATAAACTATTTCATCTGCAATTCATTTCCATTGGGAACTTTCTCCACCGTATTTATATTTCATACGTCTTTCTAGTTATACCAAATATAATTGCAGTTTCCAAAAAGACACACAAACGGCAATATATTATCTTTTTATGATTATATTTCAATGTAACATACTAAAAAATTCCAGACATAAACAGATGAAATATAACAGAATTATTCACTTTAGTATCCGCAATGGATTTGAATTTAATATAAGCGTGAAATAGTGGTCCCTCGGAACACGAATGTCACAGAAGTATACAGTCTAGATATAAGTCGCCGTATTTGCTCATATATTCAGTGTGGCACGTCTCATGATCGCTGTAGCATAGCACGTAACGTTGTGTGCAATGGGCCGGCTGCACTACAGATAATACGAGAGTTGCTATTTATATTTCTGGCCTAATAATGAAATAATTCGGGCAAGACATACACGAGTGTATGCCATAAGGGTTTCGAAGTACGTACTACGTGGAATGTTTCGAACCACTTACAGGTGCATTTTTAAGTTAGAAAAAAATATAAAATATCGGTATGGAGAACCATACATGACTTCCATGTTCTTTCTATCTTTTTAAATAATTTTTAAATACATATAAATTTTTTGAAAAATATTTTATTAATATAATCTACTACTAGGAATATAAATTTCGTAATACATAAAAAACATGTATACTTACGACGGTTACAGCTCTTTTTGCCATTTGTATATAAATATTAGTTTTCTAATGTCCAAAACATAATTCACATTCGTAGAAAAACTATGTAATTTGACAATTTGAATTTAGTTGCATTTGTTTCCAAGGCAACATGAATTAATGACATATTAGTATTTAAAATTCAAATTTTAAGTGTATTTTTCACCCCTTTAATGGCTGTTTAGGCACGTACAAATAATAAATATCCCTTAGATTCAATTGAACTGCAAATGTACCAAATCTTATCAAAATTAGTTAAATAATACTCGCAATATTAACTTTTTAGACGAAAAACGTTACAAAATTTCGATTATTTCCAAAACCCCTAATCCGATTAGCACCAAAATAATTCAGATCGGTGCATTTTTACAGTAGTTATCGTGAACGAAAGAAAATTCTACATCCGCACAGACACACAGACAAACGCACAGCCGCCATGCGAAAATTAACTTTTCTTTACGTTTTGAAGTTAGTACAATCAGAATTTGTCATTTTCTCGGATACGATTTTTCGATGGTATTACAATACTTCCATTTCCTTCGGAACATGGAAGTAAAAAGTGTCAAGTTCTACTAATTGAGATCTATATTTTGACACCCCACTTGCCTAGATATCAAAATAAAAAATTCTATCACGCCCCTCCCTATAATTCCAAAATTTAAAATTATATTGTTGACTTTAGTATTTGTCGTTGGTAGAAAAAAAAATATTTGGTCAAATTCTACTAATTGAGATGTACATTTTGAAATGCCACACGTCTTGGTATACAATTTTTTTGGTTTTTTTTGGATTTGCTTTAAAGCCCCTACAGGCACAATATTTGATTTAAAAAAAAATAGAAAAAGGGTCAAATTCCGCTTGTTTGGTTATACATTTTAACGTGCCACATACCTTGGTATAAAAAAAATTTTTTTTTACCTAGCTTTAGCTTCTTATTGCCCCCCCCCCCTGAAAAATTATTTATTTAATAAATTTATACATATTTTACTAGTGGGTGTTATTTTACATATTCAGTAAAAATTTCAAGTTTTTAGTTTATAGTTTACGAGCTATTTAGCTTAGAGTGAAAAGGACGGTCGGACGGACGGACGGACGGACGACAAAGTGAGATTAATAGGGTTTCTTCGGAACCCTAAAAACGAAATCTGATGATCGAAATTGGTTTTATTGTTTTTCAAAATATTCTCCATGAAGATCAATACACTTTGGCATGCGTTTAAAACAATTTTCGATTGAGGTAAGCCTTCTTATGAGTGTTTGTCAGATTATGCGGAATCCAACGCGAACAAATCTTTTTTACGGCCAAATGATCATGCAATATCTTATTGATGCTTGTCATACTAATGCCCAAAGATGACTCAATCTCACGGTATGTCACATGACGATCTTGCTTTATCAGTTCACGTACAGCATCGATGTTTTCTGGCACAACAACCGATTTTGAACGACCGTCACGAAATTCGTCCTGGATTGAATTCGTTATACCAGTTTTTTACAGTGCTGTAGGATGGTGCTTTATCACCGTATAAAGAATTAAGTTCATCGATACACCCTTGTCTTGATAATCCACGTTTATAAAAAATAGTCGCACGAAAATGTTCACTAGTTAGTCCATTCTTTACCCGAGATGAGTTTTTCAAGTAACTGTAAACAACACAAATCGCGCTCAGTTTACAAAATGTTCTGAAGAAGGTTATATTCAATAATGTCCAATGAAAACGACAGATGGCACCTGGTAACACTCAATGTGGCCAGAAATATAAATAGCAACCCTAGTATTCAGTGTGGCACGTCTCATGATCGCTGTAGCACGTAACATTGTGTGCAATGGGCCGACTGCAGTAGGTACGTGCACTGCTGATAATACTGCTCTTTAATTCGCTCGAACGGAAATTTAAAATGTTAGTAAACTGATACAGAGCCCAAGGGAAGTATAGTTCGCTTACTATTATTGTGTCGGGTAGAGTTGGGCATTTTAGTTCAGCGCTCCCTATATAGTCCAAGAGGTGAGCGACAAAATATTGCAACTACTTTATAAAGGCTGATTTTTTTTATATTACGTCACATTTGTGGTGTAGAGATACAGCCTCCCGTCAGTCAGCTAGCTTTGTTTTTATGGGCAACGTGGAACACCCTGTACATGGTGTTTTATTTTATTTGAAAAAAAAAATATTTTTTTTGGTAAATATTGTTGAATTTTGTACTTTTTGCTCAATAAATCAAAAATGGTAACAAATAACCATAAGAATGTAAAACAGAAAATGTTCGTTATGTAATTTTACATAACATCGTTAAAAATATATAGGGTGTTCCATTTAAAATAGTTGAGAAAAATAACTTTGAAGTTCTCAAAATTTGAAAATTAATTTTGAACACCGTGTACATGGTGGCTCTAAGATATTTGAACAAAAGCACCCTCCAACCTCCTACAATAAGGTCCATATTTAATTTCGTCTTCGAAGCTGCGGCCGCGGATGTGGTGAATTTTTAAGGGTAGTAATGTAAAAGTCAATTTTTTTGAAAAAAATATTATTACGTCTAAACTGGACATCAGATGGGGCTAATATTTTAAATATGAATAAACATCTCAAGAAAATGCTTAAACATTCAAACATATTCAGGGCATTCCATTATAAAAAAAATTACCTTAAGCGTGCTACACTTTTTAGTAGCACCCTGTATATTTTAAAATAATTTCTATGTATGTGCATTTACCCACAGTTTACATCTACATTAGAAAGATTTTTTTATCTGTTACGGTCTACGAGCTATCGAACTTCCACACACTAATGCCCCACCCTGTATACTACGAAAAAATCATCTAGTTGAAAAATTACAAGTACAAAGCAAAAAAAAAATGGAAAATGTGTAGTTGTAAAATTTTCTTCAAATAACCCCTACCTACTTGAGTACACAAACCGTTGAAAAAACAAAATGTTAATCCTTGTTTGACAAGAACAGAGGTAGATTATGAAGGTTGGTTGCAATATTCCCAATGATACGTGCATAAAGAAACAAATGGAAAATAAGCAAAGCAGATTTAGTTGGTTTGTTTCCAGAAGATTACGTACAAAGGTTTACCTAAATGTGTACCACAGGAGTTTTGTCTTTTATAATGTTTATTATCTCTTTAACTGTTTTTGTATGCGGTGGCTACGTACGAAAATAAGGACGTGAGTGTGTGTATTTGGCTGTTTTTTATTATTTTTACTTCCATGTTCTGAAAGAAATGGAAGTATTGTAATACCGTCGAAAAATCGTAACACGAGTTAAGAGCAAATTCTGAATGTACTATCTTCAAAACTTAAAAAAAAGTTAATTTCCGCATGGCGGCTGTGCGTGTCTGTGTGTCTGGATGTAGAATTTTCTTTCGTTCACGATACTACTGTAAATGCACCGATCTGAAAAAAAACACATATTTGCAACTATACCATCGATTTATAAACTTACTAGCTGGGCCCACGCGGCTTCGCTCGCGTAGACTACGGAATTATTGTTTAGGATTTTTGAAAAATATAGTTTAATTAATTAAGTACAAACACGATTAGTTATTATTGTAATAATAATTTATCAATACCTAAATTACCTAACAAAAACGAATCAGAAGAAAAAAGTACAAATAATTTGTGTTCTGTTTAAATTTAAATGTTAATTATTGAAAACAAAATTAACTCAAACGTCAGCCGAGGGACTCCGAATATCTACCGAACGTAAGCGAATCCAGTCTGATGTACATCGCTTCGATGCGGCACGACACCATACATTTAAAATGTTACCTTTATAAATATATTTTAAGATATTTTCTAAACTATACGACCAAATTGGATGCTGTAAATGGCAAACTATATCTACATTAAGTACTTATGACGATGAAATCATTTATTTCGATAAGGATTAATGTTTTGCAGGTCATAAGTCCATGTAAACAAAACCCAAATATTTTATGTTTTTTTTGTAACATAAAAGCAGTCATTGTGGCTTAAATATAAAAGTTAGACATATCGTGTCGCTGACTTAATTGTAGAACTTTTGATTCTACACAATTCTTTAATACATTATTTTGTTCTATATTGAACGGTTTAGGCAGCGTATTACAAAACAGCGCGCCGACGGCAAAATTTTTTCCGACTTGATTTACTATTATCGTCACTGCTTTGTTGTTATGTTACCTAACGTAAAAAAATATAGCCTATAACCTGGCCAGAGAACGTACCTATGAATTAAAAAAAAAAACTCGTAAATCGGATAAGTGGTTCTCGAGTGATAAGGTAACTAACGGACAGACAGACAGACAGACAGACAGACAGACAGACAGACAGACAGAGAGACGTTGAGCTTTATATATATTAAGGATGTACACACGTAGTGACATCTAGCGTTGAAAATGGAAAACTAAAAACCTGTTCTACCGACTAACATAACAGAAATCTGTATTATCTAACACGACTGAATATATGTATATGCTCATCTAACCTATCTATATATACATATATGTAACGTGTCTCTGTCTGTCTGTCTGTGTGTCTGTCCGTTAGTGCGCTTATCACTCGAAAACCACTTTACGTGGTTCCTTTTTTATTTCATAGGTACGTTCTCTGGCCAGGTTATAGGATATATTTTGTTACGTTAGGTAACATAACAACTAAGCAGTGACGGTAATAGTAAATCAAAGTTTGCCGCCAGCGCGCTATTTTGCAATACGTTACCTAAACCCGTACAATATTGAACAAAACAATGTATTAAAGAATTGTGTAGAATCAAAAAATCTACAATAAAGTCCGCAACACCATATATCTAACTTTTATATTTAAGCCACAATGACTGCTTTTATGTTACAAATAAAACATAAAATATTTGGGTTCTGTTTACATGGACTTATGACCTGCAAAACATTAATCCTTATCGAAATAAATGATTTCATCGTCATAAGTACTTAATGTAGATATAATTTGCCCTTTACAGAATCCAATTTGGTTTTTTGATTTAGGAAATAACGTGAAATATACATACAATAACATATTATTCGCGGCAATTCGCGCGAACTATGATGGAGTGTCGCGGGGAGAGGGAAGATTCTGCGCTCGGCCGGCAGTTATTTATTTTGTTTTCAATTATTATTTTTTAAATTTAAACAGAACAAAAATGATTTGTAATTTTTGTTCTGATTTGTTTTTTAGGTACGTTAGGTTTTGATAAGTTATTATTACGATAATAATTAATCGTGTTTTGAACAATAATTCCGTCGTCCAAGCGGGCGAAGCCGCGCGGGCCCAGCTAGTATTATATATATTAAGGATACTGTCTCTATACATACTATAAATACATACATAAATGTATAATATTCTATTTTACTTGAAAAAGAAATATCTGTGATGATTTAATACAGTTTGTTTAGCTTTAACATTGTACATATATATTTTGCTTTTGTACCATTAAAATACTCATTCGTCCAACAAGAGAAACTAAATTGTACATCAAAACTTTATAAAAGTTTAACAGTTTTCTTTGTTCTTCTGGCCCTTTTAGTTGCTTTGTAAGAAAACATTTCTACAAGATGTTGCCTTTGAAGTGATGTAAAAGGGCCATTGTAGTCTCATTGTATTTTATATTATGTTATGTTATTACAGACCGCGTCATTTCCAAAATAACTACTACCCCTAATACAACAAAAATAAAAACTTATCGATTCAGTTTCTATTCTTAAAATAAAGATTAAACTGATTTCATTCAGTTACAAAAAAAATCAATGTAATTTAACATTACTGATACAGTCGGGACTCGTTTATTCTAAGCCTTCTGAATCGTTTTGAATCGAGAGGGGTTCCCACCAAGTTATGTATAGATCCTTGACCAATCAGCGTTGGCGCGAGAATTGATGTCACCACGAAGATGTATTCAAATATTATAAATAAAAACAAACTTGTTTGTTTAAACGTCAAAATTTATTAAAGAAGAGGAAAACGCAAGCTTTCGATTCACAGAATCATCGTCAGGCTAAAATATAATAAGTAACAATTAAATACAATAAATATAATGCAAAATATTGATATTTTAAAATAATATTTCTGAATTTTTATTTTAAAATATCAATATTTTGCATTATATTTATTGTATTTAATTGTTACTTATTATATTTTAGCCTGACGATGATTCTGTGAATCGAAAGCTTGCGTTTTCCTCTTCTTTAATAAATTTTGACGTTTAAACAAACAAGTTTGTTTTTATTTATATTTAACGTCACTACTATTATATTACAAATATTATAAATATATAATAGAATATCAATTACAAGAAATCCTTTATTTATTCTTGTCTTCGTATTTTTTGACAGTTTAACAACATATCCAATCAAAGAAGTACAAATTCGACATTGCAAAATCATGAAAAAGCTATCACAGACAATTTTGTCTATTCGGGAAGTGTCATTTTTTACTATTGTTAAGTTGGCAATACGTTTTGTGGTTTTGAAAACTTTATATACCTTGGTATTTAATATTTATCGTTATATCGTGATAGTGAAATAATTTTACTTTACTTTTAATTTCGTAAAAGTAAAATATGAGCAAGGTGACGAGTGACGACGGTGATAAGTGTAAATTATAATATGTATGTATTCTATCTGACCTAACCTCAAATCTATAGATATGATTTTCGTTGCATTCGTAGCATGCAATGAATATCACAAAAATTAAAATCTTTTGAAAAATATTGTACAGGCATTGAGATGAATACAAATGCTCTAATTCATTCTACAAAAAATTTCAAAAATATGTTCGTTTACGCCATGACTCGAGAATGGTGGGAGGTGAAAAAGGAGACTAAATTACGAATAAACGAAACTCGGCATTTCAAATAAACGAGACTTAGAATAAACGAGCCCGGCTGTATTACCTATATTATTATAGCAAATGCTTTACATTGTTTCAAATTTGACGATTCTTTCTTTTATATGTTTTATGTCGTAGTACTTATCATTAAGAAGTGTCCATCACTGCGTGCTCATTACTGGTTTTACTTGATCCATTACTGGAGAAAAAACATAAACAAAATAAAAGGCTATAATTTAAAAAAAAGAACTATATTTGCGGACTTTGGTAATTAAATTGATTAAATAAAGAGTTAGTTGTTTTATTAGTAACATGAGTTGATTAGAATTACAAAAAAGAAGCCCGACAGTAAACTTTGCTCTTATAGCGGCCATAACTGGTGCCAGTACCTTAGTTCTTATGTTAGAAACCTTAATCATGAATGCGTTTTTCAATCTTGATTCTAGTAAGAATTGTAATAATAAATGTAAGTTAATAGTTTCATAGAATATTTCGAATCGCCGTTATTAATCTTAATTGAAACTAACATTAGGCTTGTTTTGGTTAATAGTATTTCTTATCAGAGATACACAAGAAGGAATTTCTACTTTATAATACATAATAAACAGACATAATTTGGCTAATATTAGCACCTGGTATCGTTATACATATATAAACTATTAACTTACGCAATATAATTGTTGGAAAACTACCAGGTGGTTGGTTGTGTGATAGCTAACATAGTCAAGTAAATTATTCCCTGTATAACGCGCTAAATAGACCAAGTCATTTACATTTAATTAATAATGTATCAAGATGAGCTTATAGACTCAAACACAGATTTGAGGTTATATAAACATTGTACAACCCGCCCTTAACAGCGCACTAATAAACTAAGCTCAATAACAACAAACTAATTATATTACATGTAAAGTATGTCTACCTATGTTTTCACCGTATCAGTAAAATTATTAGAAGCTAACTTTAACGTAAGGATATTGATATTAAAATCAGATATATTATGTACTACATATGTACTTATGTAGATATTGAACGGTTTTAGTTAATATTGCACACCCCAAACATAAAATAGCAACAAATTATGCAATAGGTTTTTTTGAGGGGTGCTATAGTGGGACTGCCAGCGGAATATACATCTTGGAAAGTGTGTCGTCCTATTTTTTTGCGTAGGGTCGAGCGGGGTAAATATTAAACACCAAAAAAATGGGGTAAAAGTGAAACAAACTTGCAACTAAAAAACTAACTTGTTTATAGGAGAATTATAAAAACTAACATCATCATTAAAGGTTTGTTAAAGCGACCTGAAAATATGAATCGCCTAATAAGTGATGTGTCACCCCTTCTACACCCTGTTACTCAATGTCTGTTAGTCGATGTCAAAACGTGTCAATTAAATGTTAATTCTTTGTACATAACTTTCTGTATAGCTCAGATATTAATTAAAGTTACAATTTCACATTGATATGCCACAAAGAAGATAAATCAAAGTTGCCAAAGTAGCTTTTCTTTTAATTTTTGGAGAAATATTTTCCATTAGAGGCCTGTTTCACTTTTTCCCAAATTAGAGGTTAAACATGAAACACAGTTTTTTTGATTTTTAAAGTCTGTGTTGTATCGTATAGTTCAAATGACGTAAGTATTTTTTAGCGCATCTAGTAGACAAAATTAAAGTATGAATTTGTACCGTTAACTGTCAAAAAACATGAGAGATTTGTATTTTGTTTGACTTTTACCCCAGTTGATCCTATATACAGATTGTGGTAAAAAATTTTATGAAAATAAACATAAAAAGATTAAAATAAAAATAAAAAAGATAAAATAAAATAAAAAAGGGGTCTTCATTTACATCTCAGGGTTTACCAAAACTAAAATCTGGTCACCCTAACTGCAAGTCGAGCCTTTCGTACCATACAGGGTGTCCCACGACTGTGTCAAAGTTCAATATTTCATTTATTATAACAAATGGAAGAAAACTTTAAATACAAAAGTTGTCAGGTTAGACAAGCAGCATATTTTAAAAATAGTTACATTTATATAGGATGTCCCATAACTGCGTTATAAATCAAAGTTATCTGTTACGATCTACGAGCTATCGAACTTCCACGCACTATTGCCCCACCCTGTATAAACAAGTGTAATATCAAAAATAACTTTGACCCAGTAGCTTACAATTAGTATATTTATATTTAATTAATTAATTGACATCAATTCACGTGTAATATAATTTTACTTTGAATAACCCGACAGATACACGCATTATTTTGAATACAAGAATACAAAAATAAACTTTACATTGTGTCAGTGCCGGATTAACAACTTAGCAGAAGTAGCAAATGCTAGGGGCCCCGCAACTTTGTGGAAATATATCTCTTATTGGACTTACCACTTACCGTCCAATGGTTGATACGGGGTGTCCAAATCTATACTAATTAATAATTTAAATTTAGAGTTTCCGATCTCGATTCGATTTAATCAAAAAATCGATCTTTGATTTTTTTTAATCGATTTTTCTAAATTTGCTCAAACCAAATCAAGAAAATTTTGTTTGTAAAAGTTATGTTTTATTATACACTCCTCAAAAAATTAAGAAGAATTAAAAAACGAAACAAAAAATTCAAATTTTGAAATAGTTATATTTCCGCGAAAATTAATAATTAGATTTGCGTGTTCCAAAGCTCATTCAAAAGCTTGCACTTTCTAATTTTTGAATAAAAATTTCAACAAATTTTATCATCCCTTTCCGTTCTTTGCTAAGGGTTAAAAGAGTTCAAAAATATATCCCTTAATTTTTTAATAACTGATCAATTTTTTTAAAGGATTGTATATTCTAAAACAAATCAGTCAGCGGCGTAGTTAGGGAGTGGGAGGGGGGGTGGGGCGGTTGAAACCTATCTTATTTGTTAAAAAATAAAACCTATTTACCCATAGACATAGAGCATGGACCGCGCATCTGATTTGAAAACAGAACCGTGTCAAAAGAAAAAGATGGAAAATGATTTGGGATATACTTGTCCTTATTTAATAATTCATTTATTTCATTCTTATTAGAAAAAGAGATAGATGTATCCCGAAAAAAATTGTGTAACATTTCTACAAATCAGTGAGAGAGATACGGTGGCGTTTGGGATATATCTCTCTTTTTTCTAATAAGAAAGAAATAGTTACTTCTGTTTAAATAAGGACAAACCATTTTCTATCTTTCTTTTGACACGGTTCTGTTTGCGCGGTCCATGATCTATGTCTATGGTATAATATTTACCTCTTTTTGGTTATTTAAAGCTTCCAATGGGAAAAATGTCTAATAAATTGAGTGAATTGACTTTTTTTATTATTGAAAGTCTATAGAGGTGATGATCATCCAATTTATTTAAAAAATAAATCCCACTGATATTTTTATGTCGTTAAAAATTCACAAGGAGTGACGCCCGCTTATTGTGCAAAAAAATCCTATTGACTTTTTTCGGGGGGAGTGGGTGAAACTATCGATTTACTCCCAGAGTTTCCCCCCCCCCCTACCTAGCCATGGATCTCTTTATAACATTTGCTGCAGGCCCCGCGCTTGCTTAATCCGGCACTGCATTTGTGTGGATGCGGAACATTCAAAGCATTCGTTGACAAAAATAAACGCGCCGCTATGAGGTTCACAAACAGAAAAGGGGTTGTAGATTTGAAAAGTTCGTCTAAATATAGACATTGTAAATTCGTTTTGTTTGTTTTTAAATGGATTGTCGATGGCACATCTTTACAAACACTTACAATCGATTGTGAAAATTGTCATGCAAATCGAACGAGATGCAGTATCGACTTTATAAATATAAACTAGCTGGACCCGCGCTAGCGTGGACTACGAAATTATTGTTTAGGATTTAAATAATATATAGTTCAATTAAGGGGTTAGGCCACTCTAGAGGCCGAAAAAATAGGTTTTTGTAGGATTTTTTTTCAGAAATACTACAAAATAAATACCTGCACCGCAAGTTTCGAAAAATAAAAAATAAAATAGGGTTCCGGAGAGCACTCAAAGAGTTCTGGTGTTCTTTTATATTTTGAAAAAGAGTTCTGTTAATTGAACCCCTAAAAAACGGTTTTTAAAATATACAGTTTTAAAATTACACAGAACAGTAATCTCGAACAAACAATACTTTTTTGGGATAACACTGCATGTGCTGGGGAGTTCCCGTAAGATAAAAAATATTTCTATCAATTTAAACACCCCCTCCCCACGAAAAAAATATTTTTTTACAAAAACACAGTATAGTTTTGGTAATGACATAATTTCACTATTGTAATTTCTGGTAAGAGTTCTGTATAGCACTCTTGAAAATAAACATATTTTCTCATTAACCCTTTCCTGACAAACGAACATATAAAAAAATATTCAAATTATTAATATTTCAAAATTATTAAAAAAATATTTCCATGAAGTTTTGAGATTTTTGTTTAAAGTTCTGAATAGCACTCTTGAAAATAAACATAATAACTCCTTAACCCTTTCCTGGCAAACGAACATATCAAAAAATATTCAAATTATTAATATTTCAAAATTATTAAAAAAATATTTCCATAAAGTTTTGAGATTTTTGTTTAAAGTTCTGAATAGCACTCTTGAAAATAAACATAATAACTCCTTAACCCTTTCCTGGCAAACGAACATATAAAAAAATATTCAAATTATTAATATTTCAAAATTATTAAAAAAATATTTCTTTAAAGTTTTGAGATTTTTGTTTAGAGTTCTGAATAGCACTCTTGAGAATGAACAAATTTTCTCATTAAAAAAAAAAACAGTAAACCTTGCTCTTATAGTGGCCATAACTGGTGTCAGTATCTTATTAGGGGATCAGAAGTACATACTTAACAATTTATATTATATTATATCAACGAGTATTTTTTAAATCCATGGTAGAAATTTACAATAATTGTTAAAGAATAATAATAATAATTCAGTACAGTTACTGACAAACTTGAAAATATAAATACGACATTATATACATATATACAATTACATTTAATACTTGTATATTCAACATTAAAAATACGTCTGTAATACTTAAAATACTTTTTTATGAATGCATATTCAGCTTTTATTTGCGCATAGCCTAATACGTACTTTGCGATTTAAGTGGAAAACTTTTAAAAAATTCTCCATTATTAAAATTTTTCTCCAATTTTTACGATAGATATTATACATTAATATGTCAGATTTTACTGCAAAAATGTATTTAGTACATATTGCGTTATTTTATAAAACAAATTCAAACTTTTTGAAGAAATGTATGATCAATTGGTAATATTCAGAAAACGACAATTTCTGTTATATTATACAGAGTGTTTGGTTCGGCGATACGAATATTTTGAAGGGAGGTAGAATGAGTCATTTGGAAGTGATTTAAGTAAATATACCTAAAGTGCAACAGTTTTTTTTATATCGGCCATTTTAGTAAATTTTTGAAAAAACCTAGAATTATACATGTTAATAACAAAATTTCAAAAGTCTATATTTTTTAAACATGATTTTTATATTACTTAAATGTTTATGTTGCACTATCAAATCAAAATAAAATATATGGGTAACAAAAACAAAAAATGGCTGCTGTTTAACATTTAAAAACTTATAAAACTTTGATAAAATTATTTCTTTAAAAAATTATTTTATAAAATCTAGTACACTTACAGATGTTCAGATGGTTTTAAAAACTGCTCTATTTTATACCCTTTCGAAAAGTTTATCATAATACCTACATGAATTGGTTATTTATGTTAAAAAAACTTACATTTATCCCAGAATAAGTAAGATTTTTACATTTTTACATTGAATCAATCTATTCTAAATAAGTCATTAAAAACGTGATACGATACTTTTCAAATATTCTTTTATACGCATTGGACAGTGTAACATCTACTCCTGTGCAAATGACCCTGTTCATTGAGTATAAAAAAATATTTGAAAAGTATCACGTTTGTAAAGACCGCGAAAAATTGACTTTTTGGATCCCTTAAAAAAATAAGACCTTTTGTACGTAATTCTTGAATAGTTATAGGACCATTTAAACCAAAAAAAGAGTGTTAAATTGTTTTTTACAAATGAATACCCCTCCTCCCCCGTAATAATAAATCACTAATAAATATGTATCTCAAATAAAACGTATTAATTCTCAATGTCAGTAATATCTACTCGTACATTATGTTTGGCAAACTTACAGATTTGAAACAACACATTAAGTATAATGTTAAGTACATATGTACTTAAATTTAAATCTGTCATAAAATTAGCAAATGTCACTTTTGTTTTCTTATATAAAATAGGCATGATGCCTAATTTTTAATAAACGGTCAAGTGCGTGTTGGGCACGCACTTGATAGGTTTCCGTAGTCATTACGATTTATAAACAAGAGTTATTTCAGTTTTTTGTATAAACTATTCTAGCTACAGTGTTCGTTATAATTTTCATTGAAAGTAGGTACTAACTAAAAGCTACATTTTAGATTTTTTGAATATATAGTTTAGAAATTAAGAGGGAGGGAGGACGCTCTGATAACGACATTTAAATGCAAATATATCGTGACTGAAGGGTTAAAATCAAAAGATCATTTAACATTTTTTGTTGCATTTTAGGAGACCTATAAACTATAAGGTTTCTTAGTTTTCTACGGAAACCTAAAAACTATTTTATGATGATCTTACGTGTCTCCTTTTTCCAAAAATACTTATTTCTGCATAAAATAAAGGTTTAATAAAAAAAATTGACCCTTTTAAAACATAATTTTGAACAAATGCGCCAAAACGCTCGCAGGTGCCATGGCGCATTTGTGACGTCACGCCTATGTAAACACTCCTTGTCAATAATAATAAATCCTTGTTCCATCGCTAACGTTTCTCGGTTTTAGTTTTGGTAACACAAAACTGAGCAAATTGATAATTTAAAACCACAAAATAATTTATAAACAGTGCAGATATTAATCAAACAAAAATGATGTTTACTTAGGCGTGACGTCATCCACTCTGACTGGTGTTTTATCTAACATGGCGGGTTGCTGTATTTTGTGTTTTTATTTTAACAAAAATCATATTAATCTCGCTTTTACTAATAATATATTAATCTATTTCATTATTTAAAATCATAATTTCAGCGATACTTTGTTACTGGCATCATGCCTATTGCTGTTAAAAATATCACATTAATTTCGCGAATTAATCGATATTTTGAAATAATTAACGAATGCCAAAACCGTTTTCGGTCGAACAATCGACACCGTAAAGTTGTTATTACTCGTATACCATTAAAATGTAAAATATATCCCTGATGCATTAATTATACATATATGAAAACACGATATTAACTACATTTCCCAGTTTTTAAACTATTTTCATTGTAGCAAAATCAATCTCTATCGAATATTCGAATTACTGAACTGATATCAATGCGTTTTTTCTCTCCCCATATCGAAGATACGAGAATCTTTGTTATTGTTTTTAAAAAAGAAAAAAAAATGTTCTCTAATTTCAACAAAATATTTACTTGATATTCCCGTTTCAGATCAAAACATTGATTTGAAATATAAATTATAAAATGACATAATAGATATCTTCAATTAGTAATTTATGTACTATACCTATAATGTATATAATTTTTCAGCTAGTGTTTGTGTTTTCCAATCAAAGTTCATATAAAAACACTAAATAAACATCACGTATTTATTTACGACATTGAAACCTCAATAACTTGAGACGAAACGATCTTTCGTTCCTGTCAGAAACGATATTTACAGTGTAGTAAAAATATGAAATGGAACGTTATTATAACACTTAAATAAGGGACTGGCACCCAGGCCCGGATTTAGAAATATGCCGCCCCTAGGCAGTTACGAAAATTGCCCCCCCCCCCCTCCTCAAAACTAACTCAGGATCTTTTTTTTTGGTTGCGTCAGTTTCAAATTTTATAAATTTTTATAAAGTTACATTAGGAAACATAAAAACTGAAGACCTTTTTTTTGTCATGCTTGAGTTACATGTATAGAGAAATGATTGCTTATGGGTTGAAATTTTTACGTCTCGATTTTCGGATGGCAAACTCATCGATAATGGAATCAATATCAAATTCAATTTCCACGAATATAACAAGTTTTCAAAGTTTCCACCAAAATTTGCCGCCCTAGGCAGCTGCCTACTCTGCCTGCATGGTAAATCCGGGCCTGACTGGCACCAATCTTGGTTATCACCCCAGTAATGGCTATTTTTAATTAAATGTAATGAATTAGAAATATTTGTTGATATTTGATTACAACCATTTTTGTTGAATATTAATCTATATACATTTAACTGTCTTACAGCGTGTTTTGATAACAATTGGCCAATAGGTGTCAAAATGGTGGACATTTGAACTAATTATTAGTATAATTTATTTATTAATTATTATATTATCAAAGCATCTGCTTTACATTGTTTCAAATTTGACGATTCTTTCTTTTATATCTTTTGTGTCGTAGTACTTATCATTAGCAAGTGTCCATCACTGCGTGCTCATTACTGGTTTTACCATTTTACCAAACATGAACAAAATAAAAGACTATAATTTTAAAAACAAACTATATTTGCGGACTTTGGTAATTAAATTGATGAAATAAAGAGTTAGTTGTTTCATTAGTAACATGAGTTGATGAAAATTACAAAAAATAAGCCCATCAATCCCAAAAGACTGTATATCTTGCAACTTTTATTAAATTTTACAATAGGACAAAAATTTTATCAATATTTTTTAATTTTTCTTGTATCTACTTAAATAAATCAAGTTTGATAAAAAATTTTATCTGTAATACCTAATGTGTAAAAAAAACAAGCCCAATAATCAAAAAAAAAAGAAAATTTGCTTTTATAGCGGCCAGTGGCGTAGGAACGGAGGGGGGGGGTGTTTGGGGTCGAACCCCCCCCCGAAATATTTTATGTTCTTAAAATATATGAAATTATTATTACAATTTTGAATTGAATGACCTTTTTTGCGATTCAATGTTCTTAAAGCATGCAAAATAATTATAATAAGTTTGATTTGAATGAATATATTTAACTAGTTATATGACTAAAAAAAAAGGTCTTCAAATATTTTAATTAATAATAATAATAATAATAATAATATTTTTTATTGTGTTTGGCCAAAAATTGGCATTACAATACGTCGATACAGAAATAAATAAATGAAATTACACAAAATAAAATAAAATATATAAAAATATACAAAAATAAAACTAAATAAAATTACCCAAATCATAGAAATAAATAAATAAAATTACAATTACAAGCACTCAGCAATGCTGTACGGTTCCCTGCTGATTAAATAATCTTTTAAATACATCAAAAAATGTTTCTTATTTTTTTCTTGAGATATGTATGCTGGAAGAGTTTTTACAATTTTGTTAATTAAATACTTAGGTGCTCTTTCATAAAAATTAGTTTTGTGGTATATTTCATAGCTATTTTATGTGACCTTTTTTTTTAGTCATAATGTTATCTTATATAACATTATAAATTAAATTTTAGATCATGTGATTAGAAATTGTAATAATAATTTCACATATTTTGGGAGACCCAAGCTTAACCCCCCCCCTGAAAATTTTTCTTACTACGCCACTGATAGCGGCCATAACTGGTGCCTTTACCTTACTACATGTTCCCTTGAGATAGATTATATGAATTGAGGTATATATGTACCTTCAATAAGAATTATAATATTTACCGATCTAGTTCATATCAGTAAGTTTAATATTTCCACACAAACATATACAGTTTTGAAGAGATTGCCGTTTTGCATACATATTGGCTACCTATTCAATATTTTATGAAATATTGAATAAAGTGCCTTGCTTTTGATGGGTACATTTTTGGTTCTGAAAATAAGAAAGCTTTCTCAGGAACGAATGGAAATAAATTAGTTTTATCACGAAAATGTCGTTTTATCTTCCATGCCTTCCTTACACATACACATATCGGGAAAATCACTTTTCACTCGTGTTTGAATTTAATTTCAACTTCTTTCTATACAATATTGCATTTTTATTCCATCCATTCAATATTTGTATACGAATTGGTAGCTTTATTAAGTTCAAATTTTAAAACATAATATACAGAGTGTCCCGTAAATACGAGGGAACAGAATAGAAAAATACTGTATTTAGTTATATAATTACACTACAGGAAGGTTGGAAGTATACAATAATTTGTATTACATATTGCCCTTTTTTATAAAATTAATAAATATTTTTTTATATTGTCTTGCTATTTCTAAGAACTTTTCATTCCTTGCACAGTTTTCTTAAAGTTAACCCTTTAGGAAATAAAAATAAAAATAACTATAACCTGAAGAGATATACGAATAATTAAAATAAAATGAAAAAATATGAAATTCACAATCACAATGTTTTTGACGTAGCAATTTTCTATTCATAACTATTTTATATGCAGGTTATTTTTTTCGGCACTATTTTGAAGAGTTACCTATATAAAGTATTTAAAAATTTGTCACGATCGACTTGCTGGCCATTTTTACTCTGGTACATTTCAATATTTATGTTTCAGGCTTTTTACCTGTGGGTGGGTAGTACAAATGTAAATCAAACAGTAGGGCTAGGGTATCACAAAAATGTACATTTGTTACAAAAATATATTGATTATTGGACATTTTAAAATCCCAGGGGCAGGGCAATTACCCCTTCTCTGACGATCATTAATTGATAGGTTCTCTAGTTATTAGTACAGTCGACTCTCGATGATTTTAATAAACTCAAGGAACCAGAAAAACAGTTCAAATTACCAAGAGTTCAAATAACCAAAAGGCAGTTAGGAAAAAATTCAAATAAACAAGAGTTTGACTAAAAGTAAGTACATATGTACAACTTGGTCTTTATTTAAAAAATAATACATATACTATGTACAGTCGCCTGTAGAACTCGTCTGGCACCCTAAAGGCCAGAATCGCATACAACAGATTCCAAATTTAAAGACAAACATCATCGGTTATCTTTTTCTATCAAGTTTATATATATTTAAATACTAAAATTTGGAATATCAAATATTTATTGCCACAAAATTTCCGTATACAATTTTCAATAGATTACATAATAATTTAATTGCACAAATATATATGAGTACCTATTATAAACGAAGAGTAGTTCTTTATCTAGCAAATGAATTTCAAAATATCTGTCTTTGTTTGATACATGGAGAAATGATTTAAATATTATAATTGCACAAATGGGAGGAGCCTATGTTACTAAGTTTGTGATAAACGAAAATGAATACAAACTGCAAGACCATTAATGCAGGTGACTGTACGTATATGGTTCAATTGGCACATACACTTATGAAAAAACATCGGCCAAGTAAATGCACAGTGCTTCCTCGTGCTAAATTCATCAAAGGTAGTCAATTATTCAACAATTTAAATAAAAACCGATAGTGTTTAGATAAATTGCCTGGAATTGGTTAACCATTTAATTTTTATACAATTTTACTAAAAAATATTAGTTCGAAATTTTTCTTAAAAATTTCAATCTTAATCTAAATTTAAGCAAACATCAAAATGACATTTAATATGTCCAAGCAATTATCAATTTTGAAAAACAAAACACGAATATTTTTACAACAAACGTTGTAGACCCTTATTATAGGAAATTTAATGCTCCACAAAAAATATTCTATAAAATTTTCAACGTAACATGTGTCGTTCTTAAGATATCTTGAAAAAATAAATATTTTATGATGTCACCCCTCCCCCTTACATACGATTTTGAAATGGGACCGTCCTCAAGTTAGACCCAACCATCCGACCAAATTTCAACAATATCGGTTCAGTGGTTCATGAGTTATGCGTCTGACAAGGATTCAGGGGACAGACGGACGAACAGACAGATGATCACAAAGCTTCTCGTATCTTCGATATTGCGAGAAAGCAAAATGTGCCAGTTAAGTGGTTAGTACAAGTAGATACTTTTTAATTAAAAATGATAGAGAAAAATTGAAATGTGAACAATTGAAGAACATACATCAGAACAAAAAAATCAATGAAAGCGTATACATTTTTTTAATATTTCAATCATGTACCATTCATTACGAAGGGAAATTGTTATTGACAGGTAGCGACACGGCGCGCGGCGGCGAAACAAACAATTACGTTTTCAGTTGACGTAAACTTTTTTGTTAGGGGAAAAAATGATGTCTTCGCTTATCAGTCTCAGATTTATTATGTTATATAAAAATACTTATTTTCGCTAGTAAATTATACTTTTTATAATAATATTTATATTACAGTTAATATATCAATGTAGAGTTATGCGTGTGACAAGGATTCAAGAGACAGACAGACAGACACGGAACGAAAAGTGTTTATCTTGACCTGAAATGGAAAGATCAATTTAAAATTTTTAAATCGGAAAACAATTATTTTGTCTCATTCTAAAACAGAACGTTCAAAATGGTATTATATTACCTAAAAAACTACGTAGGTACTGAGTAAAAAAAATCAATATATTTTAATTGTACTATACAGATATTTTTACGTTACAGATAAGGTACTGGCACCAGTCTTGGATATAACCCCACAAATGGCTATTTTTTTAAATTAAATGTACTGAATTAGAAATATTTGTTGATGTTTGATTAACACCATTTCTGAATATTAATCTATATAGGTACATTAAACTGTCTTACAGCGTGATTTGATGACAATCGGTCAAAAGGTGTCAAAATGGTGGACATTTCAACTAATTATTAGTATAATTAATCAATTAATTATTATATTATCATAGTAACTGTTTTACATTGTTTCAAATTTGATAATTCTTTATGTTATATCTTATATCATTTGTGGCTTTGTACTTATCATTTTGTAATAATTAGCAAGTGTCCATCACTGCGTGCTTATTACTGGTTTTACTTTGTCCATTATTGGAGACAAAACAAACAAAATAAAAGGCTATAATTTAAAAAACAAACTATATTTGCGGACTTTGGTAACTAAATTGATTAAATAAAGAGTTAGTTGTTTTATTAGTAACATGAGTTCATGAGAATTACAAAAAAGAAGCCCGTCAATCACAAAAACAGTAAACCTTGTTTTTATAGCGGCCATAACTGGTACCAGTACCTTATTTCAATAAGTATTTCTAATTAAATAATCTATTTATTAATTATTATTTTATCAATTTTCATTTCTTCTCTATTTATCTTTCTTAAGTGAAACTGAATAAAGTACACTATTATTTTTATGTCTGATCTGAAATACTTGCATTCTACAGGTTGCAAATTAAATGCAATGGGGCTTGATATTGCTAATATCTTTTTTATTTCTTTGGAAAGAATTTTACTGATTTTTACTTTCTTATATATTATGTACATATACATATATTAAATATACATAATATATGTATAGCTAAAGTATAGCGAAACCGATTTTTTTCGAAATTCGGATTTTGATGGAATTATCCTTTTTGACTTTCCCTGAATCCATTCTGACTATTTTCGCCATGATGTCTGTGTGTGTGTGTCTGTCTGTCTGTAAGCGCTGTAACTCAAATACGACAAATCGTAGAAGGATGAAATTTTATACTTATTTAAGATTAATTTTTGTCTGGGAAGAAAACGTCATACTTTTGAAAACGATCTTTCAACCGGATACGGATGTTTACCTACGTCGATTTTTGAATTTTTTGAATTACTCTGAAACAGTGCGAAATAGAGAAAAATGGTCAAGTTAAAAATTGTAGGTAATATCAACATCTATAATTTATGTTCTATTCATTTTTTCGTAAAAACGAATTTTTGAAGAAAAAAAATTTATTATAATTCAAGTGGTTCATAACAGAGGAGAGATATCTGCCATGAGTGTCATGGGACTTTCTTATACGTATTACAGAGATTGAACAGTGTGCGTGTTTGCCGTAGGTAACATGGGACTTTCTTATACGTAATACTGAGAGTGAACAGTGTGGGTGAGTCTAAATAATTATAGAAAAAAAATCTTTCTGACTAAATCATAAATGTTGGAAAAACATACATGGGGAATAAATTATAGATAATAACATACTCGACATTTTTTATCTAAAACATTTTTTTCTTATTTCAAAAATAATTCGAAAATTCAATAATTTACAAGAGTTTTCAGTTATTACGTTAAAAAATCACTTGTTATATATAATGGAGAGAATAATATTACCTATATTATTGATTTTATTCTATCTTATTAGTTTGTCAGAAATGTTCTAATAAATTAAGAATCACGTATACTATTCACTGTTAGGATTACGTATAAGAAAGTCCCGTGGTTCCCAACGCAGATTTATTTTTAATAGACATAACGATCCAAAATCAATGACATATTTAGTGATATATTTTCAACTAGTAGTTTAATGTCCGGTATTATAAAGGAGCTAGCAAATTTGCTAGCTAGCAAGCACTTTCAACTGAGATATCAAACTTATATGACGGTTCTTTTGGAGTTTGTTGAAGACTTTGACAAGTTTCGCGCACGCGTTGTAGTAAGTAAATACCAACGATATTAAAACAGTGGTGATATTATGAAAATTATTTTGTGCGGTCAAAGATGCCAACTGTGTTACAATTAGTTGAAGTGTCACTGCTCTAAATTCCATAGCTAATCCATAGATACTAGTACAGAATTAATGCCCCATTTGAAAGTAATTGCTAGCTAGCAAATTTTGCTAGCTCCTTTATAATAAGAGAAAAGCATTAGCACATTAACTTATTTGTTCGCTCATGTCTTCGTTTAAACGAGTAAACACATTTGTAAAGTGTTGCCAACTACAAACCAATTACTAGTTTGAGAGTACTGTATACTGTATACATATGTATATGACGATGTTGAAAGATGTAAATTTAATTGTAAAAGTACTTGCACAGTTTATTTGTTTGGTATTAATCTTATTTTAAAATTTTGTTTGAATTGCAACCACGTTTTTCTTTACTTGCTTATTAATTAAGGGGGCAGACCCAGTTCTTTTTTAGGATTTTTTTTGGCCACGCATTAAAATAATTAATAACAAATGTTATTTACAGAAAATATTATAATTTTTTTATGGCAAAATATTAAAAAATAAGTGGGATACAGCAAATTTGGGAGGGGTCCAAAAAAAAAGTGTTTTGCCGTAATCACTGCTGCTCGTCACTAGATGATCTAAAATAAAAAAAAATAAAAGGGATCATTAGCTAATGACATAATGCTCCGGATGGACGAGGGGATTTGAAAAATTTTGAATTTTTACAAAATGGCGGAGGTTAAAAGTTAAAGTTCTTTATTCAACTAAAATTTTACTCGCATTTTCGGCTATAAAAAAAAATCCTTCGTTCATCCGGAGGACAATTATGTATAGAATAAGTGAGAAAAATTTCAAACCAATCGACAAAGCCGTTCTCAAGTTACAGTGAACACCGACTTCGAAAACATGGTTTCGAGAAAAACGCGTTTAAAGTTTTGAGTACGATTTGCATGCAGATAAAAAATTTATTTTGGAACTTACACAGAATCATCTATGGACAGGACATTAGTCTGAAATTTTCAGAGAATACTTTTGAAATATTCTACTTTGAGAAAATGCAATTTTTCAAAATTCTAATTGGGTCTGCCCCCTTAATGTAACTGTAAAGAAATAAAAATAAATCTAGAATCTAGCTTATCTACTTTCTGTGTCTATCCTAACAAAATAGTGCTCTGTCAAGGTCATAGAGGCCCCATTATCCTAATGTGCCCAGGGCCTCCAATAGGTTAAAGACGGCCCTGTCTATCGGCAAATTCAAGTCCTGGAATATATAAATATATTTAACGTTGTTGATAAAATTGAGAGATGTACTTGCCACAGTTAATTTGTTTCGTATTAACTGATTAAAAATCGATAGAAATGCGGGCATTTGATTGGCTGTATGGCTGAGTGCATTATCTTGTGGACACATTCTGCAACAGTGATTACTTATCCTATCAGCAGCAACAGCGGGAAACGTAAAAACAATTTACAAAAAATATCTCTCCGAGCTCTCACTGCGTGAACACAACATATACGAGTATACGACACTCTGAAACGCTGATTCATGTTTGTGTCCAGATATTTTTACTTCATACAAATAAATAGGACTTTTTTTCTTTTTGTTATTTTCACGAACTAAAATATTGTCTCTTAACTCAAAAAGCTAGAAAAATTGACTACGCAGGCAAATCTTTCAAATGAATAAATTTGTTGACTTTGGGATAACAATTTTATTAAATTATATATAAATTGTTAAAACTATTTTAATTTATTATAGTTAATAACTTACTCAAAAGTTAGTTCAATTTTCGTATATACAGTGCGTTCATGATGAAAGAAACAAATTCGTTTAAAATTCAGGTAATTATTTTGTACAAAAACGCTCTGACACGTCGATTAGTATTTTTAGTTGCGGATTTTTTGACATAAGAAAATTGTATACAGAGTGTCTCAAGAAGAACATATACAGTCATCATTGATTTTTTTAAATGGAACACGCTATATATTATGCCATTTTTAAATTATACGGTGTATTCTGAACACTTTTTGTAAATTATAGTTTTCGGAATAATGACGTTTGAAAATTGACATTTTTAAATACACACAAGTCAAATAAAATGTTGAAATTGAACAAAAACACCTTGAACATTTTTTTAAAAGCCAACAAAAACATCCTGGTATGGCAAAAAAAAAACATTCAACTTTTTTCTTTCTTTTATTTTCCCTTTTTTTCGTATATATACAGGACTAGCTGGGCCCGCGCGGCTTCGCTCGCGTGAACTACGGAATTATTATTTAGGATTTAAAAAATATATAGTTCAATTAACATAAGTACAAACACGATTAGTTATTATTGTAATAAAAACCAAACAACACTTAAATTACCTACCTAACAAAAACCAATCAGAACAAAAAAACGGCCAAGTGCGTATTGGGCACGCACATGATAGGTTTCCGTAGTCATTACGATTTATAAACAAGAGTTATTTCAATTTTTTTATAAACTATTCTAGACGTATATAAAGTTAGCGGGGACCTAATAGCGGTTCCAAAAAAAAATACGTGGAGGTTTTGCAGCTAATTTGTTGCTAATTTGTGCCGCCAATCCTGATTTTGTTGCTCTATTCGTTTTCGAGAAAATCCGGATTAGCTAACTTAATAGCTTCAAACAGCTGTTCCGCGATATTTCAGTGAAAAATAAAGCTATCGAATTCAAACAAGTGACATAATTTGTTGCTAATTTGTTGCTAATTTGTGCCGTCAATCAAAATTTTTTTACTCCATTCGTTTCCGAGAAAATCCGGATTAGCTAACTTAATAGCTTCAAAACAGCTGTTCCGCGATATTTCAGTGAAAAATGAAGCTATCGAATTCAAACAAGTGACATAATTTGTTGCTAATTTGTGCCGTCAATCATATTTTTTTTTACTCCATTCGTTTCCGAGAAAAATCGGATTAGCTAAACTTAATAGCTTCAAAACTGCTGTTCCGCGATATTTCAGTGAAAAATAAAGCTATCGAATTCAAACTGGTGTCATAATTTGTTGCTAATTTGTTGCTAATTTGTGCCGCCAATCATAATTTTTTTGCTCTATTCGTTTTCGAAAAAAATCGGATATGTTATAATTTAATTAAATCAAATTATTATATTTATTATTATTTAGCCGTAGTTTTTTCTTTTAATTAAAATATTAGATAAGTCAAATTAAATATTATTTAACAAGGGATATTGAAAACAATCTAAGAAATAAATTAAATAGATAGTTTTATTTTAAGTAACGACATTTCAACCATGCGTATTATATATATTACATCTGGAATATCAGGAAACATAGATTGTAACAATGACACGTGAAAAAATTTTTGCTGTAATGGAAATTTCACGTACTTTTCAGAATAATCCAGATATCGGAATTAAAATTGAATTTAAAATAAAACAATCAAATAATTTTTATTTATTTTTAATATTTTTTTTAAATATCCGCTATTAAATAATGGGTTATTTATAGTTTTAGTTTCCCAAACTATTTTTGATGAATCTATATTTCATTACGTCTCATTGTTGCAATATATTTTCCAGAATAAATCAGATATCGAAATTAAAATTGAATTTAAAATAGAACAAGCAAATTATTTTTATTTATTTTTACTATATTTTTTTAAATATTCTCTATTAAGTAAAGAGTTATTTGTAGTTTTAGCGTTCCAAAATATTTTTTGATGAATCTATATTTATTTACGTCTTATTGTTGCAATGTATTTTCCAGAATATTCCAAATATCGAAATATATTATAATACGCATATGGTAGAAACTACGTTAATTAAAAAAATGAAACAATCAAATAATTTATATTTATTTTTAATATTTATTTTAAATATCTCCTACTAAATAAAGAGTTATTTATAGTTTTAGCGTCCAAAACTATTTTATGATGAAAATATATTTTTTCACGTGTCATTGTTACAATCTATGTTCCAGATGTAGATAATATATATAATACGCATGGTTGAAATGTCGTTACTTAAAATAAAACTATCTATTTAATTTATTTCTTAGATTTTTTTCAATATCCCCTGTTAAATAATATTTAATTTGACTTATCTAATATTTTAATTAAAAGAAAAAACTACGGCTAAATAATAAAAAATATAATAATTTGATTTAATTAAATTATAACTAATCCGATTTTTTTCGAAAACGAATGGAGCAAAAAAATTATGATTGGCGGCACAAATTAGCAACAAATTAGCAACAAATTATGACACCAGTTTGAATTCGATAGCTTTATTTTTCACTGAAATATCGCGGAACAGCTGTTTGAAGCTATTAAGTTTAGCTAATCCGATTTTTCTCGGAAACGAATGGAGTAAAAAAAATATGATTGACGGCACAAATTAGCAACAAATTAGCAACAAATTATGTCACTTGTTTGAATTCGATAGCTTTATTTTTCACTGAAATATCGCGGAACAGCTGTTTGAAGCTATTAAGTTAGCTAATCCGGATTTTCTCGAAAACGAATAGAGCAACAAAATCAGGATTGGTGGCACAAATTAGCAACAAATTAGCTGCAAAACCTCCACGTATTTTTTTTTGGAACCGCTATTAGGTCCCCGCTAACTTTATATACGTCTATTCTAGCTACAGTGTTCATTATAATTTAATGGGGTAAGTGAAAAAAAAATAATGTGAGTTCACTTTTCAGTCTATGGAAAGGGGGTCCAAAAAATGTTTTTTTCAAAAATCTTATCATTTCTGTTTTTGTGTTATCAGTCTTTGTCCGTATACCAAATTTCATCTTAATCGGCTTAAAATTTTTGAGGAAGGACGGACATGGCGAAACTATAAGGTTTCCTAGTGTTCTACGGAAACCTAAAAACGTACGACAATTTTATATTACTATCATGGGCACCGGCAGAATTTCTTTCAGGGGGGTGCATTTAGATATATCAAATTAAATTACATGCGAGGATAATTAAAAAAAAATAATAATAATTTTGTAATAATAAACCTGCATTGAAATTAGAAAACTAAAAAAAAGGTCCTCAGTTTTATATTCTGACCTACGGCCTAGAAAGTTCAAAAAGTTAGACACCTATGACTTAAAATGTTATTCAAAGAGTGAATTTTAAAATAAAAATTGTATTTTAATTTAATTTATAAATAATAATAATATAAATAATTTTTTCATGTGTTTTTTTTTGCCAGGGGGTGCAAGTGCACCTCCTTGCATCCCCCTCACGGCGCCCATGATTACTATTATATAACACTAGATATGTACAATGTACATATATGAAAAAATATTCACTACTAAAAATGTAAATTATCAGGGGAGCCTGGTGATTTTTTATAGCTGAATAAAGGGGTAGTGAGTCATTTAAATACGGGAACCTATGCGTATAAATTAACGAACAAATATGGTATTATAAAAAAATTATTAAGTTACATGAGACATCACAATAAAAAATTTCCTTTAAAAATGATATAATCGCTTTTTCTTTTATACTTTTTTTGAAAGAATTTCTCCAGCGCGTATAATATGTATGTATTACATATTAAACAAGTGTGTTTTTTGAGTTGAGGTTAGTTTATAAATTTCCGGGGTTATTTTAATGCGTGTCAGTAAGTGAGTGATTACTAAATGAAGTTGCCGTGCTTGATGTCAACAAAAGCTTAAAGCTCTCCATTCATAACGCGCTACAAGTTATTAGCCATGACGTGATGAAATTCTTGAGATCATTCTGTGGCAGTTCTATATTGATTAATGAACTGTTAATTAGAACAACGTTACTTTCATATAATTAAATTCGCCGGAGCGAAATAATCGAATTATAATATTTTTTACTCGACTGTGTTTTATTCCAGCTTTTCTCAGTGGTAGTGGCTCAAGTCATTTATAACCTAACCGCCCAAGCCGGTTATTTGTACTAATTGTGAGAAGATTTTGTGCTATTTCTAAAAAGAAAAAACTTGTTTACACCGCTATTAATTTTGAACGTGTAATATTTTTGTATTTCTATATAAGGTACCTGCGGCAAATAAGGCCCATATAAAAAAAACACATTTGCAATAGTTGGATCGGTCTGGATTTTTATATACACATAGAAGGTACTTATACAAAGCTAACTACACACCGACTAGTCTCTCTCCGCGCTAACTTTTCGGTACCTCTGAGTTTATTGCGAGAGATGGTGACGAATGCTCAATTTTATAAAAACAACCAACAAATAATCTTAATTTTTGTAAATTTTTTTTATGTATTTTCCGTTTGTTATTTGGCCCACTTAGAATTTTGAAAAAATCCATTTTTTGCATTTTCTCAAAGTAGAATATTTTAAAATTATTCTCTGAAAATTTATGGTGCAAGGTGATTTCTAGTGTTTTTTTTAAGTTTTTGCTTTATAAAATAAAAATTAATTTACCGTAGTATCTAAGGAGTAATAAGGCCCACCAAATTTAAGATTGGGTTTTTTATTATTTATTACAATTTATGATCACATATTTTGTTCTAGATTGGTATATCATTTTTATTTACTTATTAAAAAAAAATGTATTTCATCTCCTGTCACATATGGAGGGTTGTAATTAGTTTTATTCGATCCGATGGGGAGGGGGTTTTAGGGGGGGGGGAGGAAACAACCCCTTACCTCTCATAGGAACCGAGATATTTACGATTTTGTATAATGAATAAAAAGTAAAACATAAGAAAAATTTCATATTTCATCCTCTGTCATTTATGGAGGGTTGTAATTACGGGGGTGGGAGTTTAAAAATCCGCGCCAGCGAAGCCGCGGGTATCAGCTAGTAATTAATATAATATACATATAAGTTATATTCGAAATAAATAATATATTGACATCTGTTTATTTGTATTTATTGATATGTATAAAAAAACTATTAATCTTTATTAATTTTTTGTTTTGTTTGTTACAGGTTAGTCACCAATTCGTCTACAATGTTTTCGCATAGTTTTCGTAAGTTTCAAAAAATATTTTAAGTATTTATTTATTGTTTTAGAACAGTTGTTTTCAACCAGTGGTCCGCGGACCCGCGAAGCAATCGTTAGGGGTCCGCGGTGAATCCTATTGTGTCATTTTCGCTTCTAACTAATAATTTTGTATAATATATTAAAGTTTTCTTTAAAAAAAATTCTATCTTTTTCGCACGATTTGTTGTGAGTTTTTGGGAGTCCGTCATGGTAAAAAGATTTTAAACTACTGTTGTAGAATATTATGTATTATTAGAGGCGTAGCTAGGGGTTGGTTAAACTGACCCCCCACCATGGTCGCAGAGGCCAAGTGGAGGGTGTGAGGTAAAATCGTCGTATAATACATTGTATATCAAACTTATTGTTAGTTATTTTTTCTGTGTATAGGGGAGGAGGCGCTAATACAAGTTCGTGCCGGAAGTGCAAAAAACCCCAGTTATGCTTCTGTGTATTATACTGATTCTGTACGCCTCTACCCCGATATTTTTTCTTTTAAAAATCACTTTTTTTTTCGATTTTCTCAACATATTATCTTAGTTACAAGATATTGGTCATTTTGTCCGACAAATATCTTGGGCCGTTTTTCCAGTTCGCCGCCCGGAAAATTCTGCGACTGCACGTTCGAAAATGCTCCACTCACGAAGTTTCAGAAGTATGGTAATAAATTTACAAAAGGGTCGAGGTATTGAGTACCTACTATCAACTTGAAAACTACTTATGGGTTGTATGGAAATGAGCTCAAAATATGGAATGTACGTTCGTGAAAAAGAGCTAAAAATCAATGAAAAACGTTTGCAATCTCATAGAGAAGATTAATTTCTATAATTTTTATCATAATCATTTTTTACGTAAAATTAGCTTTTTGTCATGTTATGTCAATTTTTCACTTCGTTTTCAAAACTACCCTTCACTTTGAGCAACGATTGCGACAGTAGGCTGGGAATTAGCCGAATAGAACACATGACATTTTTTACGCAGTATTTCATGTAGAATCTTTAACTCCTGTTATATTTTTTTCTCTGAACAATGGTTCGTATGAAAAATGAGAAAAACAGGTATAAATTTCATTTCGGGGGTAGTTTTTTACGTGAAAGGGGATGTTCCATCCACGATTTAGGTGGGAACTTTTCGGGTTCTTGTTCTGAACCTTACTGAGAGTTCGTGGACAAAGTATCAAAACTTTATAATTTTTTTCTTCTGTTTGGCGAATTTTAATCTAATTACCGTGGACTAAAGTATGGTAATAAATTAAAGGGGCAGACCCAGTTGGGACTTCCAAAAAAAACTATTTTTTAGGATTTTTTTTGGCCACGCATAAAAATAATTAATAACCAATGTTTTTTCACATGAAAGATATGTATTTACAGAAAATATTGTAATTTTTTTATGGAAAAATATTAAAAAATAAATGGGATACAGCAAATTTGGGAGGGTTTTGCCGTGATCACTGCTGCTCGTCACTAGATCATCTGAAATAAAAAAAAAAAAAAAAAAGAGATCATTAGCTAATGACATAATGCTCCGGATGAACGAAGGGATTTAAAAAATTTTGAATTTTCACAAAATGGCGGATGTTGAAAGTCAAAGTTCTCTATTCGACTAAAATTTCAACCGCATTTTCGGCTATAAAAAAAATAATAATCGTCCAAAAAAAATAAATCCTTCGTCCATCCGGAGGACAATTATGTATAGAATAAGTGAGAAAAATTACAAACCAATCGGCAAAGCCATTCTCAAGTTACAGTGATCACCGACTTCGAGAACATGGTTTCGAGAAAAAAAAATTATTTTGGAACTTACACTGAATCGTCTATGGACAGGACATTTGTCTTAAATTTTCCAAGAATACTTTTGAAATATTCTACTTTGAGAAAATGCAAAAAAATGATTTTTTTCAAAATTCTAATTGGGTCTGCCCCCTTAACAAATGGGTCGACGTACTGAGGACTGCAAGTATATAATTTTAATATTGTATAATTAATTAAACATGTAACCAAATTTGCATTAATCCGGCCGAATCTCCAACAAACATGATTTCCTCATTTAAACAATGAATGTCGTTGTCTCCCCATTTCGAATCTAGTTCAATTATGAATTGTTCTCACAGTGTTCTGCACTGAACAGAAATTAGCCATTCCACTTTTGTGAACGTAATTTCAATTTGTAATGCTACAATTGTAATTTGATCGTGCGGTTAAAAAACACTCATATGTCAAATTCCACTCATATCATAGATCAAAGCTTGTGGAAGAATTATTATGTTCAATATACATTGATGACTAAGTATTTTTGGGGTATTAATCATCACATTCAGTGCTTAATTAATTTTTTTTAA
This sequence comes from Sialis fuliginosa, assembly GCA_961205875.1. Taxonomy (NCBI): domain Eukaryota; kingdom Metazoa; phylum Arthropoda; class Insecta; order Megaloptera; family Sialidae; genus Sialis; species Sialis fuliginosa. Next base: position 223,179 of record OY540814.1, on the reverse strand, counting down.
TTTCATTTTGCTTTATCGTTGATTTATTATCTAATTAAATAAAAAACAATTACCACCAGATCGGCCGCATGATAAGGTTCCGTAACCGTTCTCACTAACATTATCTACTTGATAATACGTATCAAGAGCTAAGGTACTGGCACCAGTCTTGGATATGACCCCAGTAATGGCTATTTTTTAATTAAATGTATTGAATTAGAAATATTTGATTATGTCTATCATTTCTGAATATTAATCTATATACATTTAACTGTCTTACAGCGTGATTTGATGACAGTCGGCCAATAGGTGTCAAAATGGTGAACATTTTTAGTATAATTTATTTATTAATTATTATATTATCATAGCAATTGCTTTACATTGTTTCAAATTTGACGATTCTTTCTTTTATATTTTTTGTGTCGTAGTACTTATCATTAGCAAGTGCTCATTACTGGTTTTACTTTATCCATTACTGGAGAATAAACATAAACAAAATAAAAAGCTATAATTTAAAAAAACAAACTATATTTGCGGACTTTGGTAATTAAATTGATTAAATTAAGAGTTTTTGCATCGTTAGCTTAGAAATTAGGGGAAGGGGACGCTCTGATAACGACTGTAAGCAAATATCTCGTTAAAATCAAAAAGTTTTTGTTGCATTTTAGGAGACCTATCTAAAAAAACATTATACTTTTTAGTCTAAGGGTGGGGGTTCAAAAAAAATTAAAAATATCAACAATTCTGTTTTTGGGTTCATCAATCAGTAAGTAGAGCCCTATAAATATTATGGTAATAAATGCCGTAGGCGAGGTCGAAAGGGTTAAAATTGAAAATAACTTTATTTGTCATAAATAGAGATTGGAAAAATAGTTTTTCAATTATTGCGTAAAAATGTATTTATTGTAATTTTTATATTTTTAGTTTTTATATATTTTCAGAAAACTGGTTTGATTGAACACATTTTGAAATCAACTATTTGCAACTACCTTTCCAACTATTTACCAACTATTTTCCAAAAACAATTTAAATAGTAACTATTTCATTGAAAATAACAACTATTTTTCCAATCTCTAGTCATAAAATATAATAAATTCCAAAAACTTTAAAATCTTTATATATATGTAGATAATAACCTAAGATAAAAACTATATATCTCTTTCTTAATAATTGAACTGCTCCATATTTCATTGTAACATATACATACCTACTTGCTGTTAATTCATATTAACAGCCGAATCGTGGGTCTCTATTTCAGTTCATAATTAGTCCTGGTTCATTAAACTTTAGTTAATATTTTATGGTAAATTGAGTTTCTCCCAACCCAACTATATTTAACTACCAAAGATTACATAAACATCTTACAAAATTGAAGATGCCTGATTAAACAACATAGTGATTCGGCGAAGGGGTAGGGATCGGGAAATATTCATTATTTAGTTTAACAATTATGATTGATGAAAAAATTTAAATTATATAATTTTTTTCTGGGTTCAACGTTGTAGTAATTACTAATTACTACCCAACTGCAGTTTCCCGCTACGTCGCTCGCGTTTTTTTTATCAAATTCTTTTTATAACGGGTCTTTCAAGTTCGAGTTTCTTTTTCAGCAGTGTTTTGTTCTGACAGTTATCATAGTTTTTTGTTTTTTGTTTGACATAAATCAAGTTGAAAGTATACAATTTACTAAAATGAATTCGATTTCGCTCGAAATACGTATAAAAATAATCAAAATCCAATGAAACAATGAATTTATTGCGAACGAAATTCCAGGGAAGAATAATCTCAAGAAATTCTGAAGGAATTTGGCCGCCAAGAAAACCGGATTTAACGCCTTTGGACTATTTTCTGTGGGGCCATCTCAAAGATAGAGTTTATGCAAATAAACCAGAAAATATTGAAGCCTTGTGCGCGAAATTGCCGAGATAGAGCCCCAATTATGCCGAAATGTCATCGAAAATTTCACCAAAAGAATCGACATCTGTAAGCGTGCAACGGAGGACATTTGCAAGATATCATTTATCATACATAAATAGTAAAAAGAAACTCGAACTTGAAAGACCCTGTATTTACATTATTATTTCTTATTTCATTTAAAATAGTGTGCGTTTAATTTATTCCCTAAATTTTAAACAAAACGAAACTAAATTATAAAATTGGAAATATAAATCTATAAATCTCGTACACAACCTTAGATATACATCTAATTTGGGGTAAATTTAAAAATGAACACAGCCTCTATGAAATAGTAAAACATTTAACGAGTTTTATCCATTTGCAAATAAGTATATTAATAAATCCAATAGATGAATTGGAGGCCATGTACATATACGATCCATTGTATTGTAATTAGTAATAAAATTGAGCGCGTAGGTATATATAAACACTTAACTGTACCTTTTGTAGTGAGAGTGAAAGCACAGAAGCTAGCTATTAAGAATTCGCTCCATATCCAGTGGCTGTTTGAAAACGACGTAATTTCTCATCCTTAGCTCTCCATTTTCACAAAAGACGTACGATAAAGACACAAAGATGTCATCCGTTGACGCAGAGTGAGACAAATGTCGACTCGCTGAGAATGGTCGGATTATGAGAGCATTCTGTGGAATGATACAATACAGTTTGATGGCATGTATATGTTGTGGTACATAAATAATTTGCCGTTTACTACGTGATGATTGTAATTCGTGTTTATAGGTTGACAAAAGAACAATCGATATAAAGTATTATATACAGGATGTAATGTAACAGTGGATAAAGGCAGATGCAGAGGCGGATTATCCATAAGGCAAACTAGGCACGTGCCTAGGGCAAGAGGTTACAAAGGGGCGCGCGCGCGAAATTTTTGAAAAATAATTGTGTAAGTAAGTTCCTATGCACAGGGCCGGATTAACACCGTAGCAGGAATAGCAAATGCTACGGGCCCCGCGACTTTGCGGAAATATATATCTTATTGGACTTACCACTTACCGTCCAATCGTTGATACGGAGTGTCCAAATATACACTAATTAATCATTTAAATTTAGGGTTTCCGATCTCAATTCGATTTAATCGAAAAATCGATTTTTGAATCTCCGATCTTTGATTTTTTAATCGATTTTTCTAAATTTGCTCAAATCAAATCAAGAATTTTTTATTAACTTGTCAATTTTGTTAAGGATTGTATATTCTAAATCATGTCAGTCAGCGGCGTAGTTAGGGGGTGGGTAGAGGGGCAGGACGGTCCCACCCGGGTGACAACCTGAAGGGGTAACACCTGTCTTATTTGTTAAAAAATAAAGCCTATTTACCCATAGACATAGAGCATGGACCGCGCATCTAACTCGAAAACAGAGCCGTGTCAAAAGAAATAGATGGAAAATAATTTGGGATATACTTGTCTTTATTTAATAATTCATTTATTTCATTCTTATTAGAAAAATGGTTGCAATACCACTGCCTGTAGTTAAATCTCAATCTCAAAATTTTTGGTACATAATACCATTATGTAGTACTATTATGGGCTAAAATTTCAGATTTTTATCTGGTCCCCCACCAGAGTTATTTAGCTTTGAAAAGTGCCATTTTCTCAAATTTTCAAATTTTGAGAATTTTTTGAAATAAAGGGGGGCAAGTCTCAGAGTTGAACTTTGGTGTGCGAATACAACTAATACCCACCTATTTGTAAAAAATAATTTAACTTGTTAACTTTTCCCCTTCTTGCAAAAACATCCCCTTGAAAATGGGATTTTTTCAAAAATAGAACTAAGAATTAAGGCTGAAATTTCACCCTTTAGGATAACATTTAGGTGAAAATATCTGGAAGTAATCTTGTAGCCCGTTTTATTCTGAATAATTTGCTTTTACTCCGATGTTGAAAGGTTTGATAGAATCTGAGATATTTTAGTTTCCGCAAACCCTTTAAAGTACAAAAATACTGCGACCTGTAGAACAAATATGGCCGTCACGCGAAAACAAAAAACAATAAAATTAAAATAATGGTCGTTTCGAACTACCAACATGTTAAGGTAATTACACACAAAAAATCAATTTTTTTTAGAATGGCCAAGCAACCATTTAATTTAATTTTGGACCATTTCATATGGATTGACCCAAAAGAGATAGATGTATCCCGAAAAAAATGGTGTAATATTTCTTCAAAACAGTGAGAGAGATACGGTGGCGTTTGGGATATATCTATCTCTTTTTCTAATAAGAAAGAAATAGTTACTTCTGTTTAAATAAGGACACATCATTTTCTATCTCTTTCTTTTGACACGGCTCTGTTTTCTAGTTAGATGCGCGGTCAATGGTATATGTACCTCTTTTTTGGTTATTTAAAGCTTCCAATGGGAAAAATGTCTTATAAATTGAGTGAATTGACATTTTACTTTTTATATTATTGAAAGTCTATAGAGGTGATGACCATCCAATTTATTTAAAAAATAGATCTCACTGATATTTTTATGTCATTAAAAATTCACAGGGGGTGACGCCGGCTTAATGTGCAAAAAAATCCTATTTACTTTTTTCGGGGGGAGTGGGTGAAACTATCGATTTACTCCCCGAGTTTGACCCCCCCCCCCCCTAGCGACGCCACTACCAAGGGCCTCTTTATAACATTTGCTACGGGCCCCGCGTTTGCTTAATCCGGCCAAAAAGATGATGTGATAATTTTTAACAAACAAAATATAGACGCAACAATAAGAAAATATTTGAATTTCGGAAATTTCATTGTTATATTTAATATGAAAAGTTACGTAACAGTGAAAGGGAGGGGTCAAGCTGAATGTCAGAAAATTTGTATTTGTGTAGTCCATTATGTTTGAGTTTATTACTCAAAGAATGAGTGAATTGAAGAAAAAACCTAGTGGTGCAGCATATAAAAAGAAAGCTAAAGAAAAAGAAGAAAAACATCAAAATGTAATAAAGCACACGAAAAATATAGACACATTTTTTCAAAATTAAAAAGTGATGATTCAGGGGCGCCGATGAGGTGCTTGCCTAGGGCGCTCTGGAGAGAGGATGTTATTCTAATGCCGTGTTTAGACCAAAGAAAACAAAACAGCAACACGGTGTTTGAAAACACACCGCATTTAAAAATGCAAACAGTGTATTAAATAAATAAAAAATACTTTTTGATCATTTTTTGAGATATTTTGAAAAGTAAATTCATCAAGTTGCATATCATTGAAAAGGTAATAAAATCTTCTGTTCAAAAATTACAAAATTTCATATTGCTTCTATTTAAGAAAACATAAGTTAATCTCATATCTCAAAAACTACGAGATTTCTGAAAATTAAAAAAAGATTTCTAAATAGACAATACTAAACCCTACAGCATTTACTTGAAACATGTTTTTAAATTTCAAGTCGCTTAAGAAATATTCACGATGGAAAAATTCTGACTAAAATGGTTTTTTGCTAATATCTAGTAAGCTATGAAATTTTTGTGAAATGTAAATACACCATTGAACTGTCCCATCTTAAAGGTAACTTTTCTCTCATTTAACCGAATCTCTATCTCTTATAGTTTCCGAGATCCACATACTGTCCTCTGGTATTTAGTTTACAATTTAGTTATTAATTATTATGCGAATATTTTTGTTGTCTCTTGATGCATTAAATTATACATAGCCGATAAAACAGCAATAATTTGATTGTTCTTTGAGAATCGGAAAAGTATAGAAATTATTCAAAGCGATATATTTTTAAATTCTTCTATTGTTGGAGCAAAACTTGAACAGTTGTTAATTAAAAAATAGTTTTAAAAAATCCCCTAGCTTATTGTTAGAACAACACACAGAACAATTCATTTATCAAGAAAGTTTACAAACTACAACTTTATTTCAACTACAACTTATTTCATAAATTAAAGTCTACGTTATTGTTTTTCTCCATTTTACAAATAAATAAATAAATTTATATCTTGAAACATGATACTAATTTTAGTAAGATATAAGCTACTGGCACCAGTTATGGCCGCTATAAGAGCAAGGTTTACTGTTTTTGTGATTGACGGGATTCTTTTTTGTAATTCTCATCAACAACTCATGTTACTAATAAAACAACTAACTCTTTATTTAATCTATTTAATTACCAAAGTCCACAAATATAGTTTGTTTTTTTAATTATAACCTTTTATTTTGTTTGTTTTTTCTCCAGTAATGGACGCAGTGATAGACACTTGCTAATGATAAGTACTACGACACAACAGATATAAAAGAAAGAATTGTCAAATTTGAAACAATGTAAAGCAGTTGCTATGATAATATAATAATTAATTAATAAATTATACTAATAATTAGTTTAAATGTCCACCATTTTGACACCTATTGGCCGATTGTCATCAAATCACGCCGTAAGACAGTTAAAAGTATATAGATTAATATTCAGAAATTGTAGTAATCAAATTTCAACAAATATTTCTAATTCAGTACATTTAATTTAAAAAAATAGCTATTACTGGGGTCATATCCAAGACTGGTGCCAGTGCCTTATCTGTAACGTAAAAATATCTGTATAGTACAATTAAAATATATTGATTTTTTTTACTCAGTACCTACGTAGTTTTTTAGATATCTAATATAATTCCATTTTGAACGTTTAAAAAAAACTGTCTGTTTTAGAATGAGACAAAATAAATGTTTTCCGATTTCAAAATTTTAAATTGATCTTTACGTTTCAGGTCAAGATAAACACTTTTCGTTCCGTGTCTGTCTGTCTGTCGCTTGAATCCTTGTCACACGCATAATTCTACATTGATATATTAACTGTCATTTTGACGTTTGCTTCAATTTAGATTTAGATTTAGATTGAAAAGGTCAAAAAATTTAAAATATACGAAAAAATAATCAGGTGCGTTTTAAGAAAAATTTCGAACTAATATTTTTTTAGTAATATTGTATAATAATTATTTGGTTAACCAATTCCAGGCAATTTATCTAAACACTATCGGGTTTTATTTAAATTGTTCAATAAATAAACTACCTTTGGTGAATTTAGCTACCAAGCACTTTCAAATAGAGTATTAATTCTGTGCTAGTATCTATGGATTAGCTATGAAATTTAGAGCAGTGATTCTTCAGTGATTGTAACACAGTTGTACAAAATAATTTTCATAATATCAGCACTGTTTTAATACCGTTGGTATTTACTTACTACAACGCGTGCGTGAAACTTGTCAAAGTCTTCAACAAACTACAAAAGAACTGTCATATAAGTTTGATATCTCATTTAAAAGAGCTTGCTAGCTAGCAAATTTGCTAGCTCCTTTATAATACCGGACATGAATGTTTATCTTGAGTTCTGTTTCATTACGTTACATTTTGAGCGTTTTCATAAATACTGTATTAGACATGCATAAGTAAAAATATGTTTCCTTATTTATACCTACTGACGAATATATCGTGGTGTACTTTGTAAATAATAGAATAAAAAATTCAGTAATTTTGTATGATTGAACGCATGCTAAATGTTCAAGTATCTATTATATTTCTAGGCACGTCTGACATAGACTGTACCCGCGTAGTAAAAGTATGCATATATATGTGAGCTACAGCTTCTGCTATGGGGGCGGTTTGCATACAGCTTTGAAGCTCAAAAGCTTAGACAGGAATTGTTAACGGAATGAAAACCTGATCCACATTCCATTTATTATATGTATGTATACTCTTATATATAATATGTAGGGTAGAGTGGTGCAAGAGTGCGCACTTTCGCTGTTTCAGTCTATGGGACTAAATAAAAAAAATGTTATAGTTTATTTATTATCTTAGGTAATCTAGCTACCAAAGAAAAACATATTAATTAATTTATAAGTTACGCTTTAGGAGCTATTACAAATATTGAATGCTGCCTGAATGCGCATTCTTGCATTACCCAAGAGTGTGCATCACTTACAAACGTCACATTTGTAGTGACCACGATCTGAGTACGCTATGCATTTCTCGTGTCACCAGTCTCTGTAAGAAATACATTATATCCAGTCTTCTATGATTGGTTCTTTGAGATTTCTGAGCAAGTTTCTTTAACTGAAAAGGACGGACGGACGGACGGGCGACAAAGTGAAATTAATAGAGTTTCTTCGGAACCCTAAAAAGCAAAGTAAATTTACAAAACGAAATATTGGACAAGAATATGCGCGCACTATTCTGACCAAACAACTTTGAAACGTCACTAGTGACATCTATTGAAAGGGATGCTCAAATCACTCGGACAACAAACAGTTCGATAGTAATGTAACTTAAATAAACAGGAAAAAGTAGCTTACCTTTCTAATATTTAATACAATCCTGTTCATAAATATTCTAAATATTACATCGTAGTGGTCAAAATCACTTTTTAGGGTTCCGAAGAAACCCTATTAATCTCACTTTGTCGTCTGTCCGTCCGTCCTTTTCACTCAAAGCTAAATAGCTCGTAAACTATATAAGCTAAAAACTTGAAATTTTTACTGAACATGTAAAATGACACCCTCTAGTAACTTAAACTAAAAATATACACCTTAACCACAATAAAACAGTGTCACTCAACACGTGTTTCGATCTCACAAGAAGTCCTCATCAGGAGCCTAACAGTTCCAGACTGATACAGTCTTGGTCAAACCTAATATATATACTAAAAGGGCTTATCTCGCTTCAATGATTCTGACCAATCAACTGCAAGGTCTAGAAGGACTGAAGCTGGGATAGGTCCGGTACCATTAGTAAAATATGTACAAATTTATCGAATAAATAATTTTTCAGAGGGAGGGGGGCAATAAGGAGCCAAAACTAGGTAAAAAATATTTGTTTTATACCAAGGCATGTGGCACGTTAAAATGTACAACCAAACAAGCGGAATTTGACTATTTTTCTATTTTTTTGACACCTATTGGGTGATTGTCATCAAATCACGCTGTAAGACAGTTAAATGTATATAGATTAATATTCAGAAATGGTAGTAATCAAATATCAACACATATTTCTAATTCAGTACATTTAATTAAAAATTTGCTATCACTGGGGTTCTTGCCAAGACTGGTGCCAGTACCTTGTTTGTAATTATGTTAAATTATGTCTGCATTTAATGTCGTGACATCGGTGTCTGTTATATTGAAGTTTTACTGTATTTAACTTATATATAGTTTCACATTTACAATATAATATGTAATATCAAGGTTTACTTTGTATAAGATTTGTAGGAAGGAATGTTCTTCCCACAGGATAGTGTTTACTACTGTATTGTTCCATCTGCTGAAAGATTAATTTAGTGTAAATCCTTATTTAGTCATTCCCAACCAAGTATGTATGTTACATAACATTATAGAGACATTTACATATCTGTATTTTGTTAAAATTTGAATAAGAAAATAAGGGTAACCGCATTTATAGTGTTTCCGTTAGTTTGATTAGTGTGTAAATGTGTCAGCACGTGTGAACACAAAAGGGATTCAACGTAATTACGATAACAAGAATTCAATTAAAATTCCTTAAGAAGTTGCAATGTTCGCGTAATGTCATTGTGTGGTTTAAATCAACAACGGTTTGACATTCGAACTCAATTCAAACTAGGAATTAAAACTAGTTGTGGTGGTCAATGTAACATGTCTCACTGTCAAGATCTACCGGCTGTTTTTTTTTAATTTTCCACCAGCGGATTATTTCCAAAATAACGAATTTTCAGAGAAAATGTTTCATACAAAAGTTTCATGGTTTCGAGGGGGCTCAATATTGACAATATGAAAAGGTCCCCTTAATGGGTTTTCAGGTTCAACTTTTCTTTTTCAAATCTAAACCTATATTTTTTGTTGCAGATTCGTAATTTACGAGGAAAAATAAGAAACCTGAAACTTTTTTTCTGAAAATGTTCTTTTTTTTGATATGGAGAAAAACAAAGAGAAATTTTTGGATTTTCATTAAGGTGGGGTCTATTTTCATTAAGTGTAATCTTTTCAAGGTCAACCATATTGTCAGTATTGAGCCCACTCGAACCCATGCAACTTTTGTATGAAACATTTTCTCTGAACATTCGTTATTTTGGAAATAATCCGCTGGAAAATGTAAAAAAAACATCCGGTATAAAGCTTAACTTAAATTACCTACCTAACAAAAAGTAAAAAAATGTTTGTTCTATTTAAATTTAAAAGTTAATTATTGAAAACAAAATAAACAATTGACAATCAAAAGAATACCGGCCTGTGATCATTTCCTCTGCCCTGCGTGTACACGATACGCTCCCTCCTTACCGCACGCCGCGACACGGGTTCCCATCGCGCGAATTATGTACGACCAAATTGGATGTTGTAAAGGGTAAATTATACCTACATTAGGTACTTATGACGATGAAATCATTTATTTCGATAAGGATTAATGTTTTACAGGTCATAAGTCCACGTAAACAGAACCCAAATATTTTTAATTTTCTTTGTAACATAAAAGCAGTCATTGTGGCTTAAATATAAAAGTTAGATATATGGAATCGCTGACTTTATTGTAGATCTTTTGATTCTACACAATTCTTTACTACATTATTTTGTTCAATATTGAACGGTTTAGGCAACGTATTGCAAAATAACGCGCCGACGACAAAATTTTTTCCGACTTGATTTACTATTATCGTCACTGCTTAGTTGTTATGTTACCTAACGTAACAAAATATAGCCTATAACCTGGCCAGAGAATGTACCTATGAATTAAAAAAGTAACCACGTAAATCTGATAAGTTGTTCTCGAGTGATAAGCGCACTAACGGACAGACAGACAGAAACACGTTGAGCTTTATATAATATAGATAATATTAATAAACAATACATCTATTGATTTTTTACTCAAGATTTAATTTATTTGATTTTTCTCGTAAGTGTTCGTAACTACCCCACTTTCTCCTACTCATACAAACGTATGTAATTTTGGTACACATTCAAAATAAAATTTATGATTTTTTATGAATATTTAAATAATAAATTTAATTATTTTAATTTGATAACACTATATTTATTAAAGTTATTTTTTGTTCGTATGCAAATAGGTTTAAAACGTTTTCCATAAATATAAAATTCAATTTCCGCACACTTTTTGAGACTAACTGAATGAATTCTGTGCTACCTACAGAGTTTGAATTAAAAATACCCTTTTTCTCTTGCAATTCGGAAACGGTTGGCTTAATGTTAGATTTATATAAAAATATTCCCCAGGGTGCGTTCTACGAGAATTATGTACAAGTTAATACTTTACTGAAGAATGTAACTATAGGTAAGAGCTTGAGGAATTAACGTCTTGCCTTGCATTGCTTCTTTCCTCTACTATTTATTGTTGTTTTTTAACTTCCCGTTCGCGGAGAAAAGAACTTAATGTGATTACCCCCCAATTTATTTTTTCGAAATTAGAAGTGTACCGGAATTCACGTCTAACGTCACTAATATTATATTTTAAATATAAATATATAGATTATTATCTTAAGGGGGCAGACCCAGTTAGAATTTTGAAAAAAAACATTTTCTTTGCATTTTCTCAAAGTAGAATAATTCAAAAGTATTCTCTGAAAATTTCAGACAAATGTCCTGTCCATAGACGATTCAGTGTAAGTTCCAAAATATTTTTTTTATCTGCATGCAAATCGTACTCAAAACTTGAGAACGGCTTTGCCGATCGGTTTGAAATTTTTCTCACTTATTCTATACATAATTGTCCTCAGGATGAACGAAGGATTTTTTTTGGATGATTATTATTTTTTTTATAGCCGAAAATGCGAGTGAAATTTTAGTCGAATAAAGAACTTTGACTTTCAATATCCGCCATTTTGTGAAAATTAAAATTTTTTCAAATCCCTTCGTTCATCCGGAGCATTATGTCATTAGCTAATGATCTCTTTTGTGTTTTTTTTTAGATGATCTAGTGACGAGCAGCAGTGATCACGGCAAAACACTTTTTTTGTTGGACCCCTCCCAAATTTGCTGTACCCCACTTATTTTTTAATATTTTTCCATAAAAAAATTACAATGTTTTCTGTAAATACATATCTTTCATGTGGAAAAAAATTTGTTATTAATTATTTTAATGCGTGGCCAAAAAAATCCTAAAAAATAGCTTTTTTTGGAAGTCCCAACTGGGTCTACCCCCTTAAATTAATATAACATTGTTCTATATGGTATTTCTTTACAGTCAAGTAATTTAGATTTCAACTGCGAAAAAAATAGCAGTTAGCTGAATTTTTGTATACACCTTCGTTACAGTGTTATAAATAACGTGTAAAAAGTCCCCAAAGATATCGCGCCGGCGTTGCGAGATATTGAAGGTCTAACGTGACGAAAAACAGCTATTCGCGAATATCTCGCTTCCTATGACTCGAAAGTCAATGGGGGTTATTATATAAAAAGTGTATTATTAAATTCTTAAGAAAAAAGGTTCTTTCCATTTAAAAAAAACAAACAACCGTTCTCGTGGTAGAGCGCGGAGAAAGTATGGCTATATATTTGCATACGGTATGACGCACTCTATGGCAATTGACTATTTCCATATGACTATTTCTACGTGAAAAAAATTACAGGACAAAAATTAAAGAGTAGCAAATAATCTCTAAGGTGTGTCATTCGGATCTATTACAAAAAACATTTTAAATCAATTTTAATCACATTTAGTAGAACTACAAACATAGCGATTTATGAAAAATAACCATTCTTGTTCAATTTTGTGTTCAAAATCTACACCTAAGCTTTTGCAAAGAAAATACATTAAATTATAAAAATTGTGTTTTCTATATATTCTGCAATTTTTACAGCTTCGTAAAACTATTTGTATAGCTATATAACTATGGAACACAATAAAATCAATGTTATTTTAGACACATGCAAATATATGGTATGTATTATAATGTATTCATTAATGAATAAATAAGGTAGTGGCACCAGTCTTGGATATGACCCCAGTAATAGCAATTTTTTAATTAAATGTACTGAATTATAAATATTTGTTGATATTTGATTATTACCATTTCTGAATATTAATCTATATACATTTAACTGTCTCACAGCGTGATTTGATGACAATCGACCAATAGGTGTCAAAATGGTGGACATTTAAACTAATTATTAGTATAATTTATTTATTTATTATTATATTATCATAGCAACTGCTTTACATTTTTTCAAATTTGACAATTATTTCTTTTATATCTTTTGTGTCATACTTATAATTAGTAAGTGTCTATCACTGCGTGCTCATTATTGGTTTTAATTTATTTTACTGGAGAAAAAACATAAACAAAATAAAAGGCTATAATTTAAAAAAAAACTATATTTGCGAACTTTGGTAATTAAATAGAGAGTTATTTGTTTTATTAGTAACATGAGTTGATGAGAATTACAAAAGAGAATCCCTTCAATCACAAAAACATTAAACCTTGTTCTTATAGCGGCCATAACTGGTGCCAGTAGCTTATACATAAACATAGGCGCATTGAATTTGTAAAATCCTTTCATTAGCAAATGTCTATTATTACTATCGATGCTGTATAAACAATTAATTGTATCTGTGTCTAATACGAGTTCGTCCATTATTGATTTTCGATGTTCATCGCTTTTCACAAATGATGAATTTAGCATAAACGGTCTGCTGAAATCAGTTTAGAGTGTTCTGAAATTAATGGCATCTAGGGTTAGTTGAGAAATTATCTGTGTACTAAATTTAATTTAAATGTTTGTATCTTTAAAATAAAACGGCCAAGTGCGTGTTGGGCACGCACTTGATAGGTTTCCGTAGTCATTACGATTTATAAACAAGAGTTATTTCAATTTTTTGTATTGGCAAGGTGCGCGATGACAATGACATCTGATGGCCGCATTAAATCATGCTCGAAAGCCGTGGGAGAGGTGTAATATTATTAATAAAATTTTTTTATTTTTAGTAAATAAATATATATTAACCTGGTCAGCATTGTAAAAGTGAAATGCAATATAAATTAGTGAATAAATAATTTGAAAGCAAAGAAAGTAAGTATAAAAAGTGTCAGTAAGTAGTAATGTTTATTACTGAGGAATGAGGTTATCTGGTGTAACCAATACAAATGACAGTTGGAATAACATTGCAAATTCTTAAAATTATCAAATATTTGATAAATTTATTTTCATGAAAAACTAATAATCACAAAATTATACTCACAAATTTATTAATATTACAAAATTATTTTCATTCATACACGTGAATTGGAGTAAACATATTATTAAGTTAGGTTATACACTACTTACTTTATTCTCTTAACTGCATTAATCCATTTTCTCCTTTGTTCTAACTTCCAACTAGCACTTGGAAATGTATAAAATTTGCAGTTACTATTTCTGCCAGTATTCTTACATTCAACTACACAGCAACTATTATGGACCATTTTTAATTATATTATCTAATTGTTTACATTTAAATCAAGCATGATTTAACGAAAATTTGACCACCGCGATCGCTGCAATCGATTCAACTGTCCCCACCATACACTCCGCACCTTGCCAATAAACTATTCTAACTACAGTGTTCGTTATAATTTTTATTTAAAGTACTAACTAATAAAAGCTGGTTTTTTTCAGAAAATGTTGAAGATTTAAACTGTAAAGAATATTATTACTGTTTGCAATAGCTTTTAAATCATGGTAGGATCAGAAAATACATATATGGTGTGGCATATCTACCTACTTATAAAGCTACATCAAAAATGTATTAATCCTATAAAATTAAAAATTATAAGCGTACAAAATATGTATATTGATAATCTCCTTGAAATTATATTAAATTTTAATTATTTATTATTAGAAATTCTCCGCGGCTCGCCTTCGTTTATTTTGAAATTAAAACTTTAATTTTATATATTTTTATTAAAAAATATCAGTTGTATTTTTTCGTTCAAGCGTATCTGCCTTATATCACTGAAATTATGATTTTCAATAATGAAATAGATTAAAAAGATTCTAAAAAATGTATTTATTTTTATATTAAAAGCGAGATTAATATAATATTTGTTAAAATAAAAACGCAAAATACAGCAATCCGCCATGTTAGATAAAACACCAATCAGAGTGAATGACGTCACGGCTAAGTAAACATCATTTTTGTTTGATTAATATCTGCACTGTTTATAAACTATTTTGTGGTTTTAAATTATCAATTTGCTCAGTTTTGTGTTACCAAAACTAAAACCGAGAAACGTAAGCGATGGAACAAGGATTTATTATTATTGACAAGGAGTGTTTACATAGGCGTGTCGTCACAAATGCGCCATGACACCTGCGAGCGTTTTGGCGACAATTTCAAAATTAGTTTTAAAAGAGTCAATTTTTGTGATTACACCTTTATTTTGTGCAGAAATAAGTATTTTTTTGGAAATAGGAGATACGTAAGATCATCATAGAACAGTTTTTTGTTTAAATTAGGTATGATGCCTATTAGCTATAAGTAATTGAAGTCGCGATACATCCGAGCTGATGATACAAATGCCACGCACGTATGCGGTCTATCAAACAGCAATCCCGAATGCATCAAGCTATGCACAGATTACGTTAACGCATAAAATCGGCTTCTGTAAGGATTCCAATGACATTTTCTCACTGATCTTCAGTTTTATGAGGATGCAATAAAACTGGATCCCGGCGTCAACACAACAGACAAGAACGTTAAAATACAAAATGGGAAATAAATACAATATAAGATCTATCAATGATTAATTTCATGGGTCGTTTCAAAATTCGTTGCAGATAAACTTGTCCCAGAAGATTATTGTTAGTTACATTCAAACTTAGATAATATTTTGGAATCAATAAACAAAGCACTGTATTATTAAACATCTTTTATAAAAGAAATAAATTCAACTGATATGAGTTTATATAGAAAACAACTTTGTTACCTTTATTGACCACTATGTTACTTTTATAAAGTAATTTGAAGTGGGATTTATTTATTTTTATAAAATACTAGCTAGGCCCACGCGGCTTCGCTCGCGTGGACTACGGAATTATTGTTTAGGATTTAAAAAATATATAGTTGAATTAATTACAAACACGATTAGTTATTAATGTAATAAAAACCAAATAACACTTAAATTACCTACCTAACAAAAAGTAAAAATAATTTTTGTTCTATTTAAATTTAAAAGTTAATTATTGAAAACAAAATAAACAATTGACAATCAAAAGAATACCGGCCTGTTCTGCCCAGCGTGTTGGCACGTACCCTCGCCGCTCCCCGCGCACGGACACAACGCGCGAATAATATGTCCTGTATAACATATATTTCGATATTTTCTAAACTATACGACCAAATTGGATGCTGTAAATGGCAAATTATATCTACATTAAGTACTTATGAAGATGAAATCATTTATTTCGATAAGGATTAATGTTTTGCAGGTCATAAGTCCATGTTAATAGAACCCAAATATTTTGTTTTCTTTGTAACATAAAAGCAGTCATTGTGGCTTAAATATAAAAGTTAGACATATCGTGTCGCGGACTTTATTGTAGAACTTTTGATTCTACACAATTCTTTAATACATTATTTTGTTCTATATTGAACGGTTTATTACAAAACAGCGCGCCGACGGCAAAATTTTTTCCGACTTGATTTACTATTATCGTCATTGCTTAGTTGTTATGTTACCTAACGTAACAAAATATAGCCTATAACCTGGCCAGAGAATGTACCTATGAATTAAAAAAGAAACCACGTAAATCGGATAAATGGTTCTCGAGTGATAAGGTAACTAACGGACAGACAGAGAGACGTTGGGCTTTATATATATTAAGGATGTTTAATAATACGGTTGATACGAATCGGCGTGTGTGTGTGTGTGTGTGTGAGAGAGAGAGACAGAGAGATGAGTTTTATTGTTTATTTTTATTTAAAACAATAACAATGTGAATATACAATAATATTTGTTATGTTATATTGTATATTATAGTAGTGTCGTAATTAAAGGGTTGGCTGCATCTTGAGTTTGGCGGGATTTATGACTGACGTGTTGGGCGGCGTCGACGTCCAAGATGCGGTTGAGATGGCGACGTCGGGGCGTCGTGTAGAGGGGTCACGCTGGAGGTGACCGCGAAGCCTGGGCGGCGTGCGCGACGGCGAAGGCGTCTACGTGGTGAGCGGGTCAGGACGCGACGTCCGAGGGTAGACCTGGAGGTGGCGTCCGTGGCGAACTGAGCTGGCGACGTGTCCGGGACAGACCGAGCAGGCGGCGTCCGTGGGTGGATCGTCGGTGGGTGCGACGGCGAAGGCGTCGACGTGTTGAGCGTCCGTGAGCGGGCCTGGAGGCGATGTCCGAGGGCGGACCTGGAGATGGCGTCCGAGGGCGGCGGTGCGGGCGTCGTCGTCGTAGTCGATCGAGTCCTCCCGAGGGAGTACTGATTTTTGTTCAAAATACGTCCAGTTTTTATACCAATTGTGCATGGTGACTCAGGGGCGCGCGGAGTGCGAGCGGTAGTGTTGCATTAGCCAGGGTGAGCGCGTTCTCACGATTTTGGCGCAATTTCTGGATACTGTCACAAATGGAATTTTCAAACTGACAGCCCACAGACCACCAGCACACAGCGGCTGACGTCAGAGCGCCATGTGTTAACTCGGTACCTGCCGAAGGGTCGTGCGTATACGTAAAATTTGTACACAAAGTGCATTTAAAGATACTTTTACGACTGTGTATTATGTGGTTTGTTTGTGTACAAAAATGCATTCTTTACAAAATAATATTTATTTTGTTCATGGGCGTATCACGGTGCTTTGTTTATTGATTCCAAAATATTATCTTAGTTTGACTATAACTAACAATAATCTTCTGGGACAAGTTTATCTGCAACGAATTTTGAAACGACCCTCATGTAAACGTATTGAAAAATAATAAAACGGCCAAGTGCGTGTTGGGCACACACATGATAGGTTTTCGTCTAAAATTTGTCAGAACGGACGGACGGACTTTCAGTTTTCTTACGAACTTAATTGTTATATAACTTTTTTATCGTACCCAATATCATTTTTTTTACCTCATAATAAAGAAAGACAATTTTTTCAGCGTTCCACAGATAACAAGATAATACTGTTTTAATGAATAATAATTTCTTTGGAAATCATTATATTTTTTATTACATTTTTTCTAAACTTTGAATTTTTTTTATCTAATTAATTTTAAGGATATAAAGTAACTTGTGGCCTTCCTAAGGATGCAAGCTAACTCCCTGTCAAATTTCATCAGCGGTTTAGCTATTAAAAGGTAACAAACAGACTTACTTACTTTCATATTTATAATATAAAGGTCTCTATACACCACCTAATTTGACATCCAATCTGCAGATTGGGTCGTGTATATAATCAGAGTGATTATATATAAAAAGCATTACTTACTATAACAGTACCCGATTTACCCCCGTTCTACCATCCTACAAATTGGCCCTGTAAATTGGGTGGTGTATAGAGGCCTTTAGTACGAATTAAATAATTATTAAATTTGAATCCTAGTAAATTTTTCAATATTTCATAAAAATAATAATAATATAAGTCCCTCTCGAAAAACTGTCTTTATATTAGGTATACAAATAATTAAATATCATTAGGTAGATGGAATAATTAGGTGGCGTCTTAAATTATTATTGTGACATTATATGTATTACCTACATGTTCAGTATGGATATTGCGATTCTAAATTATAATTAAGTTATAGGTGTATGATACTCTGGAGGGTTTACTTATAATTAATAATGATTATATTAACAATATACGTATCATGTTAGTATTCTATAGTTTCGCTTTTAACTCCTATTATAAGGAATTAATGCTTATCAGAACTGAAAGGTACAAGAATATTCAGATTATACATAGGATGACTAAAAATATCCGTATGGAGAACCATACATGATTTCCATATTCTTTCTATCTTTTTAAATAATTTTTAAATATATATATTTTTTAATATTTTATTTATATAACCTATGAATATAAATATCGTAATACATAAAAAACATATATACTTACGACGGTTACAGATGTTATTGCTATTCAGTGGCGTAGCAAGCATAATTGGCGCCCGGGGTAGAAATCTGTTTGGCGCCCCCAAAAATAAGAAAATAACAAAACAAAAAATAACAAATTTCTAAAAGAAAAAAAAAGGTCTTCAGTTGCATATTTTCGCCTTTAGCTCTTTATAAAATTGGGTTTATGCTATGCGGTTTAAAAGGTTAAGGGCCATTTGGCGCCCTTCTGTAAGTGGCGCCCGGGGCACGATAGACCCCCTTGCATTTGTTTCCATGGCAACATGAATTAATGACGTATTAATTAGTATCTATTTAAAATTCAAATTTTGAGGGTGTTTTTCACCCCTTTAGTGGCTGCTTAGGCAAGTACAAATAATAATATCCCTTAGATTCAATTGAACTGCAAATGTACCAAATCTTATCAAAATTAGTGAGATAATACTCGCAATGTTAATTTTCAAACGAAAATAGTTACAAAATTTCGAATATTTCGAAAACCCCTAATCCGATTAGCACCAAAATCAATAAGTCTGGAGTACTCACCGAGACAAACATTTTCCCCAAAAATAATTCAGATCTGTGCATTTTTACAGTAGTTATCGTGAACGAAAGAAAATTCTACATCCAGACTATATTTTCTAACAAAACTGTGTTACATTGAAACAGTGACCCACTAATTGTGACAAGCAGTGTATTTTAATTTTATTTACGTAAAACAGTTATTTGATAATCTATTAAAATGCTTCAGTAGAAAAAAACGAAAATAATTATTGCAGAACCTCGTTCCAGAACAAATCATTGCGAAGCAAAAAAAAGTTTTTTGTGCAAATTTATTCTCATTCAACTTTTATGTTTATCTTTATAATCCCAATTTAAATTTTTAAAGCAGAGTAAACATTAAACCTTTCGCTTTCGGGCAGTATTATTTTATTTGTTAATATTACACACAGAGATTTGCCCTAATTTCATACACCCATTCACAGGAATATAATAAAGTGTGATGTTTATGGGTAATTCACAAATCCGACCCTCCCCTCTGGCTTATTCAAAATACGTTTACATATTGACAGTATTGAGAAATTAAATTTACTTTTATATAAAACATCTCTGCCTCAATTTAATGTTTATCTATATTTTGTAAACACTTTACTAATTGTAATAATATTTTTAATTTAATATTGCTTCCTCGCAATATCGAAGATACGAGAAGCTTTGTGATCGTTTTAAAATGAGACAAAAAAATATTCTCCGATTTTTAAATTTTAAATTGATCTTTCCGTTTCACGTCAAGACAAACACTTTTCGTTCTGTGTCTGTCTGTCTGTCCGTGTGTCTGTCCTCTGAATCCTTGTCACACGCATAACTCATAAACTACTAAAACTTGGTTGGGTGGTTGGGTCTGGCTTGAGGACGGTCCCATTTCAAAATCGTGTGAAAGGGGGAGGGGTGACATCCCAAAATATATATTTATTTTTTCAAGATATCTAAAAAACGACACATGTTACGTGAAAATTTTATAGAATATTTTTTGTATAGAGCATTAAATTTCCTATAATATAGGTTTACTAATTCAAATAGTGAATATTCATATTTGAATTAGTTATTCCCCGTTAATTCAGTTTTACAGAATAAAACTGAATAAATAAAATTATTATTTTTGAACGTAGACTTTCGCGGTTGTTCAATTTTATAAATTTTCGATTAAAACCCAAAATTATTATTATTATTATAAAATTATTTTTGTCGTTTAACCCATTAACGCCTAAAAGAAAACAAAAACATGCAGAAGATTTTTTTAAATGAAATTAATTACACATACATTATATTTAACTAAATATTACAACAAAATTTTTTTTTTATATTTAGAAAGAAAAAAAAAAAATGAATTCGTGCGAGTGAATTTGGCAGATATGAAGCCTATTTTGTGTGAGACTGCTTTTCTGATATCATTTTTTTTTTTAGATAAATTACATTTAAAAATCAAGTTATATGTATATTTAAATTATTCCATATGATTTAAACAAAATTCGAAATCACGTGCTTCAGTTGGATAAAATATATTAGCATATCACATGCCTCTATTCATATACAAATAATTGGCAGCAATTAAAACACGTTTAAACACTCATGAAACTAATAACGTTAACAGATTTTGTTTGTTGCACTTCTAGCATCTGATTTTAAAGGAAATATTGTAAATTAATATCCATAGAAAGCAAAACGAATTATAAAATGAGGTGTGTACGGCGGGCGTTAATGGGTTAAACATTCAAGTCATGAAAAATGGCATTAAAATTGTATTTTATCTTTTCATATAAAAAAGATCTCAATTCTCATATACAGAAATTTTAAATATCCGAGTAAGCAATTTTATACCGATATTGAAAATTTAAACCCTTATAACTTCGGTTTTATTGACATATATCATTTAAATTTTGTTATTTACATGTTTTTTAAGTATATTATTAATACTTTGTATCGATTCTTACAACGCTATATAATTTCAATTCATTGTAAGAAAATTCACATTTTTAAAGTACTTATCATGCACGAACTCTTACGTGTAGGAGGGGAATGGGGGGTCAATATCATTACTTTTTACTTGTTATTGCGTTTTCGTATTTTATGCCAATTAAAAAGGTTTAATCAATGTTCCTATGTACTTTGCTACTACCAATACATATTTTTACTTTCTTTTATCATGTATATGAAATATACAAGGTATAAGTAAGTATAGTGAAGCCGATTTTTTTCGAAATCCGGATTTTGATGAAATTATCCATTTTTACTATTTTCGCCATGATGTCTGTGTGTCTGTCTGTAAGCGCTGTAACTCAAATACGACAAATCGTAGAAGGGTGAAATTTTATATTAAAGATTAATTTTTGTCTGGGAAGATAACGTCCTATTTTTGAAAACGATCTTTCAACCGGATACGGATGTTTACCTACGTCGATTTTTGAATTTTTCGAATTACTCTGAAACATTGCGAAATAGAGAAAAATGATCTAGTTAAAAGTTGTAGGTAATATCAATATCTATAATAATTTGTTCTATGCATTTTTTCGAAAATACAAATTTTTGAAAAAACATTTTTTATTATAATTCAAATGGTTCATAACAGAGAAGAAATATCTGCCATGAGTGTCATGGGACTTTCTTATACGTATTGCAGAGATTGAACAGTGTGCGTGTTTGCCATAGGTACCATGGGACTTTCTTATACGTAATACTGAGAGTGAACAGTGTGGGTGAGTCTAAATAATTATATAAATAAATTCTTTCTGACTAAAAAATATATGGGTAATAAATTATAGATAGTAACAATTAAATAAAACCTGTATACCCGTCAATAATTATAATTATTTTAATTACATAAATTACGACGACAGAACATATTAACAATATTATGTTAAAATCATGTACCATCTTACCTTATTTATATGTACATATTAATAATCCCTTATAAGGTAGAAATGTCTAACACTCACTGATGAATAATTTAACTGTATTTTATTTGTTTTTTTTTCCTTCCTTTGCAAATGTAACAGATTTTGTTTTATCAGAGTGGTGAGTATAATTTCATTTAAGTGAAATGTTTTTTCGAGTTTACTTTAGCACTTAAAGTAGAAATTCTTTAAACCAACAAGTTTTTGTAGTCATTATTTATGTTTTGTTGGTAGATATACACAACAATTCTCCTAAACAAACTTACTTTTTATCTGTGATATGTGTATAAGGATGGCAAGGACCCCATTTTTAATTAAATGTAATGAATTATAAATATTTGTTGATATTTGATTACTACCATTTCTGAATATTAATCTATATACATTTAACTGTCTTACAGCGTGATTTGATGACAATTGGCCAATAGGTGTCAAAATGGTGGACATTTAAACTATTTATTAGTATAATTTATTTATTAATTATTATATTATCATAGAAACTGTTTTACATTGTTTCAAATTCGACGATTCTTTCTTTTATATCTTTTGTGTCGTAGTACTTATCATTAGCAAGTGTCCATCACTGATTTTACTTTATTCATTACTGGAGAATAAACATAAACAAAATAAAAGGTTATAATTTAAAAAACAAAGTATATTTGGTGACTTTGGTAATTAATTTGATTAAATAAAGAGTTAGTTGTTTTATTAGTAACATGAGTTGATGAAAATTACAAAAAGCAAGCCCATTAATCCAAAAAAAACAAAAAACTTGCTTTTTAAGGTAGTACAATCAGAATCTGTCATTATCTCGGATACGATTTTTCGACGGTATTACAATACTTCCATTTCGAAGTAAAACCCCCTGAAAATACTGAAAAGTTTATAATAATTAATTTAATAATAATAATTACGACTTAATTAAGAAATAATTAATTAAGTTTTTTTTTTTTTTTTTATCTTTTCCTTTTGAGTGGAGTACCTATCTAGAACAGAAACTTGAACCGGAATTTATTGATGGTTCGGGTTCGGGTTTGGGTTCAACATGATGCAAACTATTTGGGTTCAAAAACCGTTATTGTTTTTCAGATTCGGGTTCAAGTTTGTAATTGAAAGAAAATTATTTTATTCGAAAAAAAATTATAATTAACAAATAAAACATTTTCTGAAAAATAAAAAAACATTAATAGCCTTTAAAATATTGCTAGAAAAAAAAATAAATAAAATTACATTTTAAAGATTGAAATTTCTATTTTTCAAATTTTTTTTGCAAATTGAAATGTAATTCGATTATAGAATTAAAAAAGAAAGAAAAAAATATGTAAATTTCATTAGTTGACTTGATAAGTTACATCATACCATAATATTCAAACAGATTTCCAGTATTAGTACATTTTATAATCTCTTTTAAAAATTATTGGTGGAAAATATTAAAATATTAAAAATAATTTATTGAACCTTTTAAAAATATATGGTTACCGTTTATCCATGAAAAGGTTAGGGTTCAGACTCAGGTTGGTTGACTTTGAGATATAGCGGTTCAGTTCGGGTTCAGGTTAATGAAAAATACAGGTTTTTTTCGGGTTTACGGTTCAGGTTCAAGTCCCTGATCTTGAAGTTCATGGTTAGATTTTGATAAAAAAATGTATAGAACGACCTCGGGAGTACACTCTTTCAATAAAACAAAAAATCTTTATGTTTTGAAAGTAGTACAATGGAATCTTATCAAACACGAAAAAAATTAAACTATTTAATATTTTTTATGATTTTTGTATTATTTGAACAAAGTGTTTAGAATAATTCTAAAGTAAAGAGAAATTGATTTTCATGCAAATAAAATATATTTATAGAAACAATAATGATAATCCATAATGCGCATACATGAACATAAATAATATAACATGAATAAGTTAATAAATTTATATAAATTCTAATTTAGAATAATGTGCTTTGATTGTATTGTAAGATTAACACATCTTCACAGATACAATACAAATGTTCTGAAATTGACTATGATATGAAAAGTAAAATGAAGAAGATCAAGTAGAAAGCAAAGGGCTGGATAACATTTCATTTTGTTACATTATTGAATAATGCTATGAACGGTTGGTTATACAGAAAATGTACTTAATATACATCAGATATAATATGTATTAACTATTAACACACAAGTCCTTTCAGTTTTATTATCTTATACTATTTTGTATTTATATTGTTGCTTCCTCGCAATATCGAAGATACGAGAAGCTTTGTGATCTTTCAAATAGTGACAAAAAAATGTTCTCCGATTTCAAAAATTTAAATTGATCTTTCCGTTTCACGTCGAGATAAACACTTTTCGTTCCGTGTCTGTCTGTCTGTCCGTGTGTCCGTCCGTCTGTCCCCTGAATCCTTGTCACATCGATATTATTGAAACTTGGTCGAATGGTTGGGTCTGGCTTGAGGACGGTCCCATTTCAAAATTATCAAAATCGTGTGTAAGGGGGAGGGGTGACATCCCAAAATATTTTTTTTTCAAGATATCTCAAGAACGACGTTTTTTTATAGAATATTTTTTGTAGAGCATTAAATTTCCTATAATATGGGTCTACAACGTTTGTTATAAAATATTCCCTTACAAAGATTCATCTCAATTTATTTTTAAAATTCGTGTTGTTTTTCTAAATTGATATTTGCTTGGACATATTAAATGTCATTTTCACGTTCGCTTAAAAATTTAGATCTAGATTTGTCAAAAAATTAAAAATATACGAAAACATAATCAGGTGTGTTTTAAGAAAAATTTCGAACTAATATTTTTTAGTAAAATTGTATAAAAATTAAATGGTTAGGTTTTTATTTAAATTGTTGAATAATTAACTACATTTGGTGAATTAAGCACGAGGAAACACTGTGTATTTACTTGGCAATGTTTTTTATCTGTAATAGCTACTGTTATTGTTAGAGCTATGATGAATATATTTCAGCGCGGCTAGAAATACTTATTTAATAGTAAATGTAACTCAATATCGGCCAAATGTCACTAATTTAATTCTAGCTTCTTCTTCTATATCAATTTCGAGTCAGATTTTTTTTTTTTAATAAATAAATAAAACATTAAATTTGACATACACATATAGTATATAAATTGATTTTGACATGAACATATCAAATTGATTCAATAACCTTTGATATAATCAGTAAAGACAACATTTGATCTCATTTGAAATAAAAATAAAATACATTGAATTTCGATGAGTGTATTTTGAAATCAACTTTACAAAATAATAGATAGTTGAACATGAGAGGGTATTTGAAATCCCACTTGGGAAATCATGTTTAGCCCGTCTCATGAACACCGGTTTGACATATGAGTGTCAAATGTCTAGTTATAGAGCCCGTCAGTAGGTAGGTATATAGATGCATGAACTTTTTATGTCGTGAACGTTTTAAGATAATTGAAAGTAAATATAAACGACGCGACGCTAGTTTTTGTAGATAGATACCTAAACATAATAAAATTAAAAAACAGTTTTACAGCAGTTGCATTCAATGTTGGACCATGTTTATCAGAATTATATTATCTATATGTATATAAAGCTCAACGTCTCTCTGTCTGTCTGTCTGTCCGTTAGAGCGTTTATCACTCGAAAACCACTTATCCGATTTACGTGGTTTCTTTTTTAATTCATAGGTATGTTCTCTGGCCAGGTTATGGGTTATATTTTGTTACGTTAGGTAACATAACAACTAAGCAGTGACGATAATAGTAAATCAAGTCGGAAAAAATTGCAGTCGGCGCGCTGTTTTGTAATACGCTGCTTAAACCGTTCAATATTGAACAAAATAATGTATTAAAGAATTGTGTAGAGTCAAAAGATCTACAATAAAGTCAGCGACACCATATGTATAACTTTTATATTTAAGCCACAATGACTGCTTTTATGTTACAAAGAAAATTAAAAATATTTGGGTTTTGTTTACGTGGACTTATGACCTGCAAAATATTAATCCTTATCGAAATAAATGATTTCATCGTCATAAGTACTTAATGTAGATATAATTTGCCATTTACAGCATCCAATTTGGTCGTATAGTTTAGAAAATATCGAAATATACATACGGGAACATATTATTCGCGCGATGAGAACCTGTGTCGCGGCGTGCGGCAAGGAGGGAGCGTACCGAGTAGACACAGGGCAGAGGGAATGATCACAGGCCGATAGTCTTTTGATTGTCAATTGTTTATTTTGTTTTCAATAATTAACTTTTAAATTTAAATAGAACAATAATTATTTTTACTTTTTGTTAGGTAGGTAATTTAGGTGTTGATATGTTTTTATTCTGTTTCAGATTTATTTTTATACAATTTTAATATTTTGTTTTTCTTTCAGGTAAGAAAAATTACATGAAATTAGTTTCAGGTAAGATTTTGAATTTATATTTATTTACATCGTAAATGTGATGAAAAGTAATTCACTTTAAAATGTATTATTTAAGATCTGAGAAAATATAAAAATGATTACAAATTCTAGAACAGATTCATAAAAAATGTATCCGATAATTTATTTTTACGTTGCAAAATAAAGTATAAAATATGAAAAAAGGATATCATAGAGCGGAGAAATATTGCTATGACGCTCATAAATACTAGTTAAGAACCACATCTTTAGGTATAATAGAGTTTTTCAATATCACAATATTCGTCGAGTTATTGTTTGCAAATATGGGTTCAGAGCTTCATTAAATAATTCTATTAATAACGATTAACATATATTTTATTTTCATCAAAAACGTGTGTCTTTTTAGGTTTCCGTAGAAAACTAGGAAACCTTATAGTTTCGCCATGTCTGTCCGTCCGTCCATCCTCAAAAATTTCAGACCGAATAAGATGAAATTTGGTATACGGATGAAGACTGAAAACCCAGAAACAGAAATGATAAGATTTTTGAAAAACAAAATTTTGTGAACCCCTTTTCCATAGACTGAAAAGTATAATAAATAAAAAATTCACTTAATCCATTAAATGGGATGTCATTAGATAGGTCTCCTAAAATGCAATAAAAATGTTATATGACATTTTGATTTTAACCCTTCAGTCACGATATATTTATTATTATGTTAATTTCCAAACTATCAATTAAAAAAATCTGAAAAAATTCTGATTGTAGCTTTTAATTAGTACTTTCACTGAAAATTATAACGAACACTGTCCAAATTATTTTGGACCCCCTCCCATAGACTGAATATTTTACTCAATTTTTTTTCACATACCCCATTGAGTGGGGTATCTTTAGATAAGTCTCCCTAAATGCAACAAAAATGTTTTATATGACCTTTTGATTTTAACCCTTCAGTCACGATATATTTGCATTTAAATGTCGTTTTGACGGTCTTAGGGCATTTGATAGTCGTAAAAGTTGGAATTTTTTGAATTGCGCCAAGCTATGATATCAATTTTTCAAGGGGGGGGGGGATAAATCTCGCCCAGGGCACCAGACTTGCTAAGGCCGGCTCTGATCAATTTAATATATATAATTATATATTAGACAACTTCCCTCTCGCACTCACTCATCTAACAGTATTTTCAACATTTCTACTTTTCGTAGAACCTTGAAATTTTGTATATATATTCTCTGGGGGTTCAAAATGCCAGCTAGTGTTATATAAAACTAACGCATTTGACCAGGTGTTACCCTGGTAAATATCCACAAAATCATGGTGACCTAAAACATTCAACTTACCCACCCAAATATTACTCTTTTAATTTAGAAATAATAATCTTGTTAATATATGTACAATTTTTTTTTATTTAAGAATACAGTAAGTAACAATCACAATAGTTTTGAAGTACAGCTACAAGATAGCAGTAACAATATTTAAAATTAGAAACCTATCCCACCTTGCCCTTCTGCCCCATATATTTGAATTATAATTTAGTTATTTTTTTATTACTTTCAACTAATATTTTTTTATCCAATTTTTGAATAAACAAAGAAAAAATGACTCAAGAGCCTCTACTTTAAAATAATTTTGATTTTGATAATAATTGATTGATTGTTTCGAGTTTGTTCACATGTTTACTGTGCACTTTAATGAAATTAAAAACTTATTGCTACGATGAAGTCTGCAAATATAGTTACCAAGTTTCATAAAACAAACAAACACGCGTTTTTGTTTGTTTTAAGAAATGTCTTGTCTCACAAACAGAACAATATTTCATTGGAAACATTGTTTGTTATTGTAATTTAAGTTTTAAGGTAAAGAAACACACAAAATAACTTATTTTTTTCATACGAATACCCAATGAAAATTATACAATACAACTTTGAAATATATTTACAGTGTGATGAAAAAGGAACTATTCTTATCAGATTTTTAGTACATCAATAGTTCATTTAACCAAAAATAATTTCACTTACAAAACGTGACTTTCGTTTATTTTTAGGTAACATAATCAATTTTGATACACTCATCCAAACAATTAAAGGAACAAGAAATTAAACATTTTTTTTGGGTGTTTTTTTATTAAATTTTGAATATTTTTTTTTAATTTTTAAAACATTTCAAGAAACAATACTGAGTCATTTTTGACACGATTCGGCTTTTGCGTACCATAATTTTACTCATCTTGAATTAATTGCATTAATGAATTCTTTCGCAGCGGGAACCGTACAAAATTGTAAAATAATTTTGTATTTCACATGCTGGAATCGAGCAAAATTTGATCAATCGGTCCGGAAAAACGGTTCGATGGAACAATTTCAACACTTACAGGACTGTTGGGGATACATTAAGCAGTAAAAATACCTGGCAACATTAGTCTTCCCATCAGTATTTGTAAAGTAGCGATAGATTTACTAAAAGACCATAAAATGTCATTTTTTGTACTTTTTCAAACTAATAGTGAGGGTAAAAAAAAATTTTTTCTAATAAAGTCATGAAAGGGTCTTGTAGGAAATTTGTTCAAATTTTTAAAACTGCCCTTAAATTTACTGTTTAATCATTAGTTGCTGATATATTGATGATCGAAGATAAAAGAATAATTTTTCATTTAAAGTCTGATATCTCGGAAAAAAAATTGAGAGAAATCAAAAAAAAAACAAATTAAAGCTGAATAAACAAGTTAACTGACCAATGCATTGGTTTAACTGAAAAAAAATTTCCCGAGCCCGCGGACCCTTAAAAAAAATAAAATAAAATTTTTGTGTCCCATTATTTATTATGATTGCGCGATAACCGTAACTCAAAAAAAAATTATGCTAAAAAATCTCAAAACTAGAAACTTAAAGCTTTAAAATGCTTTTTTTTTTATTTCGAAACGTCCATTTTTCACAAAGATACAGCACTTCAAAAAACACCTCAAAAAAATGTTTAATTTGTTGTTCCTTTAATTGTTTGGATGAGTGTAGATTTTTTTTTAAATCTGTATTTTTCTTATTGTTTTATTTTGACACAAAAACTACTACTTTAACTGCTAGATAGACTATGAACCTAGAATTAATTTAGGCTATGTACAAAAGGCCAGTTTTAAGAAAAAATTTTTTAATAAAATTATATAAAAATGTTTGTTTTTTTTTTAATTACTTAATTATTTTTTTGTATCTTATTTTACAAACATTCTTATAACTTTTTCAATTAGTATTAGGAATATTTAAACGCTATTTTATAATCTTTTGAGTTTTAAATTCTACAGAAACTTGAACTTCTCATCAATGAAATAAATTTAATTGGCATTTTTTTTTGTAAAATAAATTGATAAAGTTTTTTTCATCGACATGACTCTTTTTGACATGTTCGATTATTAATTAAAGACTCTTTTCATTTTATTTTTTCGCTGTAGAACAGATTATCAGCGACTACTTTTTGTATGTAAAATCTGTTCATGAAATTACAAGGAACTTCTTCAAACTTGATTTACATTTCGCAATCGCCATTAATCAAAATCTTTTTTTTTTTATTTCCGATATCCATAATTTCAAAACCAACTTTGATATTAAATTTTATCCCCTTAACTTATACCCCAGATTTTAATTAGTAAATTTAATTTAAGAATTTGAATATAAGGTAAAAACTATTAAGGGAAAGTTTAAAAAAAATACAAGCAGTTATATTTCTGTGAAAAATGATTATATTTGCCTAATCCAAAACTCATTCGAAATCTTACACTTTCTAATTTTTGAGTCAAAAACTCAAACATTTTTATTATCTCCTGTTGCTTTGTGTTAAGGATTAAAAGAACTCGAAAAATTATTATTATTGGAAAGCATACATATGGGTTCATTCTCGTACGATTTTTGCTTCCCCACAATATCGAAGATACGAGAAACTTTGTTTCAGATTGAGACAAAAAAATTGTTCTCCGATTTCAAAATTTTAAATTGATCTTTCCGTTTTACGTCAAGGCAAATACTTTTCGTTTCGTGTCAGTCTGTCTGTGTGTCTGTCACACGCATAATTCGTGAACCACTGAACGGATATTAATGAAATTATTAATTTATTTTAAAATCGTGTGAAACGGGGAGGGGAAAATCCCAAAATATTTATTTTTTCAAAATATCTCAAGAACGACACATGTTACATGAAAATTTTATAGAATCTTTTTTGTGGAGTATTAACTTTCCTATAATATAGGTCTACAACGTTTTTTGTAAAATTGATCTTTACTTTGACATATTAAATGCCATTTCAATGTTTTAAATGTCATTTTGACGTTTGCAATTTAGATTTAAATTGAAACTATCAAAAAATTAAAAATATACGAAAAAATAATCTGGTGCGTTTTAAGAAAAATTTCGAACTAATATTTTTTAGTAAAATTATTTATCTGAACACTTTATTTAAATTGTTGAATAATTAACTATCTTTGGTGAATTTAGCACGAGGGAGCACTGTGTATTTACTTGGCAGATGTTTTTTGACTGCGTTATTCACTGGCAAAGTAAAATTAACACTTTTTGACTTTAAACCCCTATATATCGTGAGAAATGATTGCTAAATAATCGACTAGATAACATTAGAAAGCTGAAAATGTATTAAAAAAATTATCAAAAACAAAAATTAGAAAATCAACAAAAAGTGGAGTTAGTCTCTTTGATTTCTGAACGATTAAAGTAATACCAATAGAGTATTGTTTACATTAAACAATACTCTTGAATATTGACTATTCCCTGAATTGAGTCGTTTGATATAATTCATTTATACAGAAGTCTATTCAAATAAACGAATCCCAGTCGTTAAACTTACAGCAAATCAATGCGGGACTCGGTCTTGTAAAGACAACATCCTACGGGACGTCGCGGACTCGATGTCCTCTCATATATATAGATAGCTATTCAATATTTTATCATTCTTTGCTTTACATAACCTACTTCAATATTTACACACACTTATGTACTTACTCGTATATTCTAATTAACTTTCATCATTCAAATAAGGTACTGGCACCAGTCTTGGATACGACCCCAGTAATGGCAAATTTTTAATTAAATGTACTCAATTAGAAATATGTGTTGATATTTGATTATGTCTACCATTTCTGAATATTAATTTATATACATTTAACTGTCTTATAGCGTGATTTGATGACATGAGGCCAAAATAGTGAACATTTAAACTAATTATTATTAGTATAATTTATTTATTAATTATTATATTATCATAGAAACTGCTTTACACTGTTTCAAATTTGACGATTCTTTCTTTTATATCTTTTGTATCGTAGTACTTATCATTAACAAGTGTCCATCACTGCGTGCTCATTACTGGTTTTACCTTTGCCATTACTGGAGAAAAAACATAAACAAAATAAAATACTATAATTTAAGAAACAAACTATATTTGCGGACTTTGGTAATTAAATTGATTACATAAAGAGTTAGTTGTTTTATTAGTAACATGAGTTCATGAGAATTACAAAAAACAAGCCCATTAATCAAAAAAACCGAAAACTTATTCTTATAGCGGCCATAACTGGTGACAGTACCTTATATTGTTTAAGATTAAATAAATGATTTGATATGATTCAAATATGCTGCGTTATTTTCCGAAGAAACTCTATTAATTTCACTTTGTCGTCCGTCCGTCCTTTTCAGTCACAGAAATTTTTACTAAACATGTAAAATGATGCTCTTTAGTAAAATATTTACAGATTTGTTGAAAAAATATTATATCGGAGGGGGAGGGGTGCTAAGGAGTTAAATCTAGGCGTAATGTAAATGTATAACCAAACCAGTGGAATTCGACCATTTTTCTTATTTGTCTAAATCAAAAATGACGCCTGCAGACAATTTAAAAAAAATGTATACCAAGGCGTGTGTGATATCAAAATGTAGATCTCAATGAGATTGATCCTATGGCGCCAGTAAAGAGCTAAAAGCAGTATTTTATCCCCCCCCCCCCCCCCTTCCTCTAACTCGGTAACTACTGGTTCAAAAAATCTTTAAAAATTTGATAATCAGGCAAATAATAATAATAATAACGCTTTATTTCAAAATAAATTTCGTAAAAGAGATAATAATAAACAAGGCCCCCACATTTTATCATTTTCCGGCGAACCCCCTCCCTTTTGTGAAGGTCATGATGATAGATCTTAACCGTAATTTAATATTATTAATTGTGTCTAGATTCATGATAATATAATTTTTTAAAATACCTATATATTAATATACATTTAATAAGTTTTTGATATACCATGTTATTCCACATAAAAAATATGTATTTTTGTTTTAAAATTAAATTATAACTACGCTGAAATGATCAATTATCATTCAAAATTTAATTACACTGTCTAAAACTAGATGGTTTATTTTGATGAATGTAAAAAGTTTTCTCATTCTTAAAGCAAGGTAAATAAATATGTAGGTAATTCTTGAAAATTCCCAAAATAGCTCCCTCTTTTACAAGCAGAGCAAAAAAGAGAACGAATGATAAGAAGAAGTATTTGTAACTTTTTCTGAAACTTAAGAAGTAGTCGGAGTTTACAATCTCATAAGTTTTGATAGAGGTTAGTTTGATGTCCCCCTCAGTGACGATGGTAGGTTGGTACAAGCGCAATGAGAGAGTTTTATAACGCGTGTAAAAAACTGCCATACAAGTTTGTCATCTTAACGTTAGAGTTAGGTACCTATGTTTTGTCGAACTCGTCTCTACTCGCTACTTTTATTATTATTGGTTTTTGATGTGTCTAAAGTTCTTTTGTTGGTTTACTTTTCAACTCGAATGAGAACACATATTAAATGTAACAACATGTTTAATGCTGTTTTAATTTGTTATGTCAGTCAGGCGTGTATACAAGGGAAGGGAGTTAAGGGGTTGTGACCCTCCCCAAGAATTAAAAAAATACACTAGATATTATGAAGAAACTCGAAACTTATTTAAAAAGTAGTCAGATGAGTTCAAATAATAATAAATTTTCAACTATAAAATCATTTGAATAAAAAAATGTATATTTTCATAATAGACATGATGCCTAATTTTTAAGAACTATTTAATGATGATCTTACGTGTCTCCTATTTTCAAAAAAAATACTTATTACTGCAGAAAATAAAGGTTTAATCACAAAAATGAACCCTTTTAAAACTCATTTTGAAATTGACGCCAAAACGCTCACAAGTGTCATTTGTGACGTCACGCCTATGTAAACACTCCTTGTCAACAATAATAAATCGCTAACGTTTCTCGGTTTTAGTTTTGGTAACACAAAACTGAGCAAATTGATAATTTAAAACCACAAAATAAGTTATAAACAGTGCAGATATTAATGAAACAAAAATGATGTTTACTTAGCCGTAACGTCATCCACTCTGACTGGTGTTTTATCTAACATGGCAGATTGCTGTGTTTTGTGTTTTTATTATTACAAAAATCATATTAAACTCGCTTTTAATATAAAAATAAATACATTTTTTTTAATATTTTTAACCTATTTCATTATTTAATAATAATTTCAGTGATCCTTTGTTACTGGCATCATGCCTAATAGCTCCTTGACACGTAGAAATGAAGATAAACTATTTTTTTTAATATACTTAATTAGTAATTACTTTATATGAATTACAGGAAATTGATTTGACTTCATTTCTAATTGCCATATTGTGCATCTCTCTCTACTACTACCGTTTATTGCAAAATTCGAATTTATAAAATAAACAATTAAGTAAAGAATTTGCAGTCAAAGAAAATGTTTGTTAACTAATATCTCGAAAACAACAGCTCTAAATAAATTTTTATTTGTAGTTTATTAATCAGCGTATTTTTCTGTATACTGTTCTGGAATTTTTTTTACAAAAACTAAACAATAAAAAATATTTTTAGATTTATTAAATATTTATTTTAAATATGTACCTATATGCTGTTATTAGAAAGTTAAAATAATTTTTTTCTGTATGACCCCCACCGAGAAAGTGAGGCTGTATACGCGCCTGATGTCAGTTGTATACGTTTCTTTATGTTTATTAGTCATTTCACTATTTCTTTCCTACGATTTTTTAAGCGATAAATAATTATATTATTATTGTTACGAATACATGAAAAACATATAAAAATATGCTTAAAAGTACCTACAATTTTTGTCTATATATTCATGCAAACATATACATACTCGTATTATACATGAGTATCTACCCCCCTCCCCTCTCCTTAACAACCCATTTTTCAAACGACCAGTTTTAGATGGAAACATAATTTTCACAAAAAACGATGATCAACTAAAAAATAATAATAAAATAATTAAACTTAATAAAGCTATCATGGGTACAACGGGACTTTCTGATTATACAGAGCATAAATAATTAATAGATCATAATATTCTCTACAACTTTTATCTAACACATTTTTTTTAATTCGCACCGTTTCAAAAATAATTCGAAAACAAAAAGTTAAAGGATTGTTTTTTAGGTTTCCGTAGAAAACTAGGAAACTTTATAGTTTCGCCATGTCCGTCCGTCCGTCCTCAAAAAGTTTAGACCGATTAAGATAAAATTTGGTATACGGACGAAGACTGAAAACCCAGAAACAGAAATGATAAGATTTCTGAAAAAAAAATTATTTTTGACTGAAAAGTATATTAAAAAAAAATTTTCACTTAATCCATTAAGTGGGGTGTCTTTAGATAGGTAGGTCTAAAAGTCGTGATCAGAGCGTCCCCTCCCCCCTTAATTTCTAAACTATCTATTCAAAAAATCTGGAAAAATTCGAGATTGTAGCTTTTAATTAGTACTTTTACTGAAAATTATAACGAACACTATCAAAATTATTTTGAACCCCCTCCCATAGACTGAAAAGTGAACTCACATTTTCTTTTTCACTTACCCCAATGAGTGGGATGTCATTAGATAGGTCTCCTAAAATACAACAAAAAATGCCATATAACCTTTTGATTTTAACCCTTCAGTCACGTTATATTTGCATTTAAATGTCGTTATCAGAGCGTCCGTTAAAATAACTCTTGTTTATAAAACGTAATGACTACGGAAACCTATCAAGTGCGTGCCCAACACGCACTTGACCGTTTTATTTCTTCTATAAATGTACAATTTTACCCTTCATTTTGAATGGCGCGTGTACAGACCGACAGACATACAGACAACAGTCAGAATAGATTCAAGGAAGGTCAAAAAAAAAATGTTCCCAATCAACTTTACAAAATTATACATATGGACATAGGTATAATAAATTAAAAATACATTGCTATATAAAATCAGTGACACGTCCACGTGAGGGGGTTAGGGGTTAGACCCCCCCCCCCTCCCCGAATTTGTCAATATATATTATATAATTTAACAATAGTGATAGATATACATAAAAATGAATTTCCATACAATTACAATAAAAATACCCCCCTTCTCTCCGATTTTTTCTGGTTACACCACTGTACAAAATTGTTTTAAAGAAACCATAAACGTTTTTACAGAGATATAAAAATTCTTTCACTTATTATTTCCTTTTTGATTTGTCAAAAAAAAATTCTATTTTCGTTGTGTTTGTTATAAAAAGAAAAAAAAAGTAATGATTTTTTTCTGTCAGTATTTTGTCGTTTTGTTATTTTTTTTCTCTCTAAAAATAGTAAAAGGACCTTTATAAATACAATGTAAATAACATCTGACATGTTTTATCTGCCGTTTGATTCAAAAGTAGATGTACTACCTGTGTTATATTTTCGTATGCAGATTGTCTCGTATTTTGGATTTGATGTATGCTTAGAATAATGATAACTTTTGAACGAAGTTGTTTTTCTGTTTCATAAATAATGTTATTGTTATATTCTTCTAACTTGAAGTTATCATTTAGTTTGAAAACATAATATATTGTACTTGTTTTCAACTGTCTCGTTTCTGAAAAATGAATGACTTATTTTTATTTTATTCACCAAACTTAAAATCTTATATCAGTGGCGTAGCGAGGGGGGGGGGGGCAAGGGGGTCTATCATGCCTTGGGCGCTACTTACAGAAGGGCGCCAAATGGCTCTGAACCTTTTGAACCGCATAGCATAAACACAATTTACAAAGGCCAGTATGTGACTGAAGACCTTTTTTTTTTTAGTCGTGAAAATGTAGAATGTATTTAATAAATAAAATTTAGTGTAATTAAAAACTGAAGACCTTTTTTTTTAGTCACGCCAATTTCAATTCAAATTTATTATAAAATTATTAATTTTTTTTTTTAATTATTTTTGGGGGCGCCAAAAAGATATTGTGTCCCGGGCGCCAATGCTTGCTACGCCACTGTCTTATATCTTCATATTAACTTCACGAAAACTTATTATAAATAATAATTATTCAGACCACTAATTACGAAATACACCCAAATTTAAACTGATTTGCTCTATATTAGGCGTATCTAATGTATTTTTTGACGTTTCCTAGTTTATTTTTGTGTGAATACATTGATGATGATTTTTTTCTATGTACAAAAAACGCTTGGCAATTTTCCGCATATACAAGGCAAAATCATCTTGTATTAAAAGGGTTAAGTATACTTTACAATCTTAGCACGGATTTTCTGGATTTTTTAGGGATTGTAATTCCGGGATCCTGAAATAAGTGACACAGTAATTCCAAGATTTATGGATTTTTTTCATATAGGTATACATCATTTTACACTAATAATATACTAAAATATAGGAAATTCATGACATTACTCGATGGTTGTTAAAATACATATAGATATATATTTGTATAAGGTAAAGGCACCAGTTATGGCCGCTATAAGAGCAAGTTTTCAGTTTTTTGGATTAATGGACTTGTTTTTTGTAATTCTCATAAACTCATGTTACTAATAAAACAACTAACTCTTTATTTAATCAATTTAATTACCAAAGTATGCAAATATAGTTTGTTTTTAAGTTATAACCTTTTATTTTGTTCATGTTTTTTCCCCAGTAATGGCAAAGGTAAAACCTGCGGTGTAATAAGGCCCATGTGAAAAAAAAACACATTTACAATAGTTGGATCGGTCTGGATTTATACACATAGAAGGTACTTACACAAAGCTAACTACACACCGATTAGTCTCTCGCCGCGTTAACTGTTCGGTACCTCTGAGTTTGTTGCGAGAGATTGTGACGAATGCTCAATTTTATAAAAACAACCAACAAATAATCTTAATTTGTGTTAAAATTTTGTATGTATTATTTGTTTCTTATTTGTTCAGGTAAGTACCTTACGGATAATAAGGCCCACCAAATTTAAGATTGGACTTTTTATTATTTATTACAATTTATGATCACATATTTTGTTCTAGATTGGTATGTCATTTTTATTTACTAATAGTTCTATAAACAAATCATCTACAACGAAGAAATAACGTGGTCTGGCTAGAGTTTAGTAGCTGCTATGGATGCAGCATCGGCACGTTATGGATAAAAAATAAATGTTAAAATAAAATTATTAATTGTTTATTTATTAGCTGTAATTAAGCAAACATTATGCCAAATGTTGATTAAAACATAGTACCCATACAAAATAACATTATAATTATCTAAAAAAGTTTAATTTAATAATGAATTAATAATGCCTAAAGTTACTTTTTATAAGATGTCTTAAAAATGAAAAAATCATTTAAGAAAAGTTGGTTTTCATACTTCTTTAGATTAATAATAAACCAAAGTTTACCATTAACATAGCTTTTTTAATATAAATAACTTATTACCCGAAATATAGCATTTTTAATTAAGGTGGGCCTTCTTGCCTCCATGATCTTATAACGGATATCTAGGACATATACCTCTGGTATGTTTTGAAGTATATTTATTTAGAACGAAATAATTTGAAAATTTCAAACATGTATAGTATTTGTTAATTTCCCACTTTACCAAGCTCCGCTAGCACGAATTAGTCGGTCTTATCACTGTACTGTATTTAAAGGATAATAATAGTTACAATTTTATCAAACTGGCAAAACTTGAATTCCTTATTCCCTAGGCTATTTTATTATCAGAAGTTTTCTCCCCTCCTTTTATCTAAAAATATCTCGTTGCAAGAGACATTGCATAAAGAAAATAATGACCCATAAACGACTTCTTTGTAGCATAGTTGTGTTGCGATTGTTACAGTTTACTGTGTTACAGGCCCGTAGCGTCAGAGAGAACTGCAAAGTGCTTACAAGCAGCTTATAGTATAGTATGTAGTTAAAGAGGATGGGTTTGTGGAAACGCTTTGCTAAAATAAGAAAGCAAGGATTATAATAAATCAAAACACAATGTTAACATTATTATTTACAATTAGGCACTAGTAATTAGAGATCAGATCGGACCTTAAAAAAGTAACCCGATCCGGTCCGAAACATTTTTTTCTTCGGCCCGGTCCGATTTATACGATTTATATTAAGATCCGATACGACTAGGGTGACCAGGTCTCCGGTTTTGACCCGAAGTCTCAGGGTTTGGGTGCAATTTCTCCGGGTTTTGAAAAAAAGGTCGTCAAAAATAGAGCAGGGGACATAACAGTGTAGATTTTGGTAACAAATTTTATGAAAATAAAAATAAAAATAATAAAATAAAATAGATAAGATAAAATAAAAAAGGGGTCTTCATTAACATCTCAGGGTTTACCAAAACTAAAATCTGGTCACCCTAGATATGACCCGGTCTGGTTTATACTAAGGTCCGATCCGATCCGGTCCGAACAATACAAACAAAAATTAAGCCCGGTCCGAACCGATCCGAAATTCGGACCGGGATAAATTCGGATCGGATCGGGCTGACCTGATCCGATCTGATCTGATGTTCTATTCTTTTATGAATTGACCAAAAAATAATAATTTTAGTTTTTATTTAAAAATAATTTGAATAATATCATTTAAAATAGCATTTATTCTTACAACTGTCAATTAAATAGATGTATAGAAATACTAATGTAATATAAAAAAGTGTTAACTTATGTAATTTCTTCTGTATAAAAAAGTATTGTGCCGACCAGAGAAGTTTATTTATCTAATAAATCTTTCGGGATACAAGTAGCCTATGCCCTTCCTCAGGATGCAAGCTATCTCCCTGTCAAATTTCATCAATATCAGTTCAGTGGTTAAGCCGTGAATAGGGAACAAAGAAACAGACAAACACTTTCGCATTTAGATTAATGATGTGAAAACAGAAATGATAAAATTTTTGAAAAAAATAATTTTTTGGACGCCCCTCTTAAATAACGCAGTTTTAAGAGTTAAGAAACCGACGTTTTTTTTTTTAAGATTTTGTATATTTTATTTTAATAAAATAGACAAAATCTTAAAAAAAAAGTCGGTTTCTTAACTCTAGAAATAATGTTTAAGTATTTTAATGGAACACATTTCCCCCTGAATTTAACACTAGCTTAATTTGCTAGCTAGCAAGCACTATCAAATGAGGTTTCTAACCTGTCTGACAGTTCTCCTTTAGTTTCATGAAATGTTTGACAATTTTCGCGCACGCGTTGTATGTTAACACCAACGGTATTAAAACAGTGGCTGTTGGCGTCCTTCTGGGCTTCGTGGTACAATTAGTGGACTGTATAATTTAGGTACTGGTTGGAGAAACGACATGGATATTAAAGTACACAAAAAAGACTCACCCTTTTGTCTTCTCCGGCGGGGTTTGCCCAGCCACGATCCCTGTAATAGGAAGGTTTTAAAGGACAAGGAACGTAACAAGTTTTACCTCCTAGATCGGACTGCCAGATGATTTTCCTTGTGCACACCACTGTCGTACTCCTTTTGAAATGACACTTTTATAACTTTAAAATACCGGTTACTTTCACTCACATATTTTGGTAATTTATTTTTTAGGTAATTTATTTTAGGTAATAAAATTTGGTAATTTTAATTTGGTATTCAAATGTGCGACAATATATCCCACCGGTCCAGGTTAGACCCGGCTGAGATACTCGTCAGATACTGACTCAACGTTTCTGCGGTGTTTGCAAATGCACGTTAGCGTGGTATCGCGTAACGCGCCAAGTTCAAAATTCAATCTAAAAGGTATTGGCGTCAACAGTGGCGATATTATGAAAATTATTTTGTCGGTCAGAGTCGCCAACTGTGTTACAATACGTTGAAGAATCACTGCTCTAAATTTCATAGCTAATCCATAGATACTATGACAGAATTAATACCCCATTTGAAAGTTTTGCTAGCTCCTTTATAATACCGGACATAAAATGACAGTAATCATATATCGTACAGTTACAAATCATTTTTACTTCCATGTTATGAAAGAAATGGAAGTATTGTAATACCATCGAAAAATCGTGTCCGAGAAAATGACAAATTCTGATTGTACTAACTTCAAAACGTAAAGAAAAGTTAATATCCGCATGGCGGCTGTGCGTGTGTCTGTGTGTGTGTTTTTTCGTTCACGATAACTACTGTAAAAATGCACCGATCTGAATTATTTTTGGGGTAAATGTTTGCTCAGTGAGTACTCCAGACCTATTGATTTTGGTGCTAATCGGATTAGGGGTTTTGGAAATATTCGCAATTTTGTAACTTTTTTCGTCTAAATAGTGAACATTGCGAGTATTATCTCACTAATTTTGATAAGATTTGGTACATTTGCAGTTCAATTGAATCTAAGGGACATTTATTATTTGTACGTGCCTAAACAGCCATTAAAGGGGTGAAAAACACACTTAAAATTTGAATTTTAAATACTAATATGTCATTAATTCATGTTACCTTGGAAACAAATGCAACTAAATTCAAATTGTCAAATTAGTTTTTCTACGAATGTGAATTATATTTTTGACATTAGAAAACTAATATTTATATACAAATGGCAAAAAGAGCTGTAAATGTTGTAAGTATATATGTTTTTTTAATGTATTACGATATGTATATTCATAGTAGTAGGTTATATAAATAAAATATTTAAAAAAATGTATATTTAAAAATTATTTAAAAAGATAGAAAGAACATGGAAGTCATGTATGGTTCTCCATACCGATATTTCTATAATAAAATCTATGACTGCAAAATATTAAAAGCTTTTATATTAAATTATGAAATGCGTACCTACGCAGTACATTTGTACTAAATTCCAAGTGTTCTTATCAAATCATTTGTTCATTTGACTTTCTGAATTTCCCTTTAAGAATATTCTTAATTATCAAATGTTTTCTTTTGTACAGCGCCGTATAAAACTGTACTTCTCTGAATTCCCTTTACAGTTACA
Source organism: Sialis fuliginosa (assembly GCA_961205875.1). NCBI lineage: Eukaryota > Metazoa > Arthropoda > Insecta > Megaloptera > Sialidae > Sialis > Sialis fuliginosa. Next base: position 181,169 of record OY540814.1, on the reverse strand, counting down.
GACCTGCTTTTTAATTCTTGTGTTGAACATTTTACAATTACCACTTCAAAGATTCCGTCTCCTGCTGATCATTTACGTTTTATATTCTGTTTAACCCAATCATGCCCAGCGTCAGTGGCGTAGATAGCTTTTTGCAATGGGGGGGGGGGGGATATGAAATAATGGTTGCGAAATAAAAAAATTGTAATTTTGAATTGAATTACCGTTTTTTTTTTTGATCATAAAAACTGTATTTAGTTAACTTCTTATTACTAAAAAAAAGGTCATACAAAATTGAAAATTACTGAAGACCTTTTTTTTTTAGTCTTAATTTACCAAATTTTCCCTATTTACTTGTACTATTTTCTTCATACTAGACGAGTTTAAAAAAATTTCTTTAAATTTTCTCATTAAATAAACTCATGGGGGGTGATTGATCATCTTAATGCCCCCTCCCCCTATCTACGCCACTGCCCAGCGTTACATATACATATATATAACAGAGCGCTTTTGCTAAGATTTTGCGTTGCTGCAAGATTATTTTAATTCGAATGGGTTTGAAATCATACTTATTTTCGAGTATTGAACTGAATACATCAACAATGCAATTACCAACGTTCTGGAGTTTTAGTGTACTTAGATAGGTATAAATTAATGACAGAAATATCAGCAATATCGGTAACAAAAAAAACCTCGATCACGATTGGGTTAATGTGAATAAAGTACTGGCACCAGTTATGGCCGCTATATGTTTTTGTGATTGACAGGCTTCTTTTTTGTAATTCTTATGAACTCAAACAAGTAATTCTTTATTTAATCAATTTAATTACCAAAGTCCGCAAATATAGTTTGTTTTTTAAATTATAACCTTTCATTTTGTTTATATTTTTTCTCCAGTAATGGATAAAGTAAAACCAGTAATGAGCACGCAGTGATGGACACTTGCTAATGATAAGTACTACGACACAAAAGATATAAAAGAAAGAATCGTCAAATTTGAAACAATGTAAAGCAGTTGCTATGATAATATAATAATTAATAAATAAATTATACTAATAATTAGTTTAAATGTCCACCATTTTGAAAACTATTGGCCGATTGTCATCAAATCACGCTGTAAAACAGTTAAATGTATATAGATTAATAAATATTCAGAAATGGTAGTAATAAAATATCTACAAATATTTCTAATTCAGTACATTTAATTAAAAAATAACCATTACTGAAGTCATATCCAAGACTGGTGCCACTACCTTATTGGGTTACTTGGGTTTTATAAGTTTTAATTTTGACTTAAGTAATTGTTAATCCATAATATATATAAAGCTCAAAGTCCCTCTCTGTCTGTCTGTCTGTCCGTTAGTGCGCTTATCACTCGAGAACCACTTATTAGATTTACGTGTTTTCTTTTTTAATTCATGGGTACATTCTCTGGCCAGGTTATAGGCTATATTTTGTTACGTTAGGTAACATAACAACTAAGCAGTGACGATAATAATAAATCAAGTCGGAAATAATTTTGCCGTCGGCGCACTATTTTGCAATACGCTGCCTAAACCATTCAATATTGAACAAAATAATGTAGTAAAGAATTGTGTAGAATAAAAATATCTACAATAAAGTCAGCGACAACATATGTCTATCTTTTATATTTAAGCCACAATTACCGCTTTTATGTTACAAAGAAAATTTAAAATATATATTTGGGTTTTGTTTACGTGGACTTATGACCTGCAAAACATTAATCCTTATCGAAATAAATGATTTCATCGTCATAAGTACTTAATGTAGATATAATTTGCCCTTTACAGCATCCTATTTGGTCTTATAGTTTAGAAAATATCGAAATATACATACGCGAACATATTATTCGCGCGATGGCGACCCGTGTCGCGGCGTGCGGTAAGTAGGGGGCGTGCCAAGTATACGCCGGTATTATTTTGATTGTCAATTGTTTATTTTGTTTTCAATAATTAACTTTTAAATTTAAACAGAACAAAAATGATTTTTACTTTTTGTTCTGATTGGTTTTTGTTAGGTAGGTAATTTAAGTGTTGTTTGATTTTTATTAGAATAATAACTAATAGCGTTTGTACTTAATTCAACTATATATTTTTTAAATCCTAGACAAGAATTCCGTAGTCCACGCGAGCGAAGCCGCGCGGGTCCAGCTATTATTTAGATAAGATTAAAAAATCAACAGTGAGTAAATATCGATTTTCGTTGGATATATGATGTTAAATCAATCGAACTCTACACAAAGAGCATATAGCCGAATAAAGACAATTTAGGGAAACGACGAGAACTGACATATTAAAATGGAAATTCAAAATATTGATTTTCTTATCATGAATAAATTTATATGGTATATCAAAATATGTAATATTCGTAGAAAATGTTGGCTGTGGGAAAATTGAATTTATTTTATAAAATGACATCGTTATTATCAATTTTAATGTTTTTATTATTCTGGAATTACAAAAAATTCAAAGAAAACTTGATTTATACCAATTTTAAATGCACACTTAATTAAAATTAAAGTTTTTATAATTTTACTTATTGATACATTAATTTCTTTTTAAGCGCGTGTTTTTCACTGGTTATGTATTTGAACTGTAAGCTTATTTGTTTGTTTGTTAAGGAGACGAAAATTTTTTTATAAAACTTTTCAGACAAAAGTTATTTATTTTTTCTGCAAAATACGAATCTTCAAAAAAAAAATAGATTTACTTTGATAACTCCATTTTGCCCCTGAAACATTTGTACTAAATATTTTCCCTAAAAATCCATAGTTTTCCAGATATTAAACAATCTCAAGACTTAAAAATCATCCTGTATACATACTTAGATTTCCTGAATTGTATAATTTTTTTAAGAGTTATAAAGAAATAATATAAATTAAAATGAGTGTTTTTTTTTTCAATTTGAAGCATTTTAACTGACTACAAATGGAGTTGAGTTCTTTTAAATTAATAACAAACGTAATTGTTGATTTTCAAAGTGGCTTAACTCCATTTGTGGTAAAAAACACATATTATTAATTTAATAATTGGGGTTATTTTAATAGTAATTATAAATTTAACTCCCTTAGAAACACTTAATCAATGTGGCACATTGATATCTTACATGTATATTTTTAATTTTATTGAAACGCAAACTCTTTAATATTTCAGTTTAAACATAAATGGACTTAGGCCACTTTCAAAATAAGCGGCTCAGATGTTTTATATTGTCTTTAAAAGTATTTCAGTGGTAATTGATCAACAGAGAAATGTTTATTAGGAACTATCATCTCACAAACATACCAAATTCAATTGTAATTTAAAGCTTATTTACATATTATAAATTTTCAACTGACGCCTATGAGATAATATGCGATTTTGGCATTTAAGAAAAGATGGCCACCGTAAAATGTTGATATCAGTTTCCATGGGCGTAGCCATGGTTGGGTAGGGGGGGGGGGGCTTGCCCCCCCCCCTAGCTTGTGGACAAAAAGTAATAAGTAAATCAGTATTATTGTTCAAACAGGGATATTTCTAGACTTCTATGATGTCCATTGGATTTTTGAATGTAAATTTATATTTTGGATCCAGAAAATCAAATACCAAAGTTTTTTTAATCACAATCATCACAATCTTTTATTTTTACATGTAAACTTAAATATCAGGGAAAATTAAAAATAAAATAAAAACACCTAAAGGCAAAGGTCGCAGTGTTGGCAACAGTGAAAACTGTGTTTTGTGTTAAAATAACTACCCACAAAGCATGGGCAAGGGGGGACGCTTGCCCCACCCCCTTGCTCGTGAACTAAGAGTAACAAATGAATCAGTTCATTGGCTAAATATTGACATTTTTAGATTCGAAAATTTAAATATCATTGTTTTTTTTATTGCAATCTCTTGTTATAGCGGGTAAACTATTCATGTCATTGCCTTTTTATCCTTTTTATACAAAAAAAAAGTGTTTTTGATATTTCAACTATACATGTGTATTATCAATTCAAATTAGATCGATTTTTTACATTAAATAAAAAAATTATAAATAAAAATAAAAACACCAAAATAGCAACGTAGAGTACATTTTTGTAGAGGATTTTGTCTTCAAAAAAATATGCACATACATATAAATTTAATTGATTTAAAAAAATGTGGCGAAAATAAAAGAAGAAATGAAAAAAAGAATGACTTTTCATTGTTACTTTTTGCGCACCTATATATAATAAATAATGAAAATGTTAATTTTTTCATAGCTCTTTTATAATTCCTCGATAATAATCAAGAACACACCAAAAAATTAATTTATTAAGTTAATGAAAATCACGGATTTTCACGATCCAAAGTTCCTAGTTGCAACGAAACGATAGAATTTAATTTAAGAAAAAAAGGATTTACCAAATTTTGTTTACATTAATGGCCATTTATCAGAGTCGTTCTTACACATTTCGAGGTCCCAGACACTAAAAATTTGAGGCCCATTGAAAATATTTTTTTATAAAATTTTTTAGGTAAGGTTACCATAATAAAGTGAGAGCTGTTCCCCTCCCCCCCCCCTGAACAAAATCCTGGCTACGCCCATGTCAGTTTCATATACGGATTAGCATTGATTGTTATGTATCTAAAGTGTTCCTAATCTAAGCCCTGTATGAAATTTGATTCCTTTCTTAATTCGTATCTGATTACAGTAGCTCCGCTTTATCCGTTGTTAGTGAAATGACGGTTTTTTAATGACAACGTACCAACAAGTTATCCCCAGAGGCCGCTGTAGTAACGTATCATCAACGTCTGGCATTTTGCCGAATTGCAAGGGTCTAAACGGAATTAATCAACTCTAACGATAATGTGATTAAAATAAACTCGACTTACTTCTGATTCCATTGCGTTTGCTAAAAATAAAATACGTTTATTCTTTTAAAGCATTTGCTATTATGGGTCCGCCAAAATATCAAGTAAATGCAAATTAAAATAGCATTGCTTGGTCATTAAAACCACACCCCTTAGACTTTTCAAACTATTTTTTTACGTATGTTTTTAAAAAATGGTAATTTTCTTATCTTTACTCTCATTTCTTGTAAAAATTGATATTAATTGTAATAACTATTAAGTTAATTTCAAAACAATAAATAAAATACATAACCTCACTTTCAAAGTAGTATATTTTCTTCAAACAATTTGTCACAAAAGAATAAATTAATACAGAACCTGAAAATCATATTCCACAAATAATAAATAATACAATTACCTATAATTGCTTCCTCGCAATATCGAAGATACAAGAAGCTTTGTGAACGTTTCAGATTTAAACAAAAAAAATGTTCTCCGATTTCAAAATTTTAAATTGATTTATCCGTTTCACGTCAACGCAAACACTTTTCGTTCCGTGTCTGTCTGTCTGTCCGTCCGTCCGTGTGTCCGTCTGTCCCCTGGATCCTTGTCACACGCATAACTCATGAACCACTGAACCGATATTATTGAAACTTGGTCGGATGGTTGAGTCTGGCTTGAGGACGGTCCCATTTCAAAATCATCAAAATCGTATATAAGGTGGAGGGGTGACACCCCAAAATATTTATTTTTTTAAGATATCTCAAGAACGACACATGTTACGTGAAAAAATTTTATAGAATATTTTTTGTAGAGCATTAAATTTCCTATAATATGGGTCTACAACGTTTGTTGTATAATATTCCCTTACAAAGATTTATCTCAATTTATTTTAAAAATTCGTGTTTTGTTTTTCTAAATTGATATTGCTTGGATATATTAAATGTCATTTTGACATTTCCATAAATTTAGATTTAGATTGAAATGGTCAAAAAATTAAAAATATATGAAAAAATATTCAGGTGCGTTTTAAGAAAAATTTCGAACTAATATTTTTTAGTAAAATTGTATAAAAATTAAATGGTTAACCAATTCCAGGCAATTTATCTGAACACCATTGGTTTTTATTTAAATTGTTGAATAATTAACTACCTCTGGTGAATTTAGCACGAGGAAGCACTCTGTGTATTTACTTGGCAGATGTTTTTTTACAATCAACATAAACGCAACTAGTTAAAACTCATTTATTTTTTAGAATCTGAAAATATGGATTTGATTTTAAATGCACGCTCCGATAGAGAACAGTCACTCAAGAAAGGGGATACAATTATACTCTACGCTCAATGTGCATTAGCGTAAGGCAAAGACTTTACTCCGAACTAATTTATATCATTGAAAATGAAATAAATTAACCATATTCTTTTAAAATTATTTATCATCACACTGTTACCTTATAATTCACACAAAACGGAAATTTAACTCGATACAAAAACTTACTGTAAATAAATACAGGAGAATTGAGTAGAACCTCTCAAAATGTGTAAACTTAGGACCTGAAAACCTCTTTAAAAAGTATATTTCCCCTTTCTTTGATTAAAAATAATTAAACATCTGACACATTGTTGCAAAGTTAAACATAACCTAATAAAATGTATACGATTTGGGAGAACTGAGTACACTGTATCTACGTTAAAGAAGAGAGGAACTATCTGTTATAAATATGAAGGATATAACCCCAAAACTTATTCTAATTTATATACCAGCTATTCAAGTAACATAACGTTAACTCACTTATATAACCCATTGTTTTTTTCCATTTATATATCGATACGAATGATGAAAGGAACAAATTCGTTTAAAATTCAGGTAGTTATTTTGAGATAAAAAAAATTGTATACAGGGTGTCTGAAGAAGAACATATACAGTCATCATTGTTTTTCTTTAATGGAACACCCTATATATTATGCCATTTTTGAATTGTACGGTGTATTCTGAATACTTTTTGTATAACATACCATATCGAAATGCATTATGTACCTACTGTATAAATGACCTTATATTGAAATATATCAATGTGTTTTGTTTTCAATTATTAGGGAATCGAACCCTGTTCTGTTGACTCTTATTGTTTTTTCTATTTATATTTCGATAAGAAATATATCTACTCTTTGTAACCTATACTCATTAATACATATCGAAATGCATTATGTACATTGACATGGCTGGACTGATGATAAGTCAGACATGATGGCTGAAATTGAATATTTCCTAACAACCGAAACTGATTATGCGCATGCGTCAACAACGGATGTTCCAAATTCAAATTTATCAAATTGATTTGTTAAATATATAAATAAATACATACAAGTTCGATTGTATATCAACTACAATACACTTATTTAACACGCGAATAGCTGTAATTTATTTTAATTATCAAATAATAACTAAATAAACAACCATAGATGCTGTCAAATATGAATAACAATTGAATAAAGAAACTATAGAATCACGTCACATACCTCTATATTATATCAAAATTGAGTTCAGTGTTGCGTCTCGCGCATGCGCAAATGGAAACGATACTGTTAGAAAAAGTATGAAATTTAGCCATCCGGTTTAATAGTAATTCCATAGGTATCCACTATCCAGTTAAATAATACCAGATCAGTGATTATGTACTGTATAAATGACCTTATATTGAAATATATCAAAGTGTTTTGTTTTCAATTATCAGGGAATCGAACCCTATTCTGTTGTTTTGTCCAATCCACATAGAACTCCTGTAAAAAAGAGGTCGTTTAGTTAGTGAGTTGAAGAGTTATGTCGGTAACTAGTGCACGAACCCTTCACCAGGTCCATCGTGCACAAATACCCCAGTCAACCTAGACCCAAAACACACAATGCTAATAACGGATCATTCCTAAGAGCTTTGTGGACAACGAGTGATTACAGCATAGACGTAACTTTATTTAGCAACCGTAGCCAGTCACAGCAGAAGGGCACAGGAGTACTGAAAGTTTTCTATGGAATTTCAGAGCCCACACAGATTAGTCACCGATACTGCATTGTTTGTTAAGGGCCAAGTGACCAGTTATAAGTGACTTCTCCCTGGTACGTCGCAGTGACAGGCAGCTAGCTTTGGGTCTACGGGCCGGTCAGTTATTATGTTTTGTCTGTCGTATATTCAAAATGTGGTTGTAGATAATTATGATCTTACTAGGAAATAAAAAAAGATGATATTGGAAAATATTTTAAGGTCAACAGATAAAATTATTATATCTATAATAAATAAATTTATTTATAAATCATACCTGAAATAACATGAATGAAGCATTTTTATTTGTCAATAAAAAGAAAATAAATTATATTTCATCACATAAATATCCTGTAATAAAAACATCTGCCAAGTAAATGCACAGTGCTTCCTCGTGCTAAATTCACCAAAGGTAGTTAATTATTCAACAATTTAAATAAAAACAGATAACGTTGAGATAACTTGCCTGGAATTTGTTAACCATTTAATTTTTATACAATTTTACTAAAAAATATTAGTTCGAAATTTTTCTTAAAACGCACCTGAATAGTTTTTCATATATTTTTAATTTTTTTGAAATTTCAATCTAAATCTAAATTTATGCAAACGTCAAAATAACATTTAATATACCTAAGCAATATTTATCAATTTAGACAAACAAAACACGAATTTTTAAAATAAATTGAGATAAATCTTTGTAAGGGAATATTTTACAACAAACGTTGTAGACCCATATTATAGGAAATTTGATGCTCTACAAAAAATATTCTATAAAATTTTCACGTAACATGTGTCTCTCTTGAGATATCTTAAAAAAAAATTTTTTGGGGTGTCACCCCTTCCCCTTACATACGATTTTGATGATTTTGAAATGGGACCGTCCTCAAGCCAGACCCAACCATCCGACCAAGTTTCAACAATTTCGGTTCAGTGGTTCATGAGTTATGCGTGTGACAAGGATTCAGGGGACAGACGGACGGATACACAGACGGACACACAGACAGACAGACACGGAACGAAAAGTGTTTGCCTTGACGTAAAATGCGTGAAACGGATAAATCAATTTAAAATTTTGAAATCGGAGAACATTTTTTTGTCTCAACCTGATACGATCACAAAGCTTCTCGTATCTTCGATATTGCGTGGAAGCAAAAAATATTCACATAAACTATACGGAAACAATAAATAATCAGCATTCAAGTATTTATAATCATACCGTGTTGGGAAGTTGATTGTGTGGACCTAAAGGGTCAAGCTTGTATTATTTGTTTTTAAGAATTTTAATTGATTCAGCGCATTAATCACGAAGATAAATATACATCCCTTTAGTACAGATGCTGTATTTATTATTTATAGAATAGTTCGTTTTAATTTCAGGGGTTTGAGGTAGAAAACAGTGGCGTAGGAACGGGGGGGGATTTTGGGGTTGAAACCGCCCCCCCGAAATATTCAATGTTATTAAAATATGCGAAATAAGTATAATAATTTTGAATTGAATGACCTTTTTTTTTTTTTTTGATCATATAGTTAAGATTAAATATCAAATTTTAGATCATTCGATTAGAAATTATAATAATAATTTCGCATACTAAACCCCAAACTTACCCCCCCCCCCCCGAAAATTTTTCTTACTACGCCACTGGTAGAAAATGCATTATTTAACCATCAAAACTTGTCTATGATTATTTGATTATTGTTAAAGATAATGGATTAAGCCGTTATATGAGTATTCTAAGACTTGATAGAAACACTTTACTAAGTAAATAACTCAGAACATCCAACTTTTATTATAGAACAATGCAATAAAACTGAAAATATAACATTTTACCTTATTGACATTTGGCGCCATAAGATCTTCACACTTAGTTTTGAGATTATAATAAGAAAAAAATAATTAAACACGTACACATGTATTTGATCACTTAAAAGACACAATATATTAGATCAATAACACATCATTTCTTATTATTAAAACACAATAATCACATAAAATTGTAAAAATATTCAAGTGTCACTATTCCCGCCATTTTATTATGATTTATTATTGTAAATTTAATCACAAATTAAGAAGGAATCAGGTAATAAAACACCTTCACACTATTACACGAATATTACAATTGACTAATTAAATAAAGGAAACGTATATAAACTTTGTAAACTTTACCAATACTTTAAAATAGGATAACTAAAAACCGACGCCATTGAGTCTGCATTCTATACGCGATTTGTTTTCCGGTATATTAATAAATGAAAAGCACTGAACATGTTTTAAAGTATTCCAACATTTAATTCACACATTAAATTAAGTTGAAAACACAATGTCATTGAATATTATAACGGGATCAACAGGATAAACTTATTAAAGTCTAGGATTACGCGCTCACTACTGTCAAATCGATGCAATATTTAATTTTTTGTAAATATTATTCATGTATGGACAAGTTCACAGACTTTGTAATACATTTATATAACTTTCAAATCATTACGATTAATAAATCGAACACTGAAATCCCGAATTAAGTTCGATAAATTGATTAAAAGATGAACAACATGTGATCCTGTTATTGTAAATCCGCCATGTTAGCTTCGACAGCAATAATTGTCAGGCGCCAAATTTAAATTCTAATTATTTAATTTAATAATTTAATCATGTTTTCTTTATTTTAAATCAAATATAGACTTAGTTATGATATATAATTGATATATTAGATGTAAAGATGCCTTAATTGTTATATATTAACTTATAATTCATTGAATTTATAATTTTGTTGATTTATAGTTTTTTTAAGTTTACTACGTATGTACATGTATACAAACTTCAGTTCATATTTTATTACGAAATCTTTAGATTCAGAAAAGTCAAATTAAAAAATAATAATAAAGTGAAGTTTATTATTAATAGGTGATTATAATGAATTATTCAATTAGTTCGGTATATATTTTAATATATGTATGTCAATTTATTTAAAAGTAAAAAAAAACAAAAAGTTTTTTTAGGTTATGTTTTGGAAATTTTATTTGTGTTTTTGAATAATATATTACATTATAATTAACGCAAGTGCGTAGTTAACTTATGTTTTGTGTGTGCTTGGAACATATTTAGAAACTTGAGTTTGAAAAATAAAATAGAAATAAAAACAATTTTTGGGTTAAGTTAATTCTTATCAAAAGTGAATGAACATAAATAAAATAATAATTATTCTATTAATAATATAAATGTGCAGCCGAGAATTCTCAATACAACAGGTACATTTTGATTTTAAATACTTTAATAAAACATTTTATAGGTTATGTTATTTTAGAGTAGTTCGTGTATTGTTATGGGGTCGATGACCTTTCATTGTGAACATATGTTTTCATGGATTCAAACCAATTTTAATATTTGAATGTAAATCAGACAATTTTTAATCAGATTTGAATATGATTTTTATGTTTTAAAAAGATGGGATTATTTTAATGAAAAGAAAACTGCTATAAAGAAAGTATTTTTCGAAATTCAACCCCTATGGGGGTAAAACGTAGTATACAATTCTTTTTTTTGATCAAATTTACTTGAATCTCAGCATAAGTATTCTACAATATAAATAATAATGAAACATGTATTTCAGTATTTTTTTTGTTAAACGTGCCTAAACAGCCATTTAAGGGGTGAAAGGTGAAAACCACCCTCAAAATTTGAATTTTAAATACTAATAAATAAGTCTACAATGTATGTTGCCTTGGAAACAAATACAATTAAATTTAAATTATCAGACTAGTTACGTTCTATAAAACAAATGCAATATAATTCAAATTGTCAAATTAGTTATTCTAAAAATGTGTGTTATATTATTGACATTAGGATATTAGAAAACTAATATTCATAAAACAAAGGTGAGTTTTATTTCTGACCAATTCGATTTAAATTTTTCATATACATATTAAAAAAAATATTCACATAAACTATACAGAAACAATAAATAATCAGTATTCAAGTATTTATAATCATACCGTGTTGGGAAGTTGATTGTGTGGACCTAAAGGGTCTCACCCCAACCCAAAGCTTGTTTTTTTTTCAATTTGAAGCATTTTAAATAACAACAAATGGAGTTGAGTTCTTTTAAATTTATAACAAATGTAATTGTTTACTTTAAAAGTGGCTTAACTCCATTTGTGGTAAAAAAACACATATTATTCACTTAATAATTGGTGTTATTTTAATATTAATTGTAAATTGAACTCCCTTAGAAACACTTAATCAATGTGGCACATTGATATCTTACACGTATATTTTTAATTTTATTGAAACGCAAACTCTTAAATATCTCAGTTTAAACATAAATGGAGTTAGGCCACTTTCAAAATAAACGGCTCAAATATATCTATTTAATTTTAATTATATTAAAACAAACATACCTAGTTTATAATTCAAAATGATATACCAACAAATCCCAAATACTCTAGCAACATTAACTGATTTTGATATCTACTGTTTTTTATTCCATGCATAAAGTATTGGAAAAATCCGTATTTATGTGTTTCTCTTTTCTGTTTGAACTCTGAACTATGGAGAAGTGACCGTTTCAAACTGAAACATTAAATTTCCCGGAAGACGTTGCTCGTTTCGATAGCTTTTTAAATTTTTAAGACATTTTTAACTCTCACTTTGAATTCATGAAAAGTTATTCTCCTTTGCCTTATAAATAAACTCTCAGAAAAAAACATATTTTCCATAAAATGTTCCATTAATGCACACCTGATAGAAAGTAGAAAATTTTCATTTTGATATTATAAACATGTATCTGATAAAGCAGAGGTGAACAAACTTTTCATGTTGCGTACCTTTTTTTGTTCAATATACAAAGTAGGGCCCCTCATCTATAGCTGACAAAAGTTTTTCGACAAAAAATATTTCTTTAAAATTTTTGTGTTTACAAGTTTTCAAAATTTTCAATAATTTAAATGGGAGGGGGGCTAATGGCACGGAACACTAACTGTGCAAATATAGTTTGCACTTGTCTAATTGCTTCCTCGCAATATCGAAGATACGAGAAGCTTTGTGATTGTTTTAGATTAATACAAAAAAAATGCTTTTCGATTTCAAAATTTTTAATTGATCTTTCCGTTTCACGTCAAGACAAACACTTTTCGTTCCGTGTCTGTCTGTCTGTCCGTCCGTCTGTCCCCTGAATCCTTGTCACACGGATAACTCATGAACCACTGAACCGATATTGTTGAAACTTGGTCGAATGATTGGGTCTGGCTTGAGGACGGTCCCATTTCAAAATCATCAAAATCGTGTGTAAGGGAGAGGTTAGGGGGAAATTTTATATAATATTTTTTGTAGAGCATTAAATTTTTTATAACATGGGTCTACAACGTTTGTTGTAAAATATTCCCTTACAAATTATTTTAAAAAATCGTGTTTTTTTTTCTAAATTGATATTTACTTGGACATATTAAATGTCATTTTGACGTTTGCATAAACTTAGATTTAGATTGAAACTGTCAGAAATTAAAAATATACGAAAAAATAATCAGGTGCGTCTTAAGAAAATAATAACAATTTTATTTAAAAAATAAAAATATTTTTTAGTAAAATTGTATAAAAATTAAATGTTTAACCAATTCAGGTAATTAATTGTTGAATAATTAACTACCTTTGGTGAATTTAGCACGAGGAAGCACTACTGTGCATTTACTTGGCAGATGTTTTTTTTTATCTCTACTACAAAGTTGTAATTTTGGCGTTTACAGCAAATTTAGAACGACATAATTTCTCTACTCAAAATAATCCGTTAAAAAGAATTATATTTATTTAATTAATTAAAATGGATATTTTACATTTCATATAATATAAATATTACATAATATAGCACATTACAGGGGTCAAAACTGGTCAGTAAAAGTCAGTTTTTTGTAACCCGGTCAAGTTAGTATTTTTGAAAAATGGTCAGTTTTGTCAGTTTTTGGGTTTGGCACTCAAAGTTTTCACATCGGAGCCCTATTTATCGTGCAAAAACTCACTATTTGACTTCAAAACGACACAATTACCGTGAAAAATATATTCAAATTATAAATAATGTTCTATTTTGTTTACTTATTTGTATTGTTTATTACAAACTTTTAGAAGATATTTTATGACATAATTGTAACGTATACGTGAACATATAGACAACATAATCTCACTGTAGCACTGGCTATGCCAAGTTCGGTGAGAAAAATTAACAAAAATTAACTGTAATGTTCGTTATATTTGTTATGAACATAATAAAAAGGTGCTAAGGGTTGGCTAGAGGGAATGGAGATGGTGGAGGCCAATAATTATAAAAGTATTTTTTTGATACATAAAACATTTTTTAACTCGGTTCAGATGTCAGTAAAAGTCAGTATTTTTATATTCCTATGTGTTAGTAAAATCAGTATTTCTGAACACTGAACTTGTTTCGACCCCTGATTTATTATTTATATGAGCATTTCCAGTAGTTTTTTAAAAAACTGGGCGCACGTATGTCACCGATTTTGCTCCTATTTTTTTTTCTCAAAGTACATATCATAAAAACACGTTTCCCAAAATCTTTTCTCCCCGCCCCCTTTTTTGGCCGAATTACGATTTTTTAAACTTTTGAAATCGAGCGAAATTAGACTTTTTTCGATATTACCTTATTTTTCAAAATGTCCCTTATTATGCATGTTATAGGGCTCATTTTCTTCGTTTTTTGTTGATCTTTCATTTGAAATCGGTTTTAGACCCGAATATTCAATTTTGGCCGAATGCGGTACCAAAACATTTAGTTTGATTTTTTGTAAAAATAGTCGATTTTGAAATTGCCGCCAAATATTTTGGTTTCAACCAAAATACTTCCGGTATAGGTCATTTTATTCAATTTTTTATGTAGTTTCCAAATATTTATACATTTTTTAATTTGGTCAAAAACTTTTAAAGTTACACTTGTTTTTATATATCTTATTTTCCAAAAAACGCTATATTCACACCATCAAAACTTTTTTCTCTATACTCCAAATTGCACCAAATTTTGGCAAAAGTTTCCTTTTTTTATCCTTAAAACAACCCTCAAAAAACATTTTTTCATATTGAGCTCCTAAGTGAGATATAATTTTTATAAAACACCTAATTACTCGTGTATTAAAGTTAAGAATTTACAGGTATTTTCAGTGTTTCTGAAATATCGGGGCTCCTGATAATCGAATAAAAAATATATCACTTAATTCGTTATGAAATTCCCTACAAATCTACATAAGTTTAATTTTTTTATATTAATTAAAAAACCTATAAAAAAATAAAAACCGAGCGAGACACTATTCATTACATTGAAAGTTGTTATTAAATAAATACGAAATCGATGTACAAAGTTTTTATTTATTTGTAAGTTTTGTAATTAATCTAAAAAAATTAAACATATGTAGATTTGTAGGGAATTTCATAACGAATTAAGTGGTATATTTTTCATTCGATTATCAGGAGCCCCGATATTTCAGAAACACTGAAAATACCTGTAAATTCTTAACTTTAATACACGAGTAATTAGGTGTTTTATAAAAATTATATATCACTTAGGAGCTCAATATGAAAAATTGTTTTTTAAGGGTTGTTTTAAGGGTAAGGAAGGGAAACTTTTGCCAAAATTTGGTGCAATTTGGAGTATAGAGAAAAAAGTTTTAATGGTGTGAATATAACGTTTTTTGGAAAATAAGACATCTAAAAACAAGTGTAACTTTAAAAGTTTTTGACCAAATTAAAAAATGTATAAATATTTGGAAACTACATAAAAAATTGAATAAAATGACCCATACCGGAAGTATTTTGGTTGAGACCAAAATATTTGGCGGCAATTTCAAAATCGACTATTTTTACAAAAAATCAAACTTAATGTTTTGGTACCGCATTCGGCCAAAATTGAATATTCGGGTCTGAAACCGATTTCAAATGAAAGATCAACAAAAAACGAAGAAAATGAGCCCTATAACATGCATAATAAGGGACATTTTGAAAAATAAGGTACTATCGAAAAAAGTCTAATTTCGCTCGATTTCAAAAGTTTAAAAAATCGTTATTCGGGCAAAAAAGGGGGCGGGGGAAAAAGATTTGGGGAAACATGTTTTTTTTGATATATACTTTGAGAAAAAAAATTGGGAGCAAAATCGGTGACATACGTGTGCCCTGTTTTTTAAAAAACTACTGGAAATGCTCATATATAATCATTTAATCAACTGAACAGACACGCTATGTTTTAATTAAAACATATTGCTTAAAGTAATTCGGCAATCGGCAATAACTGTTGCGCAAAATATACTTTCAAAAATCTCAAGGGAAATTGGAAGAACGCTTTTCAATCTATATATTATCTATAAATATCTCACTAATAATATGCAATTTGAACTTTGCTCGAAGCTATTAGATTATATTATACATACCTATATTATATACCTACTTGTGTACACATATATGTATTATGTAAGTATGAAGTTTCTGTTAAGGTGCTTTTAGACGATCAATTAATAGTTGTCCGTCCAGTCTCTATATGTAAAAACTAAAAACTGAAACGGAGACAGATAACTGATACTTAAACTAAAAAAAAACACCTTAACCACAATAAAACAATGTCACTCGACACGTGTTTCGACTTCACAAGAAGTCCTCATCAGGAGCCTAACAGTTCCAGAAACTAATTAAAGCATGCAGTAATAACAATCAATTGGACGCTGCTGCAGAAAGCTTAGAAATCTTGAGGGATAAGACTAGGATTTTTAATAGTGGTACCGGACCTATCCCAGCTTCAGTCCTTCTAGACCTTGCAGTCGATTGGTCAGAATCATTGAAGCGGGATAAGCCCTTTTAGTATAAATATAAGGTTTGACCAAGACTGTATCAGTCTGGAACTGTTAGCCTCCTGATGAGGACTTCTTGTGAAGTCGAAACACGTGTCGAGTGACATTGTTTTATTGTGGTTAAGGTGTATATTTTACTTTAAGTGACTAGAAACCACAGTTTCTCCGTTTTTCCAGTAGATGACTGATAGGTAGAGATTGGAAAAATAGTTGGTATTTTAAATGAAAAAGTTACTATATAGTTGATAAAAAAATGGCCATTACCAGAGAGGGCGTGATTTTCCCATATACACGTGTTTTTTTCGATTTTTCAAAGACCTGCGTACTAGAGTGTCTTAAACTCTTTCTAAAAATCTAGAATACCCATGAAAGCATTCCTGGTACTCATATTCCATATCTTGATGGATAAATTAAACTTCTGATTCAACGTTGTCAGCTATATGGGTCATTGGGTCATTCCATCAAGAAAATTAAAAAAACAATTTTTTTTTATAATTTCTGGATTATTTTGTCAGTAAAACGTTTGACAATGAAAATATTGATCTTAAAATAAAATTAAAATTGATTCTAAAATTAAAATTGAAAAAAAAAATTGGTAGGGCCAGTTAGAAATTGATATGGAATGATCTTTTTTGATTTTAGAATACATTTTTTTTTATTTCAAGATCAATGTTTTTATTGTCAAACATTTTTCTGACAAAATTATCCAGAAATTATAAAAAAAAATTATTTTTTTAAATTTTCTTGATGGAATGACCAAATAAATACCTAGCTGACAACGTTACATCAGAAGTTACTTTATTCAAAATTTTTAGTACGACAGGTCTTTGAAAAATCAAACAAACACGTGTATATGGGAAAATCACCCCCCTCTAGTAATGGCCATTGTTTAAGATAGAGGGCTGAAATTTTTTCCACATTTTTTTTTAATTATTTGGAGCTGATTTGGGGGGGGCGGCCCGGTCTAAATTCATCCTAACCCAATATAAGGATCACCCTAATATAATACATAGATAAACGTGAAGCTGAAAAGTATTTATTCATGTTCTGAATGAAATTACTGCTTGGAAAGAGTTTATCTTTATGTTAAAATTAATGTATTCCTAAAGTTTTAATGAGCAGGTAGACGCTGAATTTCGTTATTACTTCGAACCCCTTATTTTATTCATTAACCACATTATCAGAATTAATTACGATTCTATTTCCGTATTTCATTTTTGTAATTTTAATATTATGTATTTTCTTACTTTACGCGACAGCTTGCAAACACTTTGAACGGGGTAGGTATTAATTCTGTGATTTCCTCTATGAATTATTTTTATTTAGAATAATGTACTTTTTACTCAAGTACAGTTGATTTTGACAGTATAAGATATTTTTCATACAGTGTATTCCAAATTGATTAAGACATAGGAAATTTAACATGAGGACAATTAGAAATGCTGTAGTAGCCTTTGGTCAAATTGAACAATGTGTGATTGGTGCATTTTGAAATGCCGCCACAAAATTTAATAAAATAGTAATTAGTATTTTGTTTTCAAATTTATATCTGCCAAAAAATATTATTATAATTTTATCTAGGATGCTTACTTTAATTTCATTAATGTATTTTATTGTTGAAAACAAAATACTGTTGATTAATTTAAAATTTATCAGTTAGTTTCGAGGCGGCATTTCAAAATGCACCAATCACACATCGTTAAATTTGACCAAAGGTTACTACAACACTTCTAATTACCTCCATGTTAAATGTCCTATGTCTTATTCAACTTGGAATACACTGTATAATTATTTACTATGGGCTTCAGAAGTTGTCTGCCACCATAAAGGTCAGAACCGCTTACAACAGATTTAAAAATTTAAGAAGTTTCTGGATTTTTAATAATTTTTTATTCGAAAACTATTAATTTAAAAAAATAATCATAAGAAGTAAAAAGTGCTTAGATTTAGGCAATGATTCTCAGAGAATTTTATTTTATTTGTTTTTAATTTAAAAAGTTGCATAAAAAGTTAATATTCACTATGAATAAAAAAAATTCTCTGAGAATCCTTGCTTAAATCTAAGTGCTTTTTTCCTCTTGTGATTTTTCATTAAAATTTATAGTTTTCGAGTAAAAAATTATTGAATATCCAGAAATTTCTTTTTGTTTTGCTCCATATCATAAAATATGGACATTTTCATAAAAAATGTTTCAAGTAAAAATTGCTTATTTTTCCTCGTAAATTACGAATCTGCATCAAAAAATATGTTTAGACTTGAAAAAGAAAAGTTAAACCTGAAAACCCATTAAGGTGACCTTTTCAAGGTCAACCCATATTGTCAGTATTGAGCCCACTCGAAACCATGAAACTTTTATATGAAACATTGTCTCTGAAAATTCGTTATTTTGGAAATAATCCGCTGGTGGAAAGTCTTTAAAAAAACAGCCTGTATATTTAATATACTCTGATTTTTTATTAAAAAGGAACTGCACCTTTTTGTTCCCTTTTTTATTTCCAGCAACGTATGTAACTTTTTTATTACGAGAGCATTCAAAAACATAAAATTTATAGCAATTTTTTATTTTAATTACAAAGCTACGTTAGTCAATGTGAATACCATCTTCACTGAATTATATTCTCCAGACGACTGGTCAAAATATAAACCAAATTACTTTTGTCCACTTGAGTTATTTTTCTATATGTACGATTAACCTACTCGAATTACGTCGCCATTTTATACATGTTCAATTTACAAGTGGTCACTCGTTATTTTCAGTTATAATATATATATATATATATATATATATATATATATATCAAAGCTTATACAGTTCAAAAGATATTTTGAATAACTTTTGATTTAAATTTTATTTAAAAATACTAGCTGTTCCCCACGGCTTCGTTCTCGTGTGATTTACGTTAGGTAAGAGCTTTCGGACATAAAACCCATGAAGAATTAGAAGAAGGTTAGATAATACAGATTTCTGTTTTGATAGTCAAAAAAACAGGTAGCGCCATAGACATAGAGAATGGACCACGCATCTGACTCGAAAACAGAGCCGTGTCAAAAGAAAGAGAGAGAAACAGGTTTGGAATATACAGGAAGTGTAACTATTTCATTCGTGGCCCCGAACATTAAAAATATTCATAGATAAATATAAAGAGGTTAAAAAATAATAATTAATGTTATAAAAAAATTTTATTTAAAAAAAAAATTATTGATTTCTAAATAATATAAGTTTCGAATTTTTTGACCCAATTTTAATACCTTGTTCTTCCTTTTTCGTAGCTTCGTAATGTAACCTAATATCAAAAAAAATATTTAAAATTTTGTTAAGTAAATCTTGTATACATGTGCTGTTTGTAAGTGTAGCAATCCACCTCATCATTTTGTAGCAAAGCAACCACATGGGAATTGATTTAAAACTATTTTTTATTATACATAGTATACATAGATAGGTATGAATTGATGACAGAAAAATCAGCAATATCGGTAACAAAAAAAAACCTCGGTCACGATTGAGTTAATACGTTTTTCGAGATATAATGTAGCCTTTGTCCTTCCTCAGGAAGTTAGCTATTTCCCTGCCAAATTTCATCAAGATCGGTTCAACGTCTTAGCCGTGAAAAAGTAACAAATGGACAGACAAACAGACACACTTTCGCATTTATAATATTAGTATGGATAATTGCATAAAATAATAAATAATTTTTATGTTTTACATCCAAAACCCTTGATTTGAACCACTGAACCGTTATTAATGAAACTTGGTTGGATGGTTGAGTCTGACTTGAGGACGGTGACAAAATATTTATTTTTTCAAGATATCTCAAGAACGACACATGTTACGTGAAAATTTTATAGAATCTTTTTTGTCGAACATTCAATTTCCTATAATATGGGTCTACAACGTTTCTGTAAAATATTCCTTTACAAAGATTTATCTCAATTTGCTTTAAAAAAGCATTTGTTTTTTTAAATTGATATTTACTTTGACACATTAAATGTCATTTTGACGTTGGCATTTTGATTTAGATTGAAATTGTCAAAAAATTAAAAATATACGAAAAAATAATCAGGTGCGTCTTAAGAAAAATTTCGAACTAATATTTTTTTTAGTAAAATTGATAAACATTAAATGGTTAACCAATGCCAGGCAATTTATCTAAACACTATCGGTGTTTATTTATTTAAATTGTTGAATTATTAACTACCTTTGGTGAATTTAGTACGAGGAAGCACTGTACATTTATTTGGTAGATGTTTTTTATTTATTTATAATGTTTATTGAAATTAGTATTTTTCATTCTATTTAACGTAACCTGTTTTATCGACTATCATAACAGAAATCTATATTATACCGTAACAATTTTCTTCAAGAGTCTTATGTCAAGTGGATTTTCTCCTTTCTGACAACTCCTAACCTAACTTAAATTTCACACGAACGAAGTTGCGATTATAACAGTTAGTATAAAATAAAGATTAAATCAATACACTTATAAATATTATATGTACACGAATTTCGTCGTATGAAAAAACTTGACGGAATTACTGAAGCAAGTAAACAGGATTAAATGGTCATTTGTAACTTTGCTTTTATCATCATATAGATAGAAATATATTTAAGGATAAATAAAGATGTCTGTTGGGGAGGAGGTGACACTGAAGGATGGACTGCTAAGAGAAGTGTGACAGGGAAAGTTAATAACAAAAGTGCCTGAATACCCCCGTCTGCCTGCACACTATACACTAACATACATACATGTGAAAAATCCCTTCTATTTAGGATGCGTCGTTTTCCATCCGCACAAGAAGGATAATCATTTTTCTTCATGTTTTATTGTTTCGAACAGGCCTTGTGTTGATTGATTAAAAAATAAATTAATTGATACGTTCACGAGATTTTTATTAAGTATTATCAGATTTTTTTACTGTTCTTAGGGGTTTATCTTATATAAATACTAGCTGGGCTTCACTCGCGTGGATTACGGAATTATTGTTTAGGTTTTAAAAATATATAGTTGAATTAATTACAAACACGATTAGTTATTATTGTAATAAAAACCAAACAACACTTAAATTACCTACCTAACAAAACCCAATCAGAACAAAAAGTACAAATAATTTTTGTTCTATTTAAATTTAAAAGTTAAATATTGAAAACAAAATAAACAATTGACAATCAAAATAATACCGGCCTGTGATCATTCCCTCTGCCCTGCGTCTACTCAGCACGCTTCCTCCTTGCCGCACGCCGCGACACGGGTCGCCATTGCGCGAATAATATGTTCCCGTATGTATATTTCGATATTTTCTAAATTATACGACCAAATTGGATGCTGTAAAGGGCAAATTATATCTACATTAAGTACTTATGACGATGAAATCATTTATTTCGATAATAATTAATGTTTTGCAGGTCATAAGTCCACGTAAACAAAACTCAAATATTTGTAATTTTCTTTGTAACATAAAAGCAGTAATTTTGGCTTAAATATAAAAGTTAGATTTATGGTGTCGCTGACTTTATTGTAGATCTTTTGATTCTACACAGTTCTTTAATACATATTTTTGTTCAATATTGAACGGTTTAGGCAGCGTATTGCAAAATAGCGCGCCGACGTCAAAATTTGTTCCGACTTGATTAATTATTATCGTCACTGCTTAGTTGTTATGTCATCTAACGAAACAAAATATAGCCTATAACCTGGCCAGAGAATGTACCTATGAATTAAAAAAGAAAAGTGGTTCTCGAGTGATATGCGCACTAACAGACAGACAGACGTTGAGCTTTATATACATTAAGGATTTTGATTTTAATTACCTTTTTTTCGCCAATTTGAATTTTAGACTTCTTCATAATTTTTATGTAAAATTCAAGTTGGTAACGAAAAAAAAACGGTTATTAAAATCTAAATTTGTAATAAGTGTAACATTTTCAAGTTAGAACCAAATAAAATTAAAGTTTTACTCTGCCGCGGGGCCCCTTAACCTCGGGGCCCCGGTGGTAGTTACGGCCCTGCATGAGTAAACTTTTTTAAACTCCGACTCTGTATAAACCCCAATAATCCACTTTTATAATCCAAATAATTTTTCAATTAAGATAAAAACAAAAACATGTCGAATTCAAGTAGTACCTACATATAACATACAAGAAAAACTTTATACATAAAACATATTGCTTGTTTTTTCGTACGAACTTTGAAGCATGTATAGGAAAAAAACCGGAAATGGTTGTAGCAGCGAAACCAAATTCAATCTGCATAAAGACGTCCAACAAGTAGCATTTCTTCTTTGTGCATTATACACTAACTTCGACCGAAAGGAAATTCTTTGTCACATTGCCAACAACGACAGCAGCTAGTAAATATCAAGAAAACGTTCATAATTTATATATTTACAAGCGGATCGGCGGGATTGGATCAAACGAATCAGTGGCGTCCGCGTCGGAACCAAGGGGCAATGCGAACCTCAAAAATTAAGGTTACATCATTTTATTTGGCGTTCTTAAAATTCAAAATTTACTTGATTAATATCGTATTGTTTGTTAAAAAAATAAAAATAAATAACATGGCTTGGCCATAAAAAGCACACACTTTAGATTTTTGAAACTATTGTTTTTTGAAGAATGTTTTTAAAAAATGTTAATTTTCTTATCTTTACTCTCATTTCTTGTCTAAATTGATATTAATAGTAATAATAGTAGTTTTATAAGTTAAATGACATAACCTCACTTTCAAGTAGTACATTTTCTTAAAACAATTTGTCACAAAAGAATAAATAAATACAAAACCTGAAAAACATATTCCACAAATAATAAATAAAACATTTTAATTTATTATAATACGTTAATCCTACAATTATAATTTTTCAGAATTAACATTAAATTTCAACAAACACAATTCCACGTTTTTAAAAAACATACCAACAATGAAACATGAAATTCATAACACAGAACAATATCCAGATGTTTATTACCGTCGTATATTTTCATAGAAAAACGTATCAAACAATAAGTGACAATAACATAATTTAATACAATACAAAATTGAAATGTGCATTTTTTAGCTATTATGACAAATGTAAGTAGATGTATAAAACATGTCAGTTCACGCGAATGTCGCGCCTAGCGGATATTTTTCAAATTTTTCTTAATCATCCTATATATTTGCTCAAAATTTTGACGTTAAAATACGTAAAAATATTGAAATAAACTGCAAATTTCCTTACTTCTAGGTATCCGATTTGGCTGAGTTTTAATAGGGTTCTATTCTGCAAATAGAGAAGCGAATTCAAAAGGTTTAATGTTAATTTATTACGTATTGCGAGCTGTAGTTTGTTGCCGTGGTGTAAAAATGGGTCTAAAACGACAAATTGAACTTTGTTTATATTTTTATGATAGAAAATTAAAACCAATCGATATTAAATTAAGTAAATATGGAGACTGTAATGTTTTCTTTCAGAAAATGTAAACTTTTCAGTGGGTTATTGAAGAAATTTAAGATATAATGCTCATTTTGTCAATGTATATACGCAAAAAATAGGACTATAATAGACCACATTCCTAGCCATAGCTTGCTTGGGGTGTGCAATAGAAATACAGTGGAACCTCATTAATAATTTTTAAAGGGACTGGAGGAAAACACGTACTAAAGAAATTATTTTAACATGGGGTCTTATGGAAGAATGCCAGGACCTAAAAAAAACGTACTAACGAGGTTTCACTGTACTCACTTTGTATTTTTCTTTGTCTCTGACTAAACTCATAGTAACATTTTAAAAGTAGTCAACTATCCCCCCCCCCCCCCTCCCTGCCCCTTAGATAAAAGGACCGATATACTCGTATGAAATATTATTTTGCGAAAAAAATTAAAAAGAGAAAAATATTTTTCAAAATGTGTTAATTTTGTATAATTTGAGTTGCTATCAAAAAGATGATAGAACATGTGGATTATCGGTACATTTAGATCTTTCTTACACCTTTAATTATGAACCCTTATTGATATTATTCGAAACTAGCTGTTACCCGCGGAATCGTTATTTTTTTTTATCTAATCAATTTTTTAATACAGATTTATTCTGTTATGATATAGTCGATAAAACAGGTATTAATTTCGCATTTGCACGCTAGATGTCTACACCAAAAAACTATAACCTATCGTGCATACAAATGTCACACACCCATTTTACTTCCATGTTCTGAAAGAAATGGAAGTATTGTAATACCATCGAAAAATCGTGTCCGAGAAAATGACAAATTCTGATTGTACTAACTTCAAAACGTAAAGAAAAATTTCCGCATGGCGGCTGTGCGTGTGTCTGTGTATCTGTGTGTCTGTGTGTCCGTGTGTCTGTGTGTCTGTGTGTCTGTGCGGATGTAGAATTTTCTTTCGTTCACGATAACTACTGTAAAAATGCACTGATCTGAATTATTTTTGGGGAAAATGTTTGTCTCAGTGAGTACTCCAGACCTATTGATTTTGGTGCTAATCGGATTAGGGGTTTTGGAAATATTCGCAAATTTGTAACTTTTTTCGTCTAAAAAGTGAATATTGCGAGTATTATCTCACTAATTTTGATAAGATTTGGTACATTTGCAGTTCAATTGAATCTAAGGGACATTTATTAGGGGTGAAAAACACACTTAAAATTTGAATTTTAAATACTAATATGTCATTACTTCATGTTTCCTTGGAAACAAATGCAACTAAATTCAAATTGTCAAATTAGTTTTTCTACGAATGTGTTTTATGTTTTTGACATTAGAAAACTAATATTTATATACAAATGGCAAAAAGAGCTGTAACCGTTGTAAGTATTTATGTTTTTTTAATGTATTACGATATGTATATTCATACATAGTAGTAGGTTATATAAATAAAATATTTAAAAAAATGTATATTTAAAAATTATTTAAAAAGATAGAAAGAACATGGAAGTCATGTATGGTTCTCCATACCGATATTTTTTTAATCTTATGATTTTTCTGGGTAAAAAGTCACCTATGTTCTTCATCAAGACGCAAGCTATCTCTTTGCCAAATTTAATCGAGATAACAAACAGACAGACAGACAGAGACAATTTTGTATTAATTAGTATAATTTGCGATAGTTAAATACATACCAATGTTGAGGCTTCCGCGGTGATCTTGATATGGATCTTGGCTTCTGGGTGTAAGCCGCGTCGATTTGGTCGTATTATCGGCCAACGTTTCGTCACACATTGCAGTGGACATTTTCAGAGGGCTCTTCTAAGTTAAATATATATTTTAAATCAGTCCCTCGCTTACAATTAAGGAATATAATAAGTTCTAGCTACGCCACTGACTTCCCCCCCCCCCCCTGTATACCATTATTATAACGCTACTGGAACAAATCAATCTGCAAATGTTCCGTGTCATTTCTTTTTTTATGTAGTTAATTGTTTTTACGAGTTATGTCGACATTGTGTGCCTTTCAAATGTTAAAGTTTGTTGTTGAATTAAGTGCTTTCAATTTATCGACATAGTCTTGGCAAATATTTATAATTTTGCTAGCCAATATTATTTTTATGTAATGTTGCACTGTATTGATATCAACGTATCCTTAATGTATGTATATAAAGCTCAACGTCTGTCTGTCCGTTACTCGAGAACCACTTGTCCGATTTACGTGGTTTCTTTTTTAATTCATTGGTACGTTCTCTGGCCAGGTTATAGGCTATATTTTGTTACGTTAGGTAACATAACAACTAACAGTGACGATAATAGTAAATCAAAAAAGTTTGCCGCCAGCGCGTTTCTTTTGCAATACGCTGCCTAAACCGTTCAATATTGAACAAAATAATGTACTAAATAATTGTGTAGAATCAAAAGATCTACAATAAAGTCAGCGACAACATATGTCTAACTTTTATATTTAAGCCACAATGACTACTTTTATGTTACAAAGAAAATTTAAAATATTTGGGTTTTTTTAAGTGAACTTATGACCTACAAAACATTAATCCTTATCGAAATAAATGATTTCATCGTCATAAGTACTTAATGTAGATATAATATGCCCTTTACAGCATCCAATTTGGTCGTATAATTTAGAAAATATCGAAATATACATACGGGAACATATTATTCGCGCGATGTAGACCTGTGTTGCGGCGTGCGGTAAGGAGGGAACGTACCAACTAGTCGCAGGGCAGAGGGAATGATCACAGGCCGGTATTATTTTGATTGTCAATTATTTATTTTGTTTTCAATAATTAACTTTTAAATTTAAATAGAACAGAAATTATTTGTACTTTTTGTTCTGATTCACTTTTGTTAGTTAAGTAATTTAAGTGTTGTTTGGTTTTAATTACAATAATAACTAATACTTATGTTAATTGAACTATATATATTTTAAATCCTAAATAATAATTCCGTAGTCTACGCGAGCGAAGCCGCGCGGGCCCAGCTAGTTTTATTTATGTATGTTGCATCTTTTAACGTCTGTCATAGAAACAGATGCTTGGTAATTTATTGTGTATACTAATTGTAAGTTATATAATTTTCTGTGTAGTAATTAGCATATATATATCGTTCTTGTTACGTTTCGGCATGTTTCCTTAGTTTGATAATTATCTCCAAGTATTTTTGTCCTACAAGTTATAACGTATGGTTAACAGAAATTACAGTCATTCATTTGTTTTAAATCAGATAAGAAATTCGACGAAACACACGACAAAATGTACAGCATGTAATATTTAACAAAGAAAATTGATGAAAGGGGAATAAAAATTAGAAAAATAAATTAAGTGTTTCGTACCGAATCTGAAAAAAGGAACACTTATGGAATCAATGTATGTCTGTCTGTCACAGCATTCTAGTTACTGAAGCGTTTGACCTAAAAAGCTGAGATTTGACACAATAGTTATAAAAATACAAATTGTAAGTTTTGGTGCTTTTTAAGCGTGTCAAATGGGTTAACAAATTTATTTTTTCAACACCAATGAGTGGGGTATAACATACACAATATTTTTTTTTTTAGTAAAAAGAGGGTTTTTTATTTTATATTAATTAGGAATAAATTTTTTTGTGGTGTTCCCCTTTAAAAAAATTACTTAAAATACCTATATATTTGAATCAATAAAATACTTTAATTAATAAATATTTATTTTCTATAATTCAAGAGAAAGCATTCTCAGAATTTGATAAAGCTGGTTACAAAAGTCAAATTAAACTAATTTACTAATTGAAACTAAATCCCCTGAACTGTGTAGATGCATGTCATTGTAACACTTGAACAAACACCGAGAATGCATTGTTTTCATAACGCCATATTATTCATAACAACAATAATTATATGTTATCATAGTTAATTTATGGATGTTTCAATTTTGATTGATTAGGTATATAAATGTGGGGATGATTCTACGCAAACATTTATAATATAAGGGCAGGGCCGTAACAACAGACTCGGGGGGCCGGGGTAAGAAGTGTAAGTAAGTGTGTTTGTTTATAATAACATAATTTTTATATTTATTATTTATGATGATTATAAAATTTTGTAATTAGAAACAAACAAAAATTATGAATGTTTCATTTAATAGGGTAGGTAGCAAAATAGTCACTTTGGGTATTATTTAGATAAATTTATAACTGGAAAACTGTAAGACCCAGGTCCAAACTTGGTATAGTGAATTTGTAGGTAATATTATGACACATCAAAATAATGATAAAAAATACTACATATTATAGGTACTTTTGGAAAAAAATGCCATATTCATAAAAATTTTCAAAAAAATAAACAATTTTTTTGACTTTGATGAGCAATAACTCTCAAGTAAACACGGCTAGCAATAACACTAATATTTACTGAAAAATACGATAGTTAATTACCTATGAAAATGACTCATTGTGGTTGCTCTAGTTATGTTACTTTGGAAGTTATGAGATAATCTTTGTTTGTAAGTACTACTCTGAAGGAAGTTTTTAAACATCCTGTAGCTCAGAGGGTGTTGAAGATAGACCCCACCATCCCGTACAATTTTTTACTCAGAATGACCCAAAGAATCAGCTCTTAAAATATCTGTATCCCAAACCGGACCATCCTGTATATGCACACAGAAACATTCAATTGTTAAAAAATGCCAAAGAATGGAATTTTGTATACCAATTTTATTAAATTTTATTCAATCAAATTATTTTTTGTATATCTATACAATTTGATGGGATAGTAATCATAAAGTTTGAATCTTGATAAAATTGTCCTGTGAATAAAGATGAATATAAAAAAAATGAATGAGTTGTATATTTTTTAATATTACGACTGAAAACATGAAATAAGACTTTCGTAAACTCGAAAATATAATTCATGTATGATTTGTTCTTTTTGAACGAATCTTTTCAGTTATCAAATCGATTCGAGTCAGATCTTGAGAAAAATATTAGTTTTTTATGCTCTTCATTCAACGGGGTAACGTAATTTATTTATTTTTGCCACTCATAACTTGTAATCAAACTCATAATAAGGTACTGGCACCAGTCTTGGATGATACCCCAGTGTTGTACTACTTAAATTATAAATATTTGTTGATATGTATTTGATTTGAATCATAATCTACAGGGTTACACATTAAGAGTGGATATCGACTTTATTTTGAAAACTATAAGAATTAGAGCAATATGTCAAATTGTAACTACCCTTCAATTTGCATTTGGAAGAATAAAAAAATATCATGCAATCCCCACCCATACTCGCATCGCCCACACGCCTCTCAACTTCGAAATTTCAAATGGAACCCCCCATATTTTATTTCGTAATTTGAAAGCTAGATTTATTTAATGAATTTTTTATTTCAACAAAATTTTTCTATGGTGGACCGTTCAAGAAATATTGGGTAAAATGTATATTTTTTAGGGTATAGTATTTTTGTCACATTAAGAGTGGATATCGACTTTATTTTCGAAACTATAAGAATTAGAGCAATATTTCAAATTGTAACTACCCTTCAATTTGCATTTGGAAGAATAATAAAACATCATTTAACCCCCACCCATACTCGCATCACCCACACGCCTCTCAACTTTGAAATTTCAAATAGAACCCCCCATATTTTATTTCGTAATTTGAAAGCTAGATTTATTTAATGAATTTTTTACTTCAACAAAATTTTTCTATGGTGGACCGTTCAAGAAATATTGGGCAAGGTGTGTATTTTTTAGGGTATAGTATTTTTGTCACATTAAGAGTGGATATCGACTTTATTTTCGAAACCATAAGAAATAGAACAATATTTCAAATTGTAACTACCCTTCAATTTTAATTTGGAAGAAATAAAATATCATGTAACCCCCACCCATACTCGCATCGCCCATACGCCTCTCAACTTTGAAAATTCAAATATAACCCTCCATTTTTTATTTCAGAATATTAAAGCTACATTTATTTAATAAACTTTTTACAAAACTATTATCAAATCAATATTTAAATTTAAAAAAAATCATTTTGTATTATTATTTTAATTATGTAATGTCTGGTATTACAGTCCAGCAAGTTTTACTAGCTTACAAGCACTTTAAAATGGGGTATACAATTTATATGACAGTTCTTTAAATCTAGCTTTCAAATTACGAAATAAAATATGGGGGGTTCTATTTGAAATTTAAAAGTTGAGAGGCGTGTGGGCGATGCGAGTATGGGTGGGTGTTGCATGATATTTTATTATTTTTCCAAATACAAATTGAAGGGTAGTTACAATTTGAAATATTGCTCTAATTTTTATAGTTTCCGAAATAAAGTCGATATCCTCCTTAATGTGGCAAAAATACTATACCCTAAAATAATTCACTACTTGCCCAATATTTCTTGAACGGTCCACCAGAGAAAAATTTTGTTGAAGTAAAAAGTTTATTAAATAAATGTAACTTTAATATTCTGAAATAAAATATGGGGGGTTCTATTTGAAATTTCAAAGTTGAGAGGCGTGTGGGCGATGCGAGTATGGGTGGGGGTTGCATGATATTTTATTATTCTTCCAAATGCAAATTGAAGGATAGTTACAATTTGACATATTGCTCTAATTCTTATAGTTTTCAAAATAAAGTCGATATCCACTCTTAATGTGTAACCCTGTATATACATTTAACTGTCTTACAACGTTATTTGATGACAATCAGCCAAGGTGACAAAATGGTGAACATTTAAACTAATTATTAGTGTAAATAATAATAAGTTTAAACTATACTCTTATTTGATTTAAGAATGCAGTGGATGCCGGGGTTTTAACGGTACGAATCGTGCAATTTACTGTCAAAAACCACCGCAACCACTGCATTCTTAAATCAAATAGAGTATAGGTGTCCAATTGTCCAACCTTTTGAACCTTTTGGGCCGCATAGCATAAATCCAATCTACCAAGGGCCGCACATGACCCCCCCCCCTCGAAATGTTAAGTGTTCTAAAATAACGTGTTTTGAGGAATCATCAGTTCAAAATGCCTTTAAAAAATTGTGCTCAATGTATTTATTACTTTGCAATATAATAACTCAGTTAATACATTTACACAATATCAGATTATAAATTATTTTTCAAAACATTTTTTTCTGTAGCCATACTTTAGTCCATTTTTATCTTTTAACACGTTTTTCTGTAGCGAATGTTAACCTTTGTGAAGTTAGCCCCCCAATACGCCCGAAAAAATTCGAAACGAATGCCATTGATTGCTCGGCGTTTGCTCGTGATTGCCATTTAAAAATTTTCGTTTGCCCCTTTTAAGTTTAGATTAAATTCCTAACTTCTAAACTTAAAAGGGGCAAACGAAAATTTTTAAATGGCAATCACGAGCAAACGCCGAGCAATCAATGGCATTCGTTTCGAATTTTTTCGGACTTCACAAAGGTCCAATGTTAGTATTATTGCAATACAAGCTTTTTCCTTGTAACAATCCATCGTTTTTCTTATGAATATGTCTTGTCTGATGTCAGTCTGGACTGATCATGTAATACCTCCATCAGTCCGTCAGTCTGGTATCATTCCATTCACTACCAAGGTCACGGACTGAACTGATGCCAGATTGATCGTGTAACCTCTGTCTTAAAGACCAACTTATTGCGAGCCTATGTTATTCAGTCATATGCTTATTTTAGGCATATTTAAAAACTAGCTAGGCCCACGCGGCTTCGCTCGCGTGGACTACGGAATTATTGTTTAGGATTTAAAAAATATATAGTTGAATTAATTACAAACACGATTAGTTATTAATGTAATAAAAACCAAATAACACTTAAATTACCTACCTAACAAAAACGAATCAGAACAAAAAGTAAAAATAATTATTGTTCTATTTAAATTTAAAAGTTAATTATTGAAAACAAAATAAACAATTGACAATCAATAGAATACCGGCCTGTTCTGCCCAGCGTGTTGGCACGTTCCCTCGCCGCTCCCCGCGCACGGTCACAATCGCGCGAATAATATGTTCTAATATGTATATTTCGATATTTTCTAAACTATACGACCAAATTGGATGCTGTAAATGGCAAATTATATCTACATTAAATGACGATGAAATCATTTGTTTTGATAAGGATTAATGTTTTGCAGGTCATAAGTCCACGTAAACAGAACCCAAATATTTTATGTTTTCTTTGTAACATAAAAGCAGTCATTGTGGCTTAAATATAAAAGTTAGACATATCGTATCGCTGACTTAATTGTAGAACTTTTGATTCTACACAATTCTTTAATACATTATTTTGTTCTATATTGAACGGTTTAGGCAGCGTATTACAAAACAGCGCGCCGACGGCAAAATTTTTTCCGACTTGATTTACTATTATCGTCACTGCTTTGTTGTTATGTTACCTAACGTAAAAAAATATAGCCTATAACCTGGCCAGAGAACGTACCTATGAATTAAAAAAAAAACTCGTAAATCGGATAAGTGGTTCTCGAGTGATAAGGTAACTAACGGACAGACAGACAGACAGAGAGACGTTGAGCTTTATATATATATTAAGGATAAATATTTGGGAAATGTTATAAGGGTTTCTAGAATATTGAACCAGCGTAAAACCGCGGAAGCCCCAACAAGTTATTTTACTGGGCTTATTCAAATAACGCGAGTCATTAAAACTACTAATTGATCACACGTTAGATCGAGTTATCGAGCCGTAGTTTAGAGATCTCTGTTCTACGCAGTGTTGCACATATGTATGTAATTATGTAACATAATATCATTCTTTGCTCTGCTGCTTTCGCTTCGTTGGCAACAGAATACCAATGTATTGTACACATTGCTATTTTTCCTGTGATACATAGTTTATTTTTATGAATGCAGATGTGTATTTTATATTTATCATATTATGCATAATCATATAATAAATATACATACGTATTTATTTATTTTTGTGTTATAATATAGTGCAATGTCCGTTCTATGATATTTAACAGTTTATTTAAATGATTATTAATTTGACTTTCTAAATAAAAAAATAAACACAGCATCTATTGTAATTATTGTTTATGATTATATTATTATTAAGTTTTGACATGTTATTATATAGATTTTAACACGATGATTTCAAATTTGTCAACTAAAATCAATTCCAACAATGCATTCAAAAGTTACAGCTATTTATCTCCAAAATTTTGATAAAACTGAAACTTTGAGAGACCATATTTCTACAACGGTTTGAGATA
Source organism: Sialis fuliginosa (assembly GCA_961205875.1). Taxonomy (NCBI): domain Eukaryota; kingdom Metazoa; phylum Arthropoda; class Insecta; order Megaloptera; family Sialidae; genus Sialis; species Sialis fuliginosa. The sequence continues at coordinate 147,866 of OY540814.1, read as the reverse complement.
CAGACCTGCGGTTTGAAAATTTCAACTTTTCGCATTATTTTCTATATAAAAACAACAAAATAATTTCATGATTTTAATTTCACTTTTTATAGAAAAATGTTAACTTTTCATAGAAATATCAACTCGAATACATACAGACGTTAATTTATAACATGATATATTAAATTTTGTCACATATACATATATTGCTTCCTCGCAATATCGAAGATACGAGAAGCTTGGTGATCGTTTTAGAATGAGACAAAATTTTAAATTTATCTTTCCGTTTCACGTCAAGACAAACACTTTTCGTTCCGTGTCTGTCTGTCTGTCCGTCCGTGTGTCCGTCTGTCCCCTGAATCCTTGTCACACGCATAACTCATGAACCACTAAACCGATATTATTGTAACTTGGTCTGGCTTGAGGACGGTCCCATTTCAAAATCATCAAAATCGTGTATAAGGGGGAGGGGTGACATCCCAAAATATTTATTTTTTCAATCTCAAGAACACATGTTACGTGAAAATTGTATAGAATATTTTTTGTAAAGCATTAAATTTCCTATAATATATTTTAAAAATTCGTATTTTGTTTTTCTAAATTGATATTTACTTGGACATATTAAATATCAATTTGACGTTTGCATAAATTTAGATTTAGATTGAAATTGTCAAAAAATCAAAAATATACGAAAAAATACTCAAGTGCGTCTTAAGAAAAATTTCTAACTAATATTTTTTATTAAAATTATATAAACATTAAATGTTTAACCAATGCCAGGCAATTTATCTAAACACTATCGGTTTTTATTTAAATTGTTGAATAATTAACTACCTTTGGTGAATTTAGTACGAGGAAGCACTGTGTATTTACTTGGCAGATGTTTTTTGACACACCCTAATATACATAGAGATTATTGTTCATATTAATAACCAACTTAATAAATATAATCATCTATACATTATTACATTATAAATTGAACACATATTTTAAATAGGTTTAATAAAAACATAATATTAGTAACGTGGCTTTATGTAGTGTTGTAAAACGGCAATAACTGTATTCAATCTTACGGCAATAGTAGGTACATCATCAAATACACATAAATATGAAATGTGCTGTACGGTACGATATGATTTTATGAATATGCAATTCATATTCTTATTATCAAGTTATTCCGTCATCAAATTAATGTCTTGGAATACGAGCAATAACAGAATGAAAAATATCATTCGAGCATGCTGTGAGGTAGCTAGCTAGCTGAGGTACGTACACTTTGTTCCGTCAGGTTACACTCGACTAATATCTCGTTATACCTCATATAATATACACTTTAACACGTTATATGCGCTACTGGGGTAACGGAAAATAGACCATTCTATATTAACTTGTAGTTTCTTATTGATTTTTCCTCAATAAATCAAAAATGGTTACAAATAACCATAAGTACATACAAACAAAAAATGTTCGTTATGTAATTCTACATAACATCGTTAAAAATATATAGGGTGTTCCATTTTAAATAGTTGAGAAAAATAACTTTGAAATTCTCAAAATTAAAAAATTAATTTTGAAACCCTGTACATGGTGGCTCTAAGATAATTAAACAAAAACACCCTCCAACCTCCTACAATAAGGTCCATATTTAATTTCGTCTTCAAAGCTGCGGCCGCGGAAGTGGTTAATTTTTAAGTGGAGTAATGTAAAAGTCAATTATTTTGAAAAAAATATTATTACGTCTAAACCGGACATCAGATGGGGCTAATATTTTAGATATGAATAAATATCTCAAGAGAAGTGTTAAATATGCAAAAATATTCAGGGCATTCCATTTAAAAAAATTACGTATGCGCATTTTACCCACAGTTTACAACTGCATTAAAAAGATTTTTTATCTGTTATGGTTTATGAGCTATCGAACTTCCACACACTATAGCCCCACCCTCTATATCGGATGTTTTTTTAAAGACTTTCCAGCGGATTATTTCCGAAATAACGAATTTTCAAAGAAAATGTTTCATACATACGTACGTACGTACACACACACACACAGACATCTTTCTGAAAATAGTGTAAATATACTATAGTGATCTTGAAACATACAATAATGTTGAAATTTTTGATTTTGATTTTCGGACCGATTACAATAACTTCCAGTTAGGAAGTTAATAAAAACCTTAAATTCTATAGTGAACAGTCACTATTAGTGAATATTCACTACTTAAATGAGTGATTTCTAACTACAGTCGGGTCTCATTTATTTTAAACCTTCTGAATCGTTTGACACGAGAAATTCGCGTTTATTCTAAGTCGAGAGGGGCTCCCACCAAGTTATGTATAGACCCTTGACCAATCAGCGTTAGCGCGGGAATTGACGTCACCACGAAGACGTATTCAAATGTTATAAATGTATAATAGAATATCAATTACAAGAAATCCTTTATTTATTCTTGTTTTGGTATTTTTTGATATTTTAACAACATATACAATCAAAGAAGTACAAATTCGACATTTCAAAATCATGAAAAAGCTATCACAGACAATTTTGTCTATTCGGGAAGTATCATTTTTACTATTCTTAAGTTGGCAATACGTTCTGTGGTTTTTGACAGCTCTCTATGATTTTGCATGTCGAATTTGTATGTATGTATTTCTTTGATTGGATGTGTTGTTAAAATATCAAAAAATACGAAAACAAGAATAAATGAAGGATTTTTTGTAATTGATGTTCTATTAAGTTAAAAGTATTTATTTTTTAGAGGTTTGGTCATTGGTTTATTTAAAAAAATATAAACATATTTCTTTGATGAAGACTACCAATGGTCGAAACGTCTGAAATATAATATTTTAAAGAAATATGTTTATATTTTTTTAAATAAACCAATGACCAAACCTCTTAAAAATAAATACTTTTAACTTAATAGAACATCAATTACAAAAAATCCTTCATTTATTCTTGTTTTCGCATTTTTTGATATTTTAACAACACATCCAATCAAAGAAGTACATACATACAAATTCGACATTGCAAAATAAGAAATATGTTTATATTTTTTTAAATAAACCAATGACCAAACCTCTAAAAAATAAATACTTTTAATTTAAAATATGTTCATTTACATAAACTCGAAATGTTCTATTAAGTATACATTTATAACATTTGAATACATCTTCGTGGTGACTTGAAATCCCGCGCCAACGCTGATTGGTCAAGGAGCTATAGAGACTATGGTATTTAATATTTATCGTTAATAGTTAATCGTGATAGTGAAATATTTTTACTTTACTTTTAATTTGGAATATGAGCAAGGTGACGAGTGACGACGGTGATAAGTGTCTCTAATTAATTCTACAAAAATTTCAAAAATATGTTCGTTTACGCCATGACTCGAGAATGGTGGGAGGTGAAGGAGGAGAAAAAATTTACAATAAACGAAACTCGGTATTTAGGATAAACGAGACTTACAATAAACGAGTCCCGGCTGTAATACATTTTTAGAGAGTAACATCATATTGAAGATTTATAAAACCAGTGTAGGTACCAAATAAAACAACGAAACATTAAAAGACGGCTTCGCGTCTTATAGATGTTAATGTAATATGTCGAGACAGAGAACGGATATTTGATAAGAGTACATTGGCAACCTTGCGTCATATGTATGTATGTTACATGTACAGTATCTATAGATATCTGCAGAATTCCATTTGTTTCAGACCATAAAGCACGCAGACTATGAACGGAAGCCCGCCAGTTTAAAAGCTATCAACTACATACATGAGGGATATATTACATGACGAGGGAAAAATTGCTACGATTGCGTTACTCGATTGTCATTTATGGCGGTAATTTGATGCAACATGTTTTCCAAAATTAATTATTATGGTTTTATTAAGTGATATAATGCAAATATGGAGTTGTTGTTCTACAGCTTCGAACGAAGAGGCAATTTTGTATTTGGAAAGTTAAAAAAAATGTTATTTTTCATAAATTACTGCCCAGTCTTGGATATGACCCCAGTAATGGCTATTTTTAAATTAAATGTACTGAATTAGAAATATTTGTTGATATTTGATTACTACCATTTTTGAATATTAGTCTATATACATTTAACTGTCTTACAGCGTGATTTGATGACAATCGGTCAATAGGTGTCAAAATGGTGGACATTTCAACTAATTATTAGTATAATTTATTTATTAATTAATTTTATTATCATAGCAACTGCTTTACATTGTTTCAAATTTGGCGATTCTTTCTTTTATATCTTTTATGTCGTAGTACTTATCATTTTGTAATCATTAGCAAGTGTCCATCAATGCGTGCTTATTACTGGTTTTACTTTATCCATTACTGGAGAAAAAACATAAACAAAATAAAAGGCTATAATTTAAAAAAACAAACTATATTTGTGGACTTTGGTAATTAAATTGATTAAATAAAAAGTTACTTGTTTTATTAGTAACATGAGTTCATAAGAATTACAAAAAAGAAGCCCGTCAATCATAAAAACTGTAAACCTTGCTCTTATAGCGGCCATAACTGGTGTCAGTACTTTACCTCAGCGAAAAAAATCGTAGAGTTAAAAGTAAAAATTTATTTTATAGAGGAAAAAAAGATACGAGTGACAGATTAAATGTTGGTTGTTTTTAACCGTAAATTCATTCAATGGGAAAAAAACTTGAAAAGTAAATGTTATAAAAGTAGTTCTTATAATAAATTATACGTCCATCATTCTCATTGCTGCAAAAACCGATATTTGTAAACGAGAAACGTCACAACATTTATATTGACGTAAAAAACTTAATCTACAAAAATGAGTGCAGTCAGTGCCGGACTTAATTTTTTTTTCCAAAAAAAGTAATAAAAATACGAATATATTTTGAAATATCTTACGATACTACCTATAAAATATATTTTTATATTTATAGGAAATGTTAGTAGGTATCATTAGAGTAAAACTTGTTATGACTTAATATAATATATACTTAATATATACAGCCTGATAGTCCTGATGAGGACTTCTTGTGAAGTTGAAACACGTGTCGAGTGACATTATTTTATCGTGGTTAAGGTGTATATTGAATATACGAGTACCTATTTAGTTTAAGTAACTTACAAATGACAGTTTTTGTATACAAGATTATTGATTTATGTAATTAAATGGTTTTTTTTGTTTCAGGTGAGTCTACTTTTTATTTCCTATCTGATCAATCTTGCGGTAAGTTTTGATACATTAACGATTATTTTTTTACCAATCCGCGTGGAATTTATATTTTTGTATCCAAACTTTTTTGTAATAATCAAATTTTTTCATTACATAAAATGCAAATTTCCTTACTTCTAGTTATTCGATTTGGCTAAGTTTTAATAGGGTTCTATTCTGCAAATAGATTAAGTGAATTCAAAAGGTTTAATGTTAATTTATTACGTATTGTAAACGACAAATTGAACTTTGTTTATATTTTTATGACAGAAAATTAAAACCAATCGATATTAAATAAAGTGAATATGGAGAATTGTAATGTTCTCTTTCAGAAAATGTAAACTTTTAAGGTGATTGCTGAAGAAATTTAATATATAATGCTCATTTTGTCAAATTTCATACGAAAAAATATCTGCCAAGTAAATGCACAGAGCTTCCTCGTGCTAAATTCACCAAAGGTAGTTAATTATTCAACAATTTAAATAAAAACCGATAGTGTTTATATAAATTGCCTGGAATTGGTTAACCATTTAATTTTTATACAATTTTACTAAAAAATATTAGTTCGAAAATTTTCTTAAAACGCACCTGAATATTTCATATATAAAATTTTCACGTAACATGTATCTCTTTTGAAATATCTTGAAAAAATAAATATTTTGGGATGTCACCCCTCCCCCTTACACACGATTTTGATGATTTTGTAATGGGACCGTCCTCAAGCCAGACCCAATCATTCGACCAAGTTTCAATAATATCGATTCAGTGGTTCATGAGTTATACATGTGACAAGGATTCAGGGGACAGACGGACACACCAACAGACAGACACGGAACGAAAAGTGTTTGTCTTGGCGTGAAACGGAAAGATAAATTTAAAATTTTGAAATCGCAGAAATTTTTTCGTTTCAATTTGAATCTGCAATATTGCGAGGAAGCAAAATAATAGGACGAGAATAATACCACACTGCAAAGCATGCTTTGGGTGTGCAATAATTTGAGCAATACGTTATTTCACAACACAAACTATGATACAATAAATGATCCAATTAGACAAACGTCAAATGTAAACAAGATAATACTTCTCTAGAGACAAAATAACAAATTCACGATATCCCAGAGTGTATCTATGAGTTGAAACTGACAAAAAGACAACACCTAGAACAAACAATCTATCAAACTTGTACATCCCACAATTGTACAATCAATTTCAATTTGAAAGCTCGGATCGTTCGGGAAATAATTAAATGAGACAAGACGTCGGTCGGTTTCTGCAGTCAGTGAATTCTCTCGATCCCGATGGAATTCTTATTATGAAATTATTGAAATCTCACAAATAGTGACCGTAGGAAGAAGAGAGAGACCTATGCGGGTAGCGTCATTGCAATGCAATGTCCTCACGGCCGTTGTTTGTGTATACAGATATATGTATATAGTTTAGTTTAGTTGGAGAGAGCGTGTTTTGTTTGTTTCGTTTGTTTCGTTTGTTTGTTTTATTTGGGCGGCTATTGTAGTTTGTCTGCACTGTTTGTTTGCACCACTACACTACCGCTACCGCATCACCTAATACGTACTGCAATTCTGTTTTTAACTTTCATGTTTATGTCGACTAACTAATACGTATTGTTATGTCCGGTATTATAAAGGAGTTTTGAATTTTTGATATGTCGCGTATGACACCTTAAATTATCCAAATCTCAAATAATCATACATCATTAGAAAGTTCGTTATTTCTGCTTTCAGAACAAATTTTAAAAATAAAATTTCATTAGTATTTAACGAAACTAGAGCAATTTTAGTAAAACCCTAAAATTTAGGATCAAGACGCCATATTTTCTAAACAATTGAATGTATGAAAAAATTTTTTTTACAAAAGTTTCTTCACGGTGTCCACTTTCTGGAAAGTCAGGGAAGCCTAAAGTGGTCAGGGAAAGTCAGGGAATTTATTTAAAATTCTGAAAAGTCAGGGAATTTATTAATTTTTTTTTAGAAAGTCAGGGAAAAAAAGAAAAAGGTCATTGAATTGAAAGTAAGTAACAAGTGTAAAATTTTCAAATTGACTAAAAAAAAAAGTCTTCAAATAGTATTTCTGCACATTCTTGCTCTGGGGCCCCCCGAGTCAGGGAATTTTGAATCTGTGGTCAGGGAAAAGTCAGGGAGTTTTATTTCCAAAAACCAGTGGACACCCTGTTCTTACTTTTTTATGATCTTTAAAATTATATAATTTTGGATATACCGTTCCATTTGATTTTGCTGAGAAACGGGCATGTACCCCTCAAACTACTCCCCAAGGAGGAGTTTTAAGGGGTTGAAAACATTTTCCTGAAATTCTTTAGGGTCGATATATATAGTAAATTTTTTATCATAAAACTCTATCTTCAATAGTTTGGGCGTAAAACATAGTGGACGGGTGGTCTGGAACACCCGGTAATATACTCCAAAAATATACAAAAATACAAAAAAGTACAAGCAGAAAACAAAAAAAGGTCATTGCAATTAGAATATACATATGTATATACAACAAAGAAGATATTATAGATAAATACAGTTGACAAGCAATAAAAAGATCATTACAATTGAAACATAAATACATATATTACAAAAAAATTATCCAGTTGAAAAATTACAAAAAAAAGGAAAAAATGTAGTTGTAAAATTTTCTTAAAATAACCTCTGGGATTAGTTATGAAATTTAGAGCAGTGATTCTTCAATGTATTGTAACACAGTTGGCGACGTACAAAATAATTTTCATAATATCGCCACTGTTTTAATAACCTACAACGCGTGCGCGCAAATTGTCAAACATTTCATGAAATTAAAGGAGAACTGTCAGATAGGTTAGATACCCCATTTGAAAGTGCTTTCTAACTAGATTTTACTAGCTCGTAATACCGGACATTAGAGTTATATTTTTTTGAAACAGAAAAATAGTTTAATGTATTTTATCGATACGTATAATCAGGTGAATTTAAAATAGAGTGCTTTGATTCATGGGTTATTTTAGTGTGTAGTTGTAGCTTATTGCTTCCTCGCAATATCGAAGATACGAGAAGCTTTGTGATCGTTTTAGAATGAGACAAAATAAATGTTCTACGATTTCAAAATTTTAAATTAATCTTTCCGTTTCACGTCAAAACAAACACTTTTCGTTCCGTGTCTGTCTGTCTGTTCGCGTGTCTGTCCGTCTGTCCCCTGAATCCTTGTCACACGCATAACTCATGAATGAAAAATTTTGACGTTAAAATACTTAAAAATATTGAAATAAACTGCAAATTTCCATACTTCTAATTATCCGATTTGGCTGAGTTTTAATAGGGTTCTATTCTGCAAATACATAGATGAAGCGATTTCAAAAGGTTTAACGTTAATTTATTACGTATTGCGAGCTGTAGTTTGTTGCCGTGGTGTTAAAATCGGTCTAAAATGACAAATTGAACTTTGTTTATATTTTTATGATAGAAAATTAAAACCAATCGATATTAAATTAAGTAAATATGGAAACTGTAATATTCTCTTTCAGAAAATGTAAACTTTTAAGTGGGTTACTGAAGAAATTTAAGATATAATGCTGATTTTATGAATGTATATACGCAAACAAAATAGGACGTTAAGTGAGTTTTGTTTGTGAGAATACGTGACTGATCTATTATATATGTATTGTGATCTCTGGTTCATCCACTCAGAGGACCTGTTATTTTTTACTGCTTCTAGTTGTTATGACAGAACGCAATCCCAATGTCCCCAATCAAATTGTACTGTGACCTTTGAATAACACTGTTCTTAAGGTTTACTACATTTTTTATTATCCCATCGAAACTCTGATCAACGGCCAATGGCTAGTGACGTCACAAAATACTATTTCACTTCAGATATCTTTATCTTTTGTTTGTTGAATTTTATATAGCACTAGCTGGGCCCGCGCGGCTTCGTCCGCTTGGACTACGGAAATATTATTCAGGATTTAAAAAAAATATAGTACAAACACGATTAGTTATCATTGTAATAAAAACTAATCAAAACCTCAATTACCTTAACGAAAATTCTGTTTAAATTTAAAATTTAATAATTGAAAACAAAATAAACAGATTCCGGCTGAGCGCAGAATATTTCCCTCTGCACCGCGACACTTCATCATAGTTCGCACGAATTGCCACGAATAATATGTTCCCGTATGTATATTTCAAGTTATTTCCTAAACCAAAAGATCAAATTGGATGCTGTAAAGTGCAAATTATATCTACATTAAGTACTTATGACGATGAAATAATTTATTTCGATAAGGATTAATGTTTTGCAGGTCATAAGTCCACGTAAACAAAACCCAAATATTTTAAATATTCGTTGTACCATAAAAGCAGTCATTGTGGCTTAAATATAAAAGTTAGACATATGGTGTCGGCGACTTTATTGTAGATCTTTTGATTCTACACAATTCTTTAATACATTATTTTGTTCAATATTGAACGGTTTAGCGCGCTGGCGGCAAACTTTTTTCCGACTTGATTTACTATTATCGTTATTTTGTTATGTTACCTAACGTAACAAAATATAGCCTATAACCTGGCCAGAAAACGTACCTATGAATTAAAAAAGAAACCACGTAAATCGGATAAGTGATTCTCGAGTGATAAGCGCACTAACGGACAGACAGACAGACGTTGAACTTTATATATACATATATATTAAGGATATTATCTAATTTAAAGCGTTTTCAATTTTATTTATTTTCAGTAACACGTTTATATAAAGCAAGGATTTCTTGGTCAAAAATAAATTAACAAATTTTGTTCAAATGACTTAACTTTTTAAAATTCAAAATCATAAAATTTATTTAGGTGAGAGCAAAAATGAACCATTACTAATTATAACTTTTTATGAGCGTGTCGTTTATAAACGAGTTATGTTTTACTGCTGCATTTTTACAACCCTACGTGGAATTCAGAACCATTGTCTACGTCGCCAATGCAAGCGATGCGAATCCTTAGGTCAGCTATTCAATTATAAACATGTTTTTTTCTAAATTAAGTTAATAAAACTCTCCAACCAAAAATATTTCCTAGTTTATTTAAACTTTGTTTTAATTAATAATAACTTTTTTCTGTGACAATAAATCACATATTCTTTGGCTGTAAATTTTTATGTTAACTTCTTTGTTACAGGCTTTTTTAACAAAAATATGCTCTCAAAATTGATATAATTTTTTAATTTTTTTTGGAGATCGGCAAGCTTCTTTTTCATTTGATTTCAGTGCTTAAATTGTGTAATTTTTGCGTTAACTTGAAATGTTATTATTAGATATAAATGTATATATATATACATCTATCCCCCGATTTACACGGCATTTGTTTTACACGATTTTGCTTTTACACGATTTATAAATTGACATTTTTCAAAAAACTAGTAAAAATGTTTATTCCGCTCCATATACGCCTATACAAAGAATTGCACCAAGAAAGCTCAAGTGATGAGAGTGACGTCATCATACCTATCAGAAAGAAACGATTGATAGTTCAAGAAAGTGATTAAACTTATAATTCATTTTTAAGAGTCTTTTTTAATTTTTTGTTCCTAATGTAAAATAAATTAAATATCTACTTATATTACTTTCGTGTTTGTTGTTTTATGAACTAAGAACAATTTTGAGTTTTCCAAGATGTCTGACTTTTGTTTTACTTAAATAAATTACTGAATAATGCACATTTTGTTGTTTTTTACTTCCATGTTCCGAAGGAAATGGAAGTATTGTAATACCATCGAAAAGTCGTGTCCGAGAAAATGACAAATTCTGATTGTACTAACTTCAAAACGTAAAGAAAAATTTCCGCATGGCGGCTGTGCGTGTGTCTGTGTGTCCGTGTGTCTGTGTGTCTGTCTGTCAGGATGTAGAATTTTCTTTCGTTCACGATAACTACTGTAAAATGCACAGATCTGAATTATTTTTGGGGAAAATGTTTGTCTCGGTGAATACTTCAGATTTCTACATAGCGTGTGTCTGTGTGTCTGTACTCCAGACCTATTGATTTTGGTGCTAATCGGATTAGGGGTTTTGGAAATATTCGCAATTTTGTAACTTTTTTCGTCTAAAAAGTGAACATTGCGAGTATTATCTCACTAATTTTGATAAGATTTGGTACATTTGCAGTTCAATTGAATCTAAGGGACATTTATTATTTGTACGTGCCTAAATAGCCATTAAAGGGGTGAAAAACACACTTAAAATTTGAATTTTAAATACTAATATGTCATTAATTCATGTTTCCTTGGAAACAAATGCAACTAAATTCAAATTGTCAAATTAGTTTTTCTACGAATGTGAATTATATTTCTGACATTAGAAAACTAATATTTATATACAAATGGCAAAAAGAGCTGCAACCGTTGTAAGTTTATATGTTTTTTTTAATGTATTACGATATGTATATTCATAGTAGTAGGTTATATAAATAAAATATTTAAAATTAAAAAATGTATATTTAAAAATTATTTAAAAAGATAGAAAGAACATGGAAGTCATGTATGGTTCTCCATACCGATATTTTAATTTTTTGTTCCTAATGTAAAATAAATTAAATATCTACTTATATTACTTTCATATGTTTGTTGTTTTATGAACTATGAACAATTTTGAGTTTTCCAAGATGTCTGACTTTTGTTTTACTTAAATAAATTACTGAATCATGCACATTTTGTTGTTTTTTTTCGTTTTACACGATTTTACTTAACAAAATCCAAGCTTTCAGTCTACACGGTTTTGTGCAGAACGTATCTACTGTGTAAATCGGGGGATAGGTGTATAGTCATCGAACTCAACTATAAATAAATAAATGAATTACAACAAATAGGTAAACAATAATTATCAAGTGCCCTATTAGTATCAACATGACAAAGGTATCATTTAGCTAGCGGGCGGCGGAGCCCTTTTACTAATTCAAAGCGCTCTGTGATTCGGGCCGGACAAAATTCAATTATCGGAAGGTAATTACTCTAACAATGGTGGCATCTTCCGTCACTTCTAAAGTAGGTGAACTTAGCCGTCTCTCGGACACTGAGAAGTGCGTTCTATTGTGTGCTACAAATTGAAACTTTACGAGAAGGTCTCCTAATTTATTGACCAATACATTTTTTCCTATGAACTTTTCCATTTAAATACGTAATTTGGTAATTAGATTTTTAAGTATTTATTTCGGTTGCGTTGGGTTTTCTAATACAATTAATTTGTTTATTTTGTTACTAATATTATCAATACAATTAAGAAGAAACCATAAAGTCTTCGCGCGATTTTCATGTTAAATATTTACTGCATTAGTAGCATAAGCGCCTTTAATTTGTTGAAATACTGAAGAACTAACTAACAAGGGAACCTTTTCAAGTGGCATATTCGTATCAAGTTTCAATTTCGTATGTAGGGTTAGTAAGAAAAAAATATGTTGGCTGCGGTAAAACGGTTAAAGGGGGTGAAATACCACTATTAAAATGTGCAAAATAATCGCATATTTCAAATAACTCTGAAACTAATGAAGATTTAAAAAAATCTATAATACACAATTTTCGTTCGCGCCAAGCTAAGATATTAACTAATCAACTTATTTGTTAATTTATCATTTTTAATTTGTTTTTAATAGGAGAAGGGGGTCGCGACGGTCTTTTGGTACGTGATAATATTGCTAAATTAAAAAAAAAGTTTGAGTCTGTAGTACCTGTAGGGTCAACTAGGGTAAAAGTGAAACAAAATACAAATGTTTAATGTTTTTTGACAGTTAACGATACAAATTCATACTTTAATTACTAGATGCGCTTATGAATAACAATTTTAAATACTTACGTCATTTGAACTGTACGATACAACACGGACTTTCAAAATCAAAAAACTGTGTTTCATTTTTAACCTCTAATTTGAGAAAAAGTGAAACAGGCCTCTAATGGAAAATATTTGTAGAAAAATTAAAAGAAAAGCTACTTTGGCAACTTTGATTTATCTTCTTTGTGGCATATCAATGTGAAATTGTAACTGGTGTTTCATATTTACCCCGCTCGACCCTATATATTATATACTATATTATTTGCGATAAAATATTTATGTCTAAAAATGTAAACGTAATGATATTTCTTTCTCGCTTTTCAAATGATTCCCGTTCGAATAGTTGACGTTCTATTGTAAAAACATGTTCTGTTGGATAAGTCCAACAAATAAAATACAATAACTTGAAACTACTCAATGTATACACATATATGCAAATGATAGTTTTTTTTCTTTAACCCCTGGTGTGCATATTTCTATATTTTTGTATACGTTCACATACGTATGAAAGTCTATAAAGTGTTGGGTAAATATATAGGATCCTAATAAAAAGTGACATACCAAAAAAATACATACATACAAGTTTTATATGGATATAAAAATATTTTTTAAATAAACCACCGTACGCATTACACTGGAACGCACAACACAGACAGCACGGACGTGTTTCAGTGGGCCGAGTATTCATTTGGACAACTGTAAGTACTTGCGCTTATGCATATACGACCACGGAAGATAAACATGAAATTTTATGAGGATATATCGGACTTAAGTTATTACTTTTTTACTGAGGAAAGTAAAAACTCATTTTCCACGTACTCACTTCGTGTACATATGTGAAAAAATCAAGTCATTTATTAAGTTACTAGCTGCTACCCGCGGTTTCGCTCGTGTGGATTTCGAAACCCCCATCCCCATGATATTTTTAAACTAATTACAACCCTGCATATGTGACAGGGGGTGAAATATTTATTACTAAAAAAAATTCCCCATATAAATTTTTCAACCCTTTTACAATCCCTTAAGGGTTCAATTTTTGGGATACGAAGTAGCCTATGCCCTTCCTTAGGATGCAAGCTATCTCACTGCCAAATTTCATTATGATACGTAAAGCGGTTTAGCCGTAAACAGGTAACAAATAGACAGACTGATACACTTTCGCATTTATAATATGTCTCGACTCCTATGTAAGATAGTTGACAGTATGTTGTTTTGTCCCCCTAATAACAGATCGAATGTAACTAATTACAACCCTTCATATGTGACAGCTAGTTGGTATATAAAAGTAAAAATGTACACCTAAAACACAGATGCATAGACTGTATTTGGAATTTCATTATGTTTTTTAAAGTTACCAACACACTTTTCATTTTTAATCGTATTATGCAATAAAAAAGACTAACTGCTAAAGTTTAGATACATCGTATGAATCTTTCATACAAAATATACATATATAAATGGGGTGCCTTTGAAATATGAACAAAACTTTGTGTATACCTTAAATATACCTAATACATTTATAATCCTTTGTTAATAAAATCATGTACATTATCCTTGCGGTTTTCAGAAAGTATAGTATAAATATTTAAAATATAAACTTTGACCGAATGATTTGAAGTGTATTTAGATATCAGATTTGGTTTTGTATCTAGTAAATTTTACCCAGAGTAATTCGGAAGTGCCAACAAAAAACAGACAAACACTAAAAACAAATACTTTTAAGCTTGTAGTTGGTGTGCAATAAAAACAATTGTGCTTTCTTTTACAGCAACATTAGTGCTCTGGGATTTCATCGCATTTTTACTGTGTATATACAGGATGAGTCAAAAATATGGAATATTTATCATAATTTATAAAATACTAACTGTGCTAAGCTGTGGACTATGGAATAATTGTTTAGGTTTTTTGAAAAAATATAGTTGAATTAATTACAAACTACTATTACCTAAAAATTACAATAATTTTTGTTCTGTTTAAATTTAAAAGTTAATTATTGAAAACAAAATAAATAACTGCCGGCCGAGCGCAGAATATTTCCCTCTGCCCCCGTGACACTTAATCAAAGTTCGCACGTATTGCCGCGAATAATATGTTGCCGTATGTATATTTCAAGTTATTTCCTAAACAAAAAGACCAAATTGGATTCTGTAAAGGGCAAATTATATCTACATTAAGTACTTATGACGATGAAATCATTTATTTCGATAAGGATTAATGTTTTGCAGGTCATAAGTCCACGTAAACAGAACCCAAATATTTTTAATTTTCTTTGTAACATAAAAGCAGTCATTGTGGCTTAAATACAAAAGTCAGATATATGTTGTCACGAACTTTATTGTAGATCCTTTGATTCTACACAATTCTTTAATACATTATTTTGTTCAATATTGAACGGTTTAGGCAGCGTATTGCAAAATAGCGCGCCGACGGCAAAATTTGTTCCGACTTGATTTACTATTATCGTCACTGCTTAGTTCTTATGTTACCTAACGTAACAAAATATAGCCTATAACCTGGCCAGAGAACGTACCTATGAATTAAAAAAAAACACGTAAATCGGATAAGTGGTTTTCGAGTGATAAGCGCACGAACGGACAGACAGACAGACACACATACAGACAGAGACAATTTGAGCTTTATATATATTAAGGATGATCAATATTCCATATTTTTTACTCATTTTTTGAATGTGTCATTAATGTTTTATTTTCAAAATTATGACATCTAGTTTTAGTAGAATTATGTCCGGTATTATAAAGGAGCTCGCAAATTTGCTAGCTAGCAAGCACTTTCAAATGAGATATCAAACTTATATGACAGTTCTTTTTGAGTTTGTTGAAGACTTTGACAAGTTTCGCGCACGCGTTGTAGTAAGTAAACACCAACGGTATTAAAACAGTGGTGATGTTATGAAAATTATTTTGTACGGTGAAAGATGCCAACTGTGTTACAATTAGTTGAAGTGTCACTGCTCTAAATTCCATAGCTAATCCATAGATACTAGTACAGAATTAATACCCCATTTGAAAGTGCTTGCTAGCAAATTATGCTAGCTCCTTTATAATACCGGACATTATACGTTTAGATTTTTCTATGCTGTGTAGATGATTCATAGCAAACGAGATTGTAATTTTCCCAGTAAAAAATGTTTGTGAAAATATAAGAGCACTTATATAGTCTCTTTGTAGAAGATAAAAAAGATATATGGATGGACAGTCTTTATACTTATGATGTGATAGTGGTTTATAAAAGTATATTACGTATATAGGAAAATTTTCAAATCTAGCAGTTGAACACTACAATAAATTTTTCAAATTTTGTCTTACTTTTTTGAGAAAACTGAAACATAGAAAACTAGAACGTTTAATATAAATATAAATATACAAACCGGATGTAGAGTGGATCTTGGTTTCTGGGTGCAAGCCGCGTCAACGTTTCGTCACACATTGCAATGGATATGTTGAAAGCTCTTCTCTATAAGTGCACTTTTAGAAGATCCCTGCCTGAAATACAGCCGTGATATAAGATTTGTAACAAATATCCAGAGCCTATATTATATGATTGATTGATAAACGAAGGTATGGATGATTAGATTTAAACACTTTTATATAAAATAGGTACTTATTAGAAAGTTTGAAAGCTAGTATGTACAGTCGCCTGCAGAACTCGTCTGGCACCCTAAAGGCTAGATTCGCTTACAACAGATTCCAAATTTAAATACAAACATCATCGGTTATCTTTTTCTATCAACTTTAATATATTTAAATACTAAAATTCGGAATATCAAATATTTATTGCCACAAAATTTACGTATACAATTTTCAATAGATTACATAATAATTTAATTGCACAAATATATATGAGTACCTATTATAAACGAAGAGTAGTTCTTTATATAGCAAATTAATTTCAAAATATCTGTCTTTGTTTGATACATGGAAAAATGATTTAAATATTATAATTGCACAAATGGGAGGAGCCTATGTTACTAAGTTTGTGATAAACGAAAATGAATACAAACTGCAGGACCATTAATGCAGGTGACTGTACATCAGACTGCGTGATCTGTAGAAATATCAGTGAATTTGAAACGTTACCATGTTTTATATTAGATTATACAAAGTTTGATCATTTCACCAAGTTTGTGATGAATGTTGATGTATAAAAAGAAGGTAGAACTTTATACATATTATTGCCGAGATTCGGCATCAATCCAACTTCCAAGAAACAACTATTTATATACATATATGTATATACACCGTTTTTAATAATAACAAACTATACAAATGTAATCTAATATCGGTATGGAGAACCATACATGACTTCCATGTTCTTTCTATGTTTTTAAATAATTTTTAAATATAATTTTTTTTAAATATTTTATTTATATAACTTGATGACGTATTAATAAGTATTTAAAATTAAAATTTTATGTATGTTTTTCATTCCTTCAATGGCTGTTTAGGTACGTACAAATAATAAATGCCCTTAGATTCAATTGAACTGCAAATGTACCAAATCTTATCAAAATTAGTGAGATAATACTCGCAATGTTCACTTTTTAGACGAAAAAAGTTACAAAATTTCGAATATTTCCAAAACCCCTAATCCGATTAGCATCAAAATCAATAGGTCTGGAGTACTCACCGAGACAAACATTTTCCCCAAAAATAATTCAGATCGGTGCATTTTTACAGTAGTTATATTAGTGAACGAAAGAAAATTCTACATCCAGACACACAGACGCACGCACAGCGGATATTAACTTTTCTTTATGTTTTGAAGCAAGGTATATAAAGACAAGGTAGTCTCAACAATTCCTTGACCAATCAGCGTTGGCGCGGGAATTGGCGTCACCTGGGGGATCTATTCAAATGTCATAAATTTTTAATAGAATATTAATTACACAAAAATTCTTTATTTATTCTTGTTTTCGTATTTTTTGATATTTTAACAACACATATAATCAAATAAGTACAAATTCGTTATTGCATAATCATAAAAAAGCTGTCAAAGACAATTTGGTCAATTCGGGAAACATCATTTTTACTATTCTTAAGTTGGCAATACGTTATATGATTCTGACAGCACTTTATGATTTTACAATGTCGAATTTGTACTTATTTGATTGTATGTGTTGTTAAAATATCAAAATATACGAAAACAAGAATAAATAAAGGAATTTTTTGTAATTAATATTCTATTAAAAATTTATGACATTTGAATAGATCCCCCAGGTGACGTCAATTCCCGCGCCAACGCTGATTGGTCAAGGAATTGTTGAGACTACCTTATACCTTGGTTTTGAAGTTAGTACAATCAGAATCTGTCATTATCTCGGACACGACTTTTCGATGGTATTACGATACTTCCATTTCTTTCAGAACACGGAAGTATTAAGCAAAAAAAAAATTTATTGTTCATATTGTATAAAATTTGAATTAAAATGAAGTAGATACTAAAAGTAAAATAACAAGCATCAAAGTAATATTTCGTGGGTACAGCATTTAAGCAAAGTTCTAAGCAACCGGTAATCTATAAAATTTGACGATAGCACTCAAGTTTCCTTGTCATTAAGATAATTCTAGTGGATTTCTAAAGCAGTTTCCCCATATGCGATTATATCGTTAAGTGAACACAAACACATTCATACAACATACATACATATAATACAGTACATATCAGATGCGGCTTCAAATAGAACCTAATTAATTAGTTCTGTTAAGGGTAACGTTATTATGTAGATTACCAAATATCTACTCTAATTATAATATTATCTTATAATTATTCAAAATATTATATTATCACGTTATAATGAAAAAAAAATCTGCCAAGTAAATGCACAGTGCTTCCTCGTGCTAAATTCATCAAAGGTTAAGTTAATTATTCAACATTTTAAATAAAAACCGATAGTGTTGAGATAAATTGCCTGGCATTGGTTAACCATTTAATTTTTATACAATTTTATTAAAAAATATTAACAGCTCTGGAGTTTTTAACAATTTGACAATAAAAAATATTTATTATTTATTATTTGCTTTAAAAAATCGTGTTTGTTTTTTTTTAAATTGATATTTACTTTGACATATTACATAAATATCATTTTGATGTTTTAAATACCATTTTTACGTTTGCATAAATTTATATTTAGATTGAAATTGTTAAAAAATTAAAAATATACGAAAAAATAATCAGGTGCGTCTTATGAAAAATTTCGAATTATTATTTTTTATTAAAATTGTATAAAAACTTAATGGTTAACCAATTCCAGGCAATTTATCTCAACACTATCGGTTTTTATTTAAATTGTTGAATAATGAACTACCTTTGGTGAATTTAGCACAATGAAGCACTGTGCATTTACCTTGCAGATGTTTTTTAATCATTGTTGATTAAAAAATACACAATTGGGGTTAAAATCAAAAGCGGTTTTTTTGTTGTACTCAACACAAAAAATTATTACCGATGTCTCTGATTGAAAACTCGGGCCTGTGTACATTACACACAATAGCTAAGTACAGTGCCGGACTTAGCAAATCTGGCGCCCTGGGCGAGATTTATTTTTCCGCCCTCTCTCCCCCTAAAATTTTTTTAAAAAATCATCAAAAATGTCAATTAAAATTGATAAATTAACAAATAAGTTTAATAATTCATATCTCAGCTTGGCGCGATCCTACAGACTCAAACTTTTTTGTTTAAATATAGCTTAACATACATCATTAACTTTAAGACTATCAAATGCCCTAAGACCGTTGAGACCCCCTTCCCCTATTATGAACAAATTATAATTGATAAATCAACAAATAAGTTGATTAGTTAGTATCTCAGCTAATACCTTGTTAAAGGTTTTCTCGGTTGCCGAATAAGTATTTGTTAGTTAGCAGCTATCAAATAATCGATTTTTTTTTACAAATTGACATTGTTTATATTTAGCTATATTTTTTACTTAATCGGGTTTAACAGATCGACAAAAAATTTAAATATAAAAAAAAGTTTACTCAAAAATTACAGCCTGTTCACTGATTTGAGCCAAAAAAGTGACTTATACTCCATTGTGCGCCGCCCCACCTGGCCTGGCGCCCCGGGCGGTCGCCCTGGTCCCCCCCCCCCTAATGCCGGTACTGGCTAAGTAAATCACTACTAAAATATGAACACCTGTAGCACCCTTCCGTTTCTAAATGTATTAATTAATTATTTAATCCCGATACCGAATACACCAGTAGTGCCCAACCTTTCTGTACCTAAGAGCACAACATTCTAGAATATCGGTCGGGCGGCGGCCACCATTTATATTTTCAAGGTAAATTTACAGTTGGACAAGTTTTGTTTTCCAAAAATATAGTTTGAGCATATTTTGTTTTTTTTTTTAAACATAGATATTATTGTTTATATGTAAAATAAATAATTAATTCACAATATATACAAAAGTTAACATACAGGGTGTCCACTTTCTGGAAAGTCAGAGAAGCCTAAAGTGGTCAGGGAATTTATTTAAAATTCTGAAAAGTCAAGGAATTTATAATTTTTTTTTAGAAAGTCAGGGAAAAAAATAAAAAGATCATTTAATTGAAAATAAGTAACAAGTGTAAAATTTTAATTATGACCAAAAAAAAAAGGTCTTCAAATTTTATTTGAATATTCTTGTTCCGGAGCTCCCCGAGTCAGGGAATTTTGAATCTGTGGTCGGGGAAAGTCAGGGAATTTTATTTCCAAAAACCAGTAGACACCCTGACATAGTAAAACAATTCTTTATAAAAAAATATAAATCTCAAAATCAATGTGATCTTTGATATTGCATTTCATTGGCTATTGCTTTATAATTAGGAGAGTTTGAAGATATACATGTTCTTAAGCAATCATCAAGATGTTCATCTGTAAGTCGAGATCTGTGCTTTGATTTTATGATATCCATATAAGTAGAGGGAATAGAGACATAAAAAGTGATGAATAGTGATGCATTCGGGAAGTTGGATTTTTTTTTATTTTCTTTTTATATGTTCGAAGATTAGTTGAAAATCAGAAATTTGGAAAAATCGGCCATGTGTGTCCCGAGAAAATTGCATAATTGTGCATTTTTGATACATTTCAAGTGTATCGCTACACTGTTTTTGAAATATCTCCGGTTCTATAGGTCGTAGGAAAATAAAAAAAATAATAAAATACTTATAAGTTAATAGACTATAGAACGGCGTAGGTAGTGTAATTTTTCAAACGCATCCTAACCTTAAAAATAAAAAAATAGTTGAACTTTTTTTCTATCACTAATAATTCAATAATTAACGTAAAAATGAAAGGATTTTTACGAAAATAAGAGGAAATATGTATTTTTGTGTTACAAATATGTGATAAAATTTTCAAAAATAAAATTTGATTTTTACACCCACTGGAGTCCTTGCCAAGACTGGTGCCACTAACTTACTAAAAAAAATTCAAAAAATTTTTAAATAACATTTTATAAAAAACTAAAAAGAAATTGTTTTATCGTAGTCGCGAAGCGGTGGGAATCATTGTGCCCGCGGATATAGGGTTGGGGACCACTGGGGTATGGTAAAGTTGTGTAGTAGATGTAGACTACACCATTGGTGCAAGTGTTCAAGTATATTTACAGGTTGCACCACTTGCGAATTACGGCGTACACTTGGCTCGTGTGTGAACAAGCGTCGTTGCTATTAAACAGTAGCATAGCATAGCATGGTATCTATACGAGTACATTCACAAAACATGAGTTGATCATTCAAACTTTCAATTAGAGTGTATTCGAGTAAGTAGAAAGTAGAAAGCTTACACGCTTTCAGCGCTCACGGCTTCTAAGCGCTATTTTTTGGAAGTTTTTAAATTGTCATTCGTTTTGTAATTTCAAGCATTTTTAATTGTATTAAATGACAAATGGCCGATGGTAAAATTTAAAAAAAAGTCGGTAAGTTATGACCGCTATTCGAGCAAGGTTTAACGAGCTTCTTTTTTCTAATTCTCATCAACTCATGTTACTAATAAAATAAGTAACTCTTTATTTAATCAATTTAATTACCAAAGTCCGCAAATATAGTTTGTTTTTTAAATTATAGACTTTTATTTTGTTTATGTTTTTTCTCCAGTAATGGATAAAGTAAAATCAGTAATGAACACGCAGTGATGGACACTTGCTAATGATAAGTACTACGACACAAAAAATATAAAAGAAAGAATCATCAAATCTGAAACAATGTAAATCAGTTTCTATGATAATATAATAATTAATAAATAAATTATACTAATAATTAGTTTAAATGTCTACCATTTTGACATCTATTGACCGATTGTTCATCAAATCACGCTGTAAGACAGTTAAGTGTTTATAGATTAATATTCAGAAATGGTAGTAATAAAAATATCAACAAATATTTCTAATTTAGTACATTTAATTTTAAAAATAGCCATTAATTACTGGGGTACCTTATGTATTTAAAAGTTATATAATTCTTTGGCGTAGTGACATCTAGCGTGCAAATACAAAACTAAAAACCTGTTTTACCGACTATCATAACAGATATCTGTATTATTTACACCAAACCTAACTTCATGGTGTTAAATTGTTTCTGTTACATAATGCGCATCGTCATTTCCGTTGCATTACTAAAATTTCACCCTAAACGAGCCTATAGAAGTATAACTTCAAAAAGTAAGGACATCAAAGATGTTCATATCTTAAAGAAGAAGAAAAAATAATTATTTACTGGTTTACAGAAAATTATCTGATAAATTCTGATAGTCTTGATTCTTATTAAATCAATACATAAGCACTAACTACAAATAGGGGGGAAGGGGAGGAGGGAGAAGCAACGGGATATATACCCTATCAGAAATTAATTATATTGTAGAGTGTACATCCTCTGAAGTCGGCACTTATAAATTAATGTAGAGTACCTACTTCCTTAAAAGTATTTTTTTTTTAAATTGCATTTAACAATTTTGCATTGAAACCAATACATTGAAGTTGAATGTATAATATTTATCATCGCTTGATTGAGATATAAAACAGTGTCTGGTGAACGAACGACGCCAACCTTTCTCGTGACAAATGTCGCCCAAAGTTCAGTCGGTAAAACATGTTTTAATGAACTCGTTCATACAAACTGATCTTCTGTTATTTAAATGCCGATTTATGTGTAACACTTTTGAATTTCATCTTGTTTCTACGTCTAATTAAATTAATGTATTCATTTATTTTTGTTTTTGACATATATTTAACCCTAGTGTAACTAACCAAATAAATTTAAGTCAGGTATGACTTAGAATTACCGTGAATTTCTTAATTTTCTTACTTCTTAATTTTTTTTTTAGGTTTAGTTTAGATGTATAATTTGTGGATATTTTGTGTAAAGTCCAAAAAAACGTGGTGAACCGTGTGTTGTGATCATGTTAGGTGGGCATTAGGGTGTTTCGTTTGAAACGAATATTTTTTTTTTTCCTCCGACACTGTGAAATATTGTTCTCAACACTGAAAAAAAAATTCCCTGAAAATTTGAGCCCTTAATTTTAATTTAAAGTACTTCCTTTTTTATTTTGAATTTTTCCCATTTAAAATACATGTATTTTAAACCACGTTTTTTTTTAATTTCTATATCTTGGCTGGATTTTAAACTATTATGTTGATAAGCATTGATATTTGTAGTATATTTAACGCTCTTTTGAAGACCTTAGGACAATTTCAACCCAACTTATTTCATATTATTTATATTAGCCCTGTTAGTCATTTTTTTTATTTTTTTCACATATTTTTAAAAATATTGAGAAAATGGCTTGTCTGGCTGAAAAAATGTAGATACAAAAATTGTAGGAAATCAAATTTTCTACAAAAATGATGTCTATAAATATGTCGCTCGAATGCATAGTTTCGGAAATATGAACAGTTGAATATTTGAAAATCAAAAAAATATTAATTTTTTTGAGTTTTACTGTCTTAAATTCACTTTAGGCCTGTAGAGAAATGTCGTGAGAAAATTATAAGAGAAAAATTTCAACAATAATAGGAAAGAAAAAAATTAATATTTTTTTGATTTTCAAATATTCAACTGTTCATATTTCCGAAACTATGCATTCGAGCGACATATTTATAGACATCATTTTTGTAGAAAATTTGATTTCCTACAATTTTTGTATCTACATTTTTTCAGCCAGACAAGCTATTTTCTCAATATTTTCAAAAATATGTGAAAAAAATTAAAAAAATGACTAACAGGGCTAATAAAAATAATATGAAATAAGTTGGGTTGAAATTGTCCTAAGGTCTTCAAAAGAGCGTTAAATATACTACAAATATGAATGCTTATCAACATAATAGTTTAAAATCCAGCCAAGATATAGAAATTAAAAAAAAACGTGGTTTAAAATACATGTATTTTAAATGGGAAAAATTCAAAATAAAAAAGGAAGTACTTTAAATTAAAATTGAGGGCTTAAATTTTCAGGGAATTTTTTTTTCAGTGTTGAGAACAATATTTCACAGTGTCGGAGGAAAAAAAAAAATATTCGTTTCAAACGAAACACCCTAGTGGGCATGTTAGGTTAAAAACATATCTTTGAGTTAAAAAAAAAACACGTAAATCGAATAAGTGGTTCTCGAGTTACAAACACACTAACGAACAGACAGACAGACAGAGGGACGTTGAAATATGAATATGAAGTGTTTGTTTCGTAATTTTATTGAATTTTAGTCATCGATTAGTTGAATTCAATAAATAATTTCTTTACGATAGGTATTAATATTTTAATTAATTAAAACAATAAATATTAATTAATAAAATGAACAAATGTAAATACGACAAAGAACATTGAACGTAAATGTTATAGGTATAATGATGATGTTTGCAAATACGTGTTTTCTCTTAGGTTATAATAATTCTACAGTAACATGAATAATACTTAGCAATTAGAATGCATATTTGAATTATATATAAAAAGTGAAAACCATTTTGATGATTTATACATACTATTATTGTAATGTAGGTATTTATTTTGTTTTCATTTAAATAAGAACAAAACTGTACCTGCCTATAGGGTGAAAAATGTACGATAAGAGAAAACGTTTCGTTTTATAAAGGTTCCGGTTTTATGTAAATTTCACTGTACAATTTAAAATTTGTGCTGCGGCGAAACTGTGTTATTCAAAACTTTACAAACGCTTAAATGCTTTGTATTCATATTCGACAGTGTTTACCGATGTTTTCGTAACTTCCTACCCCCTCCCTCCCCCTACCACTCACCCCGTCGTCGAGGAGACACAAGAACTCTATCGCCGGTAAATGAATAGGACGTACCCTGCACTAATGCAATGGAATGGGAGCAGTGGCGTCGATTACAGGTGGTCATATATTTTATATAAAGTAGGGTCAACTGGGCTAAAAGTCACCAAAATACAAATCTTGTTTTTTGACAGTTAACGATACAAATTCATACTTTAATTTTGTCTACTAGATGCGATTATGAATAACATTTTTTAAATACTTACGTCATTTGAACTGTACGATACAACACGGACTTTCAAAATCAAAAAACTGTGTTGCATTTTTAACCTCTAATTTGGGAAAAAGTGAAACAGGCCTCTAATGGAAAATATTTCTCCAAAAATTAAAAGAAAAGCTACTTTGGCAACTTTGATTTATCGTCTTTGTGGCATATCAATGTGAAATTGTAACTTTAATTAATAAGTTATGTGCAAAGAATTAAAATTGAATTGACACGTTTTGACATCGACTAACAGACATTGACAAAGGGAGGGGTGACACATCACTTATCTTTCCGTTTCACGTCAAGACAAACACTTTTCGTTCCGTGTCTATCTGTCTGTCCGTCCGTCCATTTGTCTTCTAGATCCTTGTCACACGCATAACTCATGAACCACTGAACCGATATTATTGAAACTTGGTCGAATGGTTGGGTCTGACTTGAGGACGGTCCCAACTATAACGACCTTCTTTGTTTTTCTGTCAGAGAGACAGGGGTTATTTTAGTCTGTAGTTTTAGCTTATTTCTGCAGTTATAAAAGCTAATTTGTTTAGTGCAAAAAATTGAAAAAATGTATAATAAATAAATAAAATAATAAAATGTGTGGAAAAAAGGTCAATGCAGTTGTAAAAGCAAAAAATGTAAGAAATGTAGAGCAAAAAAGGGGGTCCCTGAAAAATAATTGTTCAAAAGGGGGTCCCTAGACTACATAAGTTTAAGAACCGCTGCACTAGATGGAGATTATATCGAAGAATAAAAAAGTTTGTCATTAAAAAAAATCGTTTTTTCAGCAAAATACTTTTTAGCCCATGTGATAAATTTAAAAATACCTCAAAAATAAGGACCTTCCTACCTTTGAGCACAGGACCTTGTATAGCAACGTCACTGCTAGTTCCCATATTTGCCGGCAGGTGGTATGTAGTATACATACAAGAACGATGCATTGACTTTTACGATATCTGGCTCACTCTCGTGTTTTATTTTTATAGTAGCAGTGTGTGTAGTGAATGTTGACGTCAGCACATCTTAGGGGAATACTTACTGGTGGTGCATCGCGCTATGGCTAATAGCTCTGGTCGGCAATGCTCAACGAACGTGACAGAATTATGCTGTGGATATTACACGTCGCATTCACTTCTGGAGTTTCTGCTTCCTCGCAATATCGAAGATACCAGAAGCTTTGTCATCTTTTCAGATTCAGACAAAGTTAACGTTCTCCGATTTCAAAATTATAAATTGATCTATCCGTTTCACGTTAAAACAAACACTTTTCGTTCCGTGTCTGTCTGTCTGTCACCTGAATCCTTGTCACACATAACTCATGAACCACTGAACCGATATTGTTGAAACTTGGTCGGATAGTTGAGTCTAGTTTGAGGACGGATCCCATTTCAAAATCATCAAAATCGTGTGTAAGGTGGAGGGGTGACATCCCAAAATATTTATTTTTTCAAGATATCTCAAGAACGACACATGTTACGTGAAAATTTTATAGAATATTTTTTGTAGAGCATTAAATTTCCTATAATATGGGTCTACAACGTTTGTTGTAAAATACTCCTTTACAAAGATTTATCTCAATTGATTTTAAAAACTCGTGTTTTGTTTTTCTAAATTTAAATGTCATTTTGACGTTTGCGTAAATTTAGATTTAGATTGAAATTGTCAAAAAATTAAAAATTAAAAATATACGAATCAGGTGTGTTTTAAGAAAAATTTTTTTTTTAGTAAAATTGTATAGAAATTAATTTTAACCAATTCCAGGCAATTTATCTAAACACTATCGGTTTTTATTTAAATTGTTGAATAATTAACTACCTTTGGTGAATTTAGCACGAGGAAGCACTGTGCATTTACTTAGCAGATGTTTTTTTCTGCTTGTTTCTCATCGAAAACATATAAAGTAAACGTGTTAGAACGTCTTGAAAATATTCTGTTGAAATAGCAAAATCACAAAGTTAGTTTTACACAAATGATAATCTCATTTGACTAATCCAGGCCTGGCCAACCCAAATTGTGCCGCGGGCCGCATTGACGACCTAAAATTTTAAGATTTTTCGGTTTTTAATTTTTTTCTGATCAATTTCTTTTTTTGAAGTTTAACTACGTCTTCCTTGGTAATATTAGGGAATAAGCTCGGAAACACTTTGAAAGCATATATCTCTGGAACTAATAATCAAAGAGCAATAAATAAAAAACAAATAGATAGCTTATATATTTAATTTCATAGTATAATGACTTTTAACCCCCCATCCCTAAACTCTTTAATGTATTAGCATAAAAAATGTAGAGCTAATTTTCACAGATGAAAGGTTGTAATCCGGTGCAGGTGGGAAAAAACCTACATAAGTGCAGGAGTTTTAGAGAAAACATTACCCCACTACCTCGCATAGAAACCGAGATATTTACAATTTTGTATAATTCATAAATAACGAAAAAATCTCAATATTTTGTCACAGATAAAGGGTTGTAATTTATCTCATTCGATCCGAGGGGAAAAAAACTAGCAAATCATGAATTAATGACGTATTAATTAGTATTTAAAATTCAAATTTTGGAGGTGTTTTTCGCCCCTTCAATGGCGTAGTACAAATAATAAGTGTCCCTTAGATTCAATTGAGCTACAAATGTACCAAGTCTTATCAAAATTAGTGAGATAATACTCGCAATGTTCACTTTTTAGACGAAAAAGTTACAAAATTTCAAATATTTCCAAAACCCCTAATCCGATTAGCATCAAAATCAATAGGTCTGGAGTACTCACTGAGACAAATATTTTACCCAAAAATAATTCAGATCGGTGCATTTTTACAGTAGTTATCATGAACGAAAAAAAATTCTACATCCAGACACACAGACACACGCACAGCCGCCATGCGGAAATTAACTTTTGTTTAAGTTTTCTGACACGATTTTTCGATGGTATTATAATACTTCCATTTCTTTCAGAACATGGAAGTAAATAACACCCTAAACGCACCTAAAGAAGTATAACGAATCGCTCTTTATATATCCAGGAACTTTTTAAACACCTACGTACCCTACGTAAACTTGTTTATCAAAAGATCTGATTTGAATTTTCTTTGCTCATTCACTGTTAACAGTTATGTGAAATAAACAAAGTATCTTAATAACAATTGGTTAAACATGATCAACGACAATGTTTATCTACTTTAATAAACATGCCGCAAATACCTGTAACAAACAATAAATAGATCTTGGGTTATATTAGAACTGATTTCTATATTTAGAAATTTCCTTACAAATAGTTTCCGCACTGCGATCGAAATTTGTGTAATATTTTACAAATATTCAGAGTTTCACAAGACAGTGATTTATATCTTCTTATTAACCTGATGGTAAATATTAATTGCAATAGGGGCTTGTAAAATATTCAACTTCAGGGTTTATGTACATATATTCAACTTTATATATGTAATATTAAATAGATGGTTTTGTCATATATCATTTAATAGGCATGATGCCTAATTTTTAAAAACTATTTTATGATGATCTTACTAACGTGTCTCCTATTTCCAAAAAAATACTTATTTCTGCTTAAAATAAAGGTTTAATCACAAAAATTTACTCTTTTAAAACCAATTTTGAATTTGACGTAAAAACGCTGTTTCATTAATATCGGTTCAGTGGTTCATGAGTTATGCGTGTGACAAGAACTCGTGGGACAGACAGACATACACGGAACGAAAAGTGTTTGTTTTGATCTGAAACGAGAATATCAAGAAAATATTTTGAAATCAGAGAACATTTTTTTTTCTTTTTTAAAAACAATAACAAAGATTCTCGTATCTTCGATATGAGGAGAGAAAAAACGCATTGAAATCAGTTCAGTAATTCGAACATTCATTAGAGATTGAATTTGTTACAATGAAAATAGTTAAAAAATTGGGAAATGTAGTTAATATCGTGTATTCATATATAATTAAATCATCAGGGATATATTTAACATATTAATGTACATTAACACTTCCTTATTCACCTGTATTTTGTCATGTGGTTGTGTTTTTGTTAAACAGCTAAATATTCAAAGGTCCTGCATAATTTGTGCTATAGAATGAGGTGACTTTCACATACATTTATCAATGAATACCTTTCCCTGCAATTAATTAATTTGTCTTTATACACGATGAAAATTCCTTACAACTCGAACGACACTTTATATAATATACTACCATGTATTATTAAACCCATATTATACCTTGTTAATACCAGTACAAAGTTAACAACAATTTTAAATATACATTGTTACTTTCTTATACCATGTATATGAATAGTATAAGTAAGTATAGTGAAGCCGATTTTTCTATTTTCGCCATGATGTCTGTGTGTCTGTCGGTCTGTAAGCGCTGTAACTCAAATACGACAAATCGTAGAAGGGTGAAATTTTATATTTAAGATAATTTTTGTCTGGGAAGAAAACGTCTTATTTTTGAAAACGATCTTTCAACCGGATTCGAATTACTTTGAAACAGTGCGAAATAGAGAAAAATGGTCAAGTTAAAAATTGTTGGTAATATTAATATCTATAATTTATGTTCTATTCATTTTTTCGAAAAACCGAATTTTTGAAAAAACAATTTTTTATTATAATTCAAATGGTTCATAACAGAGAAGAAATATCTGCCATGAGTGTCATGGGACTTTCTTATACGTATTATAGAGATTGAACAATGTACATGTTTTAAATTGATATTTACTTTGACATATTAAATGTCATTTTGCCGTTTGCAATTTAGATTTAGATTGAAATTATCAAAAAATTAAAAATATACGAAAAAATAATCAGGTGTGTTTTAAGAAAAATTTCGAACTAATATTTTCTAGTAAAATTGTATAAAATTTAAATGGTTAACCAATTCTAAACAATTTATCTGAACACTTTATCGGTTTTTATTTAAATTGTTGAATAATTAACTACCTTTGGTGAATTTAGCACGAGGAAGCATTGCGCATTTACTCGTACTTGGTAGATGTTTTTTACTTCCATTGTAATACCATCGAAAAATCGTGTCCGAGAAAATGACAAATTCTGATTGTATTAACTTCAAAACGTAAAGAAAAGTTAATTTCCGCATGGCGGCTGTCTGTGTATCTGTGCGTCTGTGTGTCCGTGTGTCTGTGTGTCTGTGTGTCCGTGTGGCTGTGTGTCAGGATGTAGATTTTTTTTTCGTTCACGATAACTACCGTAAAAATGCACTGATCTGAATTATTTTTGGAGAAAATGTTTGTCTCAGTGAGTACTCCAGACCTATTGATTTTGGTGCTAATCGGATTAGGGGTTTTGGAAATATTCGAAATTTTGTAACTTTTTTCGTCTAAAAAGTGAACGTTGCGAGTATTATCTCACTAATTTTGATAAGACTTGGTACATTTGCAGTTCAATTGAATCTAAGGGACATTTATTATTTGTACGTGCCCAAAAAGCCATTAAATTGGTGAAAAACACATTTAAAATTTGAATTTTAAATACTAATTAATACGTCATTAATTCATGTTGCCTTGGAAACAAATGCAACTAAATTCAGATTGTCAAATTAGTTGTTCTACGAATGTGTATTATGTTTTTGACATTATGTATTTATATACAAATAGCAATAACTGCTGTAACCGTCGTAAGTATATATGTTTTTTATGTATTACGAAATTTATATTCATAGTAGTAGATTATATTAATAAAATATTTTTCAAAAAATTTATATTTAAAAATTATTTAAAAAGATAGAAAGAACATGGAAGTCATGTATGGTTCTCCATACCGATATTTTAATGTTTATATAGTTTTAATAAAAAATTGAATGAATCTCCTCTATACAAGATTTAAATATTGAGTCTATTATGCCTAAAATTACAAGCAAGGGCCTGAAGAATATATTCTCTAGCTCAGGGTCTCGAACAATGTCACGCCACTGCAACTAGGCGAGAAGCACTCGAATGTATTTTGTGAAGTATACACAGGCCCACAATGGCCATTGCACACAATCCAATAGTGAGAGCCATTCAACGAAGTGAAATGTTTAGCATTATTTTTCTTCTTCCATTCAATTCGATGGCGCATTTGTTACTATTTCAGCGTACAGATGACGTCATTTCATCTGATATATATCGATTTGATTCTTCGTTGAATTTGTAATACAAAACACGGATAAGTTTGTTGTTATATATATTATATCGATCACGATCTTGCTAATACATATTCTTTTATACTCTTTTCACTTTTGTCAATCTTAAAAAAACGCATTCGAGTCCATTTTGTTTCAAAACGATAGCAATCAGTTACATTCAAACTGTTTTTAATGTTATAAAAAAAAACATCTGCAAAGTGAATGCACAGTGCTTCCTCGTGCTAAATTCGCCAAAGATAATTAATTATTGAACAATTTCAATAAAAACCGATGTTCAGATAAATTGCTTAAAATTGGTTAATCATTTAATTTTTATACAATTTTACTAAAAAATATTAGTTCGAAATTTTTCTTAAAACGCACCTGATTATGTTTTCGTATATTTTTAGTTTTTTGATAATTTCAATCTAAATCTAAATTAATGCAAACGTGAATATGATGTCCAAGCAAATATCAATTAAAAAAAATAAAACACAATTTTTAAAAATAAATTGAGACAAATCTTTGTAAGGGAATATTTTACAACAAACGTTGTAGACCCATATTATAAGAAATTTAATACTCTACAAAAAAGATTCTATAAAATTTTCACGTAAAATGTGTCGTTCTTGAGATATCTTGAAAAAATAAATATTTTGGGATATCACCCCTCCTCCTTACACACGATTTTGATGATTTTGAAATGGGACCGTCCTCAAGCCAGACCCAACCATCCGACCAAGTTTCAACAATATCGATTCAGTGGTCCATGAGTTATGCGTGTGACAAGGATTCAGGGGACAGACGGACACACGGACGGGCAGACAGACAGACATGAAATGAAAAGTGTTGACGTGAAACGGAAAGATCAATTTAAAATTTTGAAATCGAAGAACATTTTTTTTATCTCAATCTGAAACAATCACAAAGCTTCTCGTATCTTCGATATTGCGAGGAAGCAATTAACAAAATACACTAGAATATACAATACTAGCGTAAAATTTATATAAAATTACTAATTCAGTTTTAGAGAGTAAGGAATGAATATTATACATAAAATATAACATTACTTTCTCGTCTATATTTGAAGCGTTGTTCTAGTAAAAATGTATAAACAAAGACAAAACACTAATATAAAATATATAACGAAAAGAAACCTATTTCGTGAAAATATTATCATCTTAGATCAAAAATAATATGGTGTGAACATTAAATCAAAAGCATAATTTCGCTGGCGGGCCTCTTATATGTATTGTGCAAACATGTCCAATATGTACCACGTGACCTCCTAATAAAAGGAACCCTCTGAATTTATAGCACGTATTAGAGTCAAGTGTATCTCTAACGCCGCGACCTCTATTGCCAATAGAATGTTCATTGTGTTATTAAATTTTGATATGAGACAACCATCTTGAAATATTATCAGTTAATTATATCGATGCAATTCATTTAATATGACAACTACCGACTTGTATAATTCATTTAATTATAATATGTTCAATAATTACAATACACACTTTATATAGACCTTATATACATGGGCGTAGCCAGGATTTTGTTCAGGGGGGCGCAAAGGACCCAGCAGTTTTTGATAGGGAAATGGCTTTCAGTCAATCTCTTTGAAACCAACTGGAAAATATTCTCTAAATCATGCCGATTAAAAGTCTCAATGGTCGCAACCGCCTAAGTTCCCGAGGTCTCGCGCAAAGAGCTGTTTTGTACCTAATAATGCAATAAAAAAATCGATATAGTACAGGATTTCCCAAGTTCAATATTTAATTTATTATAACAAATGGAAGAAAACTTTAAAATACAAAAGTTGTCTGGCTAGACAAGCAGCATATTTTTTAAATAGTTACATTTATATAAAGTGTCCCATAAGTGTGTTACAAATTAAAGTTATATTTTTATGACAACTAATTTTCTATTGTTTTTATTTTACATGTTTTATAAAAACTTTATTATAATCCATAAAACAATTTGCTAGAACTTGCAAACTTTAACAATATAAAAATCTAGAAATTAAATAAACAAAACGATACATAAAACTTAATTTCTTTGTTCAAAATGTCCTGTACTATATCGATTTTTTTATTGCAGTATTAGGTACAAAACAGCTTTTTGCGCGAGACCTCGGAAGCTTAGGCGGTTGCGACCATTGAGACTTTTAATCGGGATGATTTAGAGAATATTTTCCAGTTGGTTTCAAAAAGATTGACTGAAAGTCATTTCCCTATCAAAAACTGCGGGGTCCTTTTTTTTGAAACCGATTTAGTCGGCGTGTTTTGCCTAGAACCCCCTAGGTAAATGGAAGAGGGTGAGGGGCTCGAAGAACCGGTAGTTTATCTTTTTGGGTGCTGAAGAGCAAAAAAAGCTCTTACATTATTATGGTAACCTACAAAATTTTTTAATAAAAAATCCTTTCAATGGGCTTAAATTTTTGGCGTCTCGGGCCACGAAATGTGTAAATACGGCTCTGATAAATGTCCATTTATGTAAACAAAGTTTGGGTAATTTTTATTTATTTTCTTAAATATTCTCGTTGCAATTTTAAACTTGAATACGTGAAGTTCCGTGATTTTCTCATCTTTGATTATTGAATTATCGAGTTGCAATAATAAATATGTTTTCTAGATTTATCGAGTAATTGTAAAAAGGTTATGAAAAAAAATGATCATTTTCATAATTTATATCTATAGATAAAGTAACATTGAAAAAATCGTTATTTTTCTTCATTTCTTCTTTTATTATTAAATGTAAAAAATCGATCTTATTTGACTTGATAAATATACATGTACAGTTGAAATATTAAAAAAAAATCATTTTTTTTTCTCTTATATAAAAAGGTAGTAGTTCGACTTATTATCGAAAATAAATTTGACAAGTAACATATCGTTGTAAACTAGAGTAAAAAACACGTTCAAATATGCTATAGCCAACTTATTAGTGACCCAAAGAAAAACTAAAGTTAGGGCTTGTAACTCGGAAACTAAAAGTGATATAACAATTCTAAATACATTAATCAATTTTACACAAAAAGTGCTTTAATTTATCTTGAACACTGTATATCAATCTGATTTATACAAAGTAGAATGCTTCTAACATAGTATGCAAACAATCTTATAACAAATTAATGAATTATATCAGAAGGTAAAATAAAAACCCTACCTACGTAGGTAGCATTTAAAACAACATCAAAAAGGCATCGTTTGTTTACTTTTCCCAAATCCTATTAAAGCAAATGTATATTGTTATTTCGAGAATAAAACCATTCCCTTCTTACATAATGAGAACCAAGTACCTCTATGATGTTTATTCCTTGAAAGTATTTATATTAAACAAAGAAAAATCAAATAGCGTTTCCAAATAATACTCTTACAGACTGCAGAGTGCAGAATAAGCCAGTTTTAAGCTCTTGTTGAGAAAGCGTATGAAAACCAATAGAATGTCCATTGTGATATTTAACTTTGATATGGTTTAACGGTACAGACAGACAGACAGACAAGTGCACTCAAGTATCCAGACTTTCAATGGGAGTCAGGTAAAACGAGCTAGGTTTGTGTCAGCAGCAAGCACAGCAGCGTTACAAACAAAGAATAAAACTCTTCAACTCAACAAAGAATATACATAGATCGTTTATTGTTTGCTTCTTTATTTTAATGATCGAACGTGTTGATTAGGGTGTATCAGAAAAAATTAACATTCGCTCTCGTTACGAAATAAGTTAAATAAATCCACGCTGTAATTCAATTTTAAGAGGTAGGGTCAAACTGGGGTGAAAATGAAACAAAATACAAATCTTTCATGTTTTTTGACAGTTAACGATACAAATTCATACTTTAATTACTAGATGCGCTTATGAATAACCATTTTAAATACTTACGTCATTTGAACTGTACGATACAACACGGACTTTCAAAATCAAAAAACTGTGTTTCATTTTTAACCTCTAATTTGGGAAAATGTCAAACAGGCCTCTAAATGGAAAATATTTCTAGAAAAATTAAAAGAAAAGCTACTTTGGCAAGTTTGATTTATCTTCTTTGTGGCATATCAATGTGAAATTGTAACTTTAATTAATATCTGAGATATACAGAAAGTTATGTGCAAATAATTAAAATTGAATTGACACGTTTTGACATCGACTAACAGACATTGACTAACAGGGTGTAGAAGGGGTGACACATCACTTATTAGCCGATTCATATTTTCAGGTAGCTTTAACAAACCTTTAATAATGATGTCAGTTTTTATAATTCTCTTTTAAACAAATTAGTTTTTTAGTTACAAGCTTGTTTCACTTTTACCCCATTTTTTGGTGTTTCATATTTACCCCGCTCGACCCTACCGCAAAGGGAGGTCTTCTTAAACTGTTAGGCTCCTTATGAGGACTTCATGTGAAATCGAAACACGTGTCAAGTGACATTGTTTTATTGTGGTTAAGGTGTATATTTTTAGTTATTAAGGGAATGTCTTCCCTGAATTCAACACTGTTTAGTTTTATCTTGAGTTGTCATCTTATTGAAACCTTTTTACATTTTATCTTTCGAGTTTACAAAGAATGAGTAAATACATCTATTTCTATTTTTCCGAGTGACATCCAACACTACTTCAAATCACTCAAAAATCTTGTTCCAAACAAAATTTACTTTAGATTTATATATGTACATATACTCTACCATAGCGGTCCCCAAACTGTCTACGGATCCGACCCGTGATTAATTTTGACCAAAAATACGATTATTAAATCCATTTGAACTTGTATAATGCATTTGAACCACATTTTTATTGATATTTTTTCACTAAAAATTAAAATATTAATCTATATACATATAATAACATGTCCTGACTGATTCATCATCGCCCAGCCGAAACCCCTGGTCCTAGAAACGTGAAATTTTAAGGGTATCTTCCTTTTATGACGTAACCACCCACTAAGAAAGGATTTTTCGATAATCAACCCCTAAGGGAGTAAAAGAGGGTGTAAAAGTTTGTATGGAAAAAATATGTTTTAGTCCTAGAAACGTGAAATTTTAAGGGTGTCTTCCTTTTATGACGTAACCACCCACTAAGAAAGGATTTTTCGATAATCAACCCCTATGGGGGTAAAGAGGGTGTAAAAGTTTGTATGGGAAAAATATTTTTTCGCATTTTCCAAAATTAAACACTTAAAGGGGGTTGCAAGGGGGTGAAAAAGTATGTATGAGAAAAACATTTTTTTTGTATTCACTTGAATGAAACTAGGCACAGATACTTTTTTCGATGTTTTTATACTGTAGGTTATAACTATCTTGCATAGGAGCCGATATATTTACGATTTTGTATAATCAATAAAAAACAAATAAAGGAAAAATTAAATATTTCAGCCCATGTCACGTATGGAGGGTTGTAATAAGTTTCGAAATCCACGCGAGCGAAGCCGCGGGTAGCAGCTAGTTGTATAATATAAATAATAATATATAAATAACTATATACCTACTAATGATTTTTTTCTTTCCAGGTAAATCAAAATTGTCATCTTATGCAATGGGTGATCCGTAAGTAGTTGACATTTACATTTTTTTCTAAAAACTTTTTTTTTTTAATTAAAAGTCGATTTCCGCGTACTTCAGTGTTTTTTCGATTCGTGGACTAGGGAGAAAAGAAAATCGACTTAATTCGATTTTCGCGTCTAAAAGGTTAAATTAGAATATCCCAATAAAAGTTCGGATTTCGACTACACAGGTAGAAAAGTGACTTGAGCCAAGAAAATCTTGTTTTATATAACGAAAACAATATTTTCTCTATATAAGAATGTATTCTTAATCCAAGTATATTATTGTTTTCGTCCAACAATATTTCTTTAAAGAGAAACAACAATTTTCTGGATTAAGAGTATATTCTTAAATTAAGAAAATATTGTTTTTGTTATATAAAAAACAAAGATTTCTTGGCCCAAGTCAACTTGACCAATACTACAATGCAATATAGTTCGCTTTTTTGCCCCCCCCCCCTTTTTTTGGTAAAATTCAACCTTAGTCCAAAGTTCAAGCAGAAATATAAAATAAACCGTAAAAAAATTCAAAAAAATCGGATTTCGACTATATTCGTACTTATATAGGTAGCTTTTTTTGCTCCGCACTTTTTATGTGTAGCTGTGTAATGCACATTTAATATAATTGTAATTGTTTGAAACATACCGTCGATAAAAGTGTTTACAAGAAACTAGAAACATGAATGAATGAACTGAGAATCCTGTTTGTAATGTTTGTTGTAAGGAAGTAATTTGAGAGTTGAACCTTCCAATTCTATTCCATATTCACATAATATAATTAAATTGCACAAACATTCGCAGCTAAACAAACTGTTCCTTATATAGTAGATATTTATGATAATGAAAACTATCACTTATGAAATTAAATTCCATACGAGTGAAAATTCTAGTTATTCTGTAATTAATTTAACTGTTATCATAATATTAAAACTAATATTCATGCGTTTGTTTTGGTAACGGTGGATTTAGATATAAATCTTGGGACTAACCTAAACCAGCTAAGCTATATTAATCACTACTCTAATGCGTTCAAGAAATCTCTTATCAAAACATTCATTACATGAGCTAGATTATTTTTTTCGTTTTTGTTTATTTTTAACCGACTTCAAAAAAGGAGGAGGTTCTCAAATCGATAATGTATTTATTAACTTCCCAACTGGAAGTTATTGTAATCGGTCCGAAAATCAAAATCAAAAATTTCCACATAATTGTGTTTTAAGGTCACTATAGTATATTTACACTATTTTCAGAAAGATGCGTGTCAATTTTTACGTTCACGAAATCTCGTAAATAAAAAAATGCTATTGACTTCCCCAAATCGAAGCGTCTTGACGTGATTATGATCTGAAAGAAAGGGGTGTAAAGTTTTTTTGGTCGGATTTATTTGAAACTTAGCATAAATATTCTACCGTACAAATAATGAAAAAAGTATTTCAGTATTTTTTTTGTTATACGTGCCTAAACAGCCATTGAAGGGGTGAAAGGCGAAAACCACCCTCAAAATTTGAATTTTAAATACTAATAAATAAGTCTACAATTCATGTTGCCTTGGAAACAAATGCAATTAAATTCAAATTGTCAAATTAGTTATTCTAAAAATGTGTGTTATATTATTGACATTTGGATATTAGAAAACTAATATTCATAAAACAAAGGTGAGTTTTATTTCTGACCAATTCCATTTAAATTTTTTATATACATATTAAAAAAATATTCACATAAACTATACGGAAACAATAAATAATTAGTATTCAATTATTTATAATCATACCGTGTTAGGAAGTTGATTGTGTGGACCTAAAGGGTCTCACCCCAAGCTAAAGCTTGTTTTGTTTTGCTCGGTGGCCCAAAACTCAAAACATTCCAGCTCGATAAATAAAACTCCTGTGACCTTAGGCTTAACTGTATGTTATATTCGTAATCTGATTCAAATACAATTGCTTCTAAATAGAACGTACTGTGTATGACAGAATTGTTAATTACGTGACAGTGAGCAATCTATTAACGTTAATTAATGGTTAAATAAACAATTTTACCCAATGGTGGAAAACTTTCAAGCAACACCCACCGGGCTAGTTAAGGAGACATTACCAATGTAGCAACTGCGAAAGCTTTCTGGAGGAAATCCATTATTTGGTTCGCAAATATTCAGTGCTGTAATTGTAATGTTTGTTTTTTACTAACGTACTGGCACCAGTTATGGCCGCTATAAGAGCAAGGTTTACAGTTTTTATGATAGACGGGCTTGTTTTTTGTAATTCTCATGCCGTGTTTAGACCGAAAAAACAAAACAGCAACATCGTGTATTTTTGATAAAAGTGCAATAAACCCTATGCATTTTTAAATACGATGTGTTTTCAAACACCGTGTTGCTTTTTTGTTTTCTTTGGTCTAAACACTTTTTATTTAATCAATTTAATTACCAAAGTCCGCAAATATAGTTTGTTTTTTTAATATTTTATTTTGTTTATTTTTTTTCTCCAGTAATGGATAAAGTAAAAACCAGTAATGACACTTGCTAATGATTACAAAATGATAAATACTGCGACACAAAAGATATAAAAGAAAGAATAGTTAAATTTGAAACATTGTAAAGCAGTTTCTATGATAATATAATAATTAATTATACTAATAATTAGTTTAAATTTCCACCATTTTGACACCAATTTTTCACCATTTTGTCATCAAATCACGCTGTAAGACAGTTAAAAGTATATAGATTAATATTGAGAAATGGTAGTAATCAAATATTTCTGATTCAGTTCATTTAACTAAAAATAGTCATTACTGGGGTCATATCCATGATTGGTGCCAGTACCTTATGTATTTGTAGTTGTCTTAAAAAACATCTGCCAAGTGAATGCCCAGTGCTTCCTCGTGATAAATTCATCAACGAGAGTTAATTACCAAAAAAATTTAATATAGATAAATATTTTTAAGGGAATATTTTACAACAAACGTTTATTATAGAAAATTGAATGTTCTACAAAAAAAGATTCTATAAAATTTTCACGTGACATGTGTCTTTCTTGAGATATCTTAAAAAAATTAATATTTCGGGGTGTCACCCCTCCCACTTACATACGATTGTAATAATTTTGAAATGGGATCATTCTCAAGCCAGACCCAACTAACCACCCAAGTTTCAACAATATCGGTTCAGTGGTTCATGAGTTATGCGTGTGACAAGGATTCAGGGGACAGACGGACACACAGACAGACAGAGATACAAGGAATGAAAAGTGTTTTTCTTGACCTGAAACGGAAAGATCAAGTTAAAATTTTGAAATCGGAAATTCTCATTTGAAATCGATCACAAAGCTTCTCGTATATTCGATATTGCGAGGAAGCAATACATTTGATGAACATGAACTAAAACTTATATGATTGCAAATAAAAACTTGTAGAGAATCTCTTGGTGAACATTTTATAAGTTTTCGTTTCTGAAAGACCATCTGTTTTATCTTACTTCCATGTTAAAAGGAAAAGTGCACAACTTGCATTAGGTACTTTATATCATTTTATACAAATATAGAGTGTTTCAAAACATTTGTCGGGAATTATGTTACGTTTTTATAATCTTATGTCGTATACATTCACTAATCTTAGAAATAAAATAAAAATTAATCTGGAGATCTAATGACATGTTTTTCTTAATAATAAAATAATTATGTAATTAAAGAGTGTTTTAAAGGCCCTAATGTCTAACGCAGCGATTTTTAAACTTATGTAGTCTAGGGACCCCCTTTTGAACAATTATTTCTGCAGGGGTTATTTTAAGAAAATTTTAAAACTGCAAAACCTTATTTTTTGCTGCATACTTACAATTTTTGTTTCTCAACTGCAATGACCTTTGTTTTTTTTGTATTACATTTCTGACATTTTTTGTTTTTACAACTGCAATGACCTTTTTTCCACACATTTTATTATTTTATTTATTTATTGAACATTGTTTCAATTTTTTGCACTAGACAAATTAGCTTTTACAACTGTATTTTTTATTTTTACAATTTCAGAAACAACCTACTCATTAAAATAACCCTTACCTCCCTGACAGAAAAACAAAGAAATTCATTAGATAGGTACCAATTAATCACTGGTAAATAAAAATGTAAAAGTACTTTAATTTATACCAAACATATGTTTCACGGACCCCCGCAAAAGTTTCGCGGATCTCTGGGGGTCCGCAAACCTTAGTTTAAGAACCGCTGGTCTAACGGTTC
This sequence comes from Sialis fuliginosa, assembly GCA_961205875.1. NCBI lineage: Eukaryota > Metazoa > Arthropoda > Insecta > Megaloptera > Sialidae > Sialis > Sialis fuliginosa. The sequence continues at coordinate 106,524 of OY540814.1, read as the reverse complement.
AATTTGACCCAACGTCTCCACCGTCTGATTAAAATTGTAAAACAACTAACTCTTTATTTAATCAATTTAATTACCAAAGTCCGCAAATATAGTTTGTTTTTTAAATTATAAAATTTTATTTTGTCTATGTTTTTCTCCAGTAATGAACAACGTAAAACCAGTGATGAACACTTGCTAAAAATTACAAAATGAGTAGTACTACTACATAAATGTTATAAAATAAAGAATCATAAAATTTGAAACAATTTAAAGCATTTACATAAAAAAATACATTTATCTTGATTTTGTTCCGAATTGCGATAATTATTTTACCACTATTTTTAAACAAAATGATAAATTATCAACAAATCACGCTGTAAGACAGTAATCAAATATCAACAAATATTTCTAATTCAGTACATTTATGTCCGGTAGCATAAAGGAACTAGCAAGCACTTTCAAATGGGGTATCAAACTTATATGACAGTTCTCTTGGAGTTTTTTATAGATAGTTGCATGCATAGGAAGTAAAAACAAAGGTATGTAAAGTATATTTAGTAAAGTGTATTTACTAACCTTGAGTAAAAATGGTAAAAATCAACTTACTGCACATGCAAATATCTGTTAAAAAATCAAAGAGAACTGTCATATAAGTTTGATATCTCATTTGAGAGTGCTTGCTAGCTCCTTTATAATACCGGACATTAATTAAATAAAACGTTCAACACTGACGGATTGTTCAAGACTAGTAACAATACTTCTATTACGAATTATTAAATTACAAATCAGGTGAGTGAAAAATATAAAACAAAATCAGGATTTTTCACATGTCATAAAAATAAAATTATTGAGAAAAACACATGTTTAAAAATAAACGCGGTCAATATGTAGGTACCTACAAATATAGTTGGAATGCAATTTCCCAAATTCGAAAAGCGAGTCTGGCGATACGGAAGTTGCGCCCCTGGGTGCACGGTTTATATTTTGTAGTTTCGGCGTGTTTTCGGTGTCTTACGAGCTTCACAATGAATAATTAATGGTGTGCGTGAAGCCCTACAATTTACTTGCCTCTGCTCTCTCAACTTCTGTTATACAAAACTTTAATTATGTTGTTATTTTACTAACGACTCACTTTTAACTACTACAACAATTCACATTGATGGCTTTTGGAAATTATATATGCTTTTAATCGATGTGAAAGAATAAATAATAATAATTGTGATTTAATAGCTCGTGGATTGATTTATTATTTCCAAACATTTATTAAATATTTTATTTTAATTCCCATATTCATTTTGAGAAGTCAAAAAGATCGAACAAAAGTCTAAAATATTCATAAGGCTTTATTTATACTAGGTAAATATGTAATTTTTTTATCTATACACAACATTTATAAGCAATCTATTTTAATAGTTTAATAGTATACTGGGCACGAAAACTACTGCACCGATTTTATTGAGATTTTCACTGATGACTCTAGAATTAATTTAAAGTATATGAAAATTTATTTCGTATTTAGAGAATTTACAATTGATGGTAATTTTAAAAATATAATAGAAAAAAAAATCAATGGTAGTTTTATGTTGATATAACAGATTTTAATCGCGCAAGGTTTTTAAAATTTATATTAAAATAAACATAAATACATAAGGTACTAGCACCAGTTATGGCCGCTATAAGAGCAAGTTTTACTGATTTTTTTATTGACGGGCTTCTTTTTTGTAATTCTCATCAACTCATGTTACTAATAAAACAACTAACTCTTTATTTAACCAATTTAATTACCAAAGTCCGCAAATATAGTTTGTTTTTTAAATTATAGCCTTTTATTTTGTTTATGTTAATTCTCCAGTAATGGATAAAGTAAAACCAGTAATGAGCACGCAGTGATGGACACTTGCTAATGATAAGTACTACGACACAAAATATATAAAAGAAAGAATCGTCAAATTTGAAACAATAATTAATAAATAAATTATACTAATAATTAGTTTAAATGTCCACCATTTTGACACCTATTGGCCGATTGTCATCAAATCACGCTGTAAGACAGTTAAATGTATATATAGATTAATATTCAGAAATGGTAGTAATCAAATATCAACAAATATTTCTAATTCAGTACATTTAATTAAAAATTAACCATTACTGAGGTCCTTGCCAAGACTGGTGCCATTACCTTATAAATATATTCCAAAACTTAGTTTTTACAATATTCATTATGTTAACTTGTATTCATTTTACTTATTTAGTAAAATAAAAATTAATAAAGGAACTTTTGATTAGGAAATCTTGAAGTAAATATATCTAAGTTCTATTATACATAGTCAGTCATCCATTAATGTATTAAATAAAATAGATTTTTATGAGTACATATAAAGCGAAGAAGAATTTTATCGGTTTATTTGTTATAGGAACTAAATATATAGAGAACATTTATTTTCGTACAGGATGGACCGTGATCATAAAGAAATGTGTTTATTTGTTCCTTATACAGAATTTACTTTTATATTTGTTTATATTATATTTACATTTCGATTAGTAATTTGTAGTTAATGCGTTGTTCAAGGACTGGCAAATAAGAAACGTTTCGCGTAAATGGAGGTAAGGTACTGGCACCAGTTATGGCCGCTATAAGAGCAACTGTTTTTGTGATTGACGGGCTTATTTTTTCTAATTCTCATGAATTCATGTTACTAATAAAATAACTAACTCTTTATTTAACCAATTTAATTACCAATGTACTCTGCAAATATAGTTTGTTTTTTAAATTATAGCCTTTTATTTTGTTTATGTTTTTTCTCCAGTAATGGATAAAGTAAAACCAGTTATGAGTACGCAGTGATGGACACTTATTAATGATAAGTACTATGACACAAAAGATATAAAAGAAAGAATCGTCAAATTTGAAACAATAATTAATAAATAAATTATACTAATAATTAGTTTAAATGTCCACTATTTTGATACCTATTGGCCGATTGTCATCAAATCACGCTGTAAGACAGTTAAATGTATATAGATTAATATTCAGAAATGGTAGTAATCAAATATCAACAAATATTTCTAATTCAGTACATTTAATTAAAAATTTGCCATTACTGGGGTCCTTGCCAAGACTGGTGCCAGTACCTTATTAATTAACGTGTTGCCGTCGGGACCCTTGGCAAAAGCACGTTATAAACGGTAGCTTTATATCGAAGTTTCACTGTATATTTGTCCGTTTCCTTTGTTTGGTGTACTTGCGCTAGTCCATATACTACATACGTCGCTATAGTTCCGGAAACGAAATGAAGTTCCATCTCATTACGGAAGTGACGTACGTAACTTCCTGAATCAACAATTTCCCCCCAACAATGAATTAGTGGGCGTGGTTCCGGTAACTCACTACAAAGATCACTGGATCTCACTTTTTGTACGAAATATAGAGTAGGAGGGGGGGGGGGGGGGCGGTATATGCTTCTTGTGAAGAATGTCTTTTATTCAAAGGTTGATTTGAAAACTTTGTTTTAATTCTCGGAACTTTGTACATTTTTCTGAATGTTATTTTTTAATTTTTTATAAGAAAGATAAGAAAGTTTTTTAGAAAATAACGCCATGGGAAATTAGCTAATGCATACACGTTATTTAGATTCATATTATTAATCAATATACCTTATTCACTATATGTAGGGTCAACTGGGGTAAAAGTGAAACAAAATACAAATTTTTAATGTTTTTTGACAGTTAACGATATAAATTCATACTTTAATCTTGTCTACTAGATGCGCTTAGGAATAACCATTTTAAATACTTACGTCATTTGAACTGTACGATACAACACGGACTTTCAAAATCAAAAAACTGTGTTGCATTTTTAACCTCTAATTTGGGAAAAAGTGAAACAGGCCTCTAATGGAAAATATTTCTCCAAAAATTAAAAGAAAAGCTACTTTGGCAACTTTGATTTATCTTCTTTGTGGCATATCAATGTGAAATTTGTAACTTTAATTAATATTTGAGCTATACAGAAAGTTATGTGCCAAGAATTAAAATTGACACGTTTTACATCGACTAACAGGGTGTAGAAGGGGTGACACATCACTTATTAGCCGATTCATATTTTCAGGTCGCTTTAACAAACCTTTAATGATGATGTCAGTTTTTATAATTCTTCTATAAACAAATTAGTTTTTTAGTTGCAAGCTTGTTTCACTTTTACCCCATTTTTTTGATGTTTCATATTTACCCCTCTCGACCCTATGTACTATGTAATCTTTCGAGTATTTTTTTCGCCACCCTGTACACGGAAATGTCTCTGTAATAAAAGTACGATATTTTATTTCTTGCTTCATATATCATTTTCACATATAGCCTTGAGGCCACAAAACGCTGAATATACGTATCAATATTGCAGCTCTGCGTTGGAACTGTGTATTTTATGGTTATATTTTGTATAATTTAATAAATTTATTATTTACTTTGTGTAATACATTCAGTATTATAACGTCATTATTTATTCTATATTGCAATATTAAATGTTTATAAATATAATGCATACAATCTACACCATGACAATTATATTCTAAAAACGCTTAAATATTAAATTTATAATAAAGTTTATCTTAAGTTTTTATTCCATTCTTAAAGTAGATATAGGGGAAAGTATGGTATATTGGACCACCCTTATATCTCGAAAAGTAGTTTTCTGATTTCTTAAATGACAACACTGTGAGATAGGCCCCTAACTTTATTGCATATCGGCTATATTGTTTTCCTTGACATGTTAGTGTTTTGTTTCCGCAAATGTAAAGAAATGATTTTTGATGTAATTTTGAGTGATTCGTGCTAAGGGTGTAGTTAGTACAAAGGTAAGCATACAGCGTTTTTAATTTATAGTTTGCAGCAGCAATTTATCAACAATTAACTGTCATGGATTGTTTGGCGGCTTTGATAGGTTATGTTTTTGTTAGATTTTTTTCTCACTTTTCACACTGTTGGTTAAAATGGACCGCACGTAGTTGCCATAGCTGGAATCATGAAACTTGTACCAATAATCCTGACATATGTGATGATTGTCTTTCTTGAATAATTTAAATGAAATAATGTAACGAGACTGATTTCTTATAGTTTTTTGTTTTAATAGTTATGATAAATAATTGTTTGATAGTCTGTAATTCATAAATATATATTATGTTTTGTTTACAGGTGTATTTTAGTTAATATTCTATTAAAGTCCAGGTTAGCAACCCCGTGGTCCAATTTGCAGTACCAGTTGGCTAAATTTAAGCAAAGCTCCGATCTCACATTTTGTTGATTTTTAACGAGTTTATAATAATTATGTTGATTAATACTAAGTAAAAATAAAATCTATAAACTGCTGTTTCATTTCATAAAAAAGTAATTTGTCTAAACTTAAAACTAGTGTACTAAATATCTTAACCTAATCGTGCCCAGCGTTACATATATGTAACAGATCGTTATTGTTAAGATTTTACGTTGGTGTTAGATTATTTGAATTCAAATGAGTTTGAAATCATATTTATTTTCAACTGTTGGACTAAATACTAAACTATAATTATTATAACAAAATCCCTGGAGTTTTAGTGTACTTAGATAGGTATGAATTGATGACAAAAAAATCAGCAACATCGCTAACAAAAAAAAACCACGGACACGATTGGGTTAATTAAAAAAAATGGTCCAACTTAACTGACTTTCCCCTATGTATTGAGAATTTATAATAAGTGTTTGCGAATAACTCCTCCTTAAACTTTGATAACTATATAGCCTTGATCTTCCTTCAAAGTCATTGCAAGCGGCACGCACTGTTTCCATTAGCACTTTGTCCCAAATTAACATTCTTAAATTGCTGTAAATTTGAGAATTTGTAATCTGGGAGATTATAGATAACATACAGGCTGATTGACAACTAGTGTAAATCTCTCTGTATATGACCATACAAAATAATCGAAGGAGAGCTTGGCGGCCATTCATTCTTCAACAAAAAAACAACCAAATTATCCTCACACCATGCTGGAGTTAATGTTTGCTGTGTTGGTGGGGAGGGGGGGGCTCCATCTTGTTGAAATCATTAATAAACATCTCCAAGTCAATTTTTGGCATTTAGCATGATATTTTTCTTTAATACTTCCTCCAAATAGTATTTTCCATTGGTTTTTACGCCTTTTTCAATAAAAATTAAGGGTAATTTGCCTCTTGAGCTGATGACGCTCCAAACCATGACCGACAAGCACAATTTTTTAAATATTTTTAGGTAGGTATCTACAAAAACTTTCGGAAAAATTTTAACAAATATATATTTTTCTTATTTTAATGAACTAATTAAGCAAAAAAACGTGTTTACATGCCTCTAATTAACAATTTAAAAAATATCGCCTTGTATATTTACAAAAATGTGTATATTTATGGTCTGTTTTTTCAACAAATTATTTTTGACCAGAACAACAGCTAAAGCAACAATCACAACCCTCTATACGTGTCGGGGGGGGGGGGGGAGGGGAGGGTGCAATATTAATAGTCCGCTAGTTTAAGTGTAAATGTGAAATAATGAAAGTGTAACGGATACGAACAAATATGTTTAGTCAAAATAATAACTAGGCTACAACTAAAACCTTAAAATAAATAAAACTTACATAAAGCACATGTTTATTTGCAAGCAAAGTAAAATGATACAACACCACAACCTCAAAATGTTATTAAAGTTTAATCTCTGCACGCGATATTCATAAGAACGAAAAAAAAGACAATTGGCAATTTACGTTTTAAAACGCGGTGTAGTAAAAACGTACGCGCAGGAGCGTGACTGGCACATTTCCGGTATACTCTGTCCGAGTGGCGGCGCCAAAGTGCCAACACTCACGCATACGTGAGGTGCATTCTCCGCTTGCCCCCTCTTTATTGAAGACCGTCTTTAACGTACGTCGTACAAATATACCAACAGAAATGTACGCGCGTTAGAAGTTATACTTCTTTGGCGTAGTAATATCTAGCATGCAAATTAAAAATTCTAAACCTGTTTTACCGACTATCATATCTGAAATCTGGGTATCGGTGAACACCGTGGCATTATGACTTCTACTCAATGAAATATTCCAAAATCACTGTTATTATATTCCTTAGTACACCAATATTACGAAAGGGGATGGGGGGGGATTTATAAAAACCTACCAGTACTCTAGAAATTGTATTTTAATTTTGGAAAATGACACTTAAATTTAGTCACCATTACTGGAAACATATCCAAAACTGGTGCCAGTACCTTATTTAAATAATATAATCCATACTAATATTATAAATGCGAAAGTGTGTTTGTCTGTCTGTCTGTTTGTTACCTTTTCACGGCTAAACCGCTAAACCGATCTTGATGAAATTTGACAGGGAGATAGCATGCACTCTGAGAAAGGACATAGGCTACTTCGAATCCCGAAAAAACAACCCCTATGGGGCTGCTGGTTTGTTTGCTAGATTCAATGCTGGTTTTCTAGCGTGTTTTGGCGCTGGATTGTTGTCATGGTTTCAATGTGTGTTGGCTTCACTGGATGTTTATTAATTTCAACAGTTAAACTCAATGAGCTAAGTTTAAAATTTCACTACAATTCAGTTTTCTCACATCTTATGAGGTATGTTTAATAAAACTCACATTTGAATATTTGTAAAATCGACATAATTAAAAATTATATTTCACACTCTTTTACATATGAATGGATGTAATTAGTTTCATTCAATCCGGCGGAAAAAATATCATGGGGATGGTGATTTCGAAATCCACGCGAGCGAAGCCGCGGGTAGCAGCTAGTTCATAATAAACAAATAGTAATACATGCCACTGACATGTTGAAAATAAAACAAACACGTTTTAGTTAGTGTTGTTGTTATTACAGCAGTGGAGTCTAGTCTCGGGCACCCGAGGGAAGTGTAGCCGTCCGTGACTGCGAGTAAACAAATAGCACCACGTATGTGTCTGAACACTTTGTTCAGGTTCTACTTCTATTGTATTGACTTTGTGATCGTTAATAGAATAAAACTAGAACTGAATTCAATCACTTTTGTATCGATATTTAGCACATTCAACTCAATCTTATATAGTTTCAAGGTTAAAATGCTAGTTGTTATCTGTTTTATTGCTACCTAAGTCAATAGGTTTTTGTGATATTAGGGCTGTCTAACAAATATCGTTCCGTGAGCATTGGCGTAACCAGGATTGTGTTTTGCTTAAGACCCCGAGGTAAATGGAGGGGGGTAAGGGGCTTGAAGAGCCGGTCGTTTAACTTTTTGGGTGCTGAAAAGCAAAAAAAACTCTCACACCTTACCTAAAAAGTTTTATACAAATTTTTACTAAAAAATATTAGTTCGAAATTTTTCTTAAAACGCACCTGATGATTATTTTTTCGTATATTTTTAATTTTTTGACAGTTTTAACTAAATCTAAATTTAAGCAAACGTCAAAATGACATTTAATATTATTATGTCCAAGCAAATATCAATTTAGAAAAACAAAGCACGAATTTTTAAAATAAATTGAGATAAATCTTTATAGGGGGATATTTTACAACAAACGTTGTAGACCCATATTATAGGAAATTTAATGTTCTACAAAAAATATTCTATAAAATTTCCACGTAACATGTGTCGTTCTTGAAATATCTTGAAAAAATAAATATTTTGGGATGTCACCCCTCCCCCTTACACACGATTTTGATGATTTTGAAATGAGACCGTCCTCAAACCAGACTCAATCATCAGACCAAATTTTAATAATATCGATTCAGTGGTTCATGAATTAAGTGTGTGACTTGGATTCAGGGGACAGACGGACAGACAAACAGACACAGAACGAAAAGTGTTTGTCTTGACGTGAAACGGAAAGATCAATTTAAAATTTTGAAATCGGAGAACATTTATTTTGTCTCAATCTGAAACGATCACAAAGCTTCTCGTATCTTCGATATTGCGAGGAAGCAATTATGTGTTTGAAAATTAAAAGACAGGTTTAATAATATGAACATAAATTTTTAATTATGTAGAATTAATAGATCGACACTAAAAAAGCTTTATAATTCGTATATTTTCGATTGCCTAAATGTATCTTCTTTTCCCTTAACCCATTAACGCCCAAGAGTACGTCAACGCAACATTAAAAATTGGGGAACTTGGGCCCCCCAAAAATATATAAACATAACAATAAAACATTTCTTATAATTTTTGAAAACATCCCTTTGGGCATTAATGGATTAAGCACTTAAAAAAGAAAATATTCATATGAATACTGTAAATTGAAGTCACAGACAAAACGAATAAAATGTTATAATCTCATTTCAACGAAACTAGTTTTAGTTAATTTGCTTAATGTAGTTGTAAAACGCTGGTAGTGCGGCCCTGCGGCGTGCACTTATTATGATGAAAGTCATCATTCTGTGTGGCGGGCGTCTGCGGAACCCCATTAAAATTTTGTTGAATACAACTTGATGGAAACAGAAATTATGAAAATTGCGGGATTTGATTTAATGACAGTGTAACAGAGTGTCGTTTACTACCCTCTATTTAATGGGGGGTAACACGGTGGAGAAATACACGCCACAAGTAATAATACCGGTACCTATGTCTTTTTAAATAATTTTTAAATATAATTTTTTTTTAAATATTTTATTTATATAACCTACTTACTACTATGAATATTTTCGTAATACATAAAAAACATACATATATACAGCAGTTATTGCCATTTGTATATAAATATTAGTTTTCTAATGTCCTAATATCTAATATCGGTATGGAGAACCATACATGACTTCCATGTTCTTTCTATCTTTTTAAATAATTTTTAAATATACATTTTTTTAAATATTTTATTTATATAACCTACTACTATGAATATACATATCGTAATACATTAAAAAAACATATATACTTACAACGGTTACAGCTCTTTTTGCAATTTGTATATAAATATTAGTTTTCTAATGTCAAAAACATAATTCACATTCGTAGAAAAACTAATTTGACAATTTGAATTTAGTTGCATTTGTTTCCAAGGCAACATGAATTAATGACGTATTGATTAGTATTTAAAATTCAAATTTTCACCTTCAATGACTGTTTGGGCACGTACAAATAATAAATGTCCCTTAGGTTCAATTGAACTACAAATGTACCAAATCTTATCAAAATTAGTGAGATAATACTCGCAATGTTCACTTTTTAGACGAAAAAAGTTACAAAATTTCGAATATTTCCAAAACCCCTAATCCGATTAGCACCAAAATCAATAGGTCTGGAGTACAGACACACAGACACACGCTATGCAGAAATCATTTTTTCTTTATGTTTTGAAGTTAGTACAATCAGAATTTGTCATTTTTTCGGACACGATTTTTCGTACGATGGTATTACAATACTTCCATTTCTTTCAGAACATGGAAGTAAAAATGTAGGAATTTCATTAGGGTTTTTAGTTGTTTTTATTTTTTTATACTCACAGTCGACTCTCGATAATTTGAATCTCTCAATAATTTGAAGTGTTTTTATTATTTTTCGTGCATTTTCCATGTTAATTGTTGACACTTGTATATTTAAGCATTGACTGACATTTCAACACTGTATTATGTTTGAAAAGTACATTTTTTTTAATTTGATATTTTGGGATCGGGATGAACGTTTGGAGTAATAAAAAATATTCTACAATGTTTTTTACCTCTAGATTACATTAAGGATGTATGTACAATACAGTGCCAAAAAAATAAACTATACTTTATTAGAATCTTTACAAATTTAACAAAATAGTCATTGCGGAGGAAAAATTAGCTTCATATATGTAAGTTAACGACTCTAGCTATAATTTGTATCTTATAACATCTATTATGAAATTTATAACACAGATATTTGTACATTTCAAAATTTAGCTACTTTTGTATCTGATTGTCCGTCCATATCACTCTTAAACAGGTTTTTAGCGGTTTTCATTTTTGACGAGATTTATTGAAATCAGAAATTTCCTTGATAAAATAACACAAGTTAATAGATTAGCAGCTATCGCGTATTTACTACCCCTAGACCCCTAGTGGCAGTGCGTAATTAGGGATGGGGATGGGGAAGGCTTAGGCAACGCGACGGTGGCGTGCGATAACAACTTTGTGTATAACCACTGATTATCTAATGCCCTCACACATACGTGTATATTTATGTACCTACAACAACAAATGAGATTGCAATCTTAAGTAAATATATGTGCGTACAAAATATACCAGCATTTTCTTATTTTAAAACTAGAGAAATTTCTATGTTAATTAATACCTCGGAGTATTTCTAATTTTATTGCTGAATGTTTTGTAGAACATACAACAACTTCAAATAAATAAGATACTGGCACCAGTTATGGCTGCTATAAGAGCAAGGTTTACTGTTTTTGTGATTCACGGGATTCTTTTTTGTAATTCTCATCAACTCATGTTACTAATAAAACAACTAACTCTTTATTTAATCAATTTAATTACCAAAGTCCGTAAATGTAGTTTTTTTATGTAATTATAGCCTTTTATTTTGTTTATGTTTTTTCTCCAGTAATGGATAAAGTAAAATCAGTAATGGGCACCCAGTGATGGACACTTGCTAAGGATTATTAATAATCGTCAAATTTGAAACAATGTAAAGCAGTTGCTTTGATAATATAATAATTAATAAATAAATTATACTAATAATTAGTTTAAATGTCTACCATTTTTAAACCTATTGGCTGATTGTCATCAAATCACGCTGTAAAACAGTTAATTGTATATAGATTAATATTCAGAAATGGTAATAATCAAATATCAACACATATTTCGGATTCAGTACATTTAATTTAAAAATAGCCATTACTGGGGTCATATCCAAGACTGGTGCCAGTACCTTATACATATTTAAATATATGAGAAAAATAAATACTTTTAACAAATATTATTTTGAATTGGTCAGTATAAAACATAGACAAATTGATCTTGGATCGCGAATTTTATTAAAAAACGACCAAAAGAAAAATAAAGAGCATGTGTAGGATATTTTGGTTAAATATGAGTGAGCAAATTTAACACATTATACAGGAAACTGTAATTGTTAATTTTTTTACTATGTCTATGGTTACCATGTACCAAGGTTATTTTACCCTCAACGAGCCTAAAGAAAAACTCTAATGTCCAGTATTATAAAGGAGCTAGCAAAATTTACTAGCTAGTAAGCACTTTCAAATGAGGTATGAATTCTGTACTAGTATCTATGGAATAGCTATGAAATTTAGAGCAGTGACACTTCAACTAATTGTTTGACCGTACAAAATAATTTTCATAATATCAGCACTGTTTTAATACCGTTGGTATTTACTTACTACAACGTGTGAGCGAAACTTGTCAAAGTTTTCAACAAACTCCAAAAGAACTGTCATATAAGTTTGATACCTCATTTGAAAGTGCTTGCCAGCTAGCAAATTTGCTAGCTCCTTTATAATACCGGACATAAACCAGTAATTATTTTAGAAACATATAAATTCATAAAAATCTTAAACGCACGATGCATTTCGATTTCTAAATTTTCATTTATACATGAAAATAAAATAAATACTGTATAATTACACATTTACAATGAAATGTAATATGTTACATGTACCTTAGATGTAACCAACACGTAGATACTAAAACAAAGTCAAGTATTCGAGTGCAAGATAAACACACTGCTTGTATTTGATGACGTGGAAGAGATACCCACGCAGTTAATTTAATAGAACCGAATCTCATGTTGTCTTTACACTATTGACAAATGTAAATAGTTACCTACACATGCAATCTCATACATATAACATAATTAACACCGAACTTAGCTTTATAAATACTTTACGTGATTTACGCATTGTTCCAAACAAATAACAACACCAGGGTTCATAAATACTTAAGGTAGTTCTCGTGCTACAGTACCAACAAAAAGTTACGCTCATAATACCATAGTAAAATATCGAAAATAATTGCGTTGCTACAGAGAATTTTTGATCAAGTCTATACCCAAAGCCGTCTATACAGATTATTATAAACACAATCATACTATGAATATATTTTCATTATTTTATGACTAAACGCTTCGACAGATTTTGATAAAAAACTACCATAAATAATAATAAATATCTTAACAAAAAATATTTAATTTTTGGAAAAAATATTATCCTTTATTAAACTCTTATTTCATCAAATAAATAAACCTATCAAGTGCGTGTTGGGCACGCACTTGATAGGTTTCCGTAGTCATTACGATTTATAAACAAGAGTTATTTCAACGGACGCTCTGATAACGACATTTAAATGCAAATATATCGTGACTGAAGGGTTAAAATCAAAAGATCATTTAACATTTTTTGTTGCATTTTAGGAGACCTATTTAAAGACATCCCACTCAATGGGTTAAGTGAAAAAGAAAATGTGAGTTCACTTTTCAGTCTATGGGAGGGGGTCCAAAATAATTTGTTCATTATAATTTTCAGTGGAAGTACTAATTAAAAGCTACATTCTCGAATTTTTTCAGATTTTTTGAATAGATAGTTTAGAAATTAAGGGAGGAGGATCGCTCTGACAACGACTTTGAAAGCAAATATATCGTGACTAAACGGTTAAAATTAAAATGTCACATAACATTTTTTATTGTATTTTAAAAGACCTTTCTAAAGACACCCCACTTAATGGATTAAGAATATATTATGAATGTATTAAAGAATTGTGTAGAATCAAAAGATCTATAATTTGGTCGTATAGTTTAAAAAATATCGAAATATACATACGGGAACATATTATTCGCGTGATGGAGACCCGTGTCGCGGCGTGCGGTAAGGAGGGAGCGTACCGAGTGGACGCAGGGCAGAGGAAATAATCACAGGCCGGTATTCTTTTGATTGTCAATTGTTTATTTTGTTTTCAATAATTAACTTTTAAATTTAAATAGAACAAAATTTATTTTTACTTTTTGTTCTGATTCGTTTTTGTTTTAAGTGTTATTTGATTTTTATTACAATAATAACGAATAGTGTTTGTACTTAATTGAACTATATATTTTTTAAATCCTAAACAACAATTCCGTAGTACACGCGAGCGAAGCCGCGCGAGTCCAGCTAGTACAGTATAAACGTACTAATTATACCCGAAAAAAACTAACCTCGAGTACAGCAAATCAGTTCGGAGTAAATTAGTTGAGCCGAGTGTTGTTGTTATAATTGAGTTACCAAATACAACAGAGTGATTGATTATAAACCAACCACATGTAGGATATTTCCATATCCACCGTTTTATTAAAATATGATGTGTATAAGATTCGTTTAGGCGAAGTACATGCGGCTAATGGTGTGTAATTTCAGTGTTTACAGCTAGCGGCTAGCACAAAGCCAGACCCATTATTTATACAGAAAGCTAAACGTCAATATACTTACTGCTGTATTCACTCCGAATGCATGCGATTCGGGAATGTTGGCTTTTTTTGTAGGTATACCTACGTTTAATTTTATACAAAGAGGTAAACTTACATTTCTCTAAAATGCAGAATAAATGCTTGCATGTGAGCGAATATGGTAATTTTGTCGACATTAGGTTTCAATAATAAGTGTTTTTTTATTAAAAAATATGTTGTACATTTGACAATAAATTACTGAATAGCATTTGAGATGTATTAGTTAAATAGTAAAAACACATCTGCCAAGTAAATGCACAGTGCTTCCTCGTGCTAAATTCACCAAAACCAATAGTGTTCAGATAAATTACCTGGCATTGGTTAACCATTTAGTTTTTATACAAATTTAACTAAAAAATCTTGGTTCGAAATTTTTCTTAAGACGCACCTGAATATTTTTTATTATATTTTTAATTTTTTGAAAATTTCAATCTAAATCTAAATTTATGCAAACGTCAAAATGACATTAATATGTCCAAGCAAATTTTAAAATAAATTGAGATAAATCTTTGTAAGGAAATATTTTACAACAAATGTTGTAGATCTACATATATTATAAGAAATTTAATGCTCTACAAAAAATATTCTATAAAATTTTCACGTAACATGTGTCGTTCTTGAGATATCTTGAAAAAATAAATATTTTGGGGTGTCACCCCTCCCCCTTACACACGATTTTGAAATGGGACCGTCCTCAAGCCAAACCCAACCATCCGACCAAGTTTCAACATTATCGGTTCAGTGATCCATGAGTTATGCCTGTGCCAAGGATTCAGGGGACAGACGGACACACGGACGGACGACAGGCAAACACGGAGCGAAAAATGTTTGTCTTGACGTGAAACGGAAAGATCAATTTAAAATTTTGAAATCAGAGAATATTTATTTTGTCTCATTCTAAAACGATCACAAAGCTTTTCGTATCTTCGATATTGCGAGTAAGCAATATGTAACTGAATAGCATTTGAGATGTATTAGTTAAATAGTAAAAAGTGTACATTCAACTGATATACATATGTACGTAAACGTTAAATGATAGAAGGCGGGCGTGTGCCGTATGTAGGTATATTTATCATTGAGTAAATACACTTGGCATCGCAAATTCGATATTCGTGACCGGTCGTTGTATTGCGTATTATTACGGGTAAGGCGTGGAATGCGACAATGTCATGATTAAAAATGTATCATTCGGTTTTGCATACCGACATCTGTAATCAGTGATCAGTGTCGCAGGCACTCTATCTAATTAAAAACGATGGCCTATTAAAAAGAAGTTCACATTTTTAACAACAGCTTTTGCAATAATAACACGCCCATTTGGAATAAGCTGTTTCAAATATGAACGCTTTTAGATTCTAGATTAATATACCTACTTTTTCATTACTAGTCAAGTACGGTTGGGGGGCCATTACTAGAGTTACACGTGTTTTTTCGATTTTTCAAAGACTTGCGTACTAGAGTGTCTTTCTAAAAATCTAGAATACTCATGAAAGCATTCCTGGTATTCCTATTTCATATCTTGATGGATAAATTAAACTTGTGATGTGGGTCATTTGGTCATTTCATTAACAATTTTTTTTGTATAACTTCTGGATAATTCTGTCGGAGAAACGTTTGACAATAAAAATATTGATCTTGAAATAAAAAATTTTGATTCTAAAATTAAAATTAACAAAAAAAAATGGTCGCGTCAGTTAGAAATTGCTTTGGAATGATCTTTTTTATTTTTAGAATCAATTTTTTATTTATTTCAAGATCAATGTTTTTATCGTCAAACATTTTTCTGACAAAATTATACAAAAAAAAATGTTTTTTAAATTTACTTGTTAAAATGACCCAATGACCCATATAGCAGACAAGGTTGAATCATACATTTAATTTATCCATCTAGATATGGAATATGAATACCAGGAATGCTTTCATGAGTATTTTATATTTTTAGAAAGTTTAAGACACTCTAAGTACGCAGGTCTATGAAAAATCGAAAAAACACGTGTATTTAAATGGGAAAATCACCCCCCTCTGGTAATGGCCATTTTTCAAGATAGAGAGCTGAAACTTTTTCCACATTTTTTGAAAATTATTTGGAGCTGATTTGAGGGGGTGGCCCGCTCAAAATTCGTCCTAACCCCATATAAGTACCACCCTATTGTACATATTCTCAGAATAACTTTTTGTTTACAAGACTGAAGTTTAATTCAGTTAAATTGCAGTTCTCTACATAATATCATAACACGTCATTTTTCATGCCGCAAGTTAATAACGTATGAGTTACGATAACTCTCTATTAATAAACTTTACGCCACCGCAAGATGGGATACTTTATCGTGAAAGTACCTACATAGCTCTAACATACATATTTATGAAATTCTAAAAGTTTAATGTAAAATTGAAAATTAATTTATTAAAATTTTACTTCATTTTGCTGAAATCATTCCATCGGAAACTATTTTTTGATTGATATTTGTTCTGTCGTTAAAAATTCATTGATGGTGACACCCGCCTAATGTGTAAGAAATAAAACCTACTGTATTTGTTGGAGGGGGGAGGGGGGAGAGACTTTTTCGAACTAATGTTTTTTAGTAAAATTGAATAAAAATTAAATGGTTTACCAATTTATCTAAACACTATCGGTTTTTATTTAAATTGTTGAATAATTAACTACATTTGGTGAATTTAGCACGAAGAAGCACTGTGCATTTACTTGGGAGATGTTTTTAAAATACGTTGCACACTGATAGTAATTATAATATGTAATCAAAGTCCGGTATATATTCCATTACTCCAGTATTGTATTAAATTCATTGAATTGCAATTGAACCATTGACTATTCATGAAGACCTCTCCGTTTGCCAAAGGGAACAATTGTCTGCCTCCTAGAATCTACACCTCGACTAGATATCATGGGGGTAACGCGCCCTAATCACCTTAGGGGATTTTTCTATCTTACATATATAAATCATGTCAAGAAACCCTTAGAGAAAGGAAGTAAGAATGATTATTATTGTTTGAAAATCTCATCTTGCAGCTTTTTGTTAACTAATTGAATGTATTTTATTATCAAATTCTTATTACTTCCTCGCAATATCAAAGATACGAGAAGCTTTGTGATCGTTTTAAAATAAGACAAAATTTGTTCTCCGATTTCAAAATTTTAAATTGATCTCTCCATTTCAGGTCCAGACAAACACTTTTCGTTCCGTGTTTGTCTGTATGTCTGTCTGTCCGTCCGTCTGTCTGTCTGTCTGTCCCCTGAATCCTTGTCACACGCATAACTCATGAACCACTGAACCGATATTAATGAAACTTGGTTGGATGGTTGGGTCTGGCTTGAGGACGGTCCTATTTCAAAGTCATCAAAATCATGTGTTTTTTTTCGAACTAATATTGTTTTAGTAAAATTGTATAAATGGTTAACCAATGCCAAGCAATTTATCTGAACAATTTATCGGTTTTTATTTGAATTGTTGAATAATTAACTACCTTTGATGAATTTAGCACGAGGAAGCACTGTGTATTTACTTGCAGATGATTTATATACAGATTTGTAAAATGACATTCTGACACTACCGACTTCATCAACACATTATTTAATGAATTTCTATAAAAACTCCCATTAATTAACTTTTTACTGGTTGTCTTAATTTTTTATAACTCGTAATTTATTACACCCAAGAACTTAATTTTATCCATGAAAAGTAAACAGAAATAAATAAGTTAATTGTGTCAGGAGCTAAAAACTGTTCGAGTGCTGCTGCGTTATATAATTAATATTTAAATTTTATCTTTTTTCAATACACGTTCCAGCTGATTCTCTTGTTCTAAAACTGTATCGAGCCTGCGAGACTTTGGGGATTTCGATGTACATAAAATAGAAGAAAAATGACTTGAATATTTAGTAGAATATGTAACAAACAGAGACTTTTATGTAGACTATAAACGTACTTACAAGTCAAATTGATTTTCTCATTTTATTTACTACATATATTTTGGAATGGTGCAAATATATTATCATAAGTATCTTATTTATTATTCAGTATATTATTATTAACTATAGTTTTTGTGAATTATATTTTATAGAGGTAATATTTATATTAATATAGATTAACTCTTTTGCTTCCTCGCAATATCGAAGATACGAGAAGCTTTGTGATCGTTTTAGAATGAGACAAAATAAATGTTCTCAGATTTTTAAATTTTAAATTTATCTTTCCATTTCACGTCAAGACAAACAATTTTCGTTCCGTATCTGTCTGTCTGTCCGTCCGTCCGTCCGTCTGTCCTCTGAATCCTTGTCACACGTATTATTCATGAACCACTGAACCGATATTATTAACACTTGGTCGGATGATTGAGTCTGGCTTGAGGACGGTCCCATTTCAAAATCATCAAAATCGTGTGTAAGGGGAAGGGTGACACTCCAAAATATTTATTTTTTCAATATATCTCAGGAACGACACATGTAACGTGAAAATTTTATAGAATATTTTTTGTAGAGCATTAAATTTCCTATAATATGGATCTACAACGTTTGTTGTAAAATATTCCCTTACGATGATTTATCTCAATTTATTTTAAAAATTCGTATTTTGTTTTTCTAAATTGATATTGGCTTTGACATATTAAATGTCATTTTGACATAAATTTAGATTTAGATTGAAATTGTCAAAAAATTAAAAATATACGAAAAAATAATCAGGTGCGTTTTAAGAAAAATTTCGAATGAATATTTTTTAGTAAAATTGTATAAAAATTTTATGGTTAACCAATTCCAGGCAATTTATCTGGACACCATTGGTTTTTATTTAAATTGTTGAATAATTAACTACCTTTGGTGAATTTAGCACGAGGAAGCTCTGTGCATTTACTTGGCAGATGTTTTTTACGTATCGTTTAAATTTCGCATTCTAGTTCTGAATCAGCCTGTATATTGGATGAAAAAAATCACTATTTTTGTAAATAGTGATAAGCATTCCATATGCCACTCGACTAGCAAGTGGATAGTCTACTGACTGACTGCATTTCAAGATGCCCTCATAATTCATTAATACAGCACGCCCGAGGATGGAATCTGTTACTTAAACATGAAGCCGTGCATCGCCTTAATAAATAAATATAATACATAAAAACCTCTCACACACAGGGCCGGCATAACGTTTTAGCTTACGTTCTGTTTGTCGTCCTTATTTAAGGCTACCAAACATTCTCCTTTGGAAGGACTGTTCTTAACGCCAGCGTTTCTCATCTATTTAATTAATATGTCCAAGCAAATATCAATTTAGAAAAGCAAAACACGAATTTTTAAAATAAATTGAGATAAATCTTTGTAAGGGAATATTTTACAACAAACGTTGTAGGCAATTTAATGCTCTACAAAAAATATTCTATTCAAGACAGACCCAACCATCCGACCAAGTTTCAATAATATCGGTTCAGTGGTTCATGAGTTATGTGTGTGACAAGGATTCAGGGGACAGACGGACGGACAGACAGACAGACAAGGAACGAAAAGATCAATTAAAAATTTTGAAATCGAAGAACATTTTTTTCATCTCAATCTGAATATCTTCGATATTGCGAGGAAGCAAAATGTAAGTTTACTTTAAATTTTAAGGTAGAGTGTGTTATATTTTTATATTATAACGATTTAAAAGGGGGGAGGGAGTAAGTTAAACATAATTTACACATCAAGGAAAATATAACAATGCTCTATAAAACCACTTGTTTCTTCTACACCCTTTTTAATTGCATTTCCTGAAGTCCCCCCTTTAATACGGGTCTGTCCGGAGGGTTTTAACCCGCCATTGATGTTGTTACACGAAACAAATCAACAACAATGACTATTTTTACGTAAACGCATTGTTGCCGCTTAAATGCTGAATTGAATAAACCGCGCGCAAATATTTAAACGGAAATGCCTCTCAAAGTAGAGCGACATCTATTATTCATGATTTACGTGGACTTTCTTATTTTATTGTTTGCTCTTAGGTTTTACACGATTTCTCTTACGTTTTGGGAAATAAATTACTTTTTTACTTTAATTGAAATATCCTAATGTTAATTACTTTCTTACTAATTGTTTTCATTACCTATTTATTAATTTACGATAAATGACTTTTACGTACCAAGTCTTATCAAAATTGGTGAGAATAACTTTAGACGATAAAAGTTACAAAATTTCGAAACCCCTAATCCGATTAGCACCAAAATCAATAGGTCTGGAGTACAGACACACAGACACACGCTCAGCCGCCATGCGGAAATTAATTTTTCTTTATGTTTTGAAGTTAGTACATTCAGAATCTGTCATTATCTCGTACACGATTTTTCAACGGTATTACAATACTTCCATTTCCTTCGGAACATGGAAGTAAAATGCACTGTAAAAATGCACCGATCTGAATTATTTTTGGGGAAAATGTTTGTCTCAGTGAATACTTCAGATTTCTACATAGCGTGTGTCTGTGTGTCTGTACTCCAGACCTATTGATTTTGGTGCTAATCGAATTAGGGGTTTTGCAAATATTCGAAATTTTGTAACTTTTTTCGTCCAAAAACTGAACATTGCGAGTATTATCTCACTAATTTTGATAAGACTTGGTACATTTGTAGTTCAATTGAACCTAAGGGACATTTATTATTTGTACGTGCCTAAACAGCCATTAAAGGGATGAAAAGCACACTTAAAATTTGAATTTTAAATACTAATTAATATGTCATTAATTCATGTTGCCTTGGAAACAAATGCAACTAAATTCAGATTGTCAAATTAGTTTTTCTACGAATGTGTATTATGTTTTGGACATTAGAAAACTAATATTTATATACAAATGGCAAAAAGAGCTGTAACCGTCGTAAGTACATACATATGTTTTTTATGTATTACGACATTTATATTCATAGTAGTAGGTTATATGAATAAAACATTTAAAAAATTATATTTAAAAATTATTTAAAAAGATAGAAAGAACATGGAAGTCATGTATGGTTCTTCATACCGATATTTCGTTAAGTTTTGAAGGTAGTAACATACAATCAGAATCTATCATTATCTTAGACACGATTTTTTTACGGTATTACAATACTTCCATTTCTATGAGAACATGAGGGTAAAAAGTGAAATAACGGTAAAACATTCAGAATATAAAATGTATTATATTTTGCACATATCCAGGCAATATCTTTTTTTTGTGAGATGATTTGGTAGATTTGGCACAATCCTTGTTGACTGGTTTCCCCGCCTGGCGCTTGCTAGTGTCCCTCATCCACACAGGACTTTGAGATAAGTATACGAGTTTCGACGACATACTTCCAGAGTTTCTACAACCTAATCCTTGTTTGTGCGCCGGAACTTCACTGGATCAGAATGCCCCTTTTTCTCCGGGAATTTACGAACATTCATCTGGATATGTTGTATTCAATCCGATGGTTTATATTATCTTTTATTTATATATTTTTAAAGCATAAGGACGGTAAAAAAATGTGTTTTATTTGAAATGAAAAATACGTTAATACACAGAAAAATCGAAATATTGTCAATTATTAGTTACTTATAAAAAAAATATCGGATATTTTTTAGCTTTATTTTTTCTTTCCTTGTTTTTAATTTTTATTACGATATGTCACAATTTAATTTTAATTTTTGAACATTTAAAAAGTTTTTTTTATAATTACTTTTTTTATAAAATTTCCTTTATGCTCAAAAAAGGTGGGAGGGGTATAGAGCTTTCGAAATGTTGTTTGGCCCGGGCCCTATTGAAGCTCTCTCAGGGCCTGCGCTCACTTATTCATATATTTTTCTTGTAAATTTAACTCAATTGTTCCCGAGGTTTTTTTTGTTACCGATATTGCTGAATTCTCTGTCATCACTTCATACCTATCTATGTACCTATACTAAAACTCCAGAACGTTGGTAATTGCATTGTTGATGTATTCAGTCCAATACTCGAATATAAGTATGATTTCAAACCAATTCGAATTAAAATAATCTTACAGCAACGCAAAATCTTAACAAAAGTGCTCTGTTACATATGTATATGTATGTAACGCTGGCCACGATTGGGTAAAGTTTGATCCAAAATTGCCATTAGTTTTAAAGGAGGTGGCCAGTTTTTCGCCTATCACTCATGTATCATATGTAATAATTTTATATACATATTATGTATATAAAATTATTTTCCATGTTATTGTATTATTGAAGATATGTACTTTACGAACATACAAGAATTCTGTTATTAATAAAATCGCAAGTCAAAAAAAGCGCGTTTGTGGTTTTTATGCATTTTTTACTTCTTTTAGACTTCATACGAATAATTCAGTAACTAGCCCACTGTAAAACCAAAATAAACTAATGCTAGAATGAAAACTTACAGAATATACATCAATAATAAATAGGGTCGAGCGGGATAAATATAAAACACGAAAAAAGTGGGGTAAAAGTGAAACAAGCTTGCAACTAAAAAATAATTTGTTTATAGGAGCGACCTGAAAATATGAATCGCCTAATAAGTGATGTGTCACCCCTTCTACACCCTGTTAGTCAATGTCTGTTAGTCGATGTCAAAACTTGTCAATTAAATTTTAATTCTTTGCACATACATAACTTTCTGTATATATCTCAGATATTAATTAAAGTTACAATTTCACATTGATATGCCACAAAGAAGATAAATCAAACTTGCCAAAGTAGCTTTTCTTTTAATTTTTTTAGAAATATTTTCCATTAGAGGCCTGTTTCACTTTTTCCCAAATTAGAGGTTAAAAATGAAACACAGTTTTTTGATTTTGAAAGTCCGTGTTGTATCGTACAGTTCAAATGACGTAAGTATTTAAAATGGTTATTCATAAGCGCATCTAGTAATTAAAATATGAATTTGTATCGTTAACTGTCAAAAAACATGAAACATTTGTATTTTGTTTGACTTTTACCCCAGTAATATAAATATTTGTTCGTTGACGTTACACAAGTTATATTCCATTGTTAAATTGTACCCCGATATAGTTGAATTGTGAAAACAATGTTACAATTAACAGCCCTGATCTATACAAGAATGCTATAAAGAACAACTGAAAACCTAAAAGGTCCTCTCTCACATATTGGTAAAAGCATAAAACCGCCATAAAGTTCTCGTCTATTACGTCGTTCTTCTTACAACATAAAGTAGAGTGTGTAAGCAATTATCATTCAAAACAATAAAACCAGCATCCGCTAAAGTCTTCATTGACACCAATGCTCAAATTAGAATTAACCCTCGCTTTTAATGGATCTTATTTAACCATAACTAAACGTATTATGAACATCTCCGCACATGCAAACATATAAGGTACTGGCGCCAGTCTTGGATATATGACCCCAGTAAAGACTACTTACATAATTAAATGTACTGAATTATAAATATTTGTTGATATTTGATTACTACCATTTCTGAATATTAATCTATATACATTTAACTGTCTTACAGCGTGATTTGATCACATGAGGCTAATAGGTATCAAAATGGTGGACATTTAAACTAATTTATTTATTAATTATTATATTACCATAGCAACTGATTTACATTGTTTCAAAGACGATTCTTTCTTTTATATCTTTTGTGTCGTACTACTTATCAATAGCAAGTGTCCATCATTGCGTGCTCATTACTGGTTTTACTTTATTCATTACTGGAGAATTAACATAAACAAAATAAAAGGCTATAATTTAAAAAACAAACTATATTTGTGGACCTTGGTAATTAAATTAATTAAATAAAGAGTTAGTTGTTTTATTAGTAACATCAGTTTATGAGAATTAGAAAAAAGAAACCCGTCAATAACAAAAATAGTAAACCTTGCTTCTTATAGCGGCCATAACTGATGCCAATCAGTGGCGTATTTACCTTAAGTGCCGCCCTGGGCAGAAAAAAAATTGCCACCCCTGTATCAAGGGAAAATATAATAAATTTTTTATAAAAGTGAAAACTGTTTTTATAAGCGATGTAGAACAAAATATAATAAAAATTAAAAACTGGGGACCTTTTTTTTCATTACTAATTTTTTGTTTTTAATATTCTGTATTAAACTAAAAGAAACTAAAAAATCTGCCGCCCCTCTCAACCTGCCGCCCTAGGCCATGGCCCCCATGGCCCCATGGTTAATACGCCACTGGTGCCAATACCTTATAGTTTTATAATGAAACATCAATGAAAAATACATTTTATTGACTTTTTTATTTATTTATTTTAATGTCCTATTTCTTTTTTATTGTGTTTACATTCTATTCTTTCGTAATATACAAAAAAAAGTAAATTAAACCAAAACTATTCAACCGAAAGTTATAACTGAAAATATTTTAGGTTATTACCTAAATTTAATTTGGCTTCTTCGCCATATCCAAAGAATAAGGGAAGTTATGTGATCATTTATGAAAGTGGAAACAAATTTTTTTTCTGTTCTTCCGTTTAAAATCACGGCAATCACTTTTCTTTTGATGTGTGTCTATCTGTCTATTGAATCTTTGTCACGCACTCATGAATCATAGAACCGATTTTAATGAAACTTGTTTTTTCTTTGGTTATCCCATATAAAAATTGTATTAAGGGAGTTATTACGCGAATTTAATCTTTTTTAGATAATTCAATTTTATATAAGAAAGTGTGTAGTCAAATATTACCTCATCCTTTATATACATATATAAAGCTCAAGTTAACTAATCGTGTTTGTATAATACTTATGTTAATTGAACTATATATTATTAAAATCCTAAACAATAATTCCGTAGTACACGCGAGCGAAGCCGCGCGGGCCCAGCTACAGCTAGTATGTAGTATATATAAACAGATATGGTATGAAATGAAGAGTTTTTATCGTGAATGTCCCCAATTAAAGAATGGATGGGGTGTTGTTACGACACTGTCTTTATACAGAACGTCTCTAGCTTCAATGTAGTAAATGTACCTACTTTATGTTTTAGTTAGTTCCGTTAGACATTCATTATTATTCATGAGTTGGTATGTTCTCTAAAGTACTTAGCTTATCAATCCTAGATAATATGTTTTCATCAACAAGGTTCGAGTGACCCTCTATATACATATATATAAATATTAACATAACACCGAATCTTAATGTCAGACATTGCTAATTTCATCAAAACTAATTAGTATGTACTAGTAACCAGGGCTTCGAACCGTTATTTTTTTCGTCTCGGTTTTCGGTCCGGTTCCGGTTTTCGTTCCGAAAAAAATAACGGTTTTTCCGGTTTTTTTGATTTTCGGTTCAGCTCCGAGTGATTAATTAATAATTTAGAACAATTTATGGTAATCCTAACGACAATTAAAGTGGGAAATACAATCATGTTAACGCGCGTATTTTAACATGTACTGTACCGTAAAAACCGACATTTTTATATCGGTTCTGTTCCGGTTTTCGTTCCGGCAAAAAATAACGGTTTTTCCGGTTTTCGGTTCATTTCCGGTTCAAAGCCCTGTTAGAATCTAGTTAAAGATAAATGATTAAAACATTTGTTGACCTTTTCCAATATGGAGGCAAATAAGGCCCACCTTAATTAAAAATGCTACATATATTTCGGGTAATAAGTTATTTATATTAAAAAGTCTATATTAATGGTTTATTATTAATCTAAAAAAGTATGAAAACCAACTTTTCTTAAATGATTTTTTCATTTTTAAGACATCTTAAAAAAATGACTTTGGGCCTTATTAAAATATGGTGGTATAATAAGGCCACTTGACTAAATTAAACATTTTCAGATAATAATATTGATATTTTGTATGGGAACTATGTTTTAATCAACATTTGGCGTAATGTTTGCTTAATTACAGCTAATAAATAAACAATTAATAATTTTATTTTAACATTTATTTTTTATCCATAACGTGCCGATGCTGCATCCATAGCAGCTGCTAAACTCTCGTCAGACCACGTTATTTCTTCGTTGTAGATGATTTTTTTATAGAACTATTAGTAAATAAAAATGACACAAATCTAGAACAAAATATGTGATCATAAATTGTGATAAATAATAAAAAGTCCAATCTTAAATTTGGTGGGCCTTATTATCCCTAAGGTACTACGGTATATTTTATTTTATTTTATAAAGCAAAAACTTAAAAACAATAGAAATCAACTTTTTACCATAAACTTGAAGGATATAACTATTACCTGAACAAATAAGAAACATATAATACATACAAAATTTTAACAAAAATTAAGATTATTTGTTGGTTGTTTTTATAAAATTGAACATTCGTCACCATCTCTCGCAACAAACTCAGAGTTACTGAAAAGTTAGCGCGGCGAGAGACTAGTCGGTGTGTAGTTACCTTTGTATAAGTAGGTACCTTCTATGTGTACTATATATAAGACCTTTGCAAATGTATTTATTTTTACATGGGCCTTATTTGCCGCGGGTACCTTATTAATGAATTGAACATGCACATGGCGTGTGTCATAAATGTATTGAATTAAAATAAATACTAGTGTTGAAAATTAAATCCAATAAATGTATCCTCTACTGTTCTGTTTTTGATTATCTATGTACAGTCACCTGCATTAATGGTCTTGCAGTTTGTATTCATTTTCGTTTATCACAAACTTAGTAGGCTCCTCCCATTTGTGCAATTATAATATTTAAATCATTTCTCCATGTATCAAACAAAGACAGGTATTTTGAAATTCATTTGCTAGATAAAGAACTACTCTTCGTTTATAATAGGTACTCATATATATTTGTGCAATTAAATTATTATGTAATCTATTGAAAATTGTATACGTAAATTTTGTGGCAATAAATATTTGATATTCCGAATATTAGTTTTTTAATTTATTAAACTTGATAGAAAAAGATAACCGATGATGTTTGTCTTTAAATTTAGAATCTGTTGTAAGCGATTTTAGCCTTTAGGGTGCCAGACGAGTTCTGCAGGCGACTGTATGTTACTAGTTGTGTTGTAACATTGAAATCATAATATTTATAATATCCACATGAAATAGAAGCGTGTTTACTCTTCGTCCTAAGAAAACATAAAGTGATTACCGTATTATATTCTGTTTGTGTAATTATGTACACAAATACATAAACTATAAATATTAATTGTACAAAAAGGACTCAACCCTCAAGATAAGCGAATGGAACTTATGTGTAGATTAATTTTATGCCGTAATATCAGCCAGACGACAAACATTCTATTCAAGTCACTTAAACTAAAAATATACACCTTAACCACAATAAAACAATCTCACTAGACACGTGTTTCGACTTCACATGAAGTCCTCATCAGGAGCCTAATAGTTCCAGACTGATTCAGTCTTGGTCAAACCTTATATTTATACTAAAAGAGCTTATCTCGCTTCAATGATTCTGTATTCAAGGTTAACTGCCTCTACACATTGAAATGAACTTGCCAGTCTCGCATAAACATTCATTATTTGTGTCAGAGATACTTTTTTCCAAAGATTAATGTGTATTTATTTTCGAGACATAAGGTACTGGCACCAGTTATGGCCGCTATAAGAGCAAGGTTTACTGTTTTTGTAATTGACGGGCTTCTTTTTTGTAATTCTCATCAACTCATGTTACTAATAAAACAACTAATTATTTATTTAATCAATATAATTACCAAAGTACTCTGCAATCAGGTCCCCGACCTTTCTATAGAAATCCAATAATCCTGCAAAAATATAAGTGCCGAATAAACATGATGCCAGTAACAAAGTATCACTGAAATTATGATTTTAAATAATGAAATAGGTTAAAAAGATTCTAAAAAATGTATTTGTTTTTATATTAAAAGCGAGATTAATACGATTTTTGTTCAAATAAAAACACAAAATACAGCAATCCGCCATGTTAGATAAAACACCAGTCAGAGTGGATGACGTCACGGCTACGTAAACATCATTTTTGTTTGATTAATATCTTCACTGTTTATAAATTATTTTGTGGTTTTAAATTATCAATTTGCTCAGTTTTGTGTTACCAAAACTAAAACCGAGAAACGTTAGCGATGGAACAAGGATTTATTATAGTTGACAAGGAGTGTTTACATAGGCGTGACGTCACAAATACGCTATGACACCTGCGAGCGTTTTGACGTCAAATTCAAAATTAGTTTTAAAAGAGTCAGTTTTTGTGATTAAACCTTTATTTTCTGCAGAAATAAGTATTTTTTTGGAAATAGGAGACACGTAAGATCATCATAAAATAGTTTTTAAAAATTAGACATCATGCCTATTACCAAGCTCCTACTGTACTTGTTTTATTAGTAACATAAGTTCATGATAATTATAAAACAGAAGCCCACCAATCACAAAAACAGAAGAGCAGTATACCTTGTTCTTAAAGCGCTCAAGACAAATGCCAGTAGGTATCTTATCTATCTTTATTCTATTACCTTCTATCATCTTTCAAATGATAACAGTGTTTCAAAGAATTGTAATTTTTATTTTGAAAAGAATCAGAAGTAAGGAGCAAAATAAATGATAATCTGAGAATAAAATGTTAGGTAAATAGAGTGATTAAGATAAGACATCCCGGACAAACTGCAGCAATGTCTGGAACGTTATCTTTCGCCATTTCTAATATCACACTCACAATCTATAAACAACATGTAACGAATATGCACGAACTTTGTTTTAAATAATGCGTTGAAACGTTACCTTTCAGGATATACATATGTATAAAAGATTATAACCTTAAATTAAATGCGACACATCCATAGACATAAAGAATGGACGACGCATCTAACTTGAAAACAGAGCCGTGTCAAAAGAAAGAGATAGAAACAGGTTTGGAATATACTTGTCCTTTTTTTAACTATTTCATTCTTGGCTCCGAACATTGAAAATATTCATAGATATTTTATAAAGAGGTTAAAAAAACAAAAAATAATTAACGTTATAAAAAAAAATTATTTAAAAAAAAACAATTATTGATTTCTAAATAATATAAGTTTCGAATTTTGTTAAGTAAATCTTGTATGTGCTGTTTGTAAGTGTAGCAATCCACCTCATCATTTTGTAGCAAAGCAACCACATGGGAATTGATTTAAAACTATTTTTTATTAATACATATTTAATATTTTTGGTAGCAAAAATGTTATTTTCCCCCGGAATATCCGTTCATAATTTTAAAAATTTATATCAGATCAGTTGATATTTTTTTTTTTAATTTTCTCGATGAAATATGAACCATTATAGTATGTTTATTGTTTATATTATTTACTTTTCTAATAAAAAACTTATTGTACAAAAAACACAAGATAGATATACAAAAATATATCTGACAGAAATACTACCCTGAACTGTAGTAAGCTACCAATCAGATTCTTAGAAAAAGAAATAGATATATTCCAAACTACATTGCATCTCTCTATCACTTTTCTAACAAATGTTACACCATTGTGTTAATACAGAATGCGCTGTCCATGCTCTATGTCTATGGACACATCTTTTCAAAATTCTAACAAACTTTTCGTACAACCTGTTAGCTTTTTTTGCAATGTATCGTTTTTCATGAATTAACAATTACATTTCTGAATATTAATCTATATACATTTAACTGTCTTACAGCGTGATTTGATGACAATCGGCCAATACGTGTCAAAATGGTGGACATTTAATCTTTCTTTTATATCTTTTGTGTCGTAGCACTTATCATTTTGTAATCATTAGCAAGTGTCCATCACTGCGTGCTCATTACTGGTTTTACTTTATCCATTACTGGAGAAAAAACATAAACAAAATAAAAGGCTATAATTTAAAAAACAAACTATATTTGCGGACTTTGGTAATTAAATTGATTAAATAAAGAGTTACTTGTATTATTAGTAACAGTAATGTCCGGTATTATAAAGGAGCTAGCAATTACATTCAAATGGGGTATTAATTCTGTACTAGTATCTATGGATTAGTTATGGAATTTAGAGCAGTGACACTTCAACTAATTGTAACACAGTTGGCATCTTTCACCGTACAAAATAATTTTCAATATATCACCACTGTTTTAATACCGTTGGTATTTACTTACTACAACGCGTGCGCGAAATTTGTCAAAGTCTTCAACAAACTCCAAAAGAACCGTCATATAAGTTTGATATCTGATTTGAAAGTGCTTGCTAGCTAGCAAATTTGCTAGCTCCTTTATAATACCGGTCATAAACCTTGCTCTTATAGCGGCCATAACTGGTGCCAGTACTACTTACGTAATGACATTTCTTTGTTAGTTGATTTGCACGAAACTGTCTACACATTTACTGATTACAATTTAAATATGTGATCATTATTAAAAATAAAATAAAAACTGTGTTCGTGCACACGTGTTATATGCACAAATCTAGTAAAGAAAGTATGAACAAAAGCATTTAAGGACTTAATATTTGACGACAGTATCATAATCTTTCAAAATTGCATGTCTGAATTCAGAATACAAAAGCAAAATGCTTCGCATACAAATGATAAAATTGTTCGTTTCGATTAATGGCCATTCTTTTAAAACATGCGACGACTACAGCCATTATTACACGTAGGGTCGAGCAGGGTAAATATCAAACACGGGCTAAAAGTGAAACAAGCTTGCAACTAAAAAACTTATTTGTTTATAGGAGAATTATAAAAACTGACATCATCATTAAAGGTTTGTTAAAGCAACCTGAAAATATGAATCGGCTAATAAGTGATGTGTCACCCCTTCTACACCCTGTTAGTAAACACATGTCTGTTAGTTAATTCTTTGCACATAAGTTTCTGTATATCTCAGATATTAATTAAAGTTACAATTTCACATTGATATGCCACAAAGAAGATAAATCAAACTTGCCAAAGTAACATTTTTTTAAATTTTTCTAGAAATATTTTCCATTAGAGGCCTGTTTCACTTTTTCCCAAATTAGAGGTTAAAAATGAAACACAGTTTTTTGATTTTGAAAGTCCGTGTTGTATCGTACAGTTCAAATGGCGTAAGTATTTAAAATGGTTATTCATAAGCGCATCTATTAGACAAAATTAAATTATATATTTGTATCGTTAACTATCAGAAAACATGAAAGATTTGTATTTTGTTTGACTTTTACCCCAGTTGACCCTATATCATTGGCTTCGTACAAACGGCCTACTTAGATTATACAGCAAATTGTACATTTGTATAAATGCACATGCATTTATCGCCGGCATTTATTTTCTTTTTGTTATGTAACATATTTATATGAAAGTTTCAATTTGATGCTGAAATTTTGGTGGCGGCGCGTAATTGCAGTGTTTTTTTAATTTGTATATTATTATTCTACTAGCGCATTAAACTCGGTGTTACCCAGAGATATTAATTCAATTAAACATACAGTAATCAAACTCACCCGACATGCCCACCCAACATGCTCACAACACACGATTCACCGCGAATTGTTTTTTTCCGACTTCATGAAATTTATACAAAATACACAAGAATTATACACCTAAACTTTACCTATCCATTTGTAAAAACCGGATTAAAATCCATTCAGTAGTTATTGAAAAAATCGTGTAAAATTATATTTTCAAACTCCCAGGAAACATTAGGTCTTGTCTTAGAGTTTGTATGAAAATCAAAATAAAGAAATTAACGGTTGTTAGAAATTAATATTAAAAAAAAAATACATTTTTTATTAAAAATTTCCATGTGTTATACAATGTTTTTTTTCGTATACTCCTTTGATCTGAAGAATGGGCAACAATAACATGAAAAAAAGTGTGGCACCAGTCTTGGATATATACATAACTCCAGTAATGACTATTTTTCAATTAAATGTACTGAATTAGAAATATTTGTTGATAATTGATTACTACCATTTCTGAATATTAATCTATATACATTTAACTGTCTTACAACGTGATTTGATGACAATCAAAATGGTGGACATTTAATCTTTCTTTTATATCTTTTGTGTCGAAATCATTAGCTAGTGTCCATCACTGTGTGCTCATTACTGGTTTTACTTTATCCATTACTGGAGAAAAAACATAAACAAAACGAAAGGTTATAATTTAAAAAATAAACTATATTTGCAAACTTTGGTAATTAAATTGATGTTTTATTAGTAACATAAGTTGATGAGAATTACAAAAAAGAAGCCCGAGTTTTTAGTATCTAAATGTGGCACGAAGCGCCCAGTGGCACTATAATAATATCGCTTGCGTCCAACCCCTATCTATAACAAAAGCCATTTGCGTGCTGCGATCTATAGATCAATCATATGCAAATTAACTTGATGCGCATCGCCAACTACAATTGTAGGTAACTCTGTCTGTCTGTTATCTATACCTACCTACCTACTATAACCAAATTGATATTCGCTTTTATAACCTATTTTGAATCAGGTACTTTAACTAATCAGATTGCGATAACAAATCATATATGAGTTTTTAGTTTGCACTGATGACACCGTACAAATTTGTTTATATTTTTATTGGTGATTAAAGTTAATTACGTACAACACACCCTTTGTTTTTATGTTTAATTAATTATGTAGTCAGCCATTTTGTTTATTGATATTTACCCGTTCGCTAGTTATGATAAACTGATAATATTTACACCTATTTAATGTATGTAGATATACAAACAAGGTACTGGCACCAGTTATGGCCACTATTAGAGCAAGGTTTACGGTTTTTGTGATTGACGGGCTTCTTTTTTGTAATTCTCGTCAAATCATGTTAACAAATAAAACAACTAACTCTTTATTTAATCAATTTAATTACCAAAGTCTGCAAATATAGTTTGTTTTTTTAATTATAACCTGTTATTTTGTTTATGTTTTTTCTCCAATAATGGATAAAGTAAAACCAGTAATGAGCACGCAGTGATGGACACTTGCTAATGATAAGTACTACGACACAAAAGATATAAAAGAAAGAATCGTCAAATTTGAAAACAATGTAAAGCAGTTGCTTTAGCTAAAAATGTAATAATTATTTTAAAAAACATATTTTCCCGTAGATTTTCAATTTAATTTAATCGATATAATCCATCAAAATTACATACAATTTGTGTAAACTGGATTGGAATAACAATGAGAACAAATTTAAATATTACTGCCATTAAAAATATTCACAGCGACATTAAAATATATCCATTTGAAATAATACTGGGATTTATTTCAAGATAATAGTTCTTTGGTGTTGTTGGATGTGTCAAAGTGCTTTAGATTAATGAAGTTTGCAGAGCGATCGAGTTGTCGCCGTTTAGTCATAACTTGTTTGTGTAATATTCGTAGGGCAAGGGACAACATTTGATTTGCATTAAATACCCATTAGTCATTGCACTCTCACCTGCCCATTGTGAAAGAGAGAGGCGGTGGGTTGGCTTTGTCGTACTGCGCAACATGGAAACAGGTCACCACAGGACTAACTACATAGAGTACGTTTACACACCGCTGTTAACTATAACCGATGTAAGACAGATAGTCCAGGAAAATGTTTGCGAAAAAATCCAAGTGAAGTTTTCTCACCGGGATTATCTTTATTTGGGCATAAGAAATAACGTGTGAAAAGTCCATTGCGAAATCGTGTGCGCAAAAAAAGTTAATCAAGGTCAAAGGTCGCGAAAATCGTATTTTTCTAAATATTGTTTTACGACAATTTTAGTTATTATTAAATTTGTTTTTTAGCTAATTTTACATAAAAAAAGTCCTATACGAAATTTCCGTAGGAGCAATAGTTCTCGAGATATACGGCTGAGAAAAATGCGCGTACTTCACTACATGTTACGTACAGTAGTCTATACTAATATACTTATAATAAAAGGCTTTTATGCTTAGGGAGAGTTGTTTAATTTACACAGTCATATTTTTTTGGTCTGTGGTGTTTCATATAGAAATATTTTGTATCACTATTATAATTGCAAATAATTATTGTTTCATTTGTAGTGAAACTTTATCGAGTGGCAAAATAAAACGTAAATACTGTGACTGTTCATTGTTCATGTCGAGTGTCGTAAAAATTATAAACTTTCACTACAAATTAAACAATAATTATAATAATAAGGTAAAGGCACCAGTTATGGCCGCTATAAGAGCAATTTTTCGGGTTTTTTTGGATTAATGGGTTTGTTTTTTGTAATTCACATAAACTCATCTTACTAATAAAACAAGTAACTCGTTATTTAATCAATTTAACTATCAAAGTCACCAAATATAGTTTGTTTTTTAAATTATAGCCTTTTATTTTGTTCATGCTTTTTCTCCAGTAATGGCAAAGATAAAACCAATAATGAGCATGCAGTGATGGACACTTGCTAATGATAAGTACTACGACACAAAAGATATAAAAGAAAGAATTGTTAAATTTAAAACAATGTGAAGCAGTTGCCATGATAATATAATAATTAGTAAATATATTATACTAATAATTAGTTTAAATGTCCACCATTTTGACACCTATTTGCCGATTGTCATCAAATTAATAATTAAATTAATTAATAATTTGCCAAGACTGGTGCCACTACCTTATATAAGTTCGATGGCGTACCAACAAGAAATCTCATATAATATTTCGTCTCTTTTATGTTCCACGAATCACGTTTCTTTTGTTTTCCATCTCTTCGTCTCAGGTGTTTTAACCATATTTTAACTGACAACGCCTTTTCAAATGTTAATACGAAGTGCATTACGATGAAATCCCTATACTCCGTACATACTTATATATTTTGAGGTTGGTTAAATAGATATAACTATGTCCATGCAATTTACATGCATTTATATTTCTGATCTATTCCGGTTTAGTTATGCTATTCCCGTAGACAAAGAGGAATAGCATAACTAAACCCGATTAGTTATGTCGAGTGTAAAGTGGCTGGTTTTACTACATCGGTTATAGTTAAACCAGAATAAAGGCGCTGTGTAAACGTACTCATAGACTAGTTTTTTTCAGTTCGGGGCGGTTTTTTCACACATTTTTTGCACGTTCTTTTCTCCAAGTTTTTGAATTTAAGTTTTGTTATTGAAGTATATATCCTTTGTTGAATATAATTTATATTATATTTCTGACAGTTATTGTATTTTGAAAATACTAACAATAAGTGTCAAAGTAGATTAAACTCGAAAAAAGAAGATACTGGGTTTGAAATTTCTAAAAATATTGTTTAGAAACTTATCTAACTTTTTGTTAACATTTTAAATTAGTTTAAAGTACTTTCTTATAAAAGTTATAAAAATAACATAAGGCACCAGTCTTGGATATATGACCCCAGTAATGGCTATTTTTTAATTAAATGTATTGAATTAGAAATATTTGTCGATATTTAATTACTACCATTTCTGAATATTAATCTATATACATTTAACTGTCTTACAGCGTGATTTGATCACATGAGGCCAATAGGTGCCAAAATGGTGGACATTTAAACTAATTATTAGTTCCACCATGATTATTAGTATAATTTATTTATTAATTATTATATTATCAAAGTAACTGCTGTACATTGTTTCAAATTTGACGATTCTTTCTTTTATATCTTTTGTGTCGTAGTACTTATCATTTTGTAATCATCATTAAAAACATAAACAATTTTGGTAATTAAATTGATTTAATTAATAAAGAGGTACTTGTTTTATTAGTAAGATCACGAGAATTATAAAAAAGTAGCCCATCAATCCCAAAAAACAATACATTTTGGTCTTGGAACGTTCATAACTGGTGCCAGTACCTATAGATTTATATTAAAAAATGAAAGAGTTATGAAATATCGTAGATATGTATGTTACGAGTATATAAAAGATTCGGCGTTTCAATTTCAAATATAAGGCATATGGAAATTTCCATTGATGTATTCAACACGAAACGTTAAGCTCTGATTGCAAGTCGCTGTAACGTCTCCAATACACATACACATATGCTGAATTCTTGCGCGTCGTTATTGGATGTGGAATGTGGAAATTCAGGGAAAATATCAGCCGTGTTACAAATTATAATAACTATGTATAATGTACCTACGTTACATATTTACTAATGTTAATATCGAATATTTTTACATAGCATAGGTAACAGATATCACTATTTCACTTTTTATGTCTACCTACTTCGTTCTTTATTTGTGTGTGTGTGTGATCAAATCTCATATAAGGTACTGGCAGGCGCGGATCTAGGTTTACAATCGGGGGGGTCATGGACTGTGACATGGACAAAAAAGTTATTTCATGTCCGGTATCATAAAGGAGCTAGCAAATGTGCTAGCTAGCAAGCACTTTCAAATGAGATATCAAACTTATATAACAGTTCTTTTGGAGTTTGTTGAAGACTTTGACAAGTTTCGCGCACGCGTTGGCGTTGTAGTAAGTAAACACCAACGGTATTAAAACAGTGCTGATATATTGAACATTATTTTGTGCGGTGAAAGATGCCAACTGTGTTACATTTAGTTGAAGTGTCACTGCTCTAAATTCCATAGCTAGTCCATAGATACTAGTACAGAATTAATGCCCCATTTGAAAGTAATTGCTAGCTAGCAAGTTTTTATAATACCGGACATTAGATTTGGAGGGGGTCATGTCCCCCATGACCCCCCCCCCCCCTGGATCCGCGCTTGGGTGCTGACACCAGTCTTGGTCAATATCCCAATGTTGGACGATTGTTTGAATGAATGTACTAAATTAGAAATATTTGTTGATATATGATTACTGAATCATAATCTATAGACAGTTAATTGTAAAATAGCTTAATTTGTTGATAATCGGCCAATGAGTGTCAAAATGGTCAACATTTAAACTAATTATTAGTGTAATTTATTTTTAATTATTATATTATCATAGCAATTGCTTTAGATTGTTTCAAATTTTACGATTCTTTATTTTATAACTTCTGTGTCGTTGTACTTATCATTTTGCAATCATTAGCGAGTGTCCATCACTGGGTGTCCATTACTGGTTTTACTTTATCCATTACTGGAGAAAAAACATAACAAAATAAAAGGCTATAATTTAAAAAACAAACTATATTTGCGGACTTTGGTAATTAAATTGATTAAAGAGTTAGTTGTTTTATTAGTAACATGAGTTGATGAGAATTACAATGATAAGGTTAATTATATTTTAATTACGAAATTGAATCGTTTGTGAAATATATTATGTTTACATTTTTTTATCAATTTGCTTCGTTTTTTTAATCCCCGGCCAAAAAACGGGTTATGTGATTTAAACATTTGTTTTTTTATATATATTTATTGTGTTGTAACAAACAAATGCAAACTTATTACATGGGGTATCAAATTCTGTTGAATTTTGAATTTAAAACAGCGGTATTTCAATTTACTAAAACACAGTTGGTGACACTGATTGTACAAAATATTTTTCGCCACTGTTTTAATACTTGTTACTTACCTACGGCGCATATGTCAAAACATTTATAAACGTCACAGAACTGTCATAAGTTTAATACCTCATTCAAAGATTGTGCAAAAAATACCGAATATTATTAATTTTATGTTAATTAACTCTACTATTAAAAAATACGTAAACGCAATGGAAATATTTGATACAGAGAAAGAAAATCAAAACGATCTAATAATTTTAAATAATGTAAATAAAACTTTGAATTTGTTTTTTTTTTTAGGTTATATTCGAGTATAACAATTTTAAGTTACTTATTAAAAACTATTTAGTAGATATTATATAATATTAATTTTCTTTTTACAGGCATGCGCAGGTGGTTTAGACAAAGAAAAATCCGGAAATGGGGGGAAAATATTCACAACCGAAAAAAGAAAAGCAGATGATGGTGATGCAAATAAAGACCTGAAAAAAGTAAGAAGTATATTTATTTTTATTATTACAAATGTTTATTTATCTAGAAAGTGCAAATTAGTATTTATATTAAACCACATAAATATCGTTTTATTTTCTTATCCATTATTATAAAATATATTTATGTTATAATAATTATAAATGAAACCATTATTCTATAATAAATGTGAGAAGCTTAAATTACTAAACATGATAGGAAGGGTTTGTGAAATCATAATTGTCTTATATATTGCTACCCATTGTGTGAATTGTGTGAATTTATTTATGAAATGAGTTAGGGGATGCAAAGGGAGTGATAATAAAATTAATTATGAATATATTTTCAAAGATAAACGAAAATTCATTATTCATGGATAATTTTAACTAGATCTATATTACAATTTTTTAATACTTTTATTAATTACATATACAGTGTGGGGCATTTCAATTCTTCCAGATTTTTATCTTGGAACCATTGCATATTTGAAATAAATGTTTATTTTGAAGAATTATTTTAAAAAATTTAAAACTTTTTCTATTTATTTTATTTAAACAAAAATGTAGAATAATTCTCCAAGTTTTATTAGATCAAAATAAACATTTTTTATATCTTGTACTTTTTCTCTAAAGTTCAAAATCTCGAAATTATTTTGTTGAATATCTTGTTAACTTTACAGTGTTCAAAAAAAAGTTTTCAATAAAAGATTCATGTTTTTTTTCTGGTATAATAATTTTATTAAATAAAACTATAGATTCCTATTTAAAAAAATGACATTGACCTTCAAATAACCTTGAAAACCACGTTAAAATAACAAATAAATATTAGTATTGGATTACCCCCTCACAACCAAACATTTTTTTCAAATGTGTGATGATTCTGAGATATACATAAAATATATCTGTAACACTTTAAATGCCCAATCCTGTATTAAATTTAAAGTATTTTATGTATAGATTCTACCTAATATTTAATATATTCTGATCTCAAATATTGTTATCAAAACTAAGTTTCTTTAAATGGTATGAATAAACTGAAAAATAGTTTTTATGAAATATTTGTTTATATATTTATTTAATTTTTTCAGGCCAAACTTGAGACTAAGGCATTGAAAGCTAAAAGACCTGGCTTTACTGATGATCGTTATAATGAAACTTCTTACTATATAGAAAATGGTATGTAATCAAACGATAACCTCATTATATTGTCTCCAGTAAATGATATGATCGTATCTGCAAACATTTCAGTATTCAGGTTATTTACATATTATATTGTTTTAAATGTCTTTCTTTTTATATAAAACAAATTTCAGATACAAGATCATTTTATTTCTAGATGACGATATATATCACACTTAGACCCTAAATTTAAGAAAGACCTAAGAGCTTTTCTTCTAAAATAAATCCACTATAGCTTTAACGAATTTATTAATTATACCTACGTTATTTTTATATTTTGATTGTAAATATTATAATTTATTTTATGTAGATTTATCTTTTAAGACGCATTTTACACCATTAATTTTTTTTTTCTTTTTTTAAATAAAGCGTTATTATTATTAGGATTGAGCGGGGTAAATATGAAACACCAAAAAATGGGGTAAAAGTGAAACAAGCTTGCAATTAAAAAACTAATTTGTTTATAGGAGAATTATAAAAACTGACATCATCATTAAAGGTTTGTTAAAGCGACCTGAAAATATGAATCGGCTAATAAGTGATGTGTCACCCCTTCTACACCCTGTTAGTCAACACATGTCTGTTAGTTAATTCTTTGCACATAACTTTCTGTATAGCTCAGATATTAATTAAAGTTACAATTTCACATTGATATGCCACAAAGAAGATAAATCAAACTTGCCAAAGTAACATTTTTTTAAATTTTTCTAGAAATATTTTCCATTAGAGGCCTGTTTGACTTTTTCCCAAATTAGAGGTTAAAAATGAAACACAGTTTTTTGATTTTGAAAGTCCGTGTTGTATCGTACAGTTCAAATGACGTAAGTATTTAAAATGGTTATTCAAAAGCGCATCTAGTAGACAAAATTAAAGTATGAATTTGTATCGTTAACTGTCAAAAAACATGAAAGATTTGTATTTTGTTTCACTTTTACCTCAGTTGACCCTATTATTATTATTATATTTTTCACCTCGGGAGTAAAGGGTTAAGTTACGTCACCGAAAACTTGAAATAATGAAATGTATATATTTTTCAGGTCTACGAAAAGTTTACCCTTACTATTTTACATTCACAACATTTACAAAAGGCAGATGGGTTGGAGAAAAAATCCTGGACGTATTTGCTCGTGAATTCCGTGCGCATCCGGCTGAAGAATATGAACGGTGTATTCAAGCTGGAACATTAACAGTAAATTATGAAAAAGTGCCCATTGATTATAAACTTAAACATAATGACCTTTTAGCTAATATTGTTCACAGGTAAGCCCCATTTCTATAACATATATGTATGTTTAATTGTATATACAAATAGTCTAGCACATAATTTACTAGTTCACGCAGCTTCAAAATTTAAATATCCAATTGAAATTATTTTTATTATAAAGAACCTTAACTTATTAATTTTTTATTTATTTAAATGCATTTTCTCTGCGAACATTAGTTTTATAGATTGAATTAGATTAGTATGAGAAAAATGTATTAATTTTAAATTAATAATTTATATACATAATACACTACCTTGCAAAAGTTTAAGACCACCTGAAAAAATGTTGATTTTTAGGACTTTTTGCAAATATTTTTATCCGGTTTATTCAATTCGTCTCAGTAATTTTTCGCTGTGAATGGCCCAATTTATTCAAAATGACTCGTTTTTCTTTCGAAATTTTCTGTGCTTTCCCCATTTTCATGTTTTCTGTATAAAAAAAAGATTTTTTTGGGGATCACACAATATTGAGGTTAGGTCATTTGAAATGTGAAAACTAGACTTGTGTAGTTCCACGAACGAACTAGTTCAAAAGAGCGCTTCCACACGAGAACTAGAGGAACTAGTTTATATGCGCTCCGCTCTTTTAGTTCAATAGTTCCAGATACACTTCAAATACGCTGTTCTAAAAATCAGATTGTACAATTTTTATGTTTAATAATTTACATTTGCAATAGATACTTAATTACCAATTTTGAATTTGTTTTACTAAAGATATATTATATTAATTTTGTTTTTTAGTTCACATGAATGCAATATGTCTGTCAAAACCACGTGATTGTTATATTATTTTATAACAATCAAAAAGGAATGTTACAGAATTTAATTAAATTAAAATACCTGTATTACTTAAATTACTATACAATAAATAATGTAACATTGAAAATGAAAAAAAGAAGATTATTGCAAATATATAGATTTAAAAATATCGATCTTCTCTATAAATTAATAATGAATTCAAAATTGCAGCAGTTTGCATTGTAGTACAAAATTACTAATTAAACAATTTAATTATACATTAAAAATACAACAATCCAATACATCTAAATCAATAAATTGTCATCGTATAGTCCGGAAATAAATTCTATGAACTAAAAGAACTAGAAGAATGAACTAGTTCATTAAAGACCACTGAACTATAAGGAGCGCTCTCGTCATCAACTAAAATTCCCAACTCTAGTGAAAACACTGCAATTGTTGGTGCAGTAAATCGAAACACAAGGTAATAACATGACAATAGGTATTATAAATATAGAATATAATTACTAATTTTAGGGAAAAAGAAATTGTCGTTATGACAAAACTGAGACAACTTTGAAATACATGTGAGCGCCGCGTAACTAACTGACCATCCAGTTATCGGGTGAGGAACATATTTTATTACCGATAAATACAAACATGTTGAATATAGCGGTCACAGACCGAGAAATATTAGCAAAAGTCCAAAAAAGGAAAAATTTTCAGGTGGACTTAAACTTTTACAGGGTAGTGTATTTGTAGGTTTATTTATTATTATAAAGATTAAACAATAAAATAGTTAATTTTCTGGCAATGTCTTATGTTAGCCGTAGCTCTAACACCTCTTTTTTAATTTAATTTGTGTTTTTATATTTGTGGTTTTTAAATGAGAAATGAGTTGTAGCGAGCTTGCCACATTTTTTCATTAAAAAAAAAGTACTGTAAATTATAATAAAAGTTTCAAATTGACATTTTATTAACAAATTTTAAAGATATATATACTTAACGATATATTTGTCTAGCATGATAGATTGCATTGTTTCATATTTGTTTTTTATTTGTAAACATCTCAACATGATATATTTATTATCATTTTATCTAAGAAAATACTTCATTAATTAATTTTTAATTTCTTATGTAAATATTTTTCAGTTATTTTCATTCAATAATTTAACAATTGTATGATTAATATTTTTAAAAAAAGGTATAAAATCACAAAACACTTCATTTTTCCAAATCCTTTCATCCTCTGAAAATATTCATATAACGACAGATATATATGATTTTAATTTTCGAAATAAGAATTCTGGATTTAAAAAGAAATAAACAACATATGTTTTTGAACCCTTAGCTGTGGGGGTACCAGGCACCCCACATTATTTCAACTTCAATTTAAGCTGTTTTTTGAAAATAGTTTTGGTGGCGACCCTAAACGAAAATAAGATGTTTTTTCATTGACATCCGTCTCTTCAGATATCAAAATAAATACATTTTTTTGAACTGCTACTTCCACACTATTTTTTCCTTTAAAGTGTTATATCTCAAGAGTATCAGCCTAAAATTTTAGATTTTTAAATTAAAAATTAAAGAAGTTATAAATTTTTATGTAAAAATCGATTTTTTCAATTTTTTAAATATATTGAATATTAAATTTTTTTAAATAACCGTATTGTTTGAAGATAATAGAGGAATTTTATAGAATTAAAATATTCAATAGCTTACGAGTAGTTAGCATTTGGGTGGAGCAGCTAAGGGTTAATAATGTACAATGAAATGGTAAATCACAGCACAGTTTTAGTGAATTGTTTTAAAACGCGCGTACTAATAATGTTATATCTATCTGTTGGTTTTGATCTGGTTCCGTGAGCACTAGCAGTAGTGATTTGATTGTTTATAGGAGTGAAGCATTTGAACAATGCCTTACACTCTATATGCGTGCAATAGTTAGTAGCGTTTGCTTCACTGTTGCAGACACGAGGTGCCTGTCACTTGTCACCCGATTACCATCGTGCATATGGATGAGGACATTGTCGTGGTCAACAAACCTGCTTCCATCCCAGTAAGTGGCTTCGGGACCGCCATGCGCTCCATACCATTGTTTGCACTCTATTCGGCTATCTCTCTTATATATCAAACATGCTGTATTATTCATTTTGCATTTTATTTAGTCGTAGATTATTTCATTTATACAAGTAATTAATCAATACAATAAAAATAGAGTAAATATTATGATGAAATATTTCAACACAGTCTGTTTATGTCATGTATATAATACTCCAGCCGTCCATTTGTGCTTGTAAGAGGATTGGAAACCGCCAGAGTGAGATTCAGATATGTATCTTTTCTCTGAAATAAGACTTTGTGTGTACAAGTTGTCCGTCGCGATGGGTACTTCTGTGCGAGTGAGAAATGATTGTCTGAACTTCTCTCTCGGCTGGTTATAAAGGAGTATTATATATATGGTTTATGTAAATATTACTGACTAACAAATGATTCTCCGATAGTGCAAACAATTATGTATGAGCATTAGTTGATCTGTATATAACAACACACAATACAATACAACATACACATTTCTCTTTCCCTGTCTATTTACATATTATATGTGTTTTAGATGACACTGAAGCTAGCAGCCAGCGCACGGTCGTGGTCGTAGTATATAGCCACAAACTTGCCGCCCATTGTTTATTATACCTAATATTGAAAACATCTTGATAAAATGTTTCAACAGTTCAAAATAAATATGTATATTCTGTATAATCACGGTTTACTCTAAATAACAACAAATCCTCCTATTTAATTGAACCCTTTGATTGCAGCTCAACTCGTAGTTATTGTATAATATAATATCTAAGAACGGTGTTCAAAATTTCAATAATTTATTATCAATATTCTTCTTTCCGACAATAAATATTTCATTAGGGATCAACATTGTTTTCTCTATTTTAACTCTTCCACAATCGCGCATTTCAATGTGCAACATTGTTGTGCTTTTCTCCCACGGAAAATTTTAAATCATAGTTCAGTGCGTGTATTAT
The DNA here is from genome assembly GCA_961205875.1 of Sialis fuliginosa. NCBI lineage: Eukaryota > Metazoa > Arthropoda > Insecta > Megaloptera > Sialidae > Sialis > Sialis fuliginosa. The sequence continues at coordinate 62,137 of OY540814.1, read as the reverse complement.
TAATTATATAAAACAATACCTTTGATATGTAATTATGCATATGTGCATCGAAATATAGTTAAAATTAATGTTTAATCTATTATTAATAAATTATTGAAATTTTGAACACCGTTCTTAGATATTGTTTTATACAATAACTACGAGTTGAGCTGCAATCAAAGGGTTCAATTAAATAGGAGGATTTGTTGTTATTTAGAGTAAACCGTGATTATACAGAATATACATATTTATTTTGAACTGTTGAAACATTTTAACAAGATGTTTTCAATATTAGGTATAATAAACAATGGGCGGCAAGTTTGTGGCTATATACTACGACCACGACCGTGCGCTGGCTGCTAGCTTCAGTGTCATGTGTTTTAGGTATTTACTTACTTTTTTAAATATTTTAAAAGATTTTTCAATACAAAAATTTAAAATTCATATAAACTTATGAAATATTTTAGTGTCCATTAACTACGTAAGACAGAGGTTACACGGTCATTCATTTATTCCATTCCATGAGTTCAGTCCGTGACCTTTTGATCAAGACTGAACGAGTAAGACAGAGGTTACACGATCATTCTGTCATTCCATCAGTCCGTCATTCAATGCATTACACGCTCAGTCTTGATCAAGGTCACGGACTCAACTCATGGAATGGAATGACAGAATGATCGTGTAACCTCTGTCTAAGGTTAATTTTTGTTATTTTTAATTGATCTAATGAATGCAAATGAAATTTCAACAGATGAAACTAGTTTCAATTAATATTTTAAAATAAATAATTAGAAAGTGAAGACTTAAGTAAGTAATCCCGACGTAAAGTCTTACGTAAGTAATGGATGCTCCCCCTGTAACAAATAACGATATTGATAAAATAAAGTTATGTTATAATATTATTATAATATTGGTAATCATGTTGTATGTGGTGGTGGTTCCAATATCACATATTATTAACTAAAGAGCACACATAACAAGAATACCATGGTATTAATAAAATAATGTTACGTAACAAACATTTTTAAACGTTATTTATAATTAAGTTTTTATATATTTTATTACAATATAATTAAAAACGCTGTTCATTGCATTAATTACAATTAACACAGAGCTTTGTTGTTTGAGATCATTTAATGTGTATCTCAGTTTTATTATTTTTTTATCAAATACATATTTTGGTATCGGTGAACCTCGTGGCATTATGACTTCCACTGAATGAAATATTCCAAAACCACTGTTATTATATTCTTTAGAACACCTACATTACGAAAAGGGAGGGAAGGATTTATAAAAACCTACCAGTAATCTAGAAATTGTATTTTATTTTTGGAAAATGACATTGCCATATTGTCTAGTTCTGTCAGATAATTTATTGATGCGACAAAGACGTATAATAATATATGCATGTTTGTCTTGTGTTCCTTAAAGTTTTTAGGGCTATCTATTGGGGCGAAATTGAGTTGCATTGTTTTAGATTGGTTAGTTTTGGTAGGTTAGATTAGGTTAGGTCTATTCTAACACATCAACAGGTGATATTTGATTGTATTTGATAGTTGTGATGTCGGTAACGGCATATTCTGTACATAACACTAATATAGATGACTGAGCAACTACTACGTGAGTCAAAACTTTATATGTAACGTCAAGTACTTGACATTTTTTGTGAAATTAAGGGCTTTTCTGACAATGACACTAATTTTTGTCATTATGAATAACTGTTATTTATTGAAACAATTATATTTGATATCTACTTTATAGTCTCCTTTTAGTGATAAATTTGCAAAGTGGAAATTTCTCTAAATGCCACGGGGTTCATAATTATCCATATTTTTAATCTTATAAGTTTCTTGTTGAATCATTATTTTTAAAATTTACAAAATATTAAAATTATGAAAACACAAGATTTAATTATATCATTAAATTGATATTGCATACATAATTATTAGGATTTGTCAGGGTGTCCACTTTCTGGAAAGTCAGGGAAGCCTAAAGTGGTCAGGGAAAGTTAGGGAATTTATTTAAAATTCTGAAAATCAGGGAATTTATAATTTTTTTAGAAAGTCAGGGAAAAATATAAAAAGGTCATTAAATTGAAAGTAAGTAACAAGTGTAAAATTTTAATTATGACCAAAAAAAAAGGTCTTCAAATATTATTATTTGAATATTCTTGTTCCAGAGCCCCCCGAGTCAGGGAATTTTATTTCTAAAAACGAGTGGACACCCTGTTTGTATAAGTCAAATAAACAGTTTTAGTTCTTTAATATTCATTAAAGTGTAAAATGACTTAACGGAGCTGTCAAACCTAATGCATAGTGTTTATGTATGCATATCAAATGTTATTGCAATTAAGAAATGGCAGTATGTTGTGTTTTATTTGCTATGTAGCAAGCAATAGCTTTATATATATTAATATCTCATCACAGATCTTTGTTTATGTAACATGTTTATTATGCAAACTAATATGATGCCAATTTTGTACAGAAAATGTAGATATTTGTTTTATTTCAGATTATATTCAAGAATTGCTAAATAATTATTTTGATAGATGCTTGGTTACTATTTTCGTTTATTATTTATTATCTGTATTAATAATTATATACTTGATTTAATCTTAAAGGTACATCCGTGTGGCAGATATCGTCACAATACTGTTGTGTTCATTCTTGCAAAAGAATACAACTTGAAAAATCTGCGAACTATTCATCGCCTTGATAGGCTCACCAGTGGCCTTTTGCTATTCGGTAGATCTCCAAAGAAAGCACGACAAATGGAACATCAAATCAGAAATAGACTTGTTCAAAAAGAGTATGTCTGTCGTGTAGAAGGAGAATTTCCAGAGTAAGTATTCGTTACTAAATAAATCAACTGCAGTCATTCTAAAATCTGCTAAAATTATAACTTCTATAAAGTAGGGCAAGTCCATGGAATGGATTTTACAAGTTTGATATTAATAGAAATTTAAAATATGAAATAACACCTGAAAAGGAACTGATTTTTTACTATGTTAAAAGGAGAATTTTGCACACTTATTATTAATTTGTAAAATACTCATAAGTACCTGTAACGGACGTTACAAATTTCAGAAGGCTATTTAAGCTAAGTTATTAAGTCACGTAAATCTCTTATTCCATTTATGTGTTTACGTTTATTCCAAAACAAACAAAATTGATTATTAATTTTAAATAAATGGATCAGTCAGTTGAAAACATTTATAAAATGCACGTTTTGATTCAGCCTTCAGCTCATTCAGCAATTTTGCTTTTATCTTCTCTATAAAATCACAATGTAGTGGCTGTGGTATTATTTTAGAGAACGTAGTAAAGTATGATATGGTGCAATAATTATATTGTTTTTCCACAATTATTATTTCGGATTTATTCAGGCAAATAACGTAAAAGTATCGAGTAATACTTTTTATTGACCATCTTGTCGGACATGGCCTCTTGTTACTTTTTCCTGTTCTCCAATATGAAGAGAATTATGAAAAGATAATGTTTTATGAACCGTAGAGGAGATAATAACAAAATCAATTAATGATAAAATCGTGCCTTTCACAATTGTTTTAAGGACTGGAAAAAATGTTGAAAAGGGGCCATATCAATATATTTATACAGTGTATTCCAAGTTGATTAAGACAGGAAATTTAACATGGGGACAATTAGAAGTGTTGTAGTAACCTTTAGTCTAATTTAATTGGTGCATTTTGAAATGCCACCTCGAAACTAACTGATTAATTTTAAATTAAACAACAGTATTTTGTTTTTCAACAATAAAATACATTAATTAAAGTAAGCATCCTAGATAAAATTATAATAATATTTTTTGGCAGATATAAATTTGAAAACAAAATACTAATGACTATTTTATTAAATTTTGTGGCGGCATTTCAAAATGCTCCAATCACACATGGTTAAATTTGACCAAAGGTTACTACAACACTTCTAATTGTCCTCATGTTAAATTTCCTATGGCTTAACCAACTTGGAATACACTGTATTGTATAAGTTGCATTTACTAATACAAAGTACATCTAATTTTAGTGAAATAATTGAATGTAAACAACCAATTGAAGTAGTTAGCTATAAAATAGGAGTCTGCAAAGTGTCTTCTAAAGGAAAAGATTGTATAACAACATTTCAAAAACTAGGATACAACGGTACAACTAGTATAGTTTTATGTAAGCCTAGAACTGGAAGAATGCATCAAATTAGAGTTCATCTTCAATATTTGGGTAAGTTTAATTGTTTCTATTTTATCTTGTACAGTAATATCCCGAATTACGGCTCATTAACTTGTAACTCTTTGGATTTATATACTTTCTTATTACCCACCATTCTCCAAAATTTATTTTGCAGTTACAGTTCTTTAGCTGCTTGGTTTCCAACAATGTGTTTAAATTATAAATATAACATACAAATCAACTTAACTTTTATATAATAAAAGCGTAGGATTGTCTTATAAAGACATTAAAATAAAATCAGCTTTTAAAAAAGTACAAAAATAGTTCTTATATACATAGCCCGGTGCCTGGTGTAAGTCAGTTAATTGATTTGCATACAGAAACATGGTCTTATTGGTTGGTAATTTAAATACAAAAGTAATGACGGTTTAAATGTTAGATTTTGTGTTGAAACTGCCTAACCACCTTCGCAGGTACAGTGATATTCGTTCTTGTTATTTTGTTTTCTGACTTATGCCGGACCCTGTATATTATGTAATTGTATAGCAAATTTGTATTGAATACAACTGTGCTATTTTGACTTATAAAGTAGACAAGAGCTTCCTGTGATTGATTAAGGGTTATAACAAATAATACATACTAAATATAATTAAACAGGTTATCCAGTTGTTAATGATCCACTTTATAATCATGAAGTATTTGGACCAAATAAAGGAAAAGGTGGAGATTTGGGAGGTAAATCAGATGAACAATTAGTCCATGATTTGATTAACATACACAATGCTGAAAATTGGCTAGGAATGGACGGTGATTCGGAATTATCAATTTTTAAACCTATAAAAAGTCATCTTGATGGTAGTATCGTTGGATCTTTGGATTCTAAAGGTATGTTATTTACTCTAGTCTAAAACCACACCGTTGGATTACGTGTTATTTGTTTATTTTAGAACGTGCTTTAAGTGAAGATGATTCAGAGTCGATTTCTCGAGAGGCTTCACCGTTGAATGATATCTGTGATAGTGCCAGCATAGCGGCGTCACCTCTACAGAACTGCCACAGAAAATCTAAAGTGACAGTCGCAACACAGACCGGTCATGAAGTGCCAGACTTAACATTCAATCCAGATAAAATGACCGTTGATAAATATTGTTACGAGTGTAAAGTCAGATACAGAGATCCTAAACCACAGGATCTTGTTATGTACCTTCACGCATGGAAATATAAGGTAAATTACATCACACTTTTACTTTACACACTTTTATAACACATATTATTTAAGGTTATGTAATCCAGTCAGCTTATTTTTACCCTTTGAACGTGTCCATATAGCGAAACAATTATTCCTAATATAAATATCGGTATGGAGAACCATACATGACTTCCATGTTCTTTCTATCTTTTTAAATAATTTTTAAATATAGGTACATTTTTTTAAAATATTTTATTTATATAATCTACTACTATGAATATAAATTTCATAATACTTAAAAAACATATATACTTACGACGGTTACAGCAGTTATTGCCATTTGTATATAAATATTAGTTTTCTAATGTCCTAATGTCAAAAACATAATTCACATCACTCGCAGAATGTCAACTAATTTGACAATTTGAATTTAATTGCATTTGTTTCCATGGCAACATGAATTAATGACGTATTGATTAGTATTTAAAATTCAAATTTTGAATGTGTTTTTCACCCCTTTAATGGCTGTTCAGGCACGTACAAATAATAAATATCCCTTAGGTTTAATTGAACTGCAAATGTATCAAATCTTATCAAAATTAATGAGATAATACTCGCAATGTTCACTTTTTAGACAAAAAAAGTTAAAAAATTTCGAATATTTCCAAAACCCCTAATCCGATTAGCACCAAAATCAATAGGTCTGGAGTACTCACTGAGACAAACATTTTCCCCAAAAATAATTCAGATCGGTGCATTTTTACAGTACTTAAAAATTCTACATCCAGACACACAGACAACTGGAATTATAATTCCGATTTGAAATACGCTATAAGTTCGATGGCGTACCAACAAGAAATCTCAAAAATATTTAGTCTCTTTTATGTTCCGCGAATCACGTTTCTTTTGTTTTCCATCTCTTTGTCTCAGGTGTTTTAATCATATTTTAACTGACAACGCCTTTTCAAATGTTAATGCGAAGTGCATTACGATGAAATCCCTATACTCCATACATACTTATATTTCTTGAGGTTGGCTAAATAGATATAACTATGTCCATGCAGTTTACACGCATTTTTATTCCTGATCTATTCCGGTTTAGTTATGCTATAACCGGATTAGTTATGTCGGGTGTAAAGTGGCTGGTTTTATTACATCGGAATAAAAGCGTTGTGTAAACGTACTCTATGTTTATTTATGATATATGTTTAATTGAGTTTGTATATATTGACAGGGGCCTGGTTGGGAATATGAAACTGAATTACCAGATTGGGCACGACCAGATTGGACCGAAACTGAAACCGAATAATAGATATATATAATGAATGTATCATATAAATATAATTATGTAATTATAAACAAGGCATTATATTGAATGCTACATCTCTATCCATTTTGTCTTTCTACTTACATTTATATTATACATATAATACATATTACATATATACTGTCTGATTTAATAATACATAAATACATAAATAAATAAATGATAATTATCAGTTTTTAGAATACAATTAGATCAAGTTCATTTCAGATAGTATATATTTAAATATCAATGGCAGGGTCCAATTATAAATGTTTTATGTGTAACAGAATTAAAAGTTATATTTTATAAATTGATATATATTATGTTTGGAAAATATGTACCTACAACTAATAACTTTAAACATTCAATGAGATTTATAATACATACATACATATGTATATTTGATCTATTAGAATTTAAACTAACGATACATAATTTATATCATTGTTCTTATAAACGTAACTATTATAACACATAACATAACATTTTTAGATCCTCTATTTACAATGGATTTTAACTAAATACTTCTTATTATTCTAAGTGTTTGTGCTACGAGTCACTAGTTGCATGACTCGGGCACGTTCATCGTTTAATAACAAGAAGTTACTCGAGATGTTTATAAAAACCATTTTATACTAGAGTAAAGTCGGTATATATGGAACACCATTCATGTTTTAAATAAGAAAACTATGATAATATTATTTTAAATCAACCCTTATCATTTCATTGGACAGAGAATTTAATCTTTCAACGGGATCCAGCAGGCAAAAATAGAATTTTTAAATTAAAACAATCGAAAATCAGCCTCTTAAAAAATGTGCGTGTAATACAAGATTATCTGTATTTGGTGGTTAAAGCATTTGTTTTTTAAATTTATTTTGTTGTTTTTATTTCAAACTTATTTGTTGTCACTGTAACAAAATAGCAGTGGCGTAGCAAGGAGTACGCGGACAGAAACTTCATTTAGTGGGCACCATCATGAAGATTTGCGGAAGTGGATAGTTGTGAAGTACTGGACAATTAGTATACTTTTCACACTATTTGCCTCGCCACGATTCTGGTTAATTATTAATAACTTCATAGTCGTACTCCATAATACCCGCGACCACGTGTATTTAAAAAAAAAATGTAATTGACGCAGCAACAATAATTACGTGGATTAAAAGCACTATTCATACGGCCAAACCCTATACCTGAATTTTTAAACAGCAATATAAACAATTTAATACAATAAAAATTTAAACGAACTTATCTTGACAATACCGGTAATCCAAACACTGTCATGTCAACTGACACAGTTAGTTGGAGGTGTAAACTTAATTACATATTAATTTTGTGGTTATAAAATTTAAAATAGAGCCAATCAAGGAGGTGTCCGTATTACCCACCTGTTCCATATATACCGACTTTACTCTACTTGTATTTTTAATTTTCAGCTTAGTATAGAGGCTGTGAAATTATTATTTTAATGTAATTAATTAATTAGTGAAATAATAGACAAAATTACAAGTGTGAATTTAATATTTATAAATCTCAATAAAATTAAAGTTATTGATTGTGTCATTTAAATTTGTAACGTAAAACATTGTGGCGATTGATAGTTTTTGTTGAATTTTTAACAATTTATTTGTTATAGCGGCAGATATAATAATGACATTGTTTTATTTAATTTTAGAACAAGTAATTATAATTGCATTGATTTTGTATTGAAGTAACTAGTAATGATGTTAAAATTATAGTCAATAAAATTTGTAGGATTAGCAAAACTAAATATTTTTTTTATTATATACCAATGTTATAAAATTTAAAAAAAAACTATGCATACGATTTTCCACAATTTTGATGTTTGTATGTTTATCTCGTAAGTATACAACTTCATTTGTTGCTTCAATATAAACCGTAATCATGTTATTTTATTTATAATTGAATTTGAATTATTATTGTTAGGTTAATGTATTGTTTTTAACAATGAATTTTGAAGACATTGCACAAAAACAGTTGATTCAGTTTAAAAAGACTTTAATAATCTGTAAAATATCATATCTAAGTATTATTATATAAATATAATCACTATAACGTTAAATTCTTTTAATTTAGTTTATCTCGAATCATCTTTTCGAGTATTTGAAAATATAAACAATAATAGTTATAAAAAAGATTATAATTATAAATATATCTCTGGATGAAATATATCGACAATAAATGTTTCTTTAGTAGGTATATTATACTTAAACGAATTTTATTAGTTTTATTTATTTCATATTTATGATGAAATGTTTGGTTTGTATAAAAGACAAGATATTCTAATTTTAGTATAAGAAGTTTAGCTTGATCAATAAGTTTATTATATCATATTTTTAATATATATATAGTGACCAGTTTTTAATTATTTAAATTAGTATAAAAATAAATTGTTTGTTGATTAGTATAAGTGTACATGACACAGTCAAAAACCGGAATATTGTATATTATTTAAATATTAAAAGACATTCGGCATAAAGATTGAAGGTTCAAACCGTTCAAACATTTTTCTTACAACTTTTACAACTTGTAGGTTATGTCTCCAATTATGTTTTGAAAATGACTTCTTTGAGAAGGAAAGTCTTTTTGTCGAGTGTTTCTTTGATATATTTTCTGTATTGCGATGGTTTGTTTTTAATTTATAATAACAATATTATCTGTAAGTAATTAATATACAATGAAATTATATTACCGTTAATTTGTCATATCTATAATTAATTCCATTTTTGAAGCTATGATCAATAAATAATTGAAGAACACCAAGTTAAAATATACATGTTTATCTTCCTTAAAACAGCTTCTCGATTATACATTCCTTATATTTACAGTAGTAATGACTCCTTAGTTGTCTCATCAAACATTTAGAGTTAAATGTGTTAATGCTTTGAATTAGTTCTAATTGTAACAATTGCCTACTGATTGTAACGTACATATTAACTACTGGATAATATAGTTTCATTGTGTTATTATTACTAACGAGTTAGTGTTGAAACGTTTGTTACAATTTGTATATCGTGTCATGTAAATTTCATTTTCATAGACAAATGAAATGTATTTACATAATATCAAGTAGATTAAAAGTGTGTACAGATATTTTTAATATTATTTGATACTAGAAGTAATATTATCGTAAAAAGTCGTTGTTATAATGTTAAAAAATCGGCTTATCGCAAATTTTATGTGAATATATGTATTTTATAATCAAGAGAGTAATAATGTAATTTATATTTGATTTAGTGATTATATTACATATTAGTAATTATTTTGTGCTTTAGTCATTAATGTTTGTTACCTAATTGTAGCAGCAAAATATAGTTGTCACTTTGTGATACACAAACTCTACGTTTTAAACATTTATTTAATCTAATTATTACAAACACCAACTCAAATAATATTAAAACAAATAAAACAGAAAGACACCAAACAATTTCTATCTTCTTATATTACACTAGAAACTTAACTATCTGGATATTTTCACAAATTATTAATTACTGAAACTGAATCTATTGCCCAAATTGCTCCATCACGTCAAATGTGTTAGAAAAATGGCCATTTAGGTCATATTTATCCAAGCAAGAAATTGTTTCTTCAAGTTTTTATTTTGCCGTTTAAAATTTTGTTATATTTGTATGTAATTGTGTCTATTCTGTACTCTTATTTTTTAAAATTATCTTCAAACTGGTATATTTCGGTAAAAAACTTTTAAAACTAAAAAAAAAAACATCTGCCAAGTAAATGTACAGTGCTTCCTCGTGCTAAATTCATCAAAGGTAGTTCATTATTCAACAATTTAAATAAAAACCGATAGTGTTCAGATAATTTTTATACTATTTTACTAAAAAATATTAGTTTGAAATTTTTCTTAAAACGCACCTGATTATTATTTTGTATATTTTAAATTTTTTGACAATTTCAATCTAAATCTAAATTTATGCAAACGTCAAAATCACAGTTAATATGTCAAAGCAAATATCAATTTAGAAAAACAAAACACGAATTTTTAAAATAAATTGAGATAAATCTTTGTAAGGGAATATTTTACAACAAACGTTGTAGACCCATATTATAGGAAATTTAATGCTCTATAAAAAATATTCTATAAAATTTTCACGTAACATGTGTCGTTCTTGAGATATCTTAAAAAAATAAATATTTTGGGATGTCACCCCTCCCACTTACACACGATTTTGAAATGGGACCGTCCTCAAGCCAGACCCAACCATCCGACCAAGTTTCAATAATATCGGTTCAGTGGTTCATGAGTTATGCGTGTGACAAGGATTCAGGGGACAGACGTGAAGTGGAAAGATCAATTTAAAATTTTGAAATCGGAGAACAATTATTTTGTCTCATTCTAAAACGATCACAAAGCTTCTGGTATCTTCGATATTGTGTGGTAATAATTTGATAAAAACTATTAAAATCATCATTTTCACACTTGTATAATTTAGGATAATTGGAAAACTTGACGTAATGGACAAAAATGGGTATCATATTTTAGTATAAAACACCAAAAATATTTATAGTAACCAACGCTCGTGTCATAGAACAATAAAACTGTTGGAATATTTCTTCACAGCATAATTAATTAAACTAATAAATGTTAAGTAATTTTTTGATCTTTATAAATGAGTTTAAAATTCAAAATAGAATTAATATTTGAAAACAATGAGATAATTTGTCGTGACAATAATTTAGTAAGAAATGGTTTGTGTATCACTTAGGTAAATATATACATATATACATGTATGTTATTATTATTGGCTGGATGACAGTGCCTTTTTGTCTTTGATAAATATGTTGTGGAAAATTGGTTGTTTTCTGTGCTACCACATTAGTATTTAACATGTCACTTCACATGTCAAACATTTGTCTAGTAAACAAAATAAATAAATAAATAAAATGTGTTTGTGAAAATTAATATTTTTGTAATATATAATAATTATTACTTTTACAAAGATCAAATGCGTTTGGCACAATTTAGCTATTTAGAAGCCTTTTCTAAAGTCTTCAATCAACCGTTCGTTATAATGTTATTTGTGCTAATACATATGACAAGTATTGAAAACGTACGACGGACGCTTCAACAAATCGTAGAAACTTTTATCCTTCGTATTATTCATTTTAAAGAGAGTTAAAAAATAATTAAACATTATAATATTAATTTTCAGAATAACAGTTTATTTGTAAATAAATCAGTTTTGATATTATAGATGAGGTACGTTCAATATACAGTCGGGACTCGTTTATTCTAAGCCTTCTGAATCGTTTTGACACGAGGAAGTCGCGTTTATTTCAAGTTATGTATAGATCCTTGACCAATCAGCGTTGGCGCGGGAATTGACGTCACCACGAAGATGTATTCAAATGTTATAAATGCATAATAGAATATCAATTACAAGAAATCCTTTATTTATTCTTGTCTTGGTATTTTTTGATATTTTAACAACATATACAATCAAAGAAGTACAAATTGGACATTGCAAAATCATGAAAAAGCTATCACAGATAATTTTGTCTATTCGGGAAGTGTCATTTTTACTATTCTTAAGTTGGCAATACGTTCTGTGGTTGATATTCTATTATACATTTATAACATTTGAATACGTCTTCGTGGTGATGTCAATTCCCTTGAAATACCTTGGTATTGAATATGAGCAAGGTGACGACGGTGTCTCTAATTTCAGATAAACGAGACTTGGAATAAACGAGTATTATGATGATATACCTCTACGTATAATAGTTTATTTAAAATGCAGTTGTTTGTTGGAAATGAATGATGATTGATGGCTGCAACATATTACATCTACCATAAAACAATCTGAATCGAGCTTATAACGAGTAGAAAGAATGTGAACGTAAACGTTTTTACTATAATCTGTAGCACGTTAATAACAAACAGTTGCTGATTATTGAATATAGTATTTTGAATATAAATATATTAATAAGAACTTTTACTAAATAAGGTACTGTTAGTTATTCACTGCATTATCCATTATATTCATATCAGTGCAAGTGTATTGTATGGATTGGATTGGATTTCAAATCAGGTATTTGTTAATACATACATATTTTCAATTGTGTTATTTCGTAAAAAGACTATTTTAACTTTGGTCAGATATTTCAAGCATTTTGTATTGTTCATTTCAGTTGTACAGGTTTTATACAGCATTTTAAGTGTTACAGATATACAAATATATCGTCACTGAAGGGTTCAAATCAAAACATCATTTTACATTTTAAGAGACCTATCTAAATCATCCTATTAATATACTTTTCAGTTTATTTAAATCTTGTCATTTCTGTTTTTATGTTATCAGTCTTCGTCCGTATTTCAAATTTCATCTTAATCGGCTTAAAAATTTTGAGGATGAACGGACAGACATGGCGAAATTATAAGTTTCCTAGTTTTCTACGGAAACCTAAAAATGATGTTGACCTTCAAATATCCTTGAAGGCTACGCTAAAATAAGAATTAAATATTAGAATTGGATTACCCCCTCCTCGTATGCGATGGTTCTGTAACACTTGAAATGCTGTATAAAACCTGTATATTATTTATAGGAAATGTTTGTTAAAGTCTCTGACTCTAGTTGTATAATATGTTGTTATTTATAAAAGACATATGTAAGTGGTTTAATTTAATTTACAATAAAAATTGATTTTTGTAAATTATGTATCGATATGTACTTATTGATTAATATATGTTGCATCTTCAATACTACGTATTTTAAACCATTTTATATTAATTATCCTATTCCTTGTTTCTCTTATAATAATATAATAATAAATAATTTTTGTTCTATTTAAATTTAAAAGTTAATTATTGAAAACAAAATAAACAATTGACAATCAAAAGAATACCGGCCTGTGATCATTCCCTCTGCCCTGCGTCTACTCGGTACGCTCCCTCCTTGCCGCACGCCGCGACACGGGTCGCCATCGCATTACATTCCTGTATATACATATATTTCGATATTTTCTAAACTATACGACCAAATTGGATTCTGTAAAGGGCAAATTATATCTACATTAGGTACTTATGACGATGAAATCATTTATTTCGATAAGGATTCATGTTTTGCAGGTCATAAGTCCACGTAAACAAAACCCAAATATTTTTAATTTTCTTTGTAACATAAAAGCAGTCATTGTGGCTTAAATACAAAAGTTAGATATATGTTGTCACGGACTTTATTGTAGATCTTTTGATTCTACACAATTGTTTAATACATTATTTTGTTTAATATTGAACGGTTTAGGCAGCGTATTTTTAAACTTGATTTACTATTATTGTCACTGCTTAGTTGTTATGTTACCTAATGTAACAAAATATAGCCTATAACCTGACCAGAGAACATACCTATGAATTAAAAAAGAAACCACGTAAATCTGATAAGTGGTTCTTAAGTGATAAGCGCATTAACGGACAGACAGAGACAAGTTGAGCTTTATATATATAGATACAATAAAAATACTTTTTATCAATAATCAATAGGTGCATAGATAATACATAGTATGTATGTCTCAACAATGATGCCATGTAATAAGTACCTACGTATATAATAAATATTTATAAATAAAAGGTAAGTAATTTCAATTGTACAATATTTTATACCTGTGCAGATAAACAGGCAACAAAGAACTATAATTAAGAGCATCTATGTAGATAAATAGATGTTTTAAATTCACTCGGATTCTGTTTTAAAAGTATACACGTCATCGTATGTAAGAGTACACACTGATAACATACATTACACCAGATTTTAAATTCATTCATAATACATACGACATCTCTTTGACAAAAAAATTGACTTAGTCGGAACGGCATCTGAAAATAATATTGAAATTTGAAATGTACATGTGGTGCCATCTAGCAAAAACAGCTTAAACTAATAAGTTTTTGATAGTCCAAGTTTATCCCGCTAGATAGTACTACATGTACTTTTTAAATTTTAATGCATTTTTCAGATGCCATTCCGACTAAATAATTTTTTTGCAAGTTAGAGACGTTATCGTATGTATTAGAGCATCCTAATTTCAAATATGCCCATAAAAAGTTGCACTCGGAACAATAAAACCATTTTTGTCAACAAATTGACGAAATGGGGTCAATACGTCCAGCATTAATCAACAGGAAAGGTTGTATATTTCTACACGACAACAAGCGGCCACACGTTGCACAACAGACATTACAAAAGCTTAACAAATTAGGATACGGACCCTTACCTCACCCATCTTACTCATCGGACCTCTCACTCACTGATTATCACTTTATCAAGAACCTCGACAACTTCCTACAAGGCAGAGAGTTCAATAATCAAGCAGATGCCAAAAGTGCCTTTGAACAATTTGTTGCTTCCAGAACTTATTTCAATTAAGTAGCTTCATTATATTTTGAAATATGTAAGTTTAAGTTCATAATAAAAAACGTACGTTATTTTTGCAACAACCTAATCCTTAATATATATAAAGCTCAACGTCTCTCTGCTGTCCGTTAGTGCACTTATCACTCAAGAACCACTTATCAGATTTACGTGGTTTCTTTTTTAATTCATAGGTACGTTCTCTGGCCAGGTTATAGGCTATATTTTGTTACGTTAGGTAACATAACAACTAAGCAGTGACGATAATAGTAAAACAAGTTAAAAAATACGCTGCCTAAACCGTTCAATATTAAACAAAATAATGTATTAAACAATTGTGTAGAATCAAAAGATCTACAATAAAGTCAGCGACACTATATATCTAACTTTTGTATTTAAGCCACAATGACTGCTTTTATGTTACAAAGAAAATTAAAAATATTTGGGTTTTGTTTACGTGGACTTATGTTTATGTTGTACTTATGTTAATTCAACCAGGGGCGCCGACTACATGAAGCTTGAGGGGCTCAAGCAGTACAAATCTGAGTTTTATTTAACCCCACCGCTACGTATTCACGTCATCCCTTCGACTGTGCATCCCGACACAGTCACACCCGTTTTGTGTTTGTAATCTTCACAATTTTACTGCAATTCTCATCTTGTTTGAATCCTGTTTTTGTTTCAGTTGATTCTCTGTAAAAACAGCCATACAAAATATCTTAGTTATTGTAACAAGTTTATGTTTAGCATAAGTTTATTTATTATTATTATTTTTGTATTTAGTACAATACATTATTAATTAAATATTTAGACTTCTTTCTTCAGCTTACGGGCGCTGTCTATTGTTTTGTTATCTGACAGCTGTAGCCTACTATTTAATTAAATGGATCTTGTTCTTACAGTTATGACTCTTTATAACATTAAACTCACCGTCGTTGTCGGATACGTATTTATCAACCATCTGCAATGTTGAGGAGAAGCTAATTCTGTGTATTAGTCTGGATAGGACTGGCTTAACTAGCAGCGTTATTTCCATTTAGTAAACCTGTATAGGAAATAACAGTACGTTCTTGTTAATTATCCTCATCAACATAGGCTAATACATAAGTATACAAACGCATCTATAATATAATATTTAATAAATACAAGCATCATTGCTTGAGTCCTCCATTTTAAACACAGATTTCCTTAACAGTAGCGGGGCCTACATACACTTATAGTCTATGTTTATATTTGGAAGAAAATAATTAGCGGGTTTTTAAAGATGTTCATTTATTATATTTTAATAAATAAATAAAATATTTATTTACAGACTTTTATTTCTTTGGGAGGGAGGGGAAGTTTTAATAGGCCTTAAAGATACCTATTGCAATCTATACCTTTTTCCAAAAATCTATTGCTGTTTCTCCTCATCAAGTTTAAGCCGAGAAATTAATTCGAGAAGGTAAGAATCTTCAATATGATCGGTAAAAGGTAAAATACAACATTATTTGATTGGTGAAAGACCCTCCTTGCCTATCACGTAAATTTACAGACCCTATTACAGGTAAAAAATTACAAAACAAACTCCCCTTCGCAGAAATATACAGTGACGTCCCTAAAGAATTATTTCAGGGGTGTATTTTTGAAATATAAAAAATATTATATTAAATGACCGTAAAAAAACTTACTATTTGTGGTGGTAAGTATATCTCTTTTCAATAACATCTAAACTTTTGCATACAAGCTATTTAACATCAATATGGGTCTTCTGAATGCTCTAGGTAACATATTTAGCATTACAGCGTTTATAGATCCTTGTACAGTTGACAGACTCCAAGATGTAAATGGATTTAAGTCCTAGAACATAATATTATTGTAATTTGATGCATGTATAAAATACTGGTATGTATGCTTACCGTACCTTTAAACGCTAGTATAAGTTTCCAGTGAAAATCCAACTTGTCTCGACTAAAGGGATGTTGGAAATATGATTGACACATTCTAGTTGCACTGTGTCAGCTTTTCTTGGAGGCTTCGACATCATTTTCACTACTAGAATGAAGAAAATTTGAATATTGCTTACTTGTTGTAATGGTTATCTATAAATATATAGTTTTCTTCATAGGAAATATGTTTGAAAAATTATTAGTAGTTAGTAAATTAATAATAAACAATACTAATTAAATATTCTTAGTTAATTTTCACTGGAAAAGTTTTATAAAGGCAAAAAATCATTGACGAAATTTAAATTGATTGTTGTTCAAAATTAATATGTCAAAATGTGAGAGATACACAGTAGGTGCCAACAATGTGTTTATTTATAAAAACTTAAATTGATAATTTTTTAAAGTAAATTATAGAGCCAGGTAACTTTATATGCAGCAACCATCTCTGTTAATTGGAATTATAAAAGAATACAAGTAAATAATTATGTATTATTAGATAAAAGTAATAAAATGTACTTGGTAAAAATAGTAAAAATTTATATTGGCCATTCTGCAATTATCGGTTACAATAGTTGATTTAAGTTCGTGCGATCTGTAGTTAATTGTACATTTTTATTAAAATAATAGGTATAAAGTGAATAAATTGATTAAAAAGTTAGTGTAAACTCTTAATTAAATATCTGTGCGTTTATTAAACATATTGCCTATGAATATAACAGTGATTTCAGGGATATAATTGTATAATAAAGATTGTTAAAAGTTACATTGATATATTTCATGTCGTAAAAAATATATACTTGTATCGTCAAATTAATTATTATACCAGTGATTTTTGAGTTGTTAATTCCCTATTATTGAATCGTATTTATAAAATTAATTTCAACAATTATACATATCTCGGCAGAGTGAATTTGGCAGAAGTAGCCATTTGCCAACTTCAGATGGAAACTGATATTTGTTAACGGTCATATTTAAAACAATTATGTTTGAAAGAAGAATAATTTATAGAAGCAGACAAAAGAGATTGAACCAAATGAAGAATTGTTGTGTTTTATTTTTCAGCCAAAGAGGAGATATCAGTGTTGTAAAGTGTTTTAATAGCAGAGTAAAGTGATGTGGCTCGAGTTAGAGCATTGTTGTTTTATTTTTCAGCCGAAGAGGAGATATCAGTGTTGTGTAGAGTTATAAAAGCAGAGCAGAGTGAAGTGGCTCGAGTTGGAGCATTGTTGTTTTATTTTTCAGCCGAAGAGGAGATATCAGTGTTGTGTAGTGTTATAAAAGCAGAGCAGAGTGAAGTGGCTCGAGTTGGAGCATTGTTGTTTTCTTTTTCAGCCGAAGAGGAGATATCAGTGTTGTAAAGTGTTTTAATAGCAGAGTGAAGTGATCTGGCTCGAGTTAGAGCATTGTTGTTTTCTTTTTCAGCCGAAGAGGAGATATCAGTGTTGTAAAGTGTTTTAATAGCAGAGTAAAGTGATGTGGCTCGAGTTAGAGCATTGTTGTTTTCTTTTTCAGCCGAAGAGGAGATATCAGTGCTGTGAAGTGTTTTAATAGCAGAGCAGAGTGAAGTGGCTCGAGTTAGAGCATTGTTGTTTTATTTTTCAGCCGAAGAGGAGATATCAGTGTTGTGTAGAGTTATAAAAGCAGAGCAGAGTGAAGTGGCTCGAGTTGGAGCATTGTTGTTTTATTTTTCAGCCGAAGAGGAGATATCAGTGTTGTGAAGTGTTTTAATAGCAGAGCAGAGTGAAGTGGCTCGAGTTAGAGCATTGTTGTGGTTTCTTTTTCAGCCGAAGAGGAGATATCAGTGTTGTGAAGTGTTTTAATAGCAGAGCAGAGTGAAGTGGCTCGAGTTGGAGCATTGTTGTTTTATTTTTCAGCCGAAGAGGAGATATCAGTGTTGTGTAGAGTTATAAAAGCAGAGCAGAGTGAAGTGGCTCGAGTTGGAGCATTGTTGTTTTATTTTTCAGCCGAAGAGGAGATATCAGTGTTGTGTAGAGTTATAAAAGCAGAGCAGAGTGAAGTGGCTCGAGTTGGAGCATTGTTGTTTTATTTTTCAGCCGAAGAGGAGATATCAGTGTTGTGAAGTGTTTTAATAGCAGAGCAGAGTGAAGTGGCTCGAGTTGGAGCATTGTTGTTTTATTTTTCAGCCGAAGAGGAGATATCAGTGTTGTGTAGAGTTATAAAAGCAGAGCAGAGTGAAGTGACTCGAGTTGGAGCATTGTTGTTTTATTTTACAGCCGAAGAGGAGATATCAGTGTTGTGTAGAGTTATAAAAGCAGAGCAGAGTGAAGTGGCTCGAGTTGGAGCATTGTTGTTTTATTTTTCAGCCGAAGAGGAGATATCAGTGTTGTGTAGTGTTTTAATAGCAGAGCAGAGTGAAGTGGCTCGAGTTGGAGCATTGTTGTTTTATTTTTCAGCCGAAGAGGAGATATCAGTGTTGTGTAGTGTTATAAAAGCAGAGCAGAGTGAAGTGGCTCGAGTTGGAGCATTGTTGTTTTATTTTTCAGCCGAAGAGGAGATATCAGTGTTGTGTAGTGTTTTAATAGCAGAGCAGAGTGAAGTGGCTCGAGTTGGAGCATTGTTGTTTTATTTTTCAGCCGAAGAGGAGATATCAGTGTTGTGTAGAGTTATAAAAGCAGAGCAGAGTGTAGTGGCTCGAGTTGGAGCATTGTTGTTTTATTTTTCAGCCGAAGAGGAGATATCAGTGTTGTGTAGTGTTATAAAAGCAGAGCAGAGTGAAGTGGCTCGAGTTGGAGCATTGTTGTTTTATTTTTTAGCCGAAGAGGAGATATCAGTGTTGTGTAGTGTTATAAAAGCAGAGCAGAGTGAAGTGGCTCGAGTTGGAGCATTGTTGTTTTATTTTTCAGCCGAAGAGGAGATATCAGTGTTGTGTAGTGTTATAAAAGCAGAGCAGAGTGAAGTGGCTCGAGTTGGAGCATTGTTGTTTTATTTTTCAGCCGAAGAGGAGATATCAGTGTTGTGTAGAGTTATAAAAGCAGAGCAGAGTGAAGTGGCTCGAGTTGGAGCATTGTTGTTTTATTTTTCAGCCGAAGAGGAGATATCAGTGTTGTGTAGTGTTATAAAAGCAGAGCAGAGTGAAGTGGCTCGAGTTGGAGCATTGTTGTTTTATTTTTTAGCCGAAGAGGAGATATCAGTGTTGTGTAGTGTTATAAAAGCAGAGCAGAGTGAAGTGGCTCGAGTTGGAGCATTGTTGTTTTATTTTTCAGCCGTAGAGGAGATATCAGTGTTGTGTAGTGTTTTAATAGCAGAGCAGAGTGAAGTGGCTCGAGTTGGAGCATTGTTGTTTTATTTTTCAGCCGAAGAGGAGATATCAGTGTTGTGTAGTGTTATAAAAGCAGAGCAGAGTGAAGTGGCTCGAGTTGGAGCATTGTTGTTTTATTTTTCAGCCGAAGAGGAGATATCAGTGTTGTGTAGTGTTTTAATAGCAGAGCAGAGTGAAGTGGCTCGAGTTGGAGCATTGTTGTTTTATTTTTCAGCCGAAGAGGAGATATCAGTGTTGTGTAGAGTTATAAAAGCAGAGCAGAGTGAAGTGGCTCGAGTTGGAGCATTGTTGTTTTATTTTTCAGCCGAAGAGGAGATATCAGTGTTGTGAAGTGTTTTAATAGCAGAGCAGAGTGAAGTGGCTCGAGTTAGAGCATTGTTGTGGTTTCTTTTTCAGCCGAAGAGGAGATATCAGTGTTGTGAAGTGTTTTAATAGCAGAGCAGAGTGAAGTGGCTCGAGTTGGAGCATTGTTGTTTTATTTTTCAGCCGAAGAGGAGATATCAGTGTTGTGTAGAGTTATAAAAGCAGAGCAGAGTGAAGTGGCTCGAGTTGGAGCATTGTTGTTTTATTTTTCAGCCGAAGAGGAGATATCAGTGTTGTGTAGAGTTATAAAAGCAGAGCAGAGTGAAGTGGCTCGAGTTGGAGCATTGTTGTTTTATTTTTCAGCCGAAGAGGAGATATCAGTGTTGTGAAGTGTTTTAATAGCAGAGCAGAGTGAAGTGGCTCGAGTTGGAGCATTGTTGTTTTATTTTTCAGCCGAAGAGGAGATATCAGTGTTGTGTAGAGTTATAAAAGCAGAGCAGAGTGAAGTGGCTCGAGTTGGAGCATTGTTGTTTTATTTTTCAGCCGAAGAGGAGATATCAGTGTTGTGAAGTGTTTTAATAGCAGAGCAGAGTGAAGTGGCTCGAGTTGGAGCATTGTTGTTTTATTTTTCAGCCGAAGAGGAGATATCAGTGTTGTGTAGAGTTATAAAAGCAGAGCAGAGTGAAGTGGCTCGAGTTGGAGCATTGTTGTTTTATTTTTCAGCCGAAGAGGAGATATCAGTGTTGTGTAGTGTTTTAATAGCAGAGCAGAGTGAAGTGGCTCGAGTTGGAGCATTGTTGTTTTATTTTTCAGCCGAAGAGGAGATATCAGTGTTGTGTAGTGTTATAAAAGCAGAGCAGAGTGAAGTGGCTCGAGTTGGAGCATTGTTGTTTTATTTTTCAGCCGAAGAGGAGATATCAGTGTTGTGTAGTGTTTTAATAGCAGAGCAGAGTGAAGTGGCTCGAGTTGGAGCATTGTTGTTTTATTTTTCAGCCGAAGAGGAGATATCAGTGTTGTGTAGAGTTATAAAAGCAGAGCAGAGTGAAGTGGCTCGAGTTGGAGCATTGTTGTTTTATTTTTCAGCCGAAGAGGAGATATCAGTGTTGTGTAGTGTTATAAAAGCAGAGCAGAGTGAAGTGGCTCGAGTTGGAGCATTGTTGTTTTATTTTTCAGCCGAAGAGGAGATATCAGTGTTGTGTAGTGTTATAAAAGCAGAGCAGAGTGAAGTGGCTCGAGTTGGAGCATTGTTGTTTTATTTTTTAGCCGAAGAGGAGATATCAGTGTTGTGTAGTGTTATAAAAGCAGAGCAGAGTGAAGTGGCTCGAGTTGGAGCATTGTTGTTTTATTTTTCAGCCGAAGAGGAGATATCAGTGTTGTGTAGTGTTATAAAAGCAGAGCAGAGTGAAGTGGCTCGAGTTGGAGCATTGTTGTTTTATTTTTCAGCCGAAGAGGAGATATCAGTGTTGTGTAGAGTTATAAAAGCAGAGCAGAGTGAAGTGGCTCGAGTTGGAGCATTGTTGTTTTATTTTTCAGCCGAAGAGGAGATATCAGTGTTGTGTAGTGTTATAAAAGCAGAGCAGAGTGAAGTGGCTCGAGTTGGAGCATTGTTGTTTTATTTTTCAGCCGAAGAGGAGAATATCAGTGTTGTGAAGTGTTTTATAAGCAGATTAAAGTAAAGTGGCTCGAGTTAGAGCATTGTTGTGTTTTATTTTTCAGTATTAGTGTTATGTAGTGTTATAAAAGTTAAGTTAAGTGGCTCAAGTTGGAGCAAAAAAAGTATTAAATAGTGCTAAGTAGTCAATTTTTCAGTTACATGTGTTTGAAAAACAAAAGTAGTTATAGTTAAATGTGGTTTCTACTGTAATTCCAGTCACAATAATATTATATAATATATTTATACTGTAGTCAAAAGTTGATATCGATTCATCCAGTCATTTTTAACATCAACAGAATAACAAACAGCAAAAAAATATCTACAGTTCAAAATTATGTCACCAAAAATGTAGGTAAATATAATTATTGTGATTTTGATTTGCATTTTATAGTTTATATTTATTTTTAACAGGTAAAAACATTCATGAAAACTACAAAACGTCAAAAATATACAAGAAGATCTTCGTAAAGTCTAATCAAGATAACAACAGCGGAAGTCTTATTTAATTATCAGCAAGCTGATCAAGAGGACAACGCAGTAGCTTCAGTATTTAAAAAAATACCATTTTGGTTCATTTCATTTAACACTACACTTTCCTAGGACCTATCTACAAGATATATCGAGAAATACCTACATCTTCTTAAATTACTAAAGGGTTTTGTTAATTTGAACTTTTTTAAAATTAAAAAATTTTCTATTAAAAAATGAATTGAATTAATTTATATCAAAAGTTCCTATTATCAAAGCCCTGTTGTAATATGTGTAATTACTCAATAATATCAATCTTGTATACTCCATGAAAACATGCAGCTATTTTTGCTTTCAGGTAAAAATATTTTCTAAATTTATTTTAATTTTTTAACTATTTGATACTAAATTTGGTAATTCAAATTAGCAAAAATTGTTGTTTGTGGTTGAAGCGTATAGAAATACGATGTTAAAATTTTAATTTTTTTTTTTTTTTTTATATCTGAAATTGTATTACTCCATGAAAACATGCATCTATTTTTGCTTTCAGGTAAAAATATTTTCTAAATTTTCACAGCAAAAATGTTTGTTTGTACTCGAAGCGTATAGAAATACGATGTAAAAAATTAAATGTTTTTTTTTTTTAAAATCTGAAAAGTTGTGATAACCAAAAAATATTGTATACTCCATGAAAACATGCATCTATTTTTGCATTCAGTTAAAAATGTTTTCTAAATTTTCGTTATAAATATATTTTAATTTTTTAACTACATACTTACTTATTTGATATTTTGTTAAGTAAAAACAGCAAAAATGTTTGTTTGTACTCGAAGCGTATAGAAATACGATGTTAAAAATTAAATATAGTATTTTTTTATGTCCGGTATTATAAAGGAGCTAGCAAAACTTGCTAGCTAGCAATTACTTTCAAATGGGGTATTAATTCTGTACTAGTATCTATGGATTAGCTATGGAATTTAGAGCAGTGACACTTCAACTATTTGTAACACAGTTGGCATCTTTCACCGTACAAAATAATTTTCATAACATCACCACTGTTTTAATACCGTTGGTATTTACTTAGTACAACGCGTGCGCGAAACTTGTCAAAGTCTTCAACAAACTCCAAAAGAATTGTCATATAAGTTTGATATCTCAGTTGAAAGTGCTTGCTAGCTAGCAAATTTGCTAGCTCCTTTATAATACCAGACATGAATCTCTCTTTATATATTCTGCATCAATGTAGCATTTGTATACTCCATGAAAACAAGCAGCTAATTTTACCTACCATTTTTTTATATACATATATAACAATGTCTATATTTTTATTCATTTTAATTAGGACATTTTGATACATAAAAGTAAAATTTCCTGTTTGTGCTTGAAGCGTATAAAAATACGATGTTAAAAATTAAATGCGATATTAAAATAATTATCCTATATCGTTATTAACAGCATAATATAATATCAATAAAAATTAACAGTAGGTACACTTTTTTACAAAATCGTTATCTTCTAATGCCCAATAATAGTTTGAGGGCGTCAATGTGAAGATAAAGATATAACGCAAATATTCTTGTTTAAATAAAGACAAGCATAGACCCACATTACGCTCGCTCTTTTTTTTAGTGAAGACTCGATTTTCGAATCAGATGCACAGTTTTTATCTATGATAGTATTGATATTGTATTAGGTTGCATTGATTTGAATGCTAGATTTTTTAAACTAATTAGCGTGGTGTTGGTTGGCTATGGGGATGGTGGAGGCCAAAAAAAATATGTTATTATTATTTTATCTTTAGTCTACGCACAAAACTGTTACAGAAGTTACGTGCATTTATAATTTTAATCAATTTTGTATACTACTTGAAAACATTCAACTACTTTTGCTATAACGATTTTTTTTCTTAACTTGTTATTCTTTTTATTAATTTTTGAATCAATTAATTATTTTTATATACTAAATCTGATAGTTATAGCAGAATTTGCTGTTTGTATTCGTTGAAGTACGATGTTAAAAAACATAATGGCCAACAGGCAGTGCTATTTATTTTAAATTACAAACCAAAGGGAGGGGTTGATATTAAAATTTTTAGATTTACAAGACTTTTTTTAGTTTGTGACGTTGATGTATTTTTTAAATTATTTTTTTCTTGATTTGAATAACACTCCTCCCCCTTTTTTTATTAAATTAAAGAAGTATGGCAAATGTCATTTGAAAAAAAAAATTTTGACCAACAAATTTTTTCCAATGAATAGGGCCTTCAAATAAAAAGAAACTATTTTTTTTCAAGATATATATATAAATATAGATATTTTTTTTTTACATTACAACCCTTTGACCAATCCTATTTCCTTAGCTAATCCTTCATAAATAAATCGCATTTTTTACAGATTTTCGTCAAGAAAAAACAAAAGAAATGAGTTTAATTAAGTAAATCAGGTAAGTGGAAGGGGACCAACAAATTTCCAAAGGGCGGGCAATTTGTTTTGAAATTCTAAAAAAATTTTATTGATTGTTAAATTATCTATAATGGGAGGAGTCAGACATAAATTTAATATATTTGTATTCAAGATGATGGCATTTTATTTTTACTTATAGCAAAAAAATTATCAGTTTATATTAACAAAAATTTTTATCATTCGTATTTTCTTAAGATAATAAATTTTGAGATGCACTGTTTTGAACGATATTGAGATGCTTCTAGCCATATATATAATAAGACTATATCGCGCATTCTCCATACAAGCAATGATATAAACATGTCCCCATGACTAGGTGATAGCATTATTGGGAAAAGATATATCTGTCTCATAAGTTAAGAAAGCCTCGGCTGCGCATGTCTAAAATTTCCGCACTAAATTCAAAATGTTTAAAATTTAATATTCACAAACAATTCACACGTTAGTTATTTTACAATAGCCACTTATTATTTTCAATTTTTCGTTAATTTATGAATGTTTGTTTCATTTTCTCATCAATTATGTTCTTTTTCACTAAACGTCATTATAGGATTATACCGCCATATGCAGTATAACAACCAATAGTGTTCAAGTATTAAAGAACATGCGCAGATCACACCATCTCATTTAACATATTCTATCTTCTAGTGTGAGACCGACGCCTCTCTTTCTATGCTCAGTATATTCTTTTATATGTATATGCTTCTAGCTATCTATATTTAAGTAAAGAAATAAATTTAAAAAAATTTAACTTCTAAAATTGGCGGGATTTTTCTTGATTTCGGTTTTCATAATTTATCATATACTGAAGCATTTACAACACAAATTATACTTAAAAATTACTCTTGAATACTGTATTTTATTAATAAAATATTGGCAATATGAATTATATTTAAAAAAACAAAAAATCGAAATATTAAACAGAAAATGTCATTTTATGTGTAGAATATCATAAACCCTACCTGCATTTTATAGACTTGGAAATTGTAAAAATACAGAAAACATAATTGTAAAGTACATAAAAATGGTTAAAAGTAGTAAAATTATTTCAGGACAAAATAAAGGATTAAATTAAAATGTATTTACTAAATTAAACAATGCTATAATAATTATTTAATATTTTTTCTATAATTAAATATTCAAAATTCGCGCTTTAGTGGCGCTATCTTGTGATATATCGATAAACCTCAATACCTCGTTTACACGATTGTTTTAATTTCCAATCGAATTAAATGATCTTTTTTGATTAAAAATAGTAAATTATCGTATTTAAAAGAATCTTTGGAATTACCTAAATAAAAAAAATACAACAAACTGAACAATTTAATATTTAAATGTTATAATCGCAACAAATACTTTTTTGTACGAATAACAGCGTGTAAACTTACTCATATATGGTGTAAACATAGTATATTACAGAATTTAAAATGACAGCTTTTATATTGACTTTTTCAAGTGTTAAATATGTGTAATAAACAATATTTTGGTAGAATTAATAAACAAAATCGTTGCTCAGTTTATGTGTGATATGTGAAGAGTAATTTGTTATAAAATATTTAAAACAACATTATCTACATATATGTGAGTATCAATTTAAAGGTTATGTATTTTCATTTTAAAATTTAAATAAGTTTGTTTTGATCATTAAAAAAATATGATATGTACCTTTAAAAGTAGTAAGGGGATGATATATACTTGAAAAAATAGTTTTGTGAATTATTTCGAAAAACATTTGATTTTACTTTAAAATGTTCGATTACAATTTTGTAGAAAGTCAGATTCGACAAATGATATGGTGTTTAATAAACAATATGTTTGTTAATGCTGTCTGTTTTGTTTCCAGTTTTGACCTGAAAATCCACAGCCTGCGCTTACTCTAATTCCTAACATCTATGGTAATACATTTTTAATAAAAATAATTTAAATACCAGTCAATCATTGATTTATACCTCGCCACACCCTCGTAGAACTGTTTAGAAACATCTTTGTAGATAAATACATGTTGAAAATGTAGTCAATTCACATACATATCTTTTATACCTGTGCAGATAAACAGGTATTATAAAATTAAATAGCATATCTAAATACATTGCTAATTATTCTATAACAAGCCGGAACCTCGTTTCCCAAGCGGGGAAACCGAAAGTAAATAATCGTAGAGATGTACCCTTCTTAAGACGATGATGACGAACCTCATCGGTCCCATAATATAATTTTTACAATAATTGACTAACTCCGGAATAGACTATTTAGTAGAGATTCGAGCAGCTATTGACTCTCATGCTCTCTGTGCCGGTTTATACACAGTCGGTTACATAAGCTTACATTAAAATGTTGACTCAAAGTATCATCAGTGACGCAATGTGTTTAGTAAGTATCGTAAAGTAAACATGGATTATTTATATTATAAAGAAGGTAAGTAATAATCAAAAGTACCTACAATTAATACCTGTGTACATAAACAGGTAACATATATTAAATCAGAGTATGTAGATAAAAAGATATAATCAATTCAGTAAGTTATTAACAAAATTTATTGAACATAATCGGAATGACTTCTGAAAAAATTTAAAATGTATAAAAGTAGATGTGGCGCCATCTAGCGAGAAAAGCTTAAACTAATAATATTATTCAGAGGCCATTCCAACTAATTTTTTATAGTTTGAACTTTTACCGCTAGATGGCGCTACATGGACCTTTATAAATTTTTTATTATTTTTCAGAAGCCATTTCGACTATGTTGAAAATGTTTTATCGAAAACTTACTGAATTCATTATAACTATTTATCTACATAGATTAATTGTTAAAACACAAGTATTAATAGTACTTTCCATCGTTTATTACACTAAACACATAGCGTCAGTGAACCTTCGTGTCAGTGTATATATACTGTGTCATTGAGTAAAGAATAACAAGAGAAACAACGCAATGTATTTTGATGAAACGGGGACGATGTTCCAAGCTCTAGATGGCAGCACTCAAGCCATCTTACAATCGGAACTTGAACTAACTTATTATCCAAGATACAAAATTATCCGTCCCGTACCCCTCGCTTGACAGCACACTAAGCTTAAGCTCCGCCTTTACCCAAACCAGTTTAATATATATATTACTAGTTTCTGTTCATGTTAATGTAAACATCGAGGCGGCTTTAACTATTTCACACATTGTGACTTGTGATTTGTACTATTATTTTATTTTTAACCTTCCGCCGGGCGCGACTGATCTATTTGATACATTTCTAACATGAATATGTATTTATATGTAATTGAAAAAGTTATGTTAGTAGTTGGAAAAATTATTGGTATAATAAATGTATTATTAAAATTAAAATAATGAACAAACTCTTTTTTAGGGTTCCGAAGAAACCCTATTAATCTCACTTTGTCGTCCGTCCGTCCGTCATTTTCAGTAAAAGCAAAATATTTCGTTAACTATATAAGCTAGTAACTTGAAATTTTTACTGAACATGTAAAATAATGCCTTCTAGTAAAATATGTACTTTGTTGAAAAAATAATTTTTCAGGGTTGACGCTAAGGAGAAGTTAGGTAAACAAAATATTTTTTTTATATCAAGGCATGTGGCACGTTAAAATGTATAACCAAACCAGTGGAATTTGACGCTTTTTCTTATTTTTTTTAAAATAAAAAATTGCGCCAGCAGGGAACTTTAAAGCAAATCAAAAAAAAAAAAAAAACAATTCTATATCAAGACGTGTGGGGTATCAAAATGTAGATTTCAATAAGTAAAATTTGACCCTATTTTTCTAACTCAAAAATAGCGCCAGCAGGAGGCTAAAAGCAGTTTTTAATTTTGCCCCCCCCCCCCCCCTTTCTACCTCGGTAACTACTGGTTCAAAAAATCTGCAAAAATTTGGTAACGTGGCTTTAGTGAGACTACCAACGACAAATACTAAAGTCAATAATATCATTTTAAATTTTGGAATAATAGGGACGGATGTCAGAATTTTTAATTTTCATATCTAGGCATGTGGGTTATCGAAATATAGATCTCAATTAGTAGAATATGACCATATTTTATTTTTTTTCTAACTCAAAAATGGCGCCTATAGGAGACTAAAAGTAATATTTTATTTTGCCCCCCCCCCTCTAACTTTGTAACTACTGGCTCAAAAAAACTGAAAAAAAAATTAGTAATGAGGCTGTGGTGAGACTACCTAAGATAAATACTAAAGTCAACAATATAATTTTAAATTTTGGAATAATAGGGAGGGACGTCATAGAATTTTTTTGGGTAACGGCTATTTAACCTATTAAGGACCAAAATAACAATTTTTTTCGTCAATCTTTGAGCTCCAAACTCATTAAGAATAATTAATGGAAGTAATATAAATAAAAGTAATGTATTTTACTATTTTCGAGTGTGCTCTTTCTATTTCCGGGTTCAAAATTACATTTTTATGGCTCTGAAAAAAAAAATGGCGGATTTTAAGTCGAAAAGTATCAAAAAATAAGAGATTTTTTATTTTCACTTTTTTTTCGAGTCGAAAGAGTATCAGAATTGAATTGAAACTATGATCAACGGTGATCGGAGGTATCAGAGTTTAAGAAAACATTTTTTTTCTCACCTTAAACCATTTTAAATTCACCAAAATGGTAAAAATAATAAAAAAAATCATACTTTTATGAGCTACTTATAATAAAAGTGAAATTCTATGTTAGATACACTATTACAGTAAATATTTTCACTCATTCCCCGTTTTTAATTCAATATGGTGGGGGTAAAAATTAAAAAATCATAATTTTTTTCGGAATTTTTAGTGATAAGACATTATAAACTACATGTTTTATATCTTTCAGTCATATTCAAATTACTGTGTACATTTTTTTTACCTTTTAGAATGTAATGTTTAGTAATAGAAATCGTGAAATCTTTTATTCCAATTTTTTTTCATTGCTTTAAATCCATACTAATATTACAAATGCGAAAGTGTGTTTGTCTGTTTTTTTTACCTTTTCACGACTAAACCGATGAACCGATCTTCATGAAATTTGGCTGGAAGATAGCTTGCATCCTGAAGAACGACATATGCTACTTTGTATCCCGAAAAATGTATTAGATAAAAAAATGGGTGTGTAAAATTTGACCTGTTTATCGATTATCATACAAAAATTTGTATTATCTATATGTATTATTTACCTAACCGAACTTAAAAAATTGTAAATATTTCGGCTCCTATGCGAGAGAGGGTACTTCCCCATAGTATTTTTCCCGCCGGATCGAATGAAAATAATTACGACTCTCCATACGCGACAGGGGATGCAATATTGAATTATTATTTTTTCTGTTTTTCTTTATATGTAGAAACATTCCAGCCGTCGCGTCGGCCTAAAAAAAGGATTTTTATTTCTTCAAAATATCAAAAAAATGTACATAAATAATAAAAATTTCGATGATATTTGGTCAAAAGTAATTTTAATAAATAATATTTGAGAAATAAAAACAAAAGAATTTTTAATTTTCATTGAAGAAGATAAAAAAAACTTATTTTGTATATATTATTATATGTAATATGTATCGGTCCACAATCCATATTCTATGTTTAAAGCAATGTAGATACAAAAAACCGCAGAACCATATTTTTAGTTTTGATATATTTTTATATTAATTTGAAATGAATAAAACGATCAATCTAATTTTACTTATTATATCATCAGTAATGTAACATCGCGTCACAAATTTAAATTTCTTACAACTTATAAAAACCTATTTTAAAGCAAAAATCTATTATATTATTGATAGCAGCAATTATCTCAAATAATTTTAACATTACATATTTTTTTTGTTTTATTTAAAAGAAAAAGATAATAAGTAACGAATATTTCTTGCAACGTTCTTGCCGCCTTTGTATCACGTATCAGCCGACTTAAAATAATGTAAACAAGACGTTCGTAAATCATTTCAGAAGGGCGGAGCTTAAAATCTGACGATTTAGCAGAGTCGAAAACCAGATATTTCATATGTATAATTAATAATTTTTTCAATAGATACCAGCACTTCCTGGAGCTCAAATAGTGCATGGTTCATATATCTACTGCGTTTCAACTCTCCCGTATACGTTGTTTCTCTTGTTATTCTTTACTCAATGACTGTGTTTAAAAGTTGGCTGCTCTTACAAGCATGAACATTACTAATTTTCTTATATGTAATTAGTAATGTATTTGGATACGCTATTTAATTTTTATGAGCTATACCTGTTTATTTACACGGGTATAAAAGACATTGACTGCATTTTTAACATCTTTTTATCTACAAAGAAGCATCTTAAACAGTTCTACGTTACCTATTTATCTACACAGGTACAGTCAGTACACACAATAAGTGTATAGGAAAAAAAGACTACGCTCATTGGTTTTCATTGATAAAAAAATCTATTTTTTCTTACTACAGAAAAACTTATAAACAATCATGTTATTGTTCATTTACACTGTCCGTTGTGTTTTATTTTTGTTACATTAGTTTACACAGGTTTTTATGCGCACTTTACACGGTTTGACCGATTCCATTAGGGAGCACAGAAGCGCCTCCGTTAAACATTTAAATAACATAAAAAGGGGTAAATGAAAATCTAACTGGCAAATGTCCGGTCTTGCTGTATCAACAGACATGGGCGTAGCCAGGGCCGGATTAAGTAACCGCGGGGCCCGTAGCAAATGTTATAAAGAGGCCCTTGGCAGTGGCGTCGGTGGGGGGGGGGGGGGGGGGGTAAAACTCGGAGAGTAAATCGATAGCTTCACCCACTCCCCCCGAAAAAAATCAATAGGATTTTTTTTGTACATTAAGCGGGTGTCACCCCCTGTGATTTTTTAATGATATAAAAATATCAGTGCAGGGATCTTTTTTTTAAATAAGTTGGATGGTCATCACCTCTATAGACTTTCAATAATAATAAAAAGTCAATTTACTCAATTTATTAGACATTTTTCCCATTGGAAGCTTTAAATAACCAAAAAAGAGGTAAATTTATACCATAGACATGGACCACACATCTAACTCGAAAACAGAGCCGTGTCAAAAGAAAGAGATAGAAAATGGGTTGTCCTTATTTAAATAAAAGTATTTCTTTCTTATTATAAAAAGAGATAGATATATCCCAAACGCCATCGTATCTCTCTCACTGTTTTGAAGAAATATTACACCATTTTTTCGGGATACATCTATCTCTTTTTCTAATAAGAATGAAATAAATAAATTATTAAATAAGGGCAAGTATATCCCAAATCATTTTCCATCTATTTCTTTTGACACGGCTCTGTTTTCGAATCAGATGCGCGGTCCATGCTCTATGTCTATGGGTAAATAGTATATAAAAATTTATTCAAAAATTTTAAATGTGCTTTGGAACACGCAAATTAAATGAATTTTCGCGGAAATATAACTGTTTGAAAATTTGAATTTTTTGTTTTACTTTTTTTTTAATTATCCCTTAATTTTTTTGAGGTGTGTATAATAAAACACCACTTTCACAAACAAAATTTTCTTGATTTGATTTGAGCAAATTTAGAAAAATCGATTAAAAAAATCAAAGATCGGAGATTCAAAAATCGTTTTTTTTTATTAAATCGAATCGAGATCGGAAACCCTAAATTTAAATTATTAATTATTGTAGATTGGACGGTAAATGGTAAGTCCAATAAAAGATATTTTTCCACAAAGTCGCGGGGCCCCCAGAGACGCGGGGCCCGTAGCATTTGCTACTCTCGCTACGTTGTTAATCCGGCCCTGGGCGTAGCCAGGATTTTGTTCAGGGGGGGGCAAATTTTTTTTTTGAAACCGATTGATCGGCGTGTTTTGCCTAGTATTGAAAAAATTAACATTTTCATTATTTATTATATCTCTAGATAGGTGCGCAAAAAGTAACAATGAAAAGTCATTATTTTTTTCATTTCTTCTTTTATTTTCGCCACATTTTTTTCAATCAATTAAATTTATATGTATGTGCATATCTTTTTGAATACAAAATCCTCTACAAAAATGTACTCTACGTTGCTATTTTGGTGTTTTTTTTATTTAATGTAAAAAATCGATCTAATTTGAATTGATAATATACTTAAAAAAAACTTTACAATAAAAAAACAATGATATTTAAATTTTCGAATCTAAAAATGTCAATATTTAGCCAATGAACTGATTAATTTGTTACTCTTACTTCACGAGCTAGGGGGAGGGGCAAGCGTCCCCCCTTGCCCATGATTTTGTGGGTAGTTATTTTAACACAAAACACAGTTTTCATTGTTGCCAATACTGCGACCTTTGCCTTTAGGTGTTTTTATTTTATTTTTAATTTTCCCTGATATTTTAGTTTACATGTAAAAATAAAAGATTGTGATTAAAAAAAACTTTGATATTTTATTTTCTGGATCCAAAATATAAATTTACGTTCAAAAATTCAATGGACATCATAGAAGTCTAGAAATATCCCTGTTTGGACAATAATACTGATTTACTTATTACTTTTTGTCGACAAGCTAGGGGGGGGCAAGCGCCCCCCCCTGCCCCACCCTGGCTACGCCCATGTCAACAGATCTTACCCCAAATGCAGTCAGAGATTGACTACTCTGACTTCTTTATACATATTATATCCCAGACGACATTGTCACAAAGAACATTAAAGTTGCGTTAAAAGTATGAAAGTCCGCTCGCTCGCTACAGCAGAATGATGATATTATTCGAGACAACACTGAAACAGAACTAGAACTGAGCGTAACTAACTTATTACAATCGCAACAATGTGTGTATTCTTTCGTACGGTTCCACAGTTGCGTTTAAAAGCCGGTCATTCTCGTAGTCCTGAAAATAGCAAAACAATTTATTATAACAAATGCAGATTTACAACAATTTACCAGCACGGAAGTGAATGCCATTAAACTTCGACTAAAAACGTCGAGATACTAGAGCATTTATTCATTTATTTATTGTAATTTATCACGCACGACTGTATTTACGAATGAAATTAAAACATTAGTAAAAATACAAAATATAAAACTTAAAATAGCACCAAAATACAAGTAAAGATGCTTATGTACTTATATTTTAGCTGCACTTTATATGTTTGTTTTTAAATGTTAAAAAAATATTATCTATAAAATAAATGTGATAACTAATTGAATTACTTTATTTACTAGTTATGTAAAAAATCGTATTAAAATATATTTATCAAAGATAATGAAACAAAAATTGAGTAATTAATTGAAATTAAATAGATTAGTAAATTTTAAAATACGCGCCCTAGTGTCGCCATCTAGTGTATGTTGTATGAACTAAAGTACATATAGTTCATACAATATACACTAGATGGCGCCAAAATAGCCGTGACGTCAGAAGTCAGGGGGGTGACAATCCCATGTTAAAAACCTAGTACAAAAATACGGTATCGCCATCTCTCGGCACTCACAGTAACTAACCCTTACAACGGCGGCATCGGCGGCATATACATTATATTTTATTCAATTTTTTATTGAACACAATTATTTTCAGTCATTTATAACTTACAATTCGTTTATATTATAGAACATAATATAATATAAAAAATACAAGTTATAAATGCATGAAAACAACTATGTTAGTTTCATCAAAAAAATTTAAAATGAAACAGCATTTTCAATTTAGGTAGAATTTTTTATTAACATGATACTATTATAAATACATTAACATTATATCTTATTAAATAGTTATATATATTCACTGTACAAAAAGAGAAAAACTTACAATTAAGAGATCTCGTTAAGAAGTATTAAAAATCCAGAATTAAAGGAATTACCAAGAAGTTTACTATGCAAAGTTATTTGTTAGCAGCATTTTGATATAACGCATTATAGAAATAGCAATAAGAAATTGTTGAAATATTTTGAAATACTGACATTACATTTACCAGCAGGTGAACTGACTGAAGATCAGTTATCTACAACAGCATTTTCAAATAGCAAAGGAGTAGTAATATTACAAAGCAGAGAAGAATTGACATTAACATTGCCCTCATGAAATACCCTGTCAGTCTATGTAGTAACTTAGCTACTGTAGGAAATCCAACAATTACATGAAATTAGATGTAAAAAAAAGTTAAAATAATATAAAAATAACTATAGAATTTATATATCAATTGAAGGCATGGGTGCAAGAATCAGACAGTTCCATTTTTCTGATTAGTGCAAGAACCAAACAGCTCTAAACAATGGCCAGAGAGATACAAACGAAAAGGAGCTGTACTGGCGTCTCATACGATGCAAGAAACATTTTTTTTATCCATCCTGAAATTTTAAAAACTGTAGCTATTTGTTTCTTACACCAACGTCTGCAATTATCAAAATTGCTGATAACTACAATAATTTTGTAGATATATACATACTTATATTTTCTAATTCAATTGCTTAAAACATTGTTAAGATACAATTTTGATAATAAACATTTTAATGTACCTATATATTTATAAGACTAAAATTTCAATACCATCTTCCGGTAAATCATTAATCCTGCTGAATATCTTGTTTGATTTCATTTCAATCTTCAGTTGTCTGCTGTTTTTTCTTCAGTTTATAATTTCTCCTTTCTGTGAAACAAAAATTGATTTTTAATTTGTAATATACTGAAATTTTACCTAGGCAGTTGTATATTTAATTGTAATAAATTAATGAAATTAAAATAATATGATTAAACACTGGCTGATAATGATATTTGAACTTAAAATGTTTACCATTTAAATTTTGTGTAGTATTTTCTACGGTTATACGTAACTTCTCAGCTGGTTGACGACAATGTTAATGTAGATTCTTCGACATGCACTACTGATTTTTTAATATTTCTTATCCATATCTCGTAACTGTGACTTTCACTCTTTATTATACGATGAAGATGAATATTTGGATTATACGTCTATATTGCAATTTTCAACTACGTATTTTCTTGCAGAACTCCATTTTCTATATGTAAGAATTTAAAGCACTTATTAACAGTAATTAATATTATAAATAAATAAATCAAGTTGTAGGTGTACTTACATTTCTCAAGTTCTCAATGTATTTATTAGTTTTTAACTACTTCTATTCAATAAAAATACTTAAATATAAAAAATGCATTAACAGAATATGTAGACACATGGATTTGTATAACTATTTTTTACTTTTTCCTGATATTTTAGTAGATATTAAATAATTTACACAAACTACGACATAAATATTTGCACTAAAATGACAAATAACAATTATGTGTAACAATCATAGTTTATAACTTTTGAAGCTGATTGGTCGACGTCGCAACGAAATACACATGCGCTTGCGCACTAATATGATTTGAGTTTCAAGTGCTCCTGTGGCGCCTCTTTCGGCACTCACAGTAACTAACTGTAATAATTCAATAAAATCCCATATGATTGACACCCCCCTGTCAGAAGTTCAGAACAATATGGCCGACGAGGCTATGGGAATAATAAATATAATGTTCTATAAAATTTATATCGAATACACTTGAAACGAGGATTAATAGACATTTGTAATGCTTGTGTTATAAACTAGTGTTTGTGATTAAATGTATTTTAAGTTAAAAATGCTTCGTTTTGTGATAATTTACGATAATTAAAATCTAGAAACGCGTCAAAATGTTAACCTACAATTTTTTTAACAATTTACATCTGTAATTTATATCAGTGTTTGAAAATAATGCGATCTTCATGTAAATTAACACGTGTATCAAATTGTAAAATGCATTAAGCACATGTTATGAGCTTCCAAATAAGGTCAGTATTTATTTAATTTTGGCCGGCATATCGAACTTTTTATACGGCGGTCAACCTGTTAAATTAGAATGTGTAATTGGAAGTCAAAATCAAATAACAAAAAAAATGGTGTCCGCGCAATTCTTTTTTGTTTTATAAAGAAGGACTGCATCGAGATGGGAACATGAAATTCAGTATTATTGTACATCAAACTCTCCTCTTTAAAATCAGATGTGGCGCCACTCTCAATTCTTATTTGGTCACAGTTTCATAAAACAAAAAAGAATCGTGCGGACACCGTTTTTCTTGTTATCATCTAATATTCGTTGATTTTTACTTCCAATTACACGGAAAATATAAAATTTTGTAAAAAATAGTTGATTGTTTATTATTCAAAATTTTATGATGAATCTATTTATTCCATTTTTTTTTAATTTGAAGGTTTGCATATCAAATAGCTATCAAGAGATCCTGCGGTAGTATGAATAAAAATTTTTCTAACAAAAAAATAATAAAAACATGTTTGTAACTTATAAATATTTATAATATACTTTCTCCACGCTCTACCACGGTTGTTTCAAAACAAAAATGGAGAGAACCTTTTTTCTAAAGAATTTAATAATAGACCATTTATATAATAATCCCCATTGACTTGCGAGCCATAGAAAACGAGATATTCGCGAATAACCGTTTTTTGTGACATTAGACCTTCAATATTTCGCAACGTCGGCATGATATCTTTGGGAATTTTTACACGTTATTTATAACACTGTAACGAAGGTGTATACAAAAATTCAGGTAACTGCTATTTTTTTCGCAGTTGAAATCTAAAATTACTGGACGTATATTATGTTTATGCAAAATGGGCAAAAAGACTGGCTTATATCAAGCGTGTTTTAAAATGGTCATTTTTCAAAAATGTGTGTGTTTAAAACTCAAGATATATTTATTTCTTTATACCTGCGGGCCGCCGTTTACGTGTTAATGGGCCTTTAATTTTATCGCACCGATTAGCGAAATGAGGATGTCTATCGTCAAGGCAATCGACCGCCGGTCACTTGTTGTCCAGTGTAAAATCTCTCTGCGGGCCGCCGTTTACGTGATAATAAGCCTTTAATTTTATCGCACCGAATCGCAAAATTAGGATGTCTATCGTCAAGGCAATCGACCGCCGGTCACTTGTTGTCCAGTGTAAAATCTCTCTGCAGACCGCCGTTTACGTGATAATAAGCCTTTAATTTTATCGCACCGAATCGCAAAATTAGGATGTCTATCGTCAAGGCAATCGACCGCCGGTCACTTGTTGTCCAGTGTAAAATCTCTCTGCGGGCCGCCGTTTACGTGATAATAAGCCTTTAATTTTATCGCACAGAATCGCGAAATTAGGGTGTCTATCGTCAAGGTAATCGACCGCCGGTCACTTGTTGTCCAGTGCAAAATCTCTCTGCGGGCCGCCGTTTACGTGATAATAAGCCTTTAATTTTATCGCACAGAATCGCGAAATTAGGATGTCTATCGTCAAGGTAATCGACCGCCGGTCACTTGTTGTTCAGTGTAAAATCTCTGTGGGCCGCCGTTTACGTGATAATAAGCCTTTAATTTTATCGCACCGAATCGCAAAATTAGGATGTCTATCGTCAAGGTAATCGACCGCCGGTCACTTGTTGTCCAGTGCAAAATCTCTCTGCGGACCGCCGTTTACGTGATAATAAGCCTTTAATTTTATCGCACAGAATCGCGAAATTAGGGTGTCTATCGTCAAGGTAATCGACCGCCGGTCACTTGTTGTCCAGTGCAAAATCTCTCTGCGGGCCGTCGTTTACGTGTTAATGGGCCTTTAATTTTAACGCACCGAATCGCGAAATTAGGATGTCTATCGTCAAGGTAATCGACCGCCGGTCACTTGTTGTCCAGTGCAAAATCTCTCTGCGGGCCGCCGTTTACGTGTTAATGGGCCTTTAATATTATCGCACAGAATCGCGAAATTAGGGTGTCTATCGTCAAGGCAATCGACCGCCGGTCACTTGTTGTCCAGTGCAAAATCTCTCTGCGGGCCGCCGTTTACGTGTTAGTGGGCCTTTAATTTTATCGCACCGAATCGCAAAATTAGGATGTCTATCGTCAAGGCAATCGACCGCCGGTCACTTGTTGTCCAGTGCAAAATCTCTCTGCGGACCGCCGTTTACTTGTTAATGGGCCTTTAATATTATCGCACAGAATCGCGAAATTAGGGTGTCTATCGTCAAGGCAATCGACCGCCGGTCACTTGTTGTCCAGTGCAAAATCTCTCTGCGGGCCGCCGTTTACGTGTTAGTGGGCCTTTAATTTTATCGCACCGAATCGCGAAATTAGGATGTCTATTGTCAAGGCAATCGACCGCCGGTCACTTGTTGTCCAGTGTAAAATCTCTCTGCGGGCCGCCGTTTACGTGATAATAAGCCTTTAATTTTATCGCACCGAATCGCAAAATTAGGATGTCTATCGTCAAGGCAATCGACCGCCGGTCACTTGTTGTCCAGTGTAAAATCTCTCTGCAGACCGCCGTTTACGTGATAATAAGCCTTTAATTTTATCGCACCGAATCGCAAAATTAGGATGTCTATCGTCAAGGCAATCGACCGCCGGTCACTTGTTGTCCAGTGTAAAATCTCTCTGCGGGCCGCCGTTTACGTGATAATAAGCCTTTAATTTTATCGCACAGAATCGCGAAATTAGGGTGTCTATCGTCAAGGTAATCGACCGCCGGTCACTTGTTGTCCAGTGCAAAATCTCTCTGCGGGCCGCCGTTTACGTGATAATAAGCCTTTAATTTTATCGCACAGAATCGCGAAATTAGGATGTCTATCGTCAAGGTAATCGACCGCCGGTCACTTGTTGTTCAGTGTAAAATCTCTCTGTGGGCCGCCGTTTACGTGATAATAAGCCTTTAATTTTATCGCACCGAATCGCAAAATTAGGATGTCTATCGTCAAGGTAATCGACCGCCGGTCACTTGTTGTCCAGTGCAAAATCTCTCTGCGGACCGCCGTTTACGTGATAATAAGCCTTTAATTTTATCGCACAGAATCGCGAAATTAGGGTGTCTATCGTCAAGGTAATCGACCGCCGGTCACTTGTTGTCCAGTGCAAAATCTCTCTGCGGGCCGCCGTTTACGTGTTAGTGGGCCTTTAATTTTATCGCACCGAATCGCAAAATTAGGATGTCTATCGTCAAGGCAATCGACCGCCGGTCACTTGTTGTCCAGTGCAAAATCTCTCTGCGGACCGCCGTTTACTTGTTAATGGGCCTTTAATATTATCGCACAGAATCGCGAAATTAAGGTGTCTATCGTCAAGGCAATCGACCGCCGGTCACTTGTTGTCCAGTGCAAAATCTCTCTGCGGGCCGTCGTTTACGTGTTAATGGGCCTTTAATTTTATCGCACCGAATCGCGAAATTAGGATGTCTATCGTCAAGGTAATCGACCGCCGGTCACTTGTTGTCCAGTGCAAAATCTCTCTGCGGGCCGCCGTTTACGTGTTAATGGGCCTTTAATATTATCGCACAGAATCGCGAAATTAGGGTGTCTATCGTCAAGGCAATCGACCGCCGGTCACTTGTTGTCCAGTGCAAAATCTCTCTGCGGGCCGCCGTTTACGTGTTAGTGGGCCTTTAATTTTATCGCACCGAATCGCAAAATTAGGATGTCTATCGTCAAGGCAATCGACCGCCGGTCACTTGTTGTCCAGTGCAAAATCTCTCTGCGGACCGCCGTTTACTTGTTAATGGGCCTTTAATATTATCGCACAGAATCGCGAAATTAAGGTGTCTATCGTCAAGGCAATCGACCGCCGGTCACTTGTTGTCCAGTGCAAAATCTCTCTGCGGGCCGCCGTTTACGTGTTAGTGGGCCTTTAATTTTATCGCACCGAATCGCGAAATTAGGATGTCTATTGTCAAGGTAATCGAACGCCGGACACTTGTTGTCCAGTGTAAAATCTCTCTGCGGACCGCCGTTTACTTGTTAATGGGCCTTTAATATTATCGCACAGAATCGCAAAATTAGGGTGTCTATCGTCAAGGCAATCGACCGCCGGTCACTTGTTGTCCAGTGCAAAATCTCTCTGCGGGCCGCCGTTTACGTGTTAGTGGGCCTTTAATTTTATCGCACCGAATCGCAAAATTAGGATGTCTATCGTCAAGGCAATCGACCGCCGGTCACTTGTTGTCCAGTGCAAAATCTCTCTGCGGACCGCCGTTTACTTGTTAATGGGCCTTTAATTTTATCGCACCGAATCGCGAAATTAAGATGTCTATCGTCAAGGTAATCGAACGCCGGTCACTTGTTGTCCAGTGCAAAATCTCTGCGGGCCGCCGTTTACGTGTTAATGGGCCTTTAATTTTATCGCACCGAATCGCGAAATTAGGATGTCTATGTATATTATGTTTCGATTAAATTATAAAATCGATTAAATACTAACTTCAAATATGACGTTCGTGTGTGAATGTTTTTTGACAATAATAATTAAAATTATTAAATATGCACATTTGCAAATATTCAATAATTTAATACACTTATTTAATTGCGTGGAGAACACGCTATTTTTATTGACCAATACATAATAAACTTGTAAATTATGAAAAATGTAGCCCCAAAATTTGGGGGGATTTTCATGATTTTATTTATCGTAATTTATCACACACGATTGCATTTACAGATGAAAATTCAATTAAACTAACGAGTTTAGATTACAAACAACTACTGGGATTGTAAATTATTATTGAATACATTAGTAAATATCGGTATGGAGAACCATACATGACTTCCATGTTCTATCTATCTTTTTAATAATTTTTAAATATACATTTTTTAATTTTAAATATTTTATTTATATAACCTACTACTATGAATATACATATCGTAATACATTAAAAAAACATATATACTTACAACGGTTACAGCTCTTTTTGCCATTTGTATATAAATATTAGTTTTCTAATGTCAAAAACATAATTCACATTCGTAGAAAAACTAATTTGACAATTTGAATCACATTTGAATTTAGTTGCATTTGTTTCCAAGGAAACATGAATTAATGACATATTATATATTTCCTTCGGAACATGGAAGTAAAATACAAAACATAAAACTGAAAATATCATTAAAATATGAGTAAATGCACTCATTTTTAGCTGCACATTGCATGCTTCCAAATGTTAAACGTTAAAATAATTTTATCAATAAAATAAATGTGGAAAGTAATTAAGTTACTGTAGAGTTAAGTCAAAAATCGTATTAAAATATATTTTTCAAAGATAACAAAGCACTTATTAAGTAATTAATTGAAATTAAATAAATGAATAAATTTTAAAATACGCGCCCTAATAGTGCCATCTACTGTATGTTGTATGAACTATAAGTACACATAGTTCACACAATATACACTAGATGGCACCAAGATGGCCGAGACGTCAGAATAATATGGCGAATATAGCCGACGACGCTATCGCTTGGACGTTATTTATATCGAATACACTTGAAACGAGGATTAATAGACATTTGTAGTGCTTGTGTTACAAACTAGTGATTAAATGTATTTTATGTTGAAAAGCTTCCTTTTGTGATAATTAAAATCTAGAAACACGCGCTAAAATTTTAACCTACAAATTTTTAACAATTTACATCTGTAATTTATATCAGTGTTTGAAAATAATGCGATCTGCATGTAAAATAACATGTGTATCAAATTGTAAAATGCATTAAGAACATGTTATGAGCTTCCAAATAAAGTCAGTATTTATTTAATTTTTTCAATAAGTGAAAACATAATACCTATATTTACTTAGTATCACAGAACAACAACTAATAAACACATTCTATGATAAACACTAGTCACCCTAGTCACTAATGCATTTGTGAAATTCATTTTTTAAATTTATATTATGAAAAAATGTCATTTTTACTTAAAGTTGAATGGCATTCACTGCCGTGCTGGTAAATTGTTTTAAATTTGCAATCGTTATAATAAATTGTTTTGTCTTCAGGACTACGAGAATGACAAGCTTTGAACATAACCGAGAAAGCGCTGTACTGCTATCTAAGTCTTACCGAGCGAATGCATAATACAAACTACGTGAGTGAAGAAAACACCAAGGTAAATAAATATTTTTGGTGACAGTTATTGAATTTTGCGTACTGTCATTTGATCGGGCTAATACGGAGAGTAAGTGTCAGATTTGTGAAAAATCACGTATATAGTTATTCAGAATAGAGTAGACGCGCATGCGTGACTAGATCAGGGTTACCAATTTTTATAAATCATACGCATTTTATAAAGCGACTGGCCACGTTTAGCTGTGTTATACGAATTCAGTTTATGTTAGAGTAGTCCGGGTGAGGTTGGTTAGTTTCAGTTAGGTTAGGTTTATGAATTTCTGTTAACACATCGAAATACTACAACACTAAATTTTTCAATCGGGCGGTTTGATTGTTGCCATTTTATAAAAATATTTACTTGAAGCATTTATTTCTAATTTATTTACAATACATTAATATAACATATTTATTATTATTACATTGATATATCTCGGATAATTTCTCTTCTTCATTAATTAATGCAATGTATCAAAAAAAACCATACATCTATGCACTAAATAATATATTAACATAGATACAGCATAATCTACTCTATTCTAACACATCAACACGTGATTTTCAGAATTTTTGACAGGGACCCCCAGACTCTTCCAGAGTTGCCTCATAACTTTTGACCAATCAGTAACTGCGCGGGAACTACGTCACCGTGAGGAACCTTTCAAATGTACTGTAATAACGTGGCTTGCAAATACATATTTAATAAACTTTGTTTTCGAATTATTTCGAACTTTTCAATATTTGTTTTAAAAAAAAGTAAATATTATGTGATCTATAATGCTTCTTTTAAAAAAGCAGTCTTTTTCTGGCGAAATCAAAATTCATAAACATTAAATTTGCATTGCAACTACGTTAAAAGTATAAAAGCCCGTTCGCTCACTGCAGCAGAATTATGATATTATATCGAGACAACACTGAAACAGAACTAGAACAGAGCGTAAATAACTTATTAATATCACAACAAAAAAAAAAAAAATGATTTACCTTGGGTATTTTCTTCACGCGGGTGTATTCTTTTGGTAGGTTCCACAGTTGCGTTTAAAAGCCGGTCATTTTCGTA
Organism: Sialis fuliginosa; assembly: GCA_961205875.1. Taxonomy (NCBI): domain Eukaryota; kingdom Metazoa; phylum Arthropoda; class Insecta; order Megaloptera; family Sialidae; genus Sialis; species Sialis fuliginosa. The sequence goes on along the minus strand of OY540814.1, from coordinate 18,074 downwards.
ATCCTGAAAACAGCAGAACAATTTATTATAACAAACGCAGATTTAAAACTATTTACCAGCACGGAAGTGAATGCCATTAAACTTTGACACTAAAAACGTCGAGACACTAGAGCCTTTATTAATTTATTTATTGTAAATTATCACACACGACTGCATATACAGATGAAATTAAAACATTAGTGAAAATACAATACTTATTTATATTTTAGCTCAAGGTATATAAAGACAAGGTAGTCTCAACAATTCCTTGACCAATCAGCGTTGGCGCGGGAATTGACGTCACCTGGGGGATATATTCAAATGTCATAAATTTTTAATAGAATATTAATTACAAAAAATTATTTTATTTATTTTTGTTTTCGTATTTTTTGATATTTTTACAACACATACAATCAAATAAGTACAAATTCGACATTGTAAAATCATAAAAAAGCTGTCAAAGACAATTTGGTCAATTCGGGAAGCATCATTTTTACTATTCTTAAGTTGGCAATACGTTATATGATTATGACAGCACTTTATGATTTTGCTATGTCGAATTTGTATTTATTTGATTGTATGTGTTGTTAAAATATCAAAAAATACGAAAACAAGAATAAATAAAGGAATTTTTTGTAATTAATATTCTATTAAAAATTTATGACATTTGAATATATCCCCCAGGTGACGTCAATTCCCGCGCCAACGCTGATTGGTCAAGGAATTGTTGAGACTACCTTGTCTTTATATACCTTGATTTTAGCTGCACTTAGCATGCTTGTCAAACGTTATAAAAATATAATCTATAAAATAAATGTGATAACTAATTGAATTACTTTAGAGTCATGTCAAAAATCGTATTAAAATATATTTATCAAAGATAATGAAGCACTAATTATTTAATTAATAGAAAGTATTATTATTAAATTTTAAAATACGCGCCCTAGTGTCCCCATCTAGTGTATGTTGTATGAACTATAAATACATATAGTTCATACAATATATACTAGATGGCGCCAAGAATAATAAATATAACGAATATAACGAATATAACCAATAAATGCAATAAACGTTCTATTAAATTTATATCGAATACACTTCAAACGAGGATTAATAGATATTTGTAGTGCTTGTGTTTAAAAATCTATTGTTTGTGATTAAATGTATTCTATGTTGAAAATGCTTCGTTTTGTGATAATTTACGATAATTAAAATCTAGAAACGCGCCAAAATTGTAACCTACAATTTACATCTGTAATTTATGTGTTTGAAAATACATAATGCGATCTTCATGTGAATTAACACGTGTATCAAATTGTAAAATGCATTAAGTACATGTAATCAGCTTCCAAATAAGGTCAGCATTTATTTAATTTTTTCAATCAATGAAAACGTGCATTAATTTTGTCATTTTTACTTAAAGTTTAATGGCATTTACTTCCGTGCTGGTAAACTGTTTTAAATCTGCAATCGTTATAATAAATTGTTTTGTTTTCAGGACTACGAGAATGACAAGAATTTGAATGTAACTGAGAAAGCACTGTACTGCTATCTATGTCTTACCGAGCATATGCATAATACAAACTACGTGAGTGAAGAAAATACCAATGTAAATAAATATATTTTGTTACGATCTAGACTGTGTTCCGATATACACCGTGAGTACTGGTCAGTGGTGACAGTTATTGAATTTAGAGTACCGTTATCGTTTCCAGTGCTGACCTCATTGTTTGCCTCCATTTCGTCGGTTGCTTCGTCGCAGAGCTTTTGGAATAATACTTCCCGTGTTTATTACTACAAGTGGCATTCACTTCCGTGCTGGTAAATATAATATAATATTTATATGTTGTAATCGCAACAAATGCTTTTTAGTAAGAATAAATCAAACTTTACTTATCTGCGGTGTAAACATAGTATATAAGTTTTTAAATATGTATAATAAACAATATTTTGGTAGAATTAATAAACAAAATCGTTGCTTAAGTTTAGTATGCATTATGTGAAATGTATTAAAACAACATTATCTATATGTGAGTATCAATTTAAAGGTTATGTATTTTCATTTTAAAATTTGAATAAGTTTGTTTTGATCATTAAAAAAATATGATAGGTTCTTTTAAAGGTAGTAAGGGGATGATATATAAATATTTGTAGAAATTAGTTTTGCGAATTATTTAGAAAAACAGTTTGTAGAAAGTTAAGAGAATACTGATTCGACAAAAGGTATGGTGTTTAATAAACAATATGTTTACTAATGCTGTCTGTTTTGTTTCCAATTTTGACCTGAAAATTCACAGCCTGTGTCTAACTCTAATTTCAAAAAAATAGTACACAATTTATTTATTGTTTAAAATAAATCAAGACATTATTAGTTATATACAGAAAATTACACATAAATATGTTTTATTGACTTCCTTCAGAACGGCACATCAAAGGAAGGCGTTGCAGATGCAATATAACTAGCTAGCTAGCCTCTGTTCCGATGTTGAACAGAACAATCTGGAACATAGGAAAGACGATTTTGATTTTTAAATTTGAAATATTAACGTAGGCTTTTATAATTTTGACGAGTGTTTAATTCAATAGCTTTTGGTATGACAGTTTCATTAGGATAAAAGTAAAGAGGTTAGATTTGTATACGAGTTTGTAAAATCACCAAGTATTATTTACGCTATTATGTATCGCAATTATATTGATAAAAAACAGAAAACGTTGTTTTATTAAACTTACAATATTAATTATAGCGTAAATAATTAATAATTACATTCTATAATCTATAACATTGTAATAACTGCTGATATTGCAAATTTAAATATATATTGATAAACGCTGAGCGTAAACAACTTATTACAATCACAACAAAAAAAAATATATTTACCTTGGGTGTTTTCCTCATGCGGGTGTATTCTTTTGGTAGGTTCCACAGTTGCGTTCAAAAGCCGGTCATTCTCGTAATCCTGAAAACAACAATTTATTATAACAAACGCAGATTTAAAACAATTTACCAGCACGGAAGTGAATGCCATTAAAGTTCGATTAACGTCGAGACACTAGAACATTTATTAATTTATCTATCGTAATTTATCACACACGACTGCATTTACAAATGAAATTAAAATATTAGTAAAAATACAAAACATAAGACTGAATATAAGTACCTTTTTAACTTGGAAAACAAAACACTATCACTGCAGACTGCTTGAAGAAAATACGCACAGACCAACTGTCACAACACTGACTGAATAATCTTCATTTTCGAGCCAGCTTTTATACCCAGCCTTATATAACTTGTTTATTAAAACTTATATCTAAAATTGTGGTGTGATTTAAATTTATATAACCTATTGTCTATAAAAATGACGTAGTGTTATTCTGTGCTGTTCATACAATATACACTAGAATACACTTCAAACGAGGATGAACAGTCATTTGTAGTGCTTGTGTTATAAACTAGTGTTTGTGATTAAATGTATTTTATGTAGAAAATGCTTCGATTTGTGATAATTTACGATAATTAAAATCTAGAAACACGCGACAAAATTTTAACCTACAATTTTTTAATTATCAATTTACATCTGTAATTTATATCAGTATTTGAAAATAATGCGATCTTCATGTAAATTAACACGTGTACCAAATTGTAAAATACATTAAGTACGTGTTAAGAGCTTCCACATACGGTCAGTATTTATTTAATTTTTTCAATCAGTGAAAACATAATACCATATATTAAACATAGTAGTATGTTTAATATATGATAATACGTATACATCATAGACATAGAGCATGGACCACGCATCTAACTTGAAAACTGAGCCGTGTCAAAAGAAAGAGATAGAAACAGGTTGGGAATATGCTTGCCCTTTTTTTAAACAGGTGTGTAACTATTTCGTTCTTGGTCACGAAAATTAAAAATATTCATAGATATATATGTATATAAAGAGGATAAAAAACAAAAAATAATTAACGTTATAAAAAAATTTTATTTCAAAAAATGATTATTGATTTCTAAATAATATGTTTCGAATTTTTTGACCCAATTTTAATATCTTGTTCTTATTTTTTCGTAGCTTTGTAATGTAACCTAATATCAAAAAAAATATTTAAAATTTTGTTAAGGAGGTTGGGAAGTTACGTTTGAGGGGAAGACGGTGGGGTAAGATGCAATTTTCGGTTGCCAGAACTATGACTTGTCTTTCTCACTTGCACTCGTGTATTTGTCATTACTTGTCATTTTACAATGCCGGCGTCGTTGCCATGTTACGCATTAATTTCAAATATTTATACATAATTTTATACATTTTTCATGTTTCTTTTATTGTTTTCTTAATAATGGTGTGGTCAAAATATGTAATTCTTGTTTAAATAGTTACATAAATGTATACTTTACAATATACTTAATTTTCAAAACAATCTTACCGGTTTTTAAATTGATTTTTATCATTTTTCTATCTTTTAACAATCAATTTTTATCAACTGCCATTTAACGCCATGTATTTACAACTGGACTTAAAAATTCATTTTCTTAAAAACGAGATGGTCAAAAAAATCTGAAATTTCAGTATGTCATTCATTGTGAGTGTTTAAACAACTGTGTGAAATTTCAACCAATTCCTACTGGTTTGACGTAACTTCCCAACCTCCTTAAGTAAATCTTGTATGTGCTGTTTGAAAGTGCAATTTTTTTGATTTAAAACTATTTTTTATTAATATACTAGCTGGGCCCACGCGGCTTCGCTCGCGTAGACTACGGAATTATTGTTTAGGATTTTAGAAAAATATAGTTTAATTAATTAAGTATAAACACGATTAGTTATTATTGTAATAATAATTTATCAATACCTAAATTACCTAACAAAAACGAATCAGAAGAAAAAAGTACAAATAATTTGTGTTCTGTTTAAATTTAAATGTTAATTATTGAAAACAAAATAAACACAAACGATCAGCCGAAGGACTCCGAATATCTACCGAGCGTACGCGAATCCAGTCTGATGTACTCGCTTCGATGCGGCACGACACCATACATTTAAGATATTATCTTTATAAATATATTTTAAGATATTTTCTAAACTATACGACCAAATTGGATGCTGTAAATGGCAAACTATATCTACATTAAGTACTTATGACGATGAAATCATTTATTTCGATAAGGATTAATGTTTTGCAGGTCATAAGTCCATGTAAACAAAACCCAAATATTTTATGTTTTCTTTGTAACATAAAAGCAGTCATTGTGGCTTAAATATAAAAGTTAGATATATCGTGTCGCTGACTTAATTGTAGAACTTTTGATTCTACACAATTCTTTAATACATTATTTTGTTCTATATTGAACGGTTTAGGCAGCGTATTACAAAACAGCGCGCCGACGGCAAAATTTTTTCCGACTTGATTTACTATTATCGTCACTGCTTTGTTGTTATGTTACCTAACGTAAAAAAATATAGCCTATAACCTGGCCAGAGAACGTACCTATGAATTAAAAAAAAAAACTCGTAAATCGGATAAGTGGTTCTCGAGTGATAAGGTAAAAAACGGACAGACAGACAGACAGACAGAGAGACGTTGAGCTTTATATATATTAAGGACTAGCTGGGCCCACGCGGCTTCGCTCGCGTAGACTACGGAATTATTGTTTAGGATTTTTGAAAAATATAGTTTAATTAATTAAGTACAAACACGATTAGTTATTATTGTAATAATAATTTATCAATACCTAAATTACCTAACAAAAACGAATCAGAAGAAAAAAGTACAAATAATTTGTGTTCTGTTTAAATTTAAATGTTAATTATTGAAAACAAAATAAACACAAACGATCAGCCGAGGGACTCCGAATATCTACCGAGCGTACGCGAATCCAGTCTGATGTACTCGCTTCGATGCGGCACGACACCATACATTTAAGATATTACCTTTATAAATATATTTTAAGATATTTTCTAAACTATACGACCAAATTGGATGCTGTAAATGGCAAACTATATCTACATTAAGTACTTATGACGATAAGCGGGGAAACCGAAAGTAAATAATCGTAGAGATATACCCTTCTTAGGACAATGACGACCACATTGTCCCCCACAATACAACAATCTATTTTTACAATAATTGACTTACTCTCAGACTGACGAACTCCGTAGTAGACTAGTAGATATTCAAGCAGCTATTGACTTTCTATGCTCTTTGTGCCGGTTTATACACAGTCAGTTACATAAACTTATGTTAAAATTTTAGCTCAAAGTATCATTAGTACCGCTGTGTTTAGTAAATATCAAAGTATACATGGATTATTTATATTATAAAGAAGGTAAGTAATAATCAATAGTACCTACAATTAATACCTGTGTACATAAACAGGTAATATATTAAATCAGAGTATCTATGTAGATAAATAGATATAATCAATTCAGTAAGTAATTGACAAAATTTTCTGAGCAAAATCAAAATGGTTTCTGAAAAAATTTAAAATGTATGAAAGTAGATGTGACGCCATCTAGCGAAAAAAGCTTGAAGTAACATTCACACAGTTCTGACTTATTTACGATAGTTTGCGCTTTCTCCGCTAGATGACGCCACATACACTTTTACAAAAAACATTCCGAATATGTTAAAAAATTTTGACAAAAACTTGGTGAATTGATTCTATCAGTGGCGGTGCGCGAGCTATATTCATGTGAGTCCAGTGATGGTTTATGTTCAGATCAGACACGTTCGACATATTCCGTAGCGCAGAGAATTACCCTTTCGGAAGACACGACAAAATCCGAATGTGTTCGATCTATGTTAGCAATTCGCATGGCTTCACCTGAATACAGCTCGCGCAACGCTGCTGGATTCTATCTATTTATCTACATAGATGCTCTCATTTAATTGTTAAAACTCAAGTATTAATTGAACTATCTATCGATTATTACACTAAACACATAATTACTTTGTATAAATAATAGTGTATTTAATTTTATAAGCTATACCTGTTTATCTACACAGGTATAAAAGACATTGACTGCATTTTTGACATCTTTTTATATACAAAGACGCATCTTAAACAGGTCTAAGTTACTTGTTTATCTACACAGGTACAGTCAGTACACACAATAAGTGTATAGGAAAAAAAGACTTATACGCTCATTGGTTTTCATCGATGAAAAAATCTATTTTTACTTACTACAGAAAAACTTATAAAAAATCATGTTATTGTTCATTTACACTGTCCGTTGCGTTTTACAACGCATACCTATTATGTAGAATTTTCATTGAGAGCCTTAATATTGATTTAAATCACGTATGTAATATACAAAATTTAGGTTAAACGAGCATTTAATTGGTTGATAATACCGGGCATTAGAATACAAAACAGACACAGATATATTTAAAAGCCTTCCTTCGTAGAAATCTATTTGAAATTCGGAACACTAAAAACGTAATCTCCAAAATAAATCGGTGGTTTTTAGGTTTCCGTAGAAAACTAGGAAACCTTATAGTTTCGTCATGTCCGTCCGTCCGTCCTCAAAAATTTTAAGCCGATTAAGATAAAATTTGGTATACAGACGAAGACTGATAACCCAAAAACAGAAATGATAATATTTTTGAAAAAAAAATTTTTTTGGACCCCCTTTCCATAGACTGAAAAATATTTTCAAAAAAAATTTTTCACTTAATCTATTAAGTGGGGAGTCTTTAGATAGGCCTCCTAAAATGCAATAAAAAATGCAATATGACATTTTGATTTTAACCCTTCAGTCACGATATAATTGCGTTCAAAGTCGTGATAAAAGCGTCCCCCCACCCTAATTTCTAAACTATCAATTTAAAAAATCTGAAAGAATTCATGAATGTAGCCTTTAATTAGTACTTCCACTGAAAATTATAACGAATACTGTCAAAATTATTTTGGCCCCCACTCCCATTGACTGAAAAATGAACTCACAATTTTTTTTTCACATATCCCATTGAATGTGATGTCATTGGATAGGTATCCTAAAATGCAACAAAAAATGTTAAATGATGTTTTGATTTTAACCCTTCAGTCACGATATATTTGCATTTAAATGTCGTTATCAGAGCGTCCGTTGAAATAATTCTTGTTTATAAATCGTAATGACTACGGAAACCTATCATGTGCGTGCCCAACACGCACTTGGCCATTTTATTTCTTGAATCGATCCGTCATAACTTATCACATAGCGAAGAATTTAAAACACGAAATATATTAAAAAAATGTTCATACATGTAAGTACTGTATTATACAGTGTATTCCAAATTGATTAAGCCATAGGAAATTTAACATGGGGGCAATTAGAAGTGTTGTATATAGTCAAGGTTAGTAAAGTAATAGGTTCCCTCATAACTCTGGTGGGGAGTGGCATGAGAGGGGAGAACGCGTCATCGTGAGGAACTCTTTGACATTATAAATGGCTGTCAAACTATATTTACTCTTTATTTTAGTTAAGCTGATTTATTGTAAGTTGTTTTTAAATATTTTCATTTGATATTGATAGTGTACTGAGTTTTAAATCAAAATTTTTATTATTTTATTATTATAAATTATAGTTTTAAACAAGTGTTTTTTTATGTGTAACCAAGAAATGTATTTTCTTTAAGCATTGATTTCTGACATCATTTTAAAGTTTTTATGAAGAAATATTATATGTAATAATTTGTGCTTCTGTAATAAACAATAATATTTACTTTTTTTATATACAAATATCCAAAAATTCGAAATAATTTGAAAAAAAAACTTAATTTGTGAAACAATGTTTAAAGGTTCCTCAGGGTGACGTCATCACACGCAGCCGCTGATTGGTCAAAAAGTTATGAGGCAACCTATACATATACTAACCTTGGTATATAGTAACCTTTGATCGAATTTAACGATGTGTCATTGGTGCATTTTGAAATGCCGCCACAAAATTTAATAAAATTGTCATCAGTATTTTGTTTTCAATTTTATATCTGTCAAAATCATGAAAATAATCATAATTAAAACATTTTAATCGCAGAATTTGTAACATATTGGTGCAAATAACGGATTAAACTATTAATTAATTATACTATTGTAATTTTATCTTGGATTTTTTATGTAATTTTATGTTGTGATTTTTCTTTATTCTCTACGATACTCTAGTTTATATTTATGCATTTATTTTTTACACACAAAGTAAATGATTGTATTTTAATTTCTAATTTACACTTACAAAATTGTACTGGAACGAAAGCAGTAAACAGTGGATACATAAAAATAACTATATTTAATTTAAAAAATACATTAAGAATAAATAAAGTATAACAAATGTTCTTTCAGTTCTTCTAAATTATTGAATATATTGTGTTTATGAATCGGTTATAGTCAATGATTCTTCTGAAGTTAAGTTTGGATTTTAAACAGCCTCTTTCTTCAAAATTGCTATACATATTATGCCCTCTAAAACATATTAATTTATTTTCGTTACTTAATTTAATTTTAGTTATTATTATTTATTTTATGCTTGAAATATGAAGTATAGTTACTCAATGGTATTGGTCAGTTCTCAAATTCGACGCTAAATAAATCTCTTACTTAGAAATAACACCTAAATGTATCCATTTGCAATTTTTCTTTAATCGTGTACTAGTTAATTATAATATCAGAATGAATAATGTTTTAATTATTCTGTGATTACAATAAATATTAGTAATTTTTGACAGATACAAAAATGAAAACAAAATACTAATGGCAAATTTATAAAATTTTGTGGCGGCATTTCAAAATGCACCAATGTTGAACTTTATTTACATACACCGCTCGTTTACACGATTGTTGTAATTTTCAATCGAACTAAATTATTATTATTTTTGATAGAAAAATGTTAAATTATTAGTGCGAGAGCTGATGACATATTTTTCTGCCCCATCTGAGCTCTAGGCAGACTTACGGAAATCGTTTATTCATGTGTTGTACATCATGGTAAAAATAGTCCCAACCCCCATACCCGGGGATAAAGGGGTTTAATTCCTTAGTGAACATGTAAAGAAAAAGTGCATTTTTGCCCCATGTGAGCACTAATAAAATCACCACAGGGAGTTAGTTTATGAAAAGTTAGATAGTGAAAGTGCAATGGGCAGACGCGTAGGGTGGGGATAAGGGGCAGGCAGACGCACTCAAAGATGCAATATTTTTTTTGAAAATTGCCCCATTTGAGCATTGATGAATTTTGGAGGGATGGCAGTTTTTGATCTGTAGATGATCGAAAAAACAAAGGCAGACGCGTAGGATGGGGATAAGGGACGGGCAGACGCGCTCAAACATGTAATTTTTTTAATAAAAATTGTCTCATTTGAGCATTGATGAATTTTCTGAAGGATGACAGGTTTTGATCTGTAGATGTCTCGGGGGACACTAGAAGTAATTCGGGGACATCGGAAGTGATTCCAAAGACACCGGAAGTATATCGAGGACAACGGAAGTGACTCTAGGGACACCGGAAGTGCCTCGGAGACACCGGAAGTAACCCCAAGGACATCGAAAATGACTCCAAGGACATCGAAAATGACTCCAAGGACACCAGAAGTGACTCCAGGGACACCGGAAGTGACTCCAGGGACACCAGAAAAATCACGGAGACACTGGAGTCACTTCCGGTGTCTTAGAGTCATTACCGGTGTTTGAGAGTTACTTACGGTGTTTGAGAGTCACTCATGGTGTCCCTTGAGTCACTTCCGGTGTTTCTGAAGTCTCTTTTGGTGTCGCCGAGTTACTTCCGGAGTTTTAGAGTCACTTCTGGTGTATCTTAAGTCACTTCCGATGTCTCTGGAGTTCCTTCCAGTGTCTCTGGAGTTATTTCCGGTGTCCCTGAAGTCACTTCCGGTACCCCTGGAGTCATTTTCGGTGTTCTTGGAGTCACTTCCGATGTCCCTGGAATCTCTTCCGGTGTCCCTTGAGCCACTCTCCGAATAGTTCCGGAGTCGTTCCGGAATCGTTCCGGAGTCTTCCTGAAGTCGTCCCAGAGTCGTCCCGGAGTCGTCCCGGAACCGTCCAGGAACCGTCCAGGAACCGTCCCGGAACCGTCCCGGAGTCGTTACGGCGTTGTTCCGGGGTCATTGCCGGAGTCCCCGGAGTCAGTAAGGTCATTTCCGGAGTCCCCAGAGTCATAGAGGCAATTTCCGGAGTCCCCGGAGCCAGTGAGGTCATTTCCGGAGACCCGGAGTCAGTGACCTAACCTAACCTAACCTTTCCGGAGTCCCCGGAGTCAGTGAGGTCATTTCCGGAGTCCTCGGAGTCAGTGACCTAACCTAACCTTTCCAAAGTCGTTCCGAAGTCAGTGAGGTCATTTCCGGAGTCCCCGGAGTCAGTGAGGTCATTTCCGGAGTCCTCGGAGTCAGTGACCTAACCTTTCCAAAGTCGTTCCGGAGTCAGTGAGGTCATACCCGGAGTCTCCGAAGTCAGTGAGGTCATTTCCGGAGTCCCCGGAGCCAATGAGGTTAGGTTAGGTTAGGTTAGGTTAGGTTAGGTTAGGTTAGGTTAGGTTAGGTTAGGTTAGGTTAGGTTAGGTTAGGTTCCCAAGTGGAGTTTAGTTGGTCTCCCATTGGGCGCGTCCCCGGGTGGCGGATAGGGGAATGCCCTAACCGGCCTTGGTCGGTGGGCACCGAGGAAATAATATACTCGGCGCGGACCAAAACCAACCACAAGAAGGAGAGATGAATGATTGATCGGCACTGCTCCGTGGCCGCGTGGGGAGTGTCTGCACCCGCACCAGTCTTCTCAACTGGTGCGGGGAACGACTGATGTGGACCTGTCCTGCCGAAACGTGGTCACGGGGTGGAGTCCTGCCAACCCCTTCGGGACCCTGATCGGGAAGTGGACACTGAATGCGGCTGTCGGAGGCCGCATTGCTCCGAGCGAGCGCCGGTCCGTCCGTGTTCCCGGGACCGGCAAAGCGTAAGCTGGGCCCCTGAGTACAGGGGGACAAGGTGTGATTTCCGCGAGGAAACGCACCTTGTGGGCGTGCCCGTTCCCAGCCTTTACGGCCCGCTCCTTTGTCCACGATGGTTGGCAAAAAACCGCTGTATGGAACCTACAAAAGAGAATTCAGGAAGTATGAACCCCTTTGCTAGGAGCAGTGCCCTTAAAAGGACACCTCCTAGAATGAGGACGCTGTCACTCCCCGACAGGGGAAGTGAACAAGAAGGGTCCCAACCGGAGCAACTTTTGAAAAGAAAAAGGACAGAGGAAACCCCTGAGACAGAGGGAAGAGATGAAGTTAGGACACCTGCCCGCCCCACCCAGCCGACAGCTGGAGGATCGGCCGAAGGAGGGCGAGCTACACTGTGTACTACCGATGCACGGCGAATGGAGGAGGCGGTGAAAGTATTGCTGGATTTTGCCGCAGCTAATAAGAACGTCCACAAAACAGTTAAGGAAGTAGCAAAAAGGATGGACCGGATCTGGAGACTGGTGACTTGGGAGGCACCCCCCTCCAAGAACATACAGGGAAAACATAAAAAAGAGGGAAGTACCCAGACCTCACCTGCACTCGGACATACTGGGAAACAGCGAGAGCCCCAGAGGGAAACATGTGCACGATTGACGAGCACAACCCCAAAAAGGACGGACGCAGCTCCAACACCGACGGGCATAGCCTTAACACCAGGCTCAGGAGCCCCAACACAAAAGACGGGAGCAGCCCTAATACAAAAGACGGGGGCAGCCCCAATGCCCTGGTCAGAGGTCGTGAAAAGGAAAGGGAAAAGAAGGACACAGCCGCTACGCCCCGGGTGGACCCACCCAGGGGGACCGGGTGCTGGGAGGCCGCAGCATCAGCCGGAAACCACAAACACTACCGGCAAAGAAAGGGGAGGAAAAAGGGGCGGTCTGGCCCCTGGGTACAACCGCACCGCAGGACTACCCAAGAAAGTACGCCCCGACGCGATCATCATTAAAACAAATGGTGATCAAATCGGGGAAATACTCAAAAAAATGAAAAGCGATCCGAACCTGGCAATTGTTGGCCAGGCAATCACCAAGATCCGTAGGACGGGGGTAGGCGACCTCCTTCTCACACTAGGAGGAAAGGAAGGGCCCTCACGACAGGAATGCGCGGAAGCCCTCCAGGCCAGCCTGAAAGATGTGGCGGAGGTCAAGGGCAGGACGCCCATGGCTACCATCGAGGCCAGGGACCTGGACGAGACAACTACGGTTGAGGAAGTCCAGAAATCCCTGGCCTCCCTAACTGGGGCGGAGATCCCCTGCGAAGATATCCGCCTGAGGCCTGCCTACGGAGGAACACAGGTGGCGCGTATTAGACTGCCCCAAATTACCTGCAAAGTAGCACTCGTAACCGGGTCAATACGGGTCGGTTGGGTAAGCAGCAGACTTCGCCTAGTAGAAGCGGCGACACGCTGCTACAGATGCTGGAGCACCGGACACATTGCCGCCAAGTGCAGAGAGAAGGTCGATCGGTCGAAGGACTGCCACAGGTGTGGTAAGACCGGTCACTTCGCGGCTGTGTGCCCGACTTCTACGCGGAGAGCGGCCCGGGGAGCGCCACAGGAGGCCCCAACGGAACGGCTGCCGGAGAAGACTGGATCATGTACAGATCAAGCCGGACACGCGACTAACACGGGGGCTGATAACGGAGGGATCACAATAGCCCAGCAATGAGATTCCTCCAAATCAACCTCAATAGGTGCAGGGTCGCGCATGACCTCATGACGCAGGACGCACGAACGACAACTACCGACGCAGTCATAATTAGTGAGAGCTATCGTGGCAAGACCCAGCGTGGCGACAGATGGCGCTCAGACACCACAGGCCTCGCCACGCTCTGGGCCTGTGGGACAACGCCTTTCGGGACCACACCCTGTAGAAAAGGAGCAGGCTACGTCCATGGGGAGATAGGCGGAGTTCACATCTTCAGCTGCTACTTCTCGCCCAACGAGCCCCTCAACAAATTCGAGGATGGGATCCTCGACATGGTAAGGGCGGCACGAACGCTGAGCCCCCTGGTGATTGCCGGTGACTTCAACGCATGGGCGACACAGTGGGGCTCACGAACTACCAATAAACGGGGGAGAGCCCTCATCGACGCACTTACAGCTGTCGACGTTGTACTCCTCAATGAAGGCACCACCCCAACGTTCACAGGGACGGATGAGGGGTCCATTGTTGACCTTACCTTCGTCTCACCGTCCCTGTACAGGGGGGATGAGAGCTGGAAGGTGGGACGTGGATACACTGGTAGTGATCACCAGGCGGTTCTTTTTGAGGTGTGCCCTACTAGAAAACTTGCCCGCAGGGGGGAACCAAGGCTTAGCTCCCCTCGCTGGAACGTCCGGGATTTCAATGATGCCAACTTTGCAGCGGCACTAGAGCTGGGGCAGCCCCGCGCCGCGACCCCTGACGCCACAGACACGAGTGCCACGGAGAGCGTTGAGCGGATGATGAAGTGGGTCTCCCGGGCGTGCGACGCCACCATGCGCGTCGGAAGGGGAAGTACGAGGGGCCCACCGGTATACTGGTGGAGCGAGGCCATCGCCGACCTTCGTAGGCGATGCCTCTCGACTCGGCGACACCTCACTAGGGCGAGAAGGAGAAGACCTGAGCTGGTTGAAGAACTCCGCCTAGAGTACGCGGAGGCCAGGCGCGCCCTGCGTCTGGGAATCACACGAAGGAAACAGGAATGCTGGGAAGAATTATGTACACAACTGGACACAGACCCATGGGGCAGAGCCTACAAGATTGTGACGAAGAGGCTCAGGGGGAACACACCCAAAATGGAGGATGCCCTGATACATGAAACTGTCAAGTATCTCTTCCCCAGTGACGACCAGGCACCCCTGCACCTAGGCTCGTATGACGACGAATCGGACATCCCCCCGATCACGCGAGAGGAGATGCTAAGGGCCTGTCGGAACATCGGGACCTCCAAGGCGTCCGGACTGGACCGTGTCCCAAACCGGGCCTTCAAGGCAGCGGTCAAAACCGCGCCCATGGTATTTGCCGTGACCTACCACAGATGTCTGCTGGAGGGTGTGTTCCCGGATCGATGGAAGAGGCAACGGCTGGTATTAATCCCCAAACCTGGGAAACCCCACGGCGATCCCTCCTCGTACCGCCCGCTGTGCATGCTCGATACAGCGGGAAAAACGCTAGAAAAAATAATACAGGGGCGCCTCCGCAGCCACCTTGAAGTCGGACTGACCCACAACCAATATGGCTTCCGCCCCGGAAGATCATCGACGGACGCCGTGGAAGAAGCAACGAGAATCATCAAGGACACGATCTCAGGGCCCTTGAGGAAACGACAGCTTTGCCTAATGGTCACATTAGACATAAAAAACGCGTTCAACACGGCCCGATGGACGGAAATTTGGAGCTCCCTCCATCGAGACTTCAGGATCCCCGGGTACCTGATGAAGATCATCAGCAGCTACCTGAACGGGAGAGTACTGCTTGCCGAAACGGTCGATACGGTCAGGGAGTATGCAATAACCGCTGGTGTCCCGCAGGGATCGGTCCTGGGTCCCGACCTGTGGAATGCCCTTTATAACGGACTACTAAAGCTCCCCCTACCAACGGGTTGCAGCTTAATTGCATACGCGGACGATGTAGCGGCACTCATGATCGGCACGGACGAGGATGAGGTCACTGACCTCTTTCAGACGGTCATAGTGACAGTATGGCACTGGATGGAGTCAGTGGGACTTACATTGGCCATAAATAAGACTGAGGCGGTGCTCTTTACCGGCAGGAAAACGAGAACGCAGATTGAATTAACCTTTCGAGGTCACACAATCAGAAGCCAACCGGCCATCAGGTACCTGGGGGTAATGATGGATCAAAGGCTCACATTTAAGGAACACCTCCGGTATGTGGGGGAAAAGGCGTCAAGGACAGCGGCGTCAATATCTAGGATACTCCCAAATATCGGCGGTCCGCGACAGGCCAGGAGGAGGGTGCTTGCCTGCGTGAGTACCTCGATCCTTCTGTACGCGGCCCCGGTATGGGCGGAGGCTACCACTGTCACTGGGTACCTCGGACTGATAGCCCCCGTGCATAGAACGAGTGCTCTCAGGATCGCATGCGGCTACCGGTCAGTGTCTGGGGACGCAGCTCAGGTTATAGCTGGGCTGCCACCCATAGACCTCCTGGCCAAGGAGCGCATGCGACAATACAGGAGGAAGAAGCAGAGACTCAACGACGGGTCGCGCGCGGAAGATGAAAGACAGAACACTATCAGGGAGTGGCAGAAAAGATGGGATGGGTCCACAAAGGGCCGCTGGACCCACCGTCTGATCCCAAAAGTGGAGAGATGGGTCAACAGGAAGCACGGGGAGGTGAATTACCACCTAACCCAGATATTGACGAATCATGGAGGCTTCCGCGAGTACCTACATCGGATAGGAGCAGCAACAACACCCGACTGCCCCTCGTGCCCCGGAACTGCAGAGACGGCGGAGCACGTCCTTGTTGAATGTGACAGATTCAACAGGGACAGGCGACAGCTGGAAACTGTGATCGGTACAACCGTGACTGCCGACACATATGTCGAGACGATGCTGAGCTCCAGCGAGTCCTGGGAAGCCGGCTGTGAACTCGCGGCAAACATCATGCGAGCATTAGGAGCACAGGAAGAGGCCGACAAACGTAGCAGCAGAGCACTCGTCGGGGGAACTCCAATCAGTTCCCCCCCACTGCAGTAACACCAGATTGAAACCGGCAATGCCGAAAACTCCTCCCCCCGTGAAGCAATGACTGATGTCGGTACCGCGGGGGGAAGCAGGAGTGAAAGAGAGGGGGTTTTAGTGGGTAGGGGGCTCTCGTGACCCGAGCCCCACACTACCCGCGGCTCACATCGCGGGTGTCCGTAAATAGGATTTCCCCCTCTCCCAAAAAAAAAAAAAAAAGGTTAGGTTAGGTTAGGTTAGGTTAGGTTAGGTTAGGTTAGGTTAGGTTAGGTTAGGTTAGGTTAGGTTAGGTTAGGTTAGGTTAGGTTAGGTTAGGTTAGGTTAGGTTAGGTTAGGTTAGGTTAGGTTAGGTTAGGTTAGGTTAGGTTAGGTTAGGTTAGGTTAGGTTAGGTTAGGTTAGGTTAGGTTAGGTTAGGTTAGGTTAGGTTAGGTTAGGTTAGGTTAGGTTAGGTTAGGTTAGGTTAGGTTAGGTTAGGTTAGGTTAGGTTAGGTTAGGTTAGGTTAGGTTAGGTTAGGTTAGGTTAGGTTAGGTTAGGTTAGGTTAGGTTAGGTTAGGTTAGGTTAGGTTAGGTTAGGTTAGGTTAGGTTAGGTTAGGTTAGGTTAGGTTAGGTTAGGTTAGGTTAGGTTAGGTTAGGTTAGGTTAGGTTAGGTTAGGTTAGGTTAGGTTAGGTTAGGTTAGGTTAGGTTAGGTTAGGTTAGGTTAGGTTAGGTTAGGTTAGGTTAGGTTAGGTTAGGTTAGGTTAGGTTAGGTTAGGTTAGGTTAGGTTAGGTTAGGTTAGGTTAGGTTAGGTTAGGTTAGGTTAGGTTAGGTTAGGTTAGGTTAGGTTAGGTTAGGTTAGGTTAGGTTAGGTTAGGTTAGGTTAGGTTAGGTTAGGTTAGGTTAGGTTAGGTTAGGTTAGGTTAGGTTAGGTTAGGTTAGGTTAGGTTAGGTTAGGTTAGGTTAGGTTAGGTTAGGTTAGGTTAGGTTAGGTTAGGTTAGGTTAGGTTAGGTTAGGTTAGGTTAGGTTAGGTTAGGTTAGGTTAGGTTAGGTTAGGTTAGGTTAGGTTAGGTTAGGTTAGGTTAGGTTAGGTTAGGTTAGGTTAGGTTAGGTTAGGTTAGGTTAGGTTAGGTTAGGTTAGGTTAGGTTAGGTTAGGTTAGGTTAGGTTAGGTTAGGTTAGGTTAGGTTAGGTTAGGTTAGGTTAGGTTAGGTTAGGTTAGGTTAGGTTAGGTTAGGTTAGGTTAGGTTAGGTTAGGTTAGGTTAGGTTAGGTTAGGTTAGGTTAGGTTAGGTTAGGTTAGGTTAGGTTAGGTTAGGTTAGGTTAGGTTAGGTTAGGTTAGGTTAGGTTAGGTTAGGTTAGGTTAGGTTAGGTTAGGTTAGGTTAGGTTAGGTTAGGTTAGGTTAGGTTAGGTTAGGTTAGGTTAGGTTAGGTTAGGTTAGGTAC